>OY292411.1:8831384-9519623 GCA_958496275.1 Zele albiditarsus
AAGGGCTCGCTTCATCAGACAATGTCTCGTGCGTTTGAATATTCGGAATTTGATTCAAAGTCTACAATAAAATTTAAATAATACAATACTTGATAAATATCACTGGTTATCTGAATTATTTTATATACATTAATTTATTATTTATTCTTTATATTGCGATATTTAATAGAACTGACCGTAATTGGTTCATAAGTGGTACGATCGTTGGCACCGGCACGTGTCCTGAACTTTGGTGGCTTCGGTGTGATTGGCCGACGATATTGTTCCGGACTATTATTATATTTTGGTGTGGTTTCCGGCACCTTGTCCTTGGCGGCCTCATACGAAGTTTCCCGATATTCCTCTGTAGTAGTGGTATACCGAGATCTTGATCTATTAAATGGACGGCGAGTCCGCTCCGAGTGACTTCGGTAAGTTGAAGGTGAGGATGTAGTGGTAGAAGTGGTGGTTGGCCGTGTGATTCGTCCCCTGATTAAATAATACAATTCAATCAGTTAACAGTATTAATTAAATATTGTTTCTTTTTTATTACAACTTTGATGGAACTCGCAACATACCTTTGCCTAATCCGAACGCGATAAGTCGTCGTTGGGGTTTCAGTAGTAGAAGTTGTTGTTGTTGTTGTTGTTATTGGCGCTGGAGTTGTTGTGGTAGTAGTTGTTATGATCTTATCAATTTCCTTATCTTCCGAAAGTGAATTTACGAGACCGGGAAGTTGTGGATGAATTGGTGGTAATTCTGCTGGTAAACTGTACTGCGGTGGCCCAATAGGATGACGATTAGACGTTTCTTCATATGAATTCGGTACATTCGAACTCAAATGATATTCTTGATGTTGACCATTTGTATTTGCTTGTTGACTTGGATGTTGATAAGTATTATCAACATGTCTATGTTGTGAATAATCATGTTGATTCAATTGTGCCAATTCCGATTCTAGATCTTGGTCTTTATTCGGTTGTACACGCGTGTGTGCGTAACTATCGTGATAAGCTGGTGTAGTAGACGCTTGCTCTTGATTATAACTAAATGATGATACAACATTGGGTCTTCGATAATCATCTGGTGTTACTTGACCAAGATATGATTGCTCGGCATATTCTGGTTTTGGATGAGGTCGCGGTGAAGCCGTCACCTGTTCTTCATAAGACGGAATTGATTGGGACTGTGGATGTCTAAGATTTTGTGATCCCGTAGGTGGTTCATATGGTGGTTGCTCTTGTACTTGTTGCTGCTGCTGTTGTCTATATCGGAAATTATCTTCAGGAGTTGGGGTATAAACTGAACTTTGATATTGCGGTGTAACATGGTCCTGAGTGTAAGTGGAATAAGGAGTAACTGTTGGTGATTCAAATGATGCTTGATAAGTCGCACCTTGCCCGGTAGCAGCTATGAATGAATTGGGTTCAATTAATGGATTAGGCGTAACTTTGTGAACAGTTTCCGAACCTCCACCACTTGGTCCCGTATTACTTTCAAGATTATTGATGATCACGGAGCCAATATGTGGAGCTGGGAATGGAATTTTCGAGTAACCTTGAGGCGGATTGAAGCTCAACGGTGCAACGAAAAATGGTAATTTGTCAACACGTCGTTCAACCCGATTTGTATCGAGGGCTGATAAATATGGTAGATCAAACTTAGTGTAACCTCGTGGTGGCTCTAAATTCGATGGACCAACAAAGACATTTGGAGTTTCTGGTGCAATTTGATCCAATACTGCAATTGTTTTGACATTTCGCAATACTCTCAGAACATCGACAACCTTAACTTCCTCAGCTTCGAGATCTGAACCCATAAATACTGCGAGTGGTGGTTGATTTGGTGTTGGTGTAGTGGTTTGAATATCATTATTTCTATTTGATTGATCGATTGCGTGTTTATGATGATGGTGCTGAGGTCTTTGACGTGGCTTATTGCGTGTTCTCTTATGATGTTTAATAGTTTCCGTATGATGTTGCTGGTGCTGTTGATTAATGAGCTGTTCAGCAGCCGATGCTGCTTCCGCCGCCTCTTTTTTCTCCGCCAATTCTTTTGCTCTTGCTTCTTCCTCTTGTCGTGCAAATTTCTCCAATTCCTTTTGTCGCGCACGAGAACGTTCCGCCTCAGCTTGTTTTTGACGTTCGGCAGCGGCCAAACGTTCAATTTCACGTCTTGCTAACTCTTCTTTCAATTTTGATGTACGCTCTTTTTCACGCTTCAATTCATCCATCTGATGGCGTTCACGCTCCTCACGAATGCGATCCAATTCACGTTGTCTCGCTAATTCTTCTATTTTTGCCAATTCTTTCATTTTCTTCTCGGCTTCTCGTTGGCGCAAGCGTTCGTGCTCGCGTTGTCGTGCGGCCGCTTGGATTTTTGCTTGTTTCTGTATTTCTTTGCGTTCTTCATTCAATCGGTCGAGCTCCTTTTGACGTGCTTCTTTGAAAAATTGATCAGTTTCAGCCTGTCCTCTTGGAAATTGAACCAGTTCGGAGTTGTATGATGATTCATCTTCGGGAAAGTTTACTGAACCTCCAAGATTTTCTATCTGTTCGTGTTGGGGATGGTGTTGATGCGGCAGTTGTTGGTACTGCTGTTGCTGCTGTTGCTGCTGTTGCTGCTGTTGCTGCTGTTGCTGCTGTTGCTGCTGTTGCTGCTGTTGCTGCTGTTGCTGCTGTTGCTGCTGTTGCTGCTGTTGCTTCTGTTGCTGTTGATGCTGTTGATGTTGAAGCTGCTGATGTTGAAGCTGCTGATGATGGTGCTGTTGGTGTTGCTGTTGTCTTTGCGGCTGTGGCTGTTGATAACGTTGATTTTGTTGTCGCTGAAACGAGAACTGCTTGTGGTCGCGATTTCTTTCCTCCTTTGGTTGGCCTCGTTGCGCAAGCGTTTCCGCTGGCACGTAAACCACTTGAATCTGTGAAATTAACTGGTATTATTGCTTCCCGCTTTCTTCTATGATAATATTAGATGTCACCGTAATAAAATGTGTCTCACCTCCTCGTTACTGCCATTTTCAGTTTTTTCTTCATCTGACTCTGCAGATGCTGATGGCGCTTCCGCAATATCTTGACTCTGATGCGATGGCTTGAATTCTTGAGCGGGATAAACAGCCGGAAGTATCTCCGAGGGGAGTTGCGGTGCTAATAATACTTCTGAATGCAATTCAGAATGTTGTGGAACATTGGAAATGGAATTTTGTCGAAATGGTTGCTTCTCTTCATCCGGACCAACGATATTGGGTAAATAAGCTTGGTTCTAATAAATTGTACAAATTATATTAACAAATAATTCAAATAAACATTGTTCAATAATAATTATTTTCAGTACCTGGAGAAGTTGTTGCTGCGAACGTATTTGTTGCTGCAGTACAAGAAGTTTATGGATGCTTTCCTGAGTTTTCTGTAGTTGATGCAACTGCTGCTGGTATTCTTGACGTAATGATGGTGGTAAATTCAGCGCTTGAATTGATGGTAGTGGTGGTGGTGGTGGCGGTTGATTATTTGGTGGTAAACTTTGTGGAATTGGAGAACGTGGATGGGCCAATGGTATCCATTCGCTATTCGACACTTGTCTGGACCATCGTTCACCCTCCGTTGCATTAATCAACGTGGACACGCTCAGCCAAACGGAAAATATCAGTTTAAAATAGTCTCGCAGGATCTGTGTGCGGTAATAACACAAAAAAAAAAAAACATAAACGATATAATAAATAGAAAAAGGTCCATTTAATAGCATTCATGTGTTTTATATATCGAAAATATTTTTTATTAACACACATACAATTGACAGTTTGGGCAATTGTGAAATTTCTCTAATGGACAAAATGACCAGTGAGAATAATAAATGCAGGTCGACAAGCGGAACGCGAAAGCGAATATAGTATGTTACAAAATATATACGAAGAAGCAAAATAGAGAGAAAATATCTAAGAGCTTAAAATCATAGATTTCTCAAGCACTGGTGCATTAAATTATTTTTTGAGTCGTTTGACGAGTTAGAAATCCACCTTCTTGAAATTGAACAAAAAATATTATATATATATAAATAAATTTATAAACTAGTATCTTGGAAAAAAATAAAATAAAAATAAAACAACACGAGAGAGAGAGAGAGAGAGAGAGAGAGAGAGAGAGAGAGAGAGAGAGAGAGAGAGAGAGAGAGAGAGAGAGAGAGAGAGAGAGAGAGAGAGAGAGAGAGAGAGAGAGAGAGAGAGAGAGAGAGAGAGAGAGAGAGAGAGAGAGAGAGAGAGAGAGAGAGAGAGAGAGAGAGACTATAATTCTCGTGTAAGTGAGAGTATGGAATAGAAAAAAAAAATTTATCTGCGAATTTTACGAGACCAGTTTGGTTGAGTGTACACATTTATGACCAGCAATGCATTTACTGTAATTTATATGGTGAATGTTGTCGACCTTCCCCCAACGTTAGAGTTTAAGTGTCTGGAAAAAATGTTGTATATCTAGTCAAACCCAACTCAACTAAGAGATTGCTATTGCTAACAATAATTGTATATAGAAACTTTACTATGTTCAATTTGGCCAATTACTTCACTTTAATTTAATCATGACGATACAATCATAAATAAAAATAATAAATCTCATCTCTTCTCATTGACATGTATTGTATATGAATATATATCGAATCATTATAGCGATTATCTTCGTTTTATTGCGCAGAGCTCATATTGCGTGTCGTAATATAATAGCAAACGCATTTGGAGTGAGACCAGTCAAGCTAACGAACTGTAAACGCTTGAGATTTGCTGATTTCTAAAGAAAAATAAAATAATAATACACATCCTCTTCATCATCGAATGAAGGAGAAAAAAAAAAAAAAACATCTTCGCAATATGATTATAAATCATAATTGAATCTATTCAACTAATAAGTTTCAAATGTCAACGGTATAATTTGATATAACTGTTGAATAAAAGCCGTAAATAAAAAAATATTCATTAAATAATTTAATAACATGCGGTTTTCATTAACTGTCAATTGCAATTTTATATCAATTTAAGTATATACTATTCAATGTGCCCGTTGCATTCGCGCAACACTCCTCTTCTGTACTACTGACATGATTACGACTTCAGCCTACGTGCATCACTCGCCCCAACTATTTACATCGTAGAATGGCTCGCGTGCCAGTCTCAACTTGTACAATTTTTCACAGCTTTCCTCTTCTCTCATAAGTATGTTTATGTTCACATATATATATATATTTAAAATATATAATTTATATTTTCACATGTTCATAAAAATTTGCTCGCATTCCATCCTACTATAATATTCCCTTTATTTTTACGTTCTCATTCACTCTTTGACATAGTCCAACAAAAACATTTTCATATACACAAATATATGTATGTTTGTATATGTTATATACACTTATCCTTCATATATATATTATTATTTATGCCAACAGAGTTACACACCTTGGTGAAATGACTTTCTCTTCGTCATTTTTGATAGACGCTAAAATTTATTTTGTATATCACCAAGTGAATAATTATAATATTATTGATCTCTTATAAACACATTGAAGTGAGTGCATGCGTTAAAACGAGGTCAACCACCTTTCTCCATCATTCTTTCACACTCTTTATTACTTTTTTTCCTTCTTTTTTATTTCTCAAATTCAATCCAACACCCCCCAATGAGAGACGAAATGGAAATAGGTGGAGTATTTCATACCACACTCAATCATTATTTTAAATTGAAACCTAAAAAAAAAAAAACAGAAAAACAATCAATGAACTTTGATTCAAAGATTAAAATGAAACGTTTCATGAATGAGAACTAATTGAAAAAAATCTATGCATATATATCCTCATCTATTATATATCATATCGACAAGATGAAAATTCAAACTGAGAGTACAGTGCTGGTGTAACAAAATTTTTGCGGCCACACCGGCGTCGGCAAACAGTTGACAAGTAACTTTCTTCGGTCACCTTCGCTCTTCTTGTCTCTCTCGTTCATTTCCTCTCTCTCTCTCTCTCTCTCTCTCTCATTCTCCATCTATATTTTCTCTTTCTGTTCATCGTGAGTTCTCATTTTCGTGGGCCCTCGTCACACTTTGGCATAAAGTAAAAGCCTCGCCTCAATCTTTGCCCCTATTTCTCTATACTTTCATCTAACAACGAAGAATACCAATGAATTATTTATCATCAATATAGAATTTATTTGAATTCCAAATATATAGAATGTTGGCTATTGTTATTTATTGATTTATTCTCTATTCTTCTTTTTATTTTGATGATGATGATGTTGTGTGAGAAATAGCACCAGGATATAGAATACACCGGAACTCATTTCTACAACATTTTTTTTTCACTTATATCTCTCTTTCTCTGTTACGCTGCTTGGCTTCCTGAGCATTTCTATCATACCACGAGTTTAATTATCCGGGTTTATGATCGCATGAGGAAGACGTATAGAGCATGGGAAAACTCGTCGCTTCCATTTAGGAGGATCAATGAGGTGTTACATGACATTTCCGTTTTCCTTATTTAATTAATTCTGTAGATCGCTTATCCATTTATGATAATATATTGTAAATTATTTTCATATTATTTTGATGGATTGGGTAATGTATTTTTTTGAATATTCATTGCGATTAATTTGTTATAATCAATGTATAAATCATGAAGAGTAATATATGAGATTGGTGAAAACAGGAAATAAATGAGAAGTAATAAATCCATTGACTGTGAAATTATGAATAATTTTCATTGAGATGCATTTATAATTTTATTATAAAATACGACTACTGGTGATTATTTGAAAGCAATGGCAATGTCATTGGCGTGAATGATATATAATATAGTGGAGATGCAGGTCGATGATCTGCCCGCTGCTGTTGCAATAACATGATGAGTAATTCTAAGAAGTTAGAAGAGTTGATTTTCTTTGCACACTGACCTCCATTCAATAACCAACACTTTATAATATATCGTGCAATTTCAAACACTTTATCAGACACATCATCAGTTAAGTATATTTAAAGAGCAATCAATTTGTCCTAGACTTACCATGTTTGTGATCCTTATTTTCCTTGAAAAAATTCCAATTATTCTCTCGCTCGTACAAAAACAATTTTTTTTGCTTTATCTTTTGATTTATTTATTTATTTATTTATTCATCAACTATTTCTATTTCTAAACCATTCACCCTCGTTCACTTTACACACCTGCACACGCAACTCAATCTACAACAATTCATTTGCAATAAATACAGGAATAAATTTCAAATACAAAATCAATAATTGTATCACTTGTAGATTGTGAAAGAAAATATATTTTACTTTTATATCACACGCGTCAACTGTCGTGTTAATAATTATTTATTTCCTTTTTCTTATAAAAAGGTATATACACCCGTTGATAAAGTCTTGGATAGTTTAAAGAAACCTCCACCGTGCTCAAGGCCTTTATACACCTCCCCACTTTCTTGTATTCCACTATTGGGACTCATAGCCACAAGGTGCATGTTGTGTTCCACCAACATAAGTCCCCGAGTATACTGCCAGGATGCTGACGTGAGTTCTAAGAGAAAGCAGACATTGCCATTGGCCAGTTTTATGTATTCAATACTCTTTCATTAAAATTATATATTTATATTCAAGTGTTATTGCATTGATGCGGAATTTTTAAGCGCCATGAAAAAGCTTCCGCATTGTTTTTAATAACCACAGAGACGACAAAATACATAATAACATCACGTCATCATCCAGATCAGATTTCTCATGAAATGTTTCATTAAGAAATTGTTTTTCTTCTTTTTTGTTTTAGTTTTATTTCTTTCTTTGCATCAACAGAAATGCTTCAATAAACATCAGTAAAATTCATCTGACTCGCTCTCGCGGTAACTGAACCACACTCATTCATTTCCTTTATGAGATTAACTCCGTCGATGAAGGCATATTACTGTAAGATATGAAGAAATTACGTGGATTGATTTACATAAACGTGAAATTGTTCAGTCGCTTGAGAATATTCAACTTCGATGGTACATAGCGTGGAATATGTTTCAGTAACTGTAACTTGGAGACTTCAATTCAATAAATATCTGGGGGATATTTTCTATATTTCAAATTGACAGTGGTTATATTTTTTTTTTTTAGTAAAGCATATCTACATAGTGATGGAAACTTGGATACTTACATTTTTACTGACATCACAATTAGTACAATGTATTCGTACTTTTAATGTATGGTTTTTTAATTTTGCGATAAATGTTGTAACCAACATGTATTATAGGAAATTTTCAGTATAATCTTCTTGTTAATTCAATACTGACAATTTATCATGACTTATCAAGAACTCCAACTCTTTCAAATACGCTTCTCTGAGATAGTAAACAAAAGATTACATTGTGGAAGTTATCACAGAAAAATTAGCTAGCCAGAAAACAACTGGAAATATCTAAAAACTCAATGTACTCGATCATTAATTTTATCAAGGACATTTTGATTCCTTGATGCACATATTTGTTTATATCGTGGATCAATGAATATATTTAAAATTAATATGTTTAGAATAAGAATAAAAATGTCTATCATTAGAGAAAGCTATACAATTTCTCATATTCTTCTTTTTCAATCTTGAATACTCGTTTAATTAATTAAATTCTTAGATAATTTTTACTATAAACATTTCCCCAGGTAGAATTATTAAATTCAAGATCTAAATTCTGATAATCCTGAAAGAGTTTGACTACTCCATTGATATTGATAAGACGATTAATATAAGAAATACGAATTTGATTTCAGATTTAATAATTTCATATTCACTGTCGAAAATGTATAATTTATAATAGAGAGTCTAATTAAAATATAAATAGATACAATTACTTTTATACTTGCAAGACGAAAAAGTTTTTATGGTTTACCTACACAAAACTCTGAATAAATTATGTAAACAATCGCATAATCTACGAAATTTGATGTAACTGTTTCTGCCGTGCGCTGAATATACCGTGCCCTCAATCTACATAAAACTTCCACTTACCATACGTAACAGAGTGCAATACTCGACAAAGTGGTAGTCAATGCCCACATAGATATAAAGAAATGCTACTGATTAATTCGATTTAGTCCAGGTCTGTGTGCTAAGCGCACTATTAAACATCGTATCTAATCGAGAAAAATTAATATTAGCTGCAGTAAGAAATTCAAGCAAGTCCGAGCGAAATGTATTGTTGCATTTTATTGTGTTGCAACTGACTTTTTTTTTTTTTTGTAGTAACGGTGATGGAAATTAATTATTGCCTTAATATACGCCACTGTTGCAGTGATACACTGGCAAATAAATATTCTCAACTCATATATTTTCCAATCCCGAATAAAAATTATTATTCAAACCATAAATATATTTTTCAATTTAATAACAAAATATTATCAAACTGAGAAAAGATTATCATAGCATTGAATTTCTGCATATAATTACCAATTTTTGTTTCGAATTTTTTGCGCATTAGAATTGGTTCAATTGTATCATAAAAAATAATCAATTAATAATTAAATGTGGTGTTTTAGACATTATAATTTTATCAAAGCAATAATAGAGAATATTTTTATCTTGAATAAATTCACAATTTACATTTACAGTAGTTCAAACACTTGACAAAAGACTGAGAAAAAAGTTCTGTTCTTTGATACAATATTCCTCAAACTAATATTTACTTGGAGACAAAAAAACTCCAGAGGTAGGTTAACGACAATTCTTGGGAGGAATATTGAATGAAAAATGTGCTCTTATACATTATCGCATGAGAACAAAAGGTGCTCTCGGGTCTTAATAATCATATTTATATTTCTAACCCACTCAAGAATCCACGATAAAAACTATTCAATAGATTCATAAAATTATTTACAAAATAAAACAAAAACAATTTAAAACCGCATGACAACCATTTCTATAAAAAATAATTAACAATAATCCGTAAATCTTAAACATCCCACTAATAAATCAGCGACGCCATTTACATTTCATCCACTCGTCACCGTCTATCATCATCAAATCAACACAAAAATAAAAGTAAAAATATACTCCCTCGTCATCATCAATCTTATAAATAATTATGAATCAACAAAATAATACATTCCAATCCAAATAATAACGCCTTTCTCGAACCCCTACACAATTACAATCCCCTCAAATTAATCCAAAAAAATAAATCCCAACTACACCCAATAAAAAAGACTTAACCTCCAAATCAAAGCAAACTATAAAAAATTTCTCCATATACATTCCCATACAACAGTCCAACTTTACTCATAACTCGTCGTTATCCATGAAGCCAAGAGGAGAAAGAGGAAGAAGTTGAAAGGAACGTTCAGAAATAAAACAACCGAAAAAAAAAAAAAGAATTAGATTGCCAAAGCAAATAAAAATTATATGCAAGCAGGAGAGTGCAGCAACGCGCTTAGATATCTAGGTCTGGCTGGTTGCTTGGCCGGCTGGTCAGCTGTACCGAGTTGGAGAACTTTAATACGACTGTACAAACACATATATATTCTTCCCTTTCACTGGGGAGTAATGCATAAAAATTGGCATGAACACATACATACATTAAAGAACCCCACTGCGCGCAAGAATCATTAGGCCGGAACGTGTCCTACAACATTCGCGTGTTTAAACTGTGGACAATATTGTATATGTTATTGCATTCAACATAACGATATAGCCTTTTCATTCTTCCAACAGTTTTTTTTTTACCCTCCTTTATAATATAATGATAACTAGTCTAAGCCTTTTTTTTTCCTGTATATCAATTCCTCTCACTCTACCTCAACGTCTCTTAAAACTTTCAGCATATTTTTTTTATTTAATACATATACGGTAATAGCCCACAAGACTTATGTAAGTCCTTTGAAGGATACTGCAATATATTTCTCTTTTTATTTTTCCAGGATATACATATACATGCCTATATATTTACACGAAGAAGGCTGGCACACGAAGACGTATATCTGTTTAAAAGAATTCGCAATCGCCAAGGCGCCGTGTATCCGGTCATTCAATTCTACCGATTGAACATATCCTTATATTCTCCTTATTTTTTTTTTTCCTCTCATTTTTTATTTCATCTTCATTGTTTGCACGTTATATTACACGTATACATACATATAATCGTGTATACGTAATCATTTTGAGAACTGTGAAGGGGCGTTTAAGGATATTTAATAGATAAAAATTGAATTTTATTATTAATATCCGGATGTAAGTTGTTAACACTTCACTTATTGTTACATTTTCTTTTTTATTGGTATAGTTACTGTGCAAATGATGGTGTTAATGCATACATATATATAGAAACGCACTATATGAGATTGTGCGAACAGCATTGACTCTGAGTCATAGGTCGTATGGTGAGAAATTGGTAATACGTGATCTCGGTAGCAAATCACGAATTGCCGTTCACTTTTCTTCAGATATTGAAGGCGTAGTCGATGAGAATGGAATATGGATATACGATCAGCCATGTTGAGGGAAATGATGTGGGAGTGAGAGGGGAGCAATTTAGATATAAAAGTAAAGAGAGAGTGAGAAAGCACAGGGTAATAAAGAGACAAAGTATATGAGAGTTGGCGCGCGAGCGATGGAGTTTGAAAAGTTCGAAAACCGTGTCACGATTTCTTGCGTCGTTCTTATTGCCGCTTTAGCTCGCATCGATTGACTCGGTAATCATTGTACTATTGAATGTTCTTATACTGCTAGATTGAACAACAATATGTATAGTGATTTGATTATGAAGAAACAGGAAAAAAAAACAAAAAATAAATCGAATGAGAATAAAAAAAAAGGGAGGAAAAAGAAATTCTTCAATCAATGATGAATATATAATATGCTTTGTCATCTAAATTGAAGTACTTCCGGATCGGTTGGATATGCCCACTGAATTTAATCCAATTGGAATAGTAGCGCAGGTAAGAATCGTAAAAAAGTGATGAGAAAAAAAAAACGTGAATAATGAAAAATAAATAAATTGAATTAGTGGTAGAATGAAATTTATTTTCTGCCACCACATCATTGACGAGCATCAATGATAAAGTTTTGTATATTTAATATCCGTATCTTGATGCACCATAGGACTATTGATACTTATTTTATTTATTATTATTTTATTTTCTGTGTTTATTATTATTAATATTATTATTATTGTTTTTTTTTTTAAGTATTATATAGGAGAAAGCAAACCCGCCCATAAAGTAAAATGCATTCCATCACTTGTGTATTTATATAGAGGAAGAACACCATCGCACCGTGGAATCCTTACACGACTATGTAATTACGGTAATATCATCAAGGTGTATATATACTATTACTCTCACAAACAGAGATCTTCCTATCCTGATTTAACTCTTTTTATAGACAGTATATACATATATTTTAGCATGTTTTTAGAAGATTTTTTTCTTCACTATGATATAGGTAATCGTGTTGAAGAATCTCTCTTTCAAGAACATCACGAAACGCCTTTTATATATAGTTGAAGTAATATTCATGGCCTTACTCTCTTTATATTCATCTACTTGGTGTGGTTTCAAGAATGACAGGCGGAGAGTGGTGTTTCATTTTCCACTTCAACCCCTTCTCGACAATTAGCATCTCATGGAAAATTACAAGGTGAAAAAGAAACGTGACTCAGTTGGTTGGTTGGCTGGTTGACATATAAGTAATGAGTGTATGTGTTTATGTATATGGTTGAATATAAAATATGTAGACACTGTAAATTGAACATGTGTATGTGGTGTAAAAGATGCACGCGCATTGGTATATACTATATACTATACTATATATATATATATATATATATAATTAAAAGTTCTGTACACGCGGATGAGCAATGAACTTGACCGGAAGTGGGTCACGACGATAATTCTTTCCCGGACACTGACCATGCCACACCATGCGCGACCAATGACTTTGTTTTCTCTCTTGTAATTCAACTTGGTATGGGTAAACTATGCATGCAGTATTGCAACGATTCATTTGACATATTGATGGAGAATATTTTGAATATATTAGTGTGTTATAATGGGAAAAAAATAGTATTGTCTTGTTGAAAATGTTTTACTTGAACTGTATAAAATTTGTAGGTTACTCGAATGCAGGTTTTTGAGAGTTTAGTTGAAATTGAGATGTTCATTCGAGTTGTTGAAAGTGATTGTGATTCTATAAGTAATTTATTATAAGCGAAGATAGATCTAGCAGGTAAGTCAATTTTTTCTATATGCATATGTAAAGAGCTCAATTATTTAGTAAACAAAAATAATTTTGTTCACTGTATAATATTTTCATCATTATTCTTCTGTTAACTTAATAAGGACAGACGCTATCAAGTGTACGAAATCGCGAAGTTTTAATGAGATTTCCATGATCAATTAATTTTTTTAACCATTTCCTCATGAATTTTTTTTTTTTTGTTAATAAATGGTTAGAGGAACATTATATAAAAGAATGACATTTTCCACCGAATTTTTGTTCACTGCTAAAACTTCCTCGAGTGTAAAATACTTTTGTTTTTGGTAGACACAATTAATTGTCAACATGAAAATGATTCCACAGAATAGAATAAATAACCTTGTCAATTAATTGTTAATTTCAACGAAGTGGTATCCAAACCGCACTGAAGAGTTAGTGAAGTCCGTACCATGTATTAGAAAAAAAAGAATTAATAATACCAATTACAAATTTTAATTGCTAGTAATTCCAATACTTTATTAACGATTATAAAAGTTTCATATACACTCCTTATTTTCACTCGTATAAAGATATCTCCAATTATCTGCGTGGGAATCAGTGAAACTGCGTAACACAAAGACGTTAATAGACAAAACACAATAAAACGCTAAACACTAAAAGAATATCGAATTCTAATAGAAAAAACTCTCTTTACCAACCATTCTAATATAATTCTACTCTCAATTCATAAATACATATTTTAATTTTCAATACAAAATATTATTTCCCAATTGAACAATCTAACATTCGAGAATAAAGTAATTCTTCATTTAAAAAATACGTTCCTATCGCTTCACATATACAATAATAAAATATTTTCAACATAAAAGAGAAAGGATGAAAATAAAAAAAGAGAATGGAATATGCTGTCTTTTTTATATCATCTACATGACAATGCACGTCGAAACATTTTGATTTAACACTAATTCGTCAAAGTGAATTGCATTCAAGGCTTATTAAACTTCTATACATAATATATATATATATATATATACGCACATATACGAAGAGAGAGCACCTAAAACAATCTTTTTACTTTCACTTCGACTCGCCCTCCCATGATGATCTTTGTATATGATACTCGGCGTGGTCTATTCAACCAACATTCATTGCCATCATCATCATCATCATCATCATCATCATTCCACCTTTCCCTTATGGCGGTATTTTTCATCTCATCGTACACTCCAATAAAAAAATTCCTACCATCAAAAGAAAAAAACAAACTTATTCATTTTCCCCAAGTTGTGATGATAAGCGTTTATATATATAATTGCAATCATATTCCAGTATTAAAAACAGTGTGAAAAAGAAGTAATAAGTATAGATAAAAATAAAAAAATAAATAAAAAAGAGAGAAGCCTGACTGGTTTGACAACTATAAAACACACGTATATACGCATCAGGATGATCTTAAACCCGCAAACTTGACCTAAATACCAATCACAGTGTAGTTGACCTACTATTATTTTACAACTAACACTTGCTGTGGTTTCAGTACATACCCTGTACCACCCACGAAATTTATTCCAAACACGAATACAAAACGTCACGCACACGTTAATATTTATTGATATATATATATTCATTCAAATATGTTATATTTATTTTGAACGAGTGTGAGAAAGGAAGAAAAGGGATATGCTTCACGAAATTTACGCGTGATTCTAATCATGACGTCTAATATAGATTTTTTTATTTCCTTTTTTTTTAGGGCGTTCTTGTTGGTTTTTACATATGTCAAATGTGCTGGAAAACCAATTATATATATATAAATAAATGTGTGTGTGTGTTTATATGAATAATAAGAGAGATGAAAAATAAGTGGATCAACCGGATCTCCTTTTCACTGGACCTGCATATACATATATGAGAAACTTTCAGCGTTCGTGACGAATATTTATAACTGCGACATGTGTGTTATATATTAACTTCATCACATTTCTATATCACGCATAATAAAAAAATTTAATTCTAAATTATGTGAAAACTATATTTGTATGTAAACAAATACTTGAGTGAAATACGTACCTGAATAGAGCTTCTCTACAGGTTGTTTATTTATATATTATAGTGTATGTATAACTATTATACTGTTTATAGAAGCGGAAATCGGGATTGACGCGACCTCACTTTCACCCTCATGCAAGGTCTAGGACGTTCTACATTTTTCTATGTTCATGTTTCTATTCTTCATAAGCATTGATATATTTTATTATATAGGCGTTGTTTTTTTTTTTTTGTTCTACAATAGAAGAAAAAATCGAGAAGAAAAATGAAAAATATCTCGGTGAAATTGTGATTATAATAATTTACATTTGAATATCTATTCATACATGAATTTGTATATTGAATTCATTATGAGATATACGTGAATAGAATATAGCGAGATTATGTTACATTTCCCACGTGTTTAACTGTCATCGTAATGGTACGTAAAATGTCACATTGCATATACGTGTATTGAACTCGGAATTATTTTGACGCATGGCAGTAAAATACCTCACTGTTCTCTTCACTTTCTCTACCATTTCTGTGTTTGAATGTATAGCTATTATAATGAAATTTCGTTAAGGCTTGAAGCGTCATTGACTTGGAACAACTCATCATGATAAAATATAATGGACAGATAAATTGAAGAAAGAGAATTACGAAAAGAATAAAGAATGAAATGAAAATTAGAAAATTAATTAAATGTTATTAGTATTTTATATTCACTCTGTATGACTTTTGACTTTCATCAACCTTTATTTATTTATCACGAATGTAACAATGACATCTTGGGTCTTAAGTACGCAAAACTTTAACGAGATTAAAGTATATATATTTATATATATATATATATAGCCGAGGACAATGTATTAATTGACGTGTCATTTTTATTTGTGCACTCGCAATCGCAAAATAAAACATGAATTGCTCATTTATCTCACAATTGTAAATTTATCGTTTCATCAGTCTAATTGTATTAATACAATCAATTAATAGATAATTGATTTAATCGTTTTATCTTCATTGCAAATGTGACCGTTTATATAAATAATGGTCTGCATTATTTTTATCCCCGGCTACTATATTTAGTTTGGTGTACAATCGTTAAGATCTATTATTATATTTAATTGTAAAACGAAGTTTAATTTTATCTCGTTATATGAACCACAGATATTGTTCTCATATCAACAAAAGTATTTTTTGTATTCACTAATTTTTTATATAGCTTTTTGTCTTAAGAAAACAAAACAGAGATTAAAAGCGTAGTGCAATAAAAATCGGACCGACCGATCGCGATTGATCTATAGATAAACTCTCTTTTTCTTTCCCTTCACTCTTTCACATTCCACCCTATCTCTCTCGCTATTTTTCTCCCAATCTAATTATTTATTTTCGCTTGCGCGTTTTTATGTTCCCACATTATGCGCAAAAAAATTCGCATGAAATATTACTTTGATACATATGACAATAAAAAATATATTATTAATATACATGCAATCGTTTTTCTTTTTTATTTTTTTTAATTATTTTGTTCTTTATTTTTTGCTTTTTATTTTTTTTTGTTTGTTAACATTCCTTCAAATTTGCGCGAAGTGAATTTATGTTTGATTGTGTTAGTCGAGTATACATGTGTATACCTGTGGTGTGATAAATTTTTGTTTGAGTACGAGTGTGATAATAAGGAAGAACTCAAGTGGTTTAACTATAATGGAATTATATTTCTGAAAGTCAAATAGATAAATATTTGTTTTTGTTTATTTGTCTAGCAATTTTCTGTTTTATTTTTTTTTCTCACTTTTTTCAAACTCGAATACTATTCATTTGAAAGATTATAGGTATATATAAAAACACATTTAGAAGAGTAGAAAAATACGTAGAAAAAAGACAATCACACGCGCTCAATTGGAATAATTATGAATAATAAATATAATTATAAGAAAATTTCTAATTTTTCAAATAAAATTTTTCTCTTATATGTGTTTGTATGTATATGTATATCATGTAGTATTTGTGTATGTGCGTTTGTGTATATGTATATTTATTGTATGTGTTTATGTGTATTTATATATGTACATGTGTACACATGTCATTTTGATGGTGAGAGCTATCAAAAAATAGATTGATATTAATTGAGGTCAACATTTTAAAATACGCCACACAAAAGCATCTTAACATATTCGTTTGTTTCGTTGATGGAAAAAGCTGACAAAATAAATGGGATATATATTATATTTATAATAATGATTCGTCTCTCTTTTTTCTCACTATCCCCATAAATCTGAATGTAATTCAATTTTTCAATTGAATAATAGAATTATATAATATCAAGGAAGAATTGAAAACTCTGAATTATTATTGCATATGAAACATGTGTTATTTTATCTTTTTTTTTTCTTTTTTTTCGTGAGAATTCAACGCTGCGTCTCAGCCAGTCCCAAGTGCTAAGTGTTATTTATATACATAATCTATTATGTTTTATTTATTTTCTATGTGTGTTTTCTTTGGGAGTTTACCGCAATATTTTCGTTTTCAAATTTCCATCTCGCACATATTTTTTTCTTCTCTCATTTTTTTTTTGTGTGTTTTTTTTTCATATATAATGACTGACAGCCTAAATGACATTGATGGACGCAATATACTCGACGAATCTATATTTATATCCTGACCACTGCGAATAATAATAATTCGTCAAGTGATTTATTCATTTCAACAGTCTATATTAATATACATATATAATCATTCGGATTTTAATTATTAATTAGCTATTTAGAAAAAGTTGTGACCGCCGATCATTCTATGTTATCTTTCACTTTTGCTATTTAAACACGTTTGAAATAATCCGTCCATTATTTTGGCGGTGACTGAACGCGATAATTTAATCGCTCGCGCGTAAATTCCGTAATTAATCTATTAATAATAATCATTATTATTATTATATTTATAATATAATTCCACTTCTTGTTTCATCACAGGTTATCAGCTCTATCCTGGACTAATTAGACTAGAAGAAACACTTTGACAAATTAATTGTCACCATGCGGAAGCAAATTTTTCTTTTGTGCTCAACGTTATCGTCGTCTCCATCATCATCCTCATTACTATCATCAGTCTTTCGAGTCTGTAATTGACTCCGTGGAATTTTTACGGCGATTTTGACAAGCGAATTGTCTTCCTCGCATCAATACGGCTTTCAGAATACTTGGCCTTCGCGTTCCCGCGATTTCTGCGGGCCGCGTGACATTTCGTTACGCTTTGTGTTTTTTTCTTTGTTCACGTCTCGTTGCTGGATTTCCACTTGGACTATTCAATGTACCTCCACGTTCACAGTCTGCAGTAGGCATAGATTTCAGTTCCCTGTTCGAATAATTATAATGAAATTAGAATGGAGAAATAAAACATAATTGCGAGGGAATACCACTTTGATGTTTCGGAAAGTCGGAATTATCACACATATCTTTGAAAAAAATTGCTATCAAATTTCGACCATTACCCGGACGAGTCCACTTCCAATGCAAGAGGAATTCGCGTGCCTTTGTGGTTCTTCAAATTTCCAACGTGATATTTCAACTAGATATTCTTAACAATACATACTTGAAACATATATGAAAAGTCTTTTTTTCGCGAATTTCAAAGTTATGTTTGAATGATGATGATAAAAAAATGATTTTAAACATGTTACGAGTTTGCTACATCACTACAAACCTGCAACTGAGAAGATCCTCATCGTCTGGTACACGGGAAATAAGATCCAAAACTTCATTGTTCGGTACTGAATGTGGTCGCAAAATTTTTCTGAGAAATTTGTTAACACCCCATGCGAGAATGAGATAACGCACAGGAATTAAATAGAGAACGGTAACACCAAGTATTGCTAAAACCATTGCTAAATAACTCAAATACGGCACCGTAAAGTTAAATAAATTTTTAACTCTTTCACAGAGACTGGCAATATAACCAATGGAATTTTGTACGGTTTGTGTTACCTCCTGAATGGCCTGAAGTCGCTCCTTAAGACTTTTTTTTTCCTCCTGTGAAACCAAAAATATTATTAATAGTTGCGTTCAAAATCATCGGACATTTTTCAATTTCTTTTATTAACTCACCTTATCTTTGTCGTCTTCGTCATCGTCATCGTCACCCGGAGTAATCGGCCCATCGTCCGAATTAATATCCTGATCCTGCGAGCCCGAAATTTGATAGGATGATGAAGACCCAGAGGAATTGGTCAATAATGAAACCATGCAATACTTTGACATTATCAATAACGCTATCATTGGCAGCATATAAGGCTCGAAGTAATAACAACCTAGGACAAAAAATACCAGAGCAACGATGCTCCTTGTTTTACTCTCCCATTCCCAACAGCTCCTGAAAAATAATAAGAATCATTAATTTGAATATAAAATAATGTCAATTAGTATTGATAAATGTCACATTGTAATTACTCACTGAATATATTTTCCAAGATCAATGAAATACATAATAATTGCTCTCAAACGCATAACATTTCTAAGAAAAACCTGTCGTTTAAATTTCACTTCTGGCTCCATATATTTTTTCTCCTTAGGATTAACTGTCCTTGCGCATGCTCTCAATACATTCCATATCACAGTTAATTCAAGGAGAATTTGTGGGAAATTGCCCTTAGCACGTCCACGTAATTTTTTATCTTTGAGGGCATACCAACGTTTTTCACCATTTTTTATTCTTAATAAAGGTATTGCGATTTTTCCCAAAAACTCAACTTTGTGATCTCTATCCTCGTCGTATACAGTCACTTCCAACACTGAATTAATATCTTTGACGTTGCTGAAGAGGAAAAAGATTTTTATTGAATGGAACATTTTATCTCAAATAAATTTTCATCACCAATAAATTAATAATGAACTTACAAGGTAAAAATCTTTTGCCAATTGGGCGCAAGAGTTTTGTATTCAGTTTGTGTTTGCAGTCTTGAATTCACCAACTCCAAAACGCAGAAGGGATCGCTTTTACCCCCCAAGTCAGCAGCAGCGAGGCCTTGCGCTCGATAAACCTGTAGAAGGTAAAAGAAAAAAAGGGTGATAATATCAATAGTATGCAGGTTGAACTTATTGAAATAAAATATTTGAATGTATGTATTATGCATTCATATACACTAACTTTGACAGTGAGATGTCCAACCTCACGCGGTCTCTGTAATGTATTCCAAAGTGCATACTTCATTAAAATTCTCTGTCGCTCTTGTGGCGTTTCCTCATGCGCCGCCAAATCACTGATTGTTTCGCTAGCAGTTGTACCGCTGATAGTGAGAAGCAAGAAAATATTTCCCGCGCCATCCTCCAGTTCACGCCATATTCGATGAGTTGTTTCACGTTCAAGACCAGCCAAATCAATTGTCGCACGTCCCATTAAATCATCTTGATGGCTTTTGTCACGATCCCACACTGTCACCTCAAGCTCTTGACCCAAATATGGATCCTCATAAAGATGGAGATCAAATTGTTCCAACCAAACGGGATTCAATGTTTTATTCGCAACTTTTGACTTGTATTTTTCCGTGCCAAGTCTGAAAATAAAAGCGAATAATTACAGCAATTAATTTTTGTTTTCATTCATAAAACTATATTTAAATTAATTCTAGTGTACCTGAATTTCACATAAGGTGCTGACAGACCATCGATGTCCATAGGTAGAAGATTTTTCGCTTCTACAAGGACAATAGTCACTACTGAACTCCATATTTGTGATTTAAGTCGACGATTAACATCCGCAAGTCGATTTGTCCGCTGAAAGTACTACAGGTAATAATTTCTAATTAACTTCCAATTTACTGGCCGACAACGAAAAATAATGACATGCATACTTATGCAAGAATACACACAGACACACCACTGCCACATATATACCAACTACATCTAATATCTACTTTATATAATTATCTGTACAATTTATTACACATTTACATTACTATAAACAGATATGTACAATAATTCTTATACCCGTGCAATATCTTCAACTTTGTCACGCCAACCTTCGCGCATTCTTTCAAAAAATCCCTGACGACAGTGTTTAAAATCGTGGCGTTCTAGATCAGGTGTTGACACGGATGATGATATAAGCAGTTGAATAATTCCATCTGCTTTCACTAACGGTTCAATAGATTTTTCCAAGTCAGTAGAATCCCTCGTGCTTGGATTGTTATTCTTTGGAATGTCGCCAACTTTATCCAATAAATCACTAACTTTAATTTCTCTTTCAAGTGCACCGCCATCAATTTCACTATCAGATGTACTTCCACGTTGTTCGTTACTTTGCTTTGTTCTTGAAGGTGTAGCACCACGACTTCTATTGCAACGACGATCGCTGATCCACACTTCAAGTGGATGTAACCATGGATGACGTTCAGCAGTTACTTCAATCATTTTCTCAACTCTGTTCTCTAAAATTCGTTCTACATTTTCAACTCGTCGCTCCAAACAATTTTTCAATGAACCCACCGAGTGTTTACGCTGTGGTTTTTTCGTATGAAACGATGAATAATCACGTCGTGCTAAATTTCGAACACGTGACAATTTCAATACCTTGGTTTTTGATACCTTAATTGATTTTCCTTTGGATTCCCCTTCAGAATAATAACAATCCTCCTGTAGTTCATATTTAATTCTATCACCATAATCAATAGCACAACCAAAGTCATTCATTTCGATATTAAATTTGTCTGGCGATGATGATGTCGATTTATTCTCAGACTCATCGTCATTACTATCAACACTCGTTGTGTCTTCACTATTTTTTTTTACCGACGGCTTCATAATTGTTGACCAATGCGTCACGCACGCAATGTATTATCCAATGGCTTTCAAAGTTTCTTTGTATCTTCACTATATATACACAAAATGATCATAACAAAAGTGATATAATGTAAGGCTACACTTGGTAACCGATATATGCCCTATTGTATCTTTCCAGTACATTCAATATTTAATATACAAATACAGAATGAATATACATCACTATGGTCTGGATACAATTGACAATCCTATTTAATATTTATCAAACTAATTCATATACACTCGAGTTGATACACTCGAAGTTTATTCTATCTATTTAAATTCTTTAATCGACAATTTATAATGAGTTTTTTAATTAACAGCTGAGGTAGACGTACGCCCGCCTGCTAACAAGGTCGCCAAATGATTGTGTAGCACCAATTTGATAACAGCCAAAGTTCAACATTGGTATATACAAAACGCATAAAAAGTGGTTGATACAAATATATAATCATAAAACAAGTAACGATATTACACGGTGTGTGCGTCGCGAGGTAACTCAGTCTTACAACTAACCGGATGTCAGATAGCGACGAGTCAGCAACGGAACACAGCTCTAACAAGACTGTGTATACCGTCGGAAAGCGAAAAAAAAAAACCGAATCATACTGAGATCAAGCCACGCGGTGAAGAGAAATAGAGAACACGTCAGACGTTTTAACAGCTGGGCTTGATTTGTACGCGCGTGCCTCTTTCCCCACTTCATGTACACATCAAAGTCACATAATCGAGATTGCACGGCGCCAAAGTCATCCGGTGCATATACTTATATATATACAACCAACTGAAACGAATAGAAAAGTCTACTTTGCCAAAATGGATACAGAAAAAAAAAAGACACTGAGATGAACAAATTTTCACTTGTAAGGGATAGAAAATCATCAGAATAATAATAAGAACTGTCCAACAAGTCAAAGAGTAATATGCTGAAGACAAGAGAATATAGGTGAAGAGATGGGGTGAGGGAATCGATAAGAATTTAGCTTATCTAAAAATGACATTGAGTACGTTGGATTATGGGTCTCAACACGAGAGAATTGAAAAAGATAAGCTCTCCAAATGATGAAAAAGATTACCGTGAATAAGAGCTGGACGAAATTGATTAGAATACCATGGACAAAATAGATTAGAATACCGTGAAAAAAAAAAGGAAGAAAGGTAATAGAAAGAAATAAATATATTATTGGGGAATAAAAAAAAAAGTACAGTTGTGAACTAGAAAATAGAAGAGAATAAAAAATAATAAACAATAGCCAGATGGTATTGGTTCCAAAAGTATTATCGAGCATTGAGAAATGGGTAAGAGGTTGCCGGCGGCACAGATATATCGGAATATATAATAAATACATATATACATTAGAGATAGATAATACTTTTTAATAATAACTAATGCGGGCACATAACTATATATGGAATATATAACATCGACTTTGCATTTTCCTTGTTATACTCGTTCTATCGCAGTTACAACACCTGCATATCACTGCTCGCTTCAGTGTCATCAGTGTGATATTTATATAAATGTTTCATGCATATGTATATTCATTTGAATCGACATATAAATATACACACAAGTTGAGCGTGAAACCAGGAAAAATTATGGGAAAGAGGAAGAGTGTGATAACACTCAGAACGTGACTGAGGAAATGGTCAGGGTTATTTATTGCTTATTTATTTATATATCTATCTAAAAGCATTCTCAATATATACATACCACAAAAGCATTAATATAAAAAGCAAGAAATAAAAAATACTGTATTGTATAGACAAAAATATATTCTGTACCTGTTCTTTTTCTTGCTGATTTCGCGGCCACAATGTCGCAGTCAAATATATTTCACCTAGATGTTGTCTTACTCGTGCTGGATCTTTTAATTCTAAAACAATATCATGTGGATGCCCGAGATCAAGTTGTGTTAAATCCAATGGTGCTGCGCCCATGAAATCATCTTGAAGACCCCAATCGTAATCAAAGACCTATGTATTTTTAATTTCAATTGATACAAATGTATATTTATTAATTCATCATAATTGAATGGATATCAATATATCGTGGGTAGTTCAATAATAATTATCATTGCATCCAATAGGATGAATAATTATTTTTAATTTATCATTTTTGCTCACCTTGATATTCAATGGCTGAAAGGGATCCTCTATTGGTAATGTTACGCTTTCATCCCACACGGGATTCAGATCACGATGCACCGTACGAGATTTGTGTAATAATCTACCGCAGCACTTAATCTTTACGTAAGGATCACTTGCCCCTGTAAATATGTACATGTGTGTATATCAATGTTATAAAATAAAATGATTATCTCTTTGAAGTTTATAACTACAATTGCCAATTGACATTTATCATGTTTGATCATGTTATATGACCTCTTTCAACCACTCTATACCTTTCATACTATATGTTTACGCATCGTTATTCAAAAGGAAAAAGGATATCAAGTGTATATGTATAATGCAAATAAAGTTATAATATTACCACATCGATCCATCGCGACAAGATTGGCGCCACGTCTAATGTGTAAACGTAATTGAAAGAAGGCATGTTGTCTAAGTGCTAATTCTCGACGACGTGTCAAATCATCCGAATATATTCCTGCTTCGCCAATTGTCACTGGTGGTAAAATATCTCCGATATTACTGTTTCCAATAGCTGTAGACACGGTTGGCTCGTCATCGTGCAATGTATCACGATTTATACGTGTATAACCCTGAGAACCTTTTGATGAACCATCACTACCACGACCAGGACTATCTTCAAGGCACGATTTACCTCCACGCACCAGTGGTGACTCTGTATGGAATTAGAATAAAATTATTTGGTAGATTTGATTGTATGTTTGATTGGATAACGTAGAGCTTTGTGATTCAAAGAGTTTGTAATGTACGGTAAGAATTCAAGAACTCAATATTCTCAAACTATAAATAAAATATTGAAATATTTATTCACCAAGTATAATGATTGATTTTATTTCTTGTGAATTTTTTTTTAAATTTGACCCGCAGATTTCATGCAAGTTAATATTTCAATGCGATATTATATGTATCACAATTTTCTTTAAATATTCTGAGTTGAAAATATTTTATCTTGAACACAATGACGATTTGTTCTGAAATTAATGAAGTAAACTTAGTCGTGTTTCAAGTGTTGAATTAAAATTAAGACGATTGTGCCTCACATTATATTTTCTGAGAAACTAATAATGAGGTTTCAATATCTTCAATAATTGGGGTAAAGTTCTTGACGATCAAAACTCTGTAGTTGTGAAGTAACTATCTTTGGTGTCCCATTTAAATAACCTACCCAATATAATTACGTTATACATGATATTACAAATTTTCAACAATGAATTGTTGGATGCATGTTGGAAGATTACAAAAAATAAGTACCCTGAGTTTCAACTTCTTAACTGCCGTGGTTTTCTAGTAATAAATAATCACAAATTTGTAGAAACTGTTGCATTATAATTAGATTCACTTCGCTAATTTATTTTATTGCATAAGATAAATTCCAAGAACTTTTCCAAACAAAATGAACGAATTGAATACGTTTCATTTCATTCATTTTTCTTCTCTAATTCCCTCCAATATATATATATTGTAAATGTTTACCTGCACGACTCAAAACTATTTTTGCTGGACTGTGAGTAGCCGATGAGCTCCGACTATGTTCGGATGAATAATCCGCTGCATAATCGGATTCAACTCCACCACTTCGATAAGGTGAATCCTGAGTATTAGCTGGTAATGCTTTAGTTTTTTTTCTCTCTTTACTTCGACCACGTACCCAACGGCTTTTTAATGTAGCAAAGAATGTGTGTGTTCTTTGTGCAACTGACACATGACGATGATGATGTTGAACATTTGAGTGACGATGTTGTGACGTTGATTGAGCTGAGTATGCACGACTTGATGATGTATTGTCATCATTATTTGCACGAAGTTCAGTAGCACTACGTGAAAGTGGTCGATTGCCATTTAAATTTAGCCGTGATCTGTCTTCACTTTGCTCTAAATTTACAATGATAAATGGTGAATTATATATATATATATACATACATATATAATCATAAAGAGAAAAATGTGCAAATTTCAAGAAATACAACTCGTGACATTTTTTATTATCAAGGTCAGATAAAAATATAAAAATTGAAATATATATTTTATTCACTCACCACGTGGTTCACCGTCTTCCGATCCACTGAGCAACTCCACACTCTTGCTCATTTTGACTCAATACCAATAACAATGAATATTTATAATTTCGTTGAATCTTTAATTTATTACTATGAGTCTTTAATCGTTTCTTGAAATAAACAATTCGATTAATTTTGTCAAGCATGATTTCACTGAGATATCACTTAAAATCACGAGAATCATTGACTGTATGTGTCACCCCTTTGCAACACCTAACGTATCAAATAATTGTCTCCTTGATATAGTTAAACAATACGAACATCCGTCACGTTGATATAAACTTATCATTCTGTAACAAAAGAAGAAAAAAGGAAAAAAAAAGAACAATTATAAATATAAGTGATATCATATAATATTAAAAATAAATGTCTCAATTGAAATATTTGAAATCGATAGTCCTTAAACTCAGGATTAAACCCATAGCTTCAACAAAAAGGTCAGATCAATATGACATGTACATTCGAATGTCACTTAGAGAGGGAAGTAACACTTTTCTATATATATATATTGACGACAACTGACCTACTAAATAATTTTCATCTGTGACCTCTTGTTCAGATATATCACCCTTGAACATCACACGTTTTCCCGTTTACTATTGTCATTCTTCATTCAAGCGCAATGTTATACGCGCGCAAATTCCGTTAGGATTACTTGCCACCCCTCTTATTATTACCATGAGTTCAAATGACAAGTTTACGGGTCAAGATATATCACTATGTATTAGGTGGTCAATGCGCGTAAGCTAAAGTGTATCCTGTCACGCGATGTGAATGAATATAAAGAGAAATGAATAGATATATAGAAATTCAATTGAATTACTTGAAATAAAATTAATTCATTCAATTTATCGTCAATTATATTCAGTAATTTTTGTTTCGTTCACATTTAAATAGCAATAATAATATAAAATTTACCAAAATAAAAAATGTAACATAAATAGCAATGATGAATGGATATGATGATGACCCATCGTTTCTTTTTTTTTTTTTTTTTCTTTCTTTTATTTCAAGTTTACTCTTCTACGTCCGCGGACCAACTAATAGTGCTGATAGAACTCGCGACGACAGTCTGGTGCTCTATGTGTCCATGCTCATGAGAGAACTAGCTAAAGAGGAGCGACGCGAAAGGGGGTGGTAGTGGCGGTGGTAGAACAGCAGACCGAAGCGAGAGAAGGTGCGTGAAAGAGCGAGCGAGTGAGGGGACGTTAGCTCTATCGACCCAAGCAAATGCACAAGCATCGTTTTTTTTTTATATATATAATGTAAGAGAAGAGTTCACGTGCGTTGTACACTTTGACAGAATAACACAACACGGATTTTTATACAGTGTATATATATATATAACTATACAGAATGACCACATGGAACAGGATAAAAACACTCTCGATGATAGAAATTGATTTATATCATTAAAGCATCTAAAAGAAAAAAATTCAATATGAAGATGAAAACAAAATTGTTGACAATTATCATCATTGTAACTAGAATATTATTTTTAAATTATTTCTCATCATCATGAGTATTGATTATAATTATTAAAAAAGAAAAGAATAATTTTTAGTATAAATTATCGATGATGAAGCAATGGAAAATATACACAATTTGATTATATACGTACAATAAAATATTTATATGGTTTTCATTTTCCTAATGGATGCTATCATCCGTATGCGCCACCATTATAATAAATAATTAATAATACAAATGCATCAGGTTGGTGGTGGACATATTGTAAAACTTTATTATACATCCCCATATGTATATATATCTATAAACATAACAATTATAAACTAGCTGACCTGGAGTGTATCATGGCAACCGGATTTTACACGCGATTTCAACCCTCTCGTTCTGTCTTTACTTGTATGTATGCGATCACAGGGAGGTGTGCAATTCCCAGAACGTAGAGAAAAAAGAAAAAAATCGAACTGACACACGCAACACCGCGTGTTTGGTTTATGTGGAAAAATATATAATAAAAAAGAAAAAAAACAAGGAAATTTAATATTCACGGGTCACTGTATTATAAAAAATTGATTAATGCTAATTATCATGTAGAATTTTCTTTCTTTCTTTTTTTATTATTCAATGTACAAAAAAACATTTGGCATACACGGTATGCAAATTGATACATCATTAGAATTGCAATATTCTA
Organism: Zele albiditarsus; assembly: GCA_958496275.1. Taxonomy (NCBI): domain Eukaryota; kingdom Metazoa; phylum Arthropoda; class Insecta; order Hymenoptera; family Braconidae; genus Zele; species Zele albiditarsus. Next base: position 8,859,786 of record OY292411.1, read on the forward strand.
ATTTTTTTTTTTTTTCACATTTTTAACATATCGCTCTCTCAACAATGTGCGTAAATATTATAACGCATAATTGTGTTCATTATTTTTATTCTCTAGATCAATTTATAAATGTGTGATTTTTTTCTTCCATACATTTTTTTTTTTTTTTCATTTATTTAATTATTTTCCTATGTAAATATACGTATATATACAACTAATTAATTGTTTGTGGGCTTTTTAGAAGACAAGCTGGAAATTAGCGCGCTTGCGCGCATTCTGACTTCACGCGCCCTTTCGCCCGACAAGTATATATAGATATATACACGCATGTCCATATATACAATATATATATATATATACATAAACGTATATATATGTTCATGCTTGTTTCTAGCTCTTTGTATTCGTCGTGCGTGCTTCATCCATTGATTTCGATCGGCACGAATGATCCACGATAATAACACAGCGATGTGCTTTACATGACTAGAGAGAGGACATTGTGGACTATGTGGAAAATTTGAATTCAAATACGTGGAAAATGGTTTTGATGTTGTCCCGCTGTGACTTTGTATTCATGTCCATTCGGAGGCTACATTATTACTGGTATTCAAATTATATTAATAATATAGTGGAATAATTAATTGAAATTCAAAACCGCTCCCCCATTTTTGCATACAATTTCGTGGATCATTAGCCGAATTGAATTTAATTTGAATGAAAAGTGACGCGTGTGTGTTTGTATGTGGGGTGGTAAAATAAAATATTTAGAAACAACAGAAAAAAAGTTAATGTTGAATTCTTCCGCGCAATTTAAATTATTCGTGCTTAAACAATTAGAAAAACAATCGTTTATTTATTTTTTTTTCTTTTCTTTTGTTATACCGGGACCGGTCCCTGATTAAATATTCTTCTCTTTTTTCTTTTTTTTTTATTATTATATCAACAAATCTCATGTTATCACAGCCAGCTTGAATTGTTTCCGTAGCTCTCAAGGAATCGGGTATGTTTCGTATATGTTTTGTATAAACGAATTTAGTTTTGTCTTCATTATTATTTTTTTTTTTTTTCCTTCAACTCGAGAGGGGGAAGCGCAGTTTTATTGACAAAATCGAGTAAGAGGTTGTCAAATGTCTACATATATATATATATTACGATCATTCTGTTTTCTGAATAGAAATGATCGTCTTATTGGTAAATTAAATAATATAATTTCAGCATCTAGTGAAGGGCGATAAAATTAAATTCCGGTCTGAACAATTAAATATGTACGTTCCATTATTTCACAATTGGCAGAATTATATTTATTATTATGATTAATTGGTTTGTTTGATTTGTTTTTTTTTTTTTTTCAAATATTCGAACGCTTGCAACCTATTCGGAAATATTGTCGGAAAAAGCAAAGGGAAGTGCACGAACTGGAGCAGAACGTGAATATTGTATTTTATTAATACACTTTTTGTTTTGTTTGTTGAATGTTTCAGTTTTTTTTCTTTCTTTTCTTTCAACATGCCTGATGTGCTTTCATGATCGTGTCTGCTTTCCACAAAAGTGGCAGGAAGAAATGTGAGGTGATGTTAGGACGAGCATTCTCATATGAATTGTGTGATTATTTGAAACAAAAGGAAAAAAAAAAAAAAAACCGGGTGACAGGATAAAATTCCAACACAACCGCTCATTTCCTCTATACTGGGACGTGAACGAGGAAAAAAAAATATCATGGAAGAGATAAGAACGTAGGCTACTTTTATCTTTCACTGAAAAGTGCCATGGATATCGCATGTCAGTTGTCACTAGATGAAAGGATATTGCATATGTTGCTTTTGTCGTATCAAAGCCATTGCCGCGAGTTCTTTCGCTAGATCTTCTTCGTACTCCTCTTCTTTCATTTTGCTTTTTTTCTTATCTCCAAATAAATTTTTTTCGCAATACCAATTACATTCTACGAATAGTAAATACATATCTTTTACGCGCGAAAGTGTGGAAGGATCGAGCTCGTATTGACAGTTATTAAATATAGCCTAACAAATAAATCTAACAAATCTTTTTCATTATTATTTTCTTCATTATTCTCGCACACGAGCTCAATGACGGATCCCTCCAATAAAATTGTTACAATATTTACAATGTTCATGAGAAACAAACTTGAAGCACTGCTTCTCACGATAGAACTATATATATGTAGTGTCTGCGTAATTTTTGTTTTGTCGCAAGCATTGATCTTGAATTTTTCGACATTGTTTTTTTCATCCATTACCAGTTGCCTGTACCTCTTCCACGTCCCCTAAAACTACTAGTGCCACCGCCACCACCGCCCCTGAATGGACTACCACGTTTTATTCCTCGCGGAACAAAATTGGCACCGGGCGGTCCACGAGGACCCCTATCAATCCATGGCGCCCGTGGTGAACCTCTGAAACCTCCCCTGCTGCGTTGTGGATGACTACCACCACGCCAATGTGTGAAAGGACTTCCCGCGGCTGGCGACGCTGGCGAAGGAAGTCGTGGTCGGAAATTTGGACTTCCATGCTGTCCATCATATTCATAAACGACCATTGGATGTGTTTCTGTAGCTGCCCCATGTGGTCCATTCACGCCTGTTAACTGTGGACCGTTAGGTAATAAAGTACGTTTCTTCACTGGTGTTGATGCATCATCCTCCTGTTGCTCTGACAAACTACCATTTGATGATTGTCTCTTCAATTCATTTGCACCAGCAGTTTTACCTGAATTCATTAGCGCTTCAAAGTGCTCTGATAAATTTCTCGGTGGTTCATCGGCCCGTGCAACCGAACCCTCTTGTGATGGATCTTCACTCGCTATTTCTTCAACATCTCCCGCTACAATATCAGTGGTACCATCAATAACCGATGTATCGGCATCCAAAACAGGACTCGAATGTCCTGGTGGCCGCAAATCACAATCATGATCTTGCTCCTCGTTGTTTTCTTCGGATATGGATTGATTTCTTGCCCCGTCAGTATTATCAGGCATTATCGGCATACCACTGTCATCCAGAATAACTACTGTGTCTGGAGGTTGAAGCAATACTGCTCGATTATTCGATATATCAGCGCTCTCTGATTGTTGCTCGTGCCTAACACGACGATTATTCAGCATATTTCGTTGTTGTGGTGAATTATGATCATCGCCAAATCTGTCGCGTCGATTGCGCGTAAAACCTCTGCCTCTACCACCACGATGAAATACCGGTGCATCACGATGGTGCTGTTGATGCATGTGATCGGGTGGTGGTGGATATCTCGCACGTAATGGCGACTCTTCGTGGAATTCTTGACCGGGAATACGATGTTGATTATCCTGAAACTCATACATCTCTGGACGTGGTTGATGAAAGTCTTGGTGAGGTGGAAAATCTTGTTGAAAATCGGGCTGTTGATTTGGCATAAAACCTGGCGGTAAATTTGGTTGATAATTCATTTGATTGGGTCCAAAATCATCAGGATTACCGCGACAAAAATCGGGAACTTGTACTGGATTAAATTCTTGATTATGATGAAATTGTACAGGTGGTGGCGGTGGACCAGGATGAACGCCTCGAATATCTTGAGACATTTGTCCACGTGCTAATGGATTATTTGGTAATGGAATCATTCTCATATCCATGTCCATGTGACGTGGTGGCATCGGTTGTTGTTGTTGTTGTTGTTGTGATTGTTGTGATGATGGCAAATTAGAACGCATATCACGATCTTGCGATCTTACATCTACCAAAACACGACTTTTTGGCTTCGGCCCATCCGTTTCATCGTCCGACATTTCCATGTCTACGCTCTCAACAATATCACCTGGTTGTACTTGTCGCCTTGAAAAAAAAAACAAACCGAGCGTTAAACAAATAGAAAACATTAAAAATTCTTTTAAAAAAACATTAACTTACCTGTAATCTTGATCGGTATTACCCCATAAGCGACTATTTGTTTGTGATGTAACAGACTCATTAGTATTAGCTACACTATTAGCTGGACTACCCGTTAGACTGATTAAGTTTCGATGATCAACATCAGCAGCTTTTATTAATCGATGAGGTAAATGACCGTCTGACGGCATTGGTAAAGGAATAACTCTGTGATCCACATCAACAGCACTGCTTAAAATAGATTCTTGAATTTGTGAATCGTTATATTGTACAGGTTCTCTGAAGCTTGACTTCTCATACATCGGCGGTGATTCTGGTGTTTCCGATAGTACACTGCCTTTGCCTCTCATTCCATTTGACCAGCCGGATTCGTTTGTCGATTCCCAACGTTCATTGCCTTCAACCCATTGGCCCTTACCCTTATCGCCATTATCATTAATCCACTCAGCCATATTTTTTCCTAAATTGAACATGAAAACAAATATATTTTGTTAAACAAATCATTCATTGAATCGTGAATGAATCGCGATAAATGGAATATAACATTTACCCTCATCATTCCATTCCGATTGCTCTTTCGTTCCCTCATTGGCCGGTGTCCAAGTAGGAAATTTGGGCGGCAATTTATTGTAGCAATTTTCATCATCGAGAAAAATTGGCGGCGGAAGTGGTGGAGGTGGCAATGGATTAATCGGAGTTGATGTGGGTGGATCAAATGACATTGCAACATTGCTTTGACTGCCCTGACTTGAATACGGCGATGGTGTATGAGACTCATTCACCAAATTTCTGCACATCGGTATTGGTGTACTGTGGCCCATTTGATGATTGTTGATACCGAGTGTTGCACCTTGAGCGCCAATCATTCGCGGTGTCGTCGGTGTAACATTCAATTGATTCGATGTTAAATGTGTGTAATCGGGACGTTGCGGTGATTCCGTTCTTGGTTCGGGTACATCAAGACCCAAACCAGGAATACCGCTAGAATTTGGTGCACCATCTGGCGTTGGAAGAACAGACTTGAGGAAACTTGTCGCAACAAAATCCTTCCCTAGGTCTGCTTTTGGCGGCCTCATATTTATCACTTCAATTGGCATAGCCTGTTTAGAAAATAATATAAGAATTATTCTTTTTCTTCTACTATTATTTACGATTTGTGGATGAGTTCTTACCTCTGACAGTGCATTATAAGAGTGATTGCTACCAGTAGGTGTTGCAGATCGATCGTTGAATATATTCCTCTATATATGAAAAATCATTATGAGCAATTATAGTTTGAATATTTTTTTAAATATAATAGGAATTAATGATAATTTACCATGTCAAAATCAACGTTTCCACCCATAAATGATGAAAAATTACTGGTAAAATCTGTTGAGCTATTGCCTTGAATGAGATCTGGTGCCGGAACTGGCATTGGTTCATAATCTTGACCATAAGAACCGTACATTGATGGCGGCGCAATATCAATAGCTGTGCTTTGATTAAGATCATCACCCGGCAGTTCAATGTCACTATCTGGACTGGGTGACGGTGCATTAATGTCCGGCGATGGAATTGGTGAAATCAGAGTTGGTAATAGTTCATCTAATTTTTTCTTCAAATTCTTCACGCGGCTCCCAAAATTTCGATACGCCTGTACAAATCAATAGAAACAAATGAATTTAACAAGCAAGGAATTTATAAAAATATATATATGAAAGTGAATTCACTCACATTGGTGACAATTTTAACTTCACCCCGTTGCGTTTCATAAAATTGATCTGCCTGCTCAAGTAAATCCAATACTTGAGTTCGCTCACGAATTTCCGCTTCAAGTGCACGTACATAATCTTCAACATTTTTCACAGCAAGCTCCACTTCTTTTTCAGCATCTTCAACTCTTCTTCTATCTTTCAACGAAGCACAAAGCTCATCAGCATTATCAATATCAATATTGTTATCACGTAAATCTCTCAATCGTGCGTCTGTTGCTTGCTCTAATGTAGCGCATGATCGCATAGTTGATATTAAAAGTGAAGCTTGAAACTCTTCCGGTACACTTATTGGCTGTGGTTCAGCTTTCTTTTTAGGCGCTGCTGAAATAAGCCCCGACAAATCGGCCAAGAATTCTTCATCATACACCTGTCTCTGATCCCATATTTTGAATATCCGAAGAATTCTATGTTTAACTTTCTCATCTCTGACCATTGTTGTCGCTCGTTGTAGAGTCGTACCCCACGACTCAACAAATTCAAAATTCTTTCTTTTCGAATATTGAATAACATCATTAGCCAAATAGAACAGAGTCAATCGGTGTTCCACTTTAACTGCAAGTTCATGTTACAAAAAAATGAAATCAATAAATAACTTTACCACGTACAATAAAAATGAATAGTTAATTATTTACTATAGCTGCAACTTTACCTTTCTTTAAAACTTGAAGCCACGTAGCAACTATTTTTTTGTGATGTTGTCTTCTCTCCAAACACCATGATGATAAACTTTGTATGGACTCTTGCGAATCTTTAAGCGATTGAAGTCTTTTCTCGAAGAATTCGCCATCAAATTCTGGAGCCGCCATAGTCATATTTATTGACACTATTGTGTCTAAATAAGTATTTCAATATCTTTTATCGCGAAACACGCGACGTGATGCAAAAGACACTGTTGGTCCATTATATAGATATCATTAGGTCCTTTGCGAACAATTTCTAACCTAAAGAGTTGTCGATGCCGCCTGTGATGATTGGGATATAAGACAACTAATGAATGCTTATTGTAATACCTTAATGTTGTGTTTTCTAAATCACATCCAGTAAGTATTATCCAATTGTTATTTTATTGTTGGATTTATTGATGATAAACAATGATTGAATGTTAATTCAATTCACACGAAGAACAAATGTTTTGTTATAAGTGTATATATAGTAGCAATTCGTTCACACCAGGAGGGATCTCACCACCACTTCCAATAATAGTGAATCCTTGTCAGAAAAATGTATTTTTTCAATGGAGTTATCGAAGACTGTGACACTGGATGATAATACTTTGCGACTTATTACATTAACGTATTGATATATTATTATTTTTCGATCACTTCACGTTCTGTTGTAACAATTTTCTTTTCGCGTGTCTAAGAGTACACTCGCCAATAGCTCAGATATCCGCCATTTTTTTTTTTAAGATCAAAACACGACCGCGCAGTGGCGTTCGTCGGCGGCGCACCATGCACACATACATATACTGTGTATGTTGTATATATGTATCAAAGGGAAGAAAGGAAGAAGAGTGCAAATTTCGGCCATTTTGATGAGTGCTCCAAACGCGCGCCATTTTTGAAAATTGGAATTTGAATTTTGATAATGGAAATGATGTTGTTTGATAGATAAATGAATAACGACGAGCAGAGTGGGAATGGGAGAAGATTTATTTTTGTTTGTCTTTTTTTTTTTAGGTTATATTTGGAGGATGGAGTTTGTGAGATTTACTATTTGGATGTTATATGAACATGGAGAGAATGAAGATATGATGAATTAGTATACTAATTCATTTGGAAATAGTCGGAATTTAAATGTTTTCACTTTAACTATAACATGTGACTCATTTCTATAGTCACAGAATATGCTTTTTGTCATTTGAAAGCTTACTATTCTGTTGAAAATCGAAATTTGTGAAAAGTTGCAATGAGCAAAAACAAGACAATATGCTTCAAGTTTGAGAAAATAATTGCCAGTTTCAATATCCTCGTTTATAGCATACTTTTTTCGCATCCCCAATCATCTTTTCATTTTTAACTCTGTCAGTCAACAACATTTCAATATCTTAATTATTATGCATACTACAATATATTCATAATAATATATGATATAGTAGAGGAATTATAACATTTGTGTAATAATTAGGACACGTGCAAACAAATATGTGTGTAAAAAAAATGCTTTTTATCTGTTTTTTTCTTAATGCTAAATCTATATCATATAATTCCAAGGTTTTGTATAAAAATGGCACATACATGTGAAAAATTAAGCTATATACCGCGTTTACATAAATAAAACGATATAATATAAGTGCAACGAGTCCTTGAATGAATAACCCAAATCACCTCATATTTAAGCTTTCATCATATAATTGAAGTAAATATTGCGAAAAACATGATATCTAATTAACACTGATAAAAAAGAAATCATTGTTTTTACAATGCGCATGCGTGTTGAAGAGATAATAGGTAATAAATCATACGCAAAATGCGCGCTTTATAAAACGCCGCGACATGTGGGAATGCACAATTAGAAGGTGTTTAACGTTCATTCATGTACGAAGAAGTGTGTGAGACGTATCAAAACTAATTTATTATAAACAGTTGTGACGTATTCAATAGTTCCAATTATTTACTCACTACAAGTAAACGAAACAAATTGCAACTATCCCATCAATATTTTTGTTCGATATTTCGGTCACTTCGAGGTGAGATACATCAAATCGTTATTATATATATTTCATTCTTACTTGCGTGACAATTCATATTTCACATGCCTGTCTCAAGTCCAAGTAATCAATTGCTCTACAAATAATTACATAAACATCTTATATACTTTTGTAAATTCATTTATAACTATCAGAATATTGTGGACATTTTTATTTATTTATTATGATAAACAATCACATATCCTTACCGGGAAAGAAAAAAATATCGCTAATTCATTTACAAATCGAAGTTACTTTTTATTCTCTATCACCTTCCGATATATCAGAATTTATAATCTCGATTAGCATCAGGATGTATACATATAGCATCACACCAAGGTGAAGGTGAAGGTGGATTTTACAATAGATATCCATCTATTTTGTATTACATCATCGATCCATCATCGATATAAACAAAAATTTCCACATACGTATATTTACAATACCATGAGTCAATTATTCATTTATTCCTTCTTATTTTTGCTTCCCCTCATGCATTACTCAGTATGATATATACATATAAGACCAGCATCATTCAATCACTGTAACAAAGAATAAATTTTACGTTAGATAATTTATATGAGTCATTTTTTAGCCTTCTGAGTTTCTCACCATACATATTGGGAACATAATGGACGAATATTTTATCCTACGACCTCTGTGATATTATATCTATTATTCAAACTTGAACTTTGAGTTTCAGGTTTTTAAGTTTCCAAGTTGACGAGTTTAATCACAATGGCTATGTGGTGCACATTCATTCTTGTATCGGTATTTCTGGTGAGCATCTCTGATACATCTCCAAGAGGAAAACCAATGTGGTTGGGTGATTACTGTACAAGAAACAGCGATTGTAAACATGGTGAATGTTGCATTTACACACCAGATCGATACAGTGTCCCACAATGCAGAAGTTTAGAGGAAAAAGATGACATGTGTATACCTCATTCACCCACCATAAACACAACGCTGTATTATCCAGATCATACTGAATTGGAATTATCCAATGTTCATCGTATTCTTTGCCCTTGTAAGCCAAGTTTAATTTGCGGCAAGGAGGGAATCTGTCGATCCAATCACATTGAATAATTAACGATATACTATGAAAGCAAATTGGAATATTAAATTGATTAGATCAAGAAATGATCATTGCTGGAAAATGATAATAAATTTATACAATCTTCAATCTTCATTATTACCGATATATTATCTATAGTATTTTTTGTAATATTCCATATATATGTATGTTTCAAATGTATGATATAGTTGTAATGAATGTGAACAATTTTCAGGAATTAGTTTGAGATAATAAGATGAAATAAGTGGAATAAAATCATTAAATAAACATGTCTTGATTTTTCTTTCCCAAGCCACATTTGAATGTTATTTTTGATATGTATTTTTAATTTTGTCGGTAATACTAATGCCTGCAAATGTGTATTTACTTCAAGATTTGGCGCAAGGTGAATACGAGTCTAGACAAAAATAAAGACTATGATATTGTTTTTCTGCAGTATTTCATGCAATGATATTGAAAATATTCTGCACACATTTCATATGAATATGTATTGAGATGGAAGGCGTAAAAGTTGACATTGAATATTGGTAAATAATACTATGAATTTAACATTTATCGAAATTCAATAGACAATTCATTGAAATGACTGATGAGTTTGACATCAGGCATGGCTTGCGTTTTTGTCATCCTAACCTCAACAATCATATAACGAGTAACGATAATTAGCAAAAATTGATAATAAAATAAATAAAAATAATTTCAGTGGCTCCTGTGGACATCGAAAACAATTCCTGGCGATGTCACAATTGATCAAAGAAGTGGTGCCACAAGTGGAGATTTCTGGGGTCGCTGGAAGACAAGGTGAATATTGTATATATATATTGTATGACCCCGATTATCCCGGTCGAACAGGACAGGACACGAATGTACGAAACATATAATTGAATGCACTTTCTTCTAGGCAACAAAATAATGCATCATACACATGTAGAAAAGAATACGTGGAATCGTTTGGAATCATTTATGAGATGAGCTTGTACGTTCATAAATAACATTGAAAAAATTAGAGGAATGATAAATTCAATCCCTATAGTTGATTCAATTACAATTGCAACGAACAATTTCCAATTGAATGATGCACTGAGCAAATTTATGATAACAATCAACAAACAATAATAAACAAAAATTTGAGATTGTGATGTCACGGGTGATGTGGGAGACTTGTATTAACCGAATGAGCTGCTGCACAGATAATTGGGGTTATACTGTGTGAATGTAGGCCTATATGAATTTTTCTGATAGATCTGAAGATATGAGAATATTACAAGAATACGATGTAGTTGTAACTTTATTGTACTAAATGAATATTGCAATCATTCTGTACGAATGTTAAGTAACGATGCAATTATACTGGGATATTCTTATTTTTATAGGTTATAAATAAATTATTTCAATTCTATCATGATCTTTCAGGATCTTATGAAATTAAAATCAATGATGAATTGGTTTATTCGAAACTGCAAACCATGGCATTTCCCAAATTTTCGGAGGTTTCTGATATTGTGAAGGAAGTTTCCGAAGGCAAACCATTGAGAAAGATTGATAAACAACAACCCGTAAATTGTATAATAATGTAAAGGTATATGATAGATTTTATTTGTATATTTGATAACAACAATGTTTATAATCTGCATGATTAAAACGAAAAGTGGCCTCATATCTACCGACAATACAATAATATATTTACAATAGAGTGTGTGATTCTTTATCACTATAATAATACATAGGATCACCAATAGAGATTATAGATGGCTCATCTAATTTCCGATTGAGATAAATACCGAACTTCAATTTCCCTTTAAATCCCTCTGCCAATAATCGAAGTGGCTCAACAGTCTTCGTTCCCGTTTTCTGATCGATGCATATCATTTGACATCGTGTGCATGGTCCATTCACCTAAAGCCGCAAACAATTCTTAACCACAATTATGAACTAATCAAAAATAAATTCAATTGTCTTGCCTCAAATTTATTCTTTCCAATTTGAATTGTAGCCCATGAATCCTCTTCAAAGGCTCTCGCACCTCTCACAATAACATTCCCTCTGAATCGATTCAAGATCGTATTTCTATCACAATCAGAATTTTCAGGAATGCGATCAACCAACCATTGAATGCTCGCCTCGTTGATGAGTAAATATTGTGCTTGACTGGAGAACGACATGAGTGGCGCAGATTTATCTGACAATTCGCTGAAATTGCTTTGCCTAATCAATCGCAAATTGGGTCGACCAAGTGCAAGGCTCAACCATTCATTTATATCCGCGCCACAATCAATTCCTTCAACTCTATGTCCACAAACTCTGCTTCTGCACATTTGACTTTTCACATCCATCTCGTCCGTATAGTCCAATGGAACTTGTGCTGTCGGCATACCTGAAATCCAAATATTTCTCGCAGTCTTTGTATATTCATTACTGTCGATCGTAATTTAACAACACTACCTGGATAGTCAATTTTCATCAATTTTTCTTCGAGATAAATGGTTGGTTTCAGCATACAAAGCATCACCTCTTGCTTTTGCGTTAAACAAACTCCAGCTGATGTCATCACCATCCATTCACGATCATACTGTAAACCTTTGTTACTCAAAACCCAAGAATCAATTATTTCATAAGCTGCACCAGATTTTATTGGATATATAAATAATTTAGCAAGAGTCAATTGTCCCTTGTGCTTGATTCCATTTATTACTCCATTATTATTCGTAATATTAACGTTTTCTTTAGTTTTCCCAGTCCCATTGTATTTAATATGATTATCACAAACTGTTTTTAACAAATTATTCTTTTTATATGTATTTTTCCAGACGATTCCACTTTGCTTATACCAATGGGGAATTTTTATAATCTCTGCACCGTCCAGGAAACAATTTCGAATCATCGTCAGTAACTTTTGCACATCGTTCACTGTAGACATATATCCAAATGATATCCTAACTGCACCAGTAGGTCTCCCATCAATCAAATCTTTACCACCACCACACGTGAATCCAGCGTCATAATTATTCATAACATTTTCAGTTGATAAATTTAAATGACGTTGACATGCACCAGGATTGCAAAAACATCCAACACGCAAATGGATGTTGAAGATCGATGATATGTGAAGTACTTCCATATAACCCACGTATTCGCCACTCGATCTCAAAACATTGAATGCTACAATACCACCTTGGACAAGTTTATCCTCATAATCAGAGTCAGCATAAATTTTTATCACTGGATTTCCATTGTGATGGTGTAATGTTATTAAAGAATGATACAAATATCGTGCAAGGGAAAATGTATGATGTGATATTTTATCCATCGAAATAGTCGTGAGTGCATCTAGTCCATGTTGGAGTGATATTATTGATAAAAAGGATAATGTTCCATCTTCATATCTGCAATAACAGGAATGTGTGAATTAAAAAAATTTTTTTTGTTTATGCATCTATGCATTTGTTCTCATTATCTCAATATTCATCTGACCTTTGATGAAGAGTGTCACGTTTAACATGATAATTCTTTCTACTAAGAACAATATTTACAGTACCACCACCGTAGTAAATTTTATCTAATACATTAACACTAGAATTTTTTACTATCAATGCACCAATGCCTGTTGGATATCCAAACATTTTGTAGAATGATAGAGCAACAAAGTCGGGTTTATATGTCGATAGGTCCAATACATTTGTTCCTACGTAACAGGCTGCATCAAGGAGAACATACCAGTTTGATTTATTATCTGTAATATTGTTCAATACACCTTTGTGCACATCCTCAATCCAATCCAATGGATATTTAAATCCCGAGAAATTACTTTCCGCCGAGTAAACAAATAGCGAATTATTGTTGTATGCTGAGCTATTATCTGATGATAAATTGCTTTTGGAAAAGGTGTTGAAGGCATCATCGTGATCAAGACAAACAACTTTGCAACCTTTTTGAGCCACCATATCTCTCATTCCAAGAACAGATGTATGATTGTCTTGCAGATGAACAAAATATCCGGATTCATTATTGGATTTATTGTCACTTTCGTTGAATTTGAATGTTTCAGCGATGCATTTTAATGACGCAGTGGCACCAGAAGTAAATACAAGACTATATTCTTCAGATGATGCATGAAAAAAATCTAAGATTCTGTCACAACCATAGTCTATTAGTTAGAATATATGAAATCAATCTGCAAAATTTTATTATTACCTGTATCGTGTTCTCTCAATTATTTCATGGCTCTGATTCCCAGCGCCCGCTGTCAAATGCGGATTTCCATAAAGCGATGACACAAGATCATCACAAACATTTTTCATTTGTGTATCAGAGTACAATGTAGCTCCTACATGATCCATATAACACTCACCATTGACACGAGAAAAATCATTCGTCAATTCCTGACATATTTTCTCATCGTAAACTTGAACAAAATTTGGACGTAAAACATAATCCATCTTGAATATTCGATAGATAAATTCTTTATAACGAGACAGTTATATTGAAATTCCTATATGCCGCTCTCTCGTTAGTTGTGTAACGATCACTGACCGCAATATGTTGCTTGATACGTCCACGGATAATTAGACACACAAACAAGAGAAAATACATGATCTCTACATTGGTATTCAAGAAAGATAATTTAACTTCTTAAGTATAGTTGAGTTAATTCGTAGGCTGTCATTACGATTCGTTAGACGAGAAATTTTTATTACCGTCATTGCATTTAATAAGGTATAACGAGATATTGTTACAACTGTAGTCTTACGTATTGAAACGCTTATTATATACTGTTTATATTTCCTCATTTTTTGAATGGGGTTATCCAAGTGAGCTGATAAAAATGTCAACGTTGATTTATCAGTATTCCATTAACTTTATTACAATATACAGAATGTGTATACTATAATGAAAACTATTGAATGGCTTTTATCAATAGATTTTATTTTTTTTCGCCTTCCCAATACAGTTCATTGCATATATACGATAATTGTATCATTTATTTTCGTTCATTTCTCATGCCGCCATTTTTTTATTTGATTTTCTTTTTCTTTTGCAGACAATAGGAGTATTGGTGAATAAAAATATTGTAGGAGCTATTGGTTGAATTATTTCAAGTGTTTTAGATAATTTTTGTAAAATTTTTATTAGAGATACTTGAATTTATTAATGGCTATTAAACGTTATATGTTTCAGATGACGAGGTGGCCGAGTGGTTAAGGCGTTGGACTGCTAATCCAATGTGCTCTGCACGCGTGGGTTCGAATCCCATCCTCGTCGATTGTTTTTTATTTATTTTATTTTCTCATCATTATTACTAATATTACTTTTTTTTTTGTTTGTTTTTGATGGGGATACATAACCTCACTTTAGATATTTATAGATTAGACATGAAAAATCTTGTGAAACTTAAAATAAACTCTGAGTATGACGTCAAGGAGCATTTTAGTGAGAGCAAATTCTGAAATCGATGAGATATTGGAGTCACATCATCCAAGAGTAACTGGAAAAAAAAAGTATCTAGATCTTGTAACAAGATCAATGAATAATGAATCAATACATGAAAATAATCATCCACGTGTCAGGAAATCTGTACGATCTATGCAAATTACAAATTCAACAGTTTGTGAAACTGAAAGGGAAGATGATGATGATGAAATCGTTGCATTGACACCAACAATTTCAGACACGTCACAAAAATTTCCCGAGCATCTATTTAATATTGAACCCACTCAAATTGATGAAATTACAGATACCTTTATTTTAACTCGTATTCAAGAAGAGAAAAAAATACTGGAAACATTGAAAACGCAAAAGAAGAGTCCTATAAAATCACTGATAAAAAAATTCACAACAAATCCTGTGATAAAAAAAATTCCAAAAGAAAACAAAATATTTGATCATACGAATGAATTATTGCCCGAAGATGAATATCAAATGTTACACGAATATTATTCACGTCATGGTTTAATTCCAACAAAAAAATCGAACATTGCACGTGAATTTATAAATAATAATGATCAAATGCAATCGGTTTCGAATCAATCAAGAATGATGCCTAGTGGGAATCACATTCCTCAATCATCATCATCAATACAATCTAATATAATTCGCAATGTGAATTTCGACATCAGCAGTAAATCAATCCGTTCAAATAATTCAATTAAACGCAATTCTGATAATAGTATTGAAAAATTTTCTCGACAATTTGGACATTATTCAAATCAAAGATTTATAATTGAGCAAGTTCTCTCAGATTTTTCGCTTCAAAATAAAACAATTCTCACAGAAACTCTGTTCGACAGTAAAGATTCATGATGACAATTTCAAGGATATATATGATAAATATTAAATATCAAATATTGATAAGAATTGTTCATGTAAATAATAATAAAAATAAACATCACTTATAATTAAGTGATGATAGGCTCCGGGGGGATTCGAACCCCCGATCTCCTGTTTACTAGACAGGCGCTTTAACCAACTAAGCCACGGCGCCAACTTGTGCTTTTTCGTAAAAGTCTAACTATTTGTTATGAGTGAAATTCATGTTGACATTAAAAATCAATTAATCCTGTATTGTATTAATTCAATCTTATACATGAACAACTAACATTGGAATATAATATACCAATAAACATATACGCGATTATGTTGTAAGTGAATTTGCTGTTATCCGTGGCAGGTATTCAAGAGTCCACATTTACTGCCGTTATTACAACATTCGAATTTGGCGCTTGATAAAGTAGAAGTGACTCGACGAGTGTCTTCGACAGCCAAGCGCTGCTCAACGCTCAGCAACAAAATTCAGGATTTCCAACTGAGCAGTGCCGCTCAGTCAGCAAATCAGCGGTCGCCATGTTTGGAAAATTGAAAACAGTATACAGATGGCGTTGCAAATTTTAATATGGCGTCCGATGCTTTCCGAAAAAAAAAACACCAACAATAGATTTAATTCTAGCTTGTTTCTTTTCTTTATATGTCATAGCATCTGTTTTTTTACATCCAATCACATCTGTACACTTTCCCACAAGCTCTACGAGCTTATATTCCTCCTCTTCGAGGAAATTTACACTGTGAGCCATGTGCAGTTTCTCTTCGTGATTAAATTCACAGACAATATCTAAATGATAAAATATAGATTTTTTGAAAACGAAAAACAAAGATATAGGTTACGTTATTGCCGGTGTTTGCAACAAGGTGTATTGTTAAAGAATTTCTTCGAAACTTACCGTAAAGAAACGAGATTGAGACAATAAATAAAAATTTCCCTTGACCGGTAGGTGGCGCGCGGTGCTAAATTCCGAGGCTGAATTAATACGAGTGTTTATTTAACACTTGAATTAAATTAATTCGAGTGTTAGCGGCTTTCGGATTATGTTAATCAAAATTCTGGATCAATCGTGTATTTTTTATGCAAAAACAATGCTTGCATGCATAAAAAAGATATATTTGACCCCGACGTGATTCGAACACGCAACCTTCTGATCTGGAGTCAGACGCGCTACCGTTGCGCCACGGAGTCTTCTTATAAACTACTTACTATGTTACAATTCATCAACTTAATTTCATCCAATAAAAACGTCCTCCAACCCTAATACAGTTCAGATGGTCTTGCAAAGACCCAAAAATCAACCAGATAAAATAATCCTAATCAAATCCACATTCGTGAATAAAAATTGCACCACAATATAACAATTTCCCTCTCCCGACCGCCAACTGATTCCTAACCTAAACAATCATTCTTGCATTGACAGTAATCCCCAATTTAACATTCCAAACAAATCCCTTGAGTATTCCCATTACCTAAAATCTACAATCCAAAATAACCTACAACCAGACAATGCCAATTAATCTGCAATTATATCTAACAATTGCAAGGGCTGTACTAAACGATAATCGAATATCATCAACATCCATCTGAAACTACTGGGTAGACCACATAACAATACAAACAATGAGACAGATTCTCACTCTTATTGGTATTGATTATGATGAAAAGTACGCAAAAATGAAATGCGGTGCGTGCTCACATCCCGCATGCGAGCCCCTTGCTATGAGGAACTCATGTAGTAAGTACACCTAATGTATTCTCCCCACGTTGAAGAGAGTTTCGCGCGGGTTGTCTCATCGAGCCCCTCTTACTATCAGGCAACCATGTATACTACAGTCAATTCATTTGACGCCACAGTACATATACTCAAAAGTCCCAACATCGATAATCTCCCCTACACATAACACACACTATATACATTCAGACACACATATACTATAACATCTTATAGCCTTGTGCGCAATTGGTCTGATATAGTTAAACTCACAAAAGCCGTGTTTATCCGTCATACCTTGACTTTCGCCCGTGAGGAATTTTTTCAACAGGAACGCATGCTTGTCGATGGTACGCGTGATGACGATAGCATCGGAAGCAACTGGGATGTCGTTGACTTCAACAACTGTGTGTATGTGTGCGTGCATATACATTGGTAAAAGCATCAAGGTGGTAATGGCCGCCCTGTTACGGTATTTATCAAAAAAATTTAGGGGAAATCGTCGATACAATATTGTTGAATATATCGTGGGTTCAATGTTTTGGGGAAATAAAAAAATTGATAAATAATTGTGATGAAGTTAAATCGAATTTATTGGAATTTAAATTGTTTGATAATTTTTTAACGGTGAAGTAAACTGTAATTCGATGAAATTTGGGGGAAAACAGTGTCATTGCACTTCAAATCACTTGGAATATATAAAATGTATATTATTTTGTTATTTTACAGAGAAAATCAATTTTTGATTGTCCAACTATGAAGTGTATTTAAAACTGCAGTGTATTGGCGTACAATGTGGCAATTGGTCCTGCCGAAAATTCCCGGGCTAACCGAATTTTAATGGACCAATGACCGATGGAAAGGGTCGTAGATGGCCAATAAGACGTCGTAACGTCACAGAGGTGCTTAGGGCCCATGCGGCTCTTCCTCAAAATTGTGTCTTTCCGATCCACGGATAACATGATGCGAGTAGAAGGTAAACATACACGTTACGAAATATATTCGCATCTCGTTCCAATTCTATATACAACATGCGCAATATACACAACTTGGTAACCGTTAAAAATAACTACTTTCATATTATTCGTCCCTGATATCAAGTCGGTTGATTTGTTGATTATGTCCATTCCGCTTTCTAACCGCGCAACCAAAATTATACATTTTATTTCTGCTGTTTGCCTTTATCCATATATATATATATATATATATATATATCGAATATAGGAAGTAAAATATGTACCTCTGAAGTTCCGCAACCAATGTATTCTATTTATCGCCTACAGCATCATTTTCAACACACGCTTTCTACTATAATATGTTTTTGGTATAGAACGGTGCTATAGGAATTTATTACTGTACCTTTGTGGATGAGATATAAGAGATACCATTACTGCATATGCTTTCCTGATGTTGAGAGGGGCCAAATGAGCCAACCCGCGCGAATGTCGTTCCACTGTGTACGGACCACTAGCGACATCTTTTCAATTCATTATCTCCTGCTTCATGACGGAACGTATGCGGGATGTGAGCACGCACCACTTGACGTTTTTGAATCACAAGACAGGGATTCTGTCATTATACACAGTTGAGGTAAACAATCAAAGATATTTACGAATTAAATATTAATATTAAATGATTAATTATTAAAAACAAAATATAGTCATACATGAATCTCTCCATATCATTCAACTCTATTTCCTTTCTTCAGATCGCACGTGGACCTGTGAACAATTCTGATACGATAGAAAAGTATCCGAATGTGTGGGACAACAAGAATACATATTTTCTCATTGTTTTCTTTTTTTTCGTATATGAAATTGGAAATGTTTGTGATTCAGGGGCGTGGTCCGGGGTGGCATCTTCAGAATGAAACCTCTATCAGGGCAACACGCAAGTCTGGGAGTTTATAAAACCAGCGCGCTCTTCTTTCTTTTCTTTATTCTCTCATTTATGTATGTGTATATATGAAGTATATGTATACCACGTATACGCAGATAAGCATATACCTTCTTCTTTACCATAGGGGTAATATCATCCACTCGATTTCCTACCACACAAGTGGATAGAGCTCATTGGAATGGCATATATAATGTAACACCAATAAACAAAATGATCTCGGTTACGTTTGATATAATAAAAGAGGAACTAACACAGTGATTGGAGCATTGGAGCGAATTGACTTGAGCCCCCAAGAACAACAACCTCAACAGGACTTCATGATTCGGTAAGAGCTATTACCAATCTTCCTCAAGGACCCTCATTTTATTTGTCCCTTTTTTCTTTCATTCTATATGTGCATTTTATACCTACACGCATATTGCGTGGTATATAAAAGGCGATGAAGAATGAACGGGCGTACTTGGACAAAAAGAAGAGGAAAACAAAATGGTTTGGAAGGAACGGTCTGCCCCGGACGACCGTGCATCTGCCACTACAGATGTTTCATATATATATATATATATATATATGTATGGAATGTGCGATTTGAGAAACCTTGTACAAGAGAACGTGAACATGAGTTCATTGGACTATTGTGGTGTGTGGTGTTACTAAGCATTTATGTACTCCTGTTAGGTGTGAACCACGGCGCCGCGTGCCGACGCAACCCATTGGATCATGGCAAAAGTGCTGGATCCTTAAGTTGTGCGCGATGTGCCTATTTTTTTTATGTATTGGACTTACTGGTGTCGTGTATGAGCCGCGTTAGGAGGGATGCGGTTCGTGTATGGTATATCACTGGGGTTTGTGGTAATTCCGAGACCTGTTTGACAACTTCTCAGATTTCCATGGGTTATTGAAGATGGCGATAGAGAATATGGGAATCATTTTGTTCAGGGAATGTAAGGACGAATTTTTCATTTTCACTTCATCACTTTTGTGATAAAAAAAGTATATTAATACCCGGAAAAGTGACTTCCTCAATGGCTGGACATGATCAATTTCTGACAATGTCACCATATATAAGACAGTTATAAGAACAAAAGTCTGTCTGTCGGTAACCTGAGGTGCGTGATCCAGAAAACGGCTGAAGCAAAAAATTTGAAACTTGGCCATTTTTAGGTATGGCGAGCGAGATGAAAAATTGATATGTCTGATTAATTTCCAACCTCCGGAAATAAATGTGCAACTTTTTTGAATCTAATACGAAAGATGAGAAATGTTCAGCACTTATCATTGTCTAGCTTTCAGTTGGACCGGAATTACAGTTTTTATGCATTTCTGAACGTTCAAATCAAGTTGTATCCGAAGCCACCGGTGCGCGAACTTTGATACTCGAAACCCTATCTGATATGAAACCAAGAATAACAAATTACTATCATTCATCATTGTCTATCGTGTTTAACCGGTTCAACAAGAAATATTGTTTCTACACGTTCTTCAACAGTAATAATAAAGTTGTGCTCGAAACGGCTGAAATATAGGAATTCTTAAACTTGATGCATTGTCAGGCTTGTTACCAAGGACGATCATTTGTTACCATTCATTACCATCAAACGGCCGGTTTTACCCGGAATGTCGCTTTTATACCATTGTGACCGTTTCAATGAAGTATTCCAATCAGCTGATATCTATAATGAATATTGGATATACGTACAGTTGTGTTAGCGTTGATAGCTTACAATTGATACTAAACCAGTATATCGACTAATATGAATTTCTCGCGTAAAGAATAATAGTTATAATGTAATACGGTAAAGCAATCTTATCAGAACACTTTATGATAAACAAAAATGAATGAAATCAAACAGAAAACAGTTTCGCTGTAGAAAATGGTTGTCTAAAGTAGATACAATGATATTAAATCATGACTTATGCTACAAAAAAATATGAAATCGCAATATTATTTATTATGTTGCCAAGCACATGATATGTACGAAGTGCTATATGAGTCGAAATTTCCGGTTCCATGTTCATTTTCGCGTGGAGCAAATGTTGATAACAATTTATACGAATTTTTTTCACTCTCAATACCACCATACTTGGCGTGTCCAATACAATATCCTCATTCATCATCGCAACCCATGGAACTGTGAGTAATCTCATCTCTTCTAATCCTTTGATTCGAAATCCCATGTATGATATGCGAATATCCAAGTATGTTTGTATTGAGAATGAAAAAATTTCATGACTTTCCTTTGTATTGAGATTTTTAGTCAACGGTTTTATCACTGATTTATAATTCCGAGCTACATTATTCGAGCAGATACAAATTGAGAAGGGAAAAGAAACACTTCAACATATTTCAAACGTGCATTTCACAATACGTCTAGGAATTATAAAAAAAATATCAAAAACAGAGCATTATGAATGGTAAAACTGGAGTAAAACATCGTAAAAACTAATAACAAAACAATTCCAACACAATAACTAATTGAATAAAGGTATGGGAAAGTTCAGCAAAGGGTAAAACAAAAATTTTGGCAGCGGTGGGATTCGAACCCACGCCTCCGAAGAGACTGGTGCCTTAAACCAGCGCCTTAGACCGCTCGGCCACGCTACCGCGAAAGCGGAATTTTTAGAGTCCATATAAATAATAAATATTTTTATAAACAAATAGATATCAAATAATCATCCATAAAATGCATCAGATTGATAAAAATAAACACAGTATACATATCTTCATCCAATCGATTACAATTAATCTATTTTTAAACGTTTAATATCAGTGACAAAAATGTAAAAATAAATCGGTTGTAAATTCCGCTGACTAACATATTATTCACTATGCGGAATTTTTTTTCTCATTCTTCTCTCATACACTTGCTCAGAATAACCAAAATGCATTTGTGTGTTAATATATGCTGGTGAGTAAGTGATCCATATATAGAAGCACGCCCACGCAAAAAATTCACACCAATACACATGAATCCATGTCACGGATATATATCTCGGCACGGACCACCGCTGCTTCACACTTTTTGTGAGCTTGCGACTAACGTAACAGAGCTTTTATAATCAGCGAGACTGAAAGTTTTCAAGTGCAATATTGTCAAGTGTAATACAATATAAAAAAGCCAATAAACTAATCAAAAAGAATAAATTATTCATCTTCAATATGCCTGGACGTCCACTTTGGCAGGTGAGACACTATCAAATTATTTTATACGTGGCAAAAAGATTTATTATGAATAATCAGATGTATGCATAGAATTTAGTAATTTAAGTTTGACAAGTGACGTTTAAACTGTAGCGAAGAATGGTGGTGTGTCACCAGTGCACTATTATTCAAATTTTGCGCGCAATCAGTTGCGCACGCACCTTCTAATACTCGCGCGAAATTTTCAAATGATTATCTGTATTGTATTATTTATC
The DNA here is from genome assembly GCA_958496275.1 of Zele albiditarsus. NCBI lineage: Eukaryota > Metazoa > Arthropoda > Insecta > Hymenoptera > Braconidae > Zele > Zele albiditarsus. The sequence goes on from OY292411.1 coordinate 8,882,506, forward strand.
TGAACCGCATCCATTCATTATTTGTTTACTCTGCAATGAAACCAAATAATTAAAAGATATTACAGATAAAAGATGTAATTGTTTATCTGACTAGTCGGTTTGTTTTGATATCAGTAAACAAAAGTAATGTTATATACATTGTTTAATTTGTTATTACTGCAAAATTCTGTTTTGTATAAATAATGATGAACTTGAAACAAAAATAATACTATGACTCGACACAAAATTTTCCCTTCCTGTTAAAATTCATATTCACATTCTCTTTAGTTCAATGAATTCTAATTTGATCCATGACGCACATTTTTCGTGCAACGTATTGAATTTTATATTGTAATTGAGAAAAGTCAAATATTACAATTTTTTTTCATATCATTACTATACATAATACACTCTTCCACTTAATATGTATATGCATCAATGATTGCCAGATGTAAACATAAAATGTAATGGAAAAAAAAAAAAATAAAAAGAAGTAGGTATTGGAAAGAAATAAGGTTATGTATTAATAGTATGAAATGCCCTTGTAAATTTATAAAACTGGTACGGAGCCGTGACCCGATCCAGTGAGCGAACACGCCAGAGAAAATTCGACTTGTATGTTATTCGACCTACGAATGAATCCAGAAATAAACGCATATAGACGTGCCAACGAAAACGTTTACAAATTACATTTGCTATATAACTATCCTCTCTTCTCATCTCACTTCATCCCTGCACTGTACACATGTTTACATTTACGTATACGCCATTTCTCTTTTCATATCCTAGTTTCTATTTTTTTTTTTTTAATTTCATTTAAGATTATCCAACGCAATGCAAGCGCCAATAATCACATGTAACATAATCTACTATGTCGTTTATATTTTGAAAACGATGAATGATATCCGTCACATTAATGTCTCTGACTTGTTCATGTTTATTATATCCTCCATCACTCAAACTATTTCAAACCACCACGAGAATTATAAATCTATTTTGACTGTTAATAATAGAATCAACTTTAGCACGAAATTTATCATCAAAAAATAATTACACTATTATTCATTGTTTGAGAATGCCAATACTTTTATTCTCTGTGTTGGCGTTTGAACTATTGAAGTGAAAAAAAAAAATATGTAAAAAAATATCAATATCTCGATGAGATATGTTAATTCAAACTTGACTAGTTTTTTCCAGACTCAATTTATCGAGAGAGTAGTTTTCTTTCTATACTGACTTTCAGGGATTAAAAAAAAAGGAAACAATAGTAACGAAATAAAAAACAGCTGAATATATTTTGTAACAAATTCATTTATGATTATAAACAAACATAAAAGCAACGATTCATTCGAATCATTAAATATAATCACTGATGTATTTAATTGCATTGGCGAAATTTTTAATTTTCACAATTTTAATAAAATAGATGTGACATTGATAGTTATGTGTGTTTGTGTGTGTGTGTGTTTTTTGTTATATATATGTACGTATAATGTGTGATGTAATGTTTTGTTTTGTTTTGTGTTTTCTGCATGTCATTCATCAATGTTTGAGTAATATGTGAGTGTGCGTGTGTGTGTTCGTGTTTTTGTTGAGTGTTACTGTATCTATGAGTATATATGTTTGTGTTTTTTTCCCATTATTACTTTGTAGTGAATAACAAATTGACAATTTAACATGAAATATATTGAATCATTAAACTTATATAAATATTATCCATATTTGTGTGATTGTTAACATCCGCATGTTTTATTTGAGTTGAAACTGAAAAATGATTATTGTTCTTAATTTACATGTGTCTTGTATTTCCAAAACCACCATGTCCAGATTGACTGGCGCCTTTGTTAAATCCCATTTGTAAATTAACTTGTCCTTCACTGGCTCTCAATTGATCTTCAGTGAATGTTCTTTCATTTTTCTCAGCCATTTTTGGTCCCAATCTTGGTCCAGTGTATTCAGGATGTTTTTGTGTCTGTATAAATAAAAATAACGAATTGAACTTGACTTTAATATCCCAAGTATACAATTTAAAAAATATATAATGATAATAATAATAATAATAATAATTCAAGTACTCACAATTCTTCCAAGAGCATAAAGACACAGAGTTACTTGAGGAATATTACGCCTCTCAAATAAATCAGCTGTCTGGAAAATTTCCTCTTGTGGAACGCCATAGTTTTTAATAGCAGCTTGGAACCTATTTATAAATAATAAAATTAAAACCATTTATATTAACGGCTGATATAAAAATGTCAATTAATATTTATTGATGAATTAATTTTCGTTACCTTTGGACATTTTCCATTAATTGAAAATTGGTACCCTTGGTTTGGATTTTTTTAACAGCTCCAGGCACAATTTTATTAATAAGTTGGCAAAGAACAACACCATCTTTTAAAATATCTTCGTAATCACCCTTTGGTAATTTTTCACCCAATACATCTTCAATCCAAGTGAGAACCTCAGCTTCTTGTTCCTTGTTACGTGGCTGTGAATATAATTAGTAATGAAATTTTATTTTTATCCTCTGATTTATCAATAAAAATTTAATTTTAAATTCAATGTTGAATATCAACAGTGTAAAATAAATATAATAGAATAATTCTGGTGTATGATAGGTGATTGATGATACACATAAAGTCTGGAAATAAAATCTATTATAGAAATGTGCTCATTGTATAATATATATATAAATATAACGTGCAGCTGTTATCGTGATCGAAGTGTTTGAAATGTTTTATTTTTCAGTTAGAAAATCTCCCTCAAGCCTTGTGCAATAAATCTTGTCTTCTATCAAACTGTCAGTAGATTAATCCTGCTTTCATGATATTGAATTACTGATACTATTTTTTTCTTCATTCGCGTCAATGACGTCTTAGAACGATAAACTCAAACATCTTGATACACACATCATTGCTATATTTATAACTTGGATATAACGATTGCTAAAAAATTATTATCACCCATTACATTAATATAAACAACATATATATATAATAATAAAATTACATTTGTATTGTCGTTTCGTTGACCATTGACAAAAATGATCTTGGCAATATTTCTTGCACAGATATATTTTAGGATATTATAAACATGTAAAAACATCCATGTCTGCCAATATTTCTCGAGCATGACCGACAATTTTCCGTCCAATTATTTCGTTAATTGATTAATGCAAACCTCGTGCGTTTAATGGAAACATTTTGTTTTTCAATATCAAAGTGCTTTAGATTAAAGGAATTATTAAAAATAAAACGACAGACTTCCAGGCGCACGTTCAAGATTATTCTGGAGTCTTTTGAACGCCCATTTCCTATATATCAAAGATTATTTTCAGAACATTTATACATGTATATATATTTATATTTGTTGGATAAGCAGCAGATGGCTAGCTCGCTGTTTTTCATTTATACTACATACCGGAAGTCTAATTTGGGTTTAGCAAAGGTGATCTCATTTACAAATTAATTGGAACAATAAATTTGTTCTTGTTCTGAAGTCTTTGATGTATAGTATTGAATTCAAAGAATTATTTCGGCAATTAAATTCTTTTTTGGCACAACAAATATTATATACAATAATAAAATTGAATTATTATTGACATACCGGCATGTTTAATGTTGATTTAACTGTTGTGATGGATATGGGATGGAAATGTTGATATTTTTTCGCTAATTCAATTGTTTAAACTTCGATTAATTGATGATATCAACACTTTCGTTTACTTTTTGAATTGTGCGTCTCTTGTCGGATAGAAACTAAGTCAGACTCTGAGCGTCGCGACGCTATATGCTGGCATCCCCTCCCGACAACAGGACTTCCCGATGTTTGAACGTGAGGCGTGACTGTGTGTATGTAGATGTTTGTTGGCACCTTTCCCACTTGGTATTCCCACACCCCCGCTCACAGTCTTGTTTTTTGTTTCTCTTTCATTACACGCTTACTTTTGAGTCCATTCGTCCTGTCACTCTTATTATATATTATTTCGTTGCCCTCTTGAGTTTGTCGCGAATTTTTAAAAATAAAACTTTATGAATTATTCTCGGTGTTATACAAACCGATGAGAAATAAAAAAAATTTGTGACGTAAACATGGATTGCGTAATGAAAAATGATAGTTTCAAAAGAGGATTCTTATGTTTCGAATGAGTAGAAAATTTTTTTTTTTCATGAACACCATTTCTTCTATGATCCTTCTGTGCGTAAATTTGTAGAAAAATTCGTCGACAAAATTAAAAAATGTCAGAGTTACAAACGCAAATGTTCATTGTAGTGTTTCATAATTATTTCGTTGCAAGTTATGTTTTTTGAACTGGCTAACACGATATTTTGAAAACTTATCAATAGATTCAGTTTGAATCAATTTCATTGGATGTGTATTAAAAATTTCTATAGTCTGGACTAAAATTGAAATGATACATGGAGTAGATATATTTTTTTTTCTCTACAGATTGAAATCAAGAAACAGAATCGAAAATTACTTTTTTTTTGCAAAACCAACATGGTTCTCTGATTATTATTTCCATATTGAAGACGCTATGGGAACAACCGTGTTGACGAAATAAATATAAATTACTCCCATGTGAAATCAATAAAGAGAAGTTATGTTAACCATTACGCCCAAAACAATTTATCCAATCGGAATCATTATGAAGTATTTACTTTATTTCAATCCAAAATTCACATAGAATACGTTGGGAGATCTATGGAAATACATAAAAAAAATTACGTGGAAGTTAATTATGTAGCGCGGGAAAAATAATTTATAAAAATCCATCACAATTGAGAATATCAGATGAGAATAATTATATGTTTTATATTTGAAGACATCCGTGGTGTCGTGTACGGAAATGATATAAAAATAGATGAAATGAACTCGAACATTTTGAATAGTAGTTTATAAACGAATTAATAAAATTGAATAATGTCATCGTCATCGAGTTAAGTGTAATTTTCTATTCGGGATATAAACAGTGAGATATCGTAATTTTTGGAAACACGCCATCGTCAATGACTCTGACACCACTGCCGCGTTTAGATTTTGTCAATCGACCATTTAAATTTGTCACAACTCTCGGTTAATTCTACCACACATTTTACACACCTTGAAAATATTTCTTAAACATAAACGCTGACGTTTCTCTTTTAAGTACATAAATAAATTTTACACGTCAATGAATATTGCCACATTGTTTATGAATTTAATGCACAAATAAACTTTACACTAAACAAAAATAACAATATAATGTCAATATAAACGTACTTGAAATACACAACGACATCGAAACTTAAAAATAAACTCGACGCTTGGCGCCCACAAGTCCACTGTTTATTATTATTATTTATTTTTTTTTTTCATCCAGATGGATACATAATTTATCTATTTAATCATTGATGATATTGCAATAGTTATTGAACAATGACGGGAAACAATTAATTTCCTGAAACCCTCATCATTATTATAATTAAAACAAAAAACACATCGGAAAATATTAATTAAGTAAACAACTAATGGATATTAGAAATTTAATCATTTATTTATTTAATATGGAAGAGTACAGGCTTTTACAGAACAATATATTTTTATTTGTCATAAGTATTTGATGGAACAATTGTCAAAGAAATAAATTACAATAAAAAAAATTCGAAGAAAGCGAGACTGTAGCGCTGTCAACAGACCTAGTGAGTGTATATTCGCTGCACAATTGTACAAAACTGCACAGTTAATATTAAATATTTCAATTTTTATATGTCGTTTTATATATCCATCAATAATCAATCGTAAATTAACCCCATTGCGATTCAGACCATCAAACTGGCATTGTAAGGGATGTAGAGAATTTAATTCCTCAAGTTGCCACTACGCGGCGACGACTATTGACTTTTCTCGCCAGTGGTAACTCAATTCAAAAGTGTTAAATCCCAAACTATTCACACTGTAAAGTATCTTTGCGCAGTGGCGATATCGTAACCAATGAGGTTCTACCGAGGTGCGATTATTGCTAGTTGAAAACTTTTACCAATACCCCGCCAAGACGATGTGAAATACCATCGGCTACGGCAATTTTTGAAAGTTTCTGCGGAAACTGATATAATAAATCAAACATAATACAGCTAGGAAACTAGTGCCAACTAACTTAAATAAATATTCAAACAAATATTTATATACTTCAAAAAATTCCTTTGATAGTTAATTGTATCAATAAATTTCCTTCAGTTCAATTTATAACTCAAGTTTTGCGGTCAAATAATTAGATTTCAAACATCAAAATAATATTATTAATATAACAAAAAGTATCCATACATATTCTTTCAAGTCTTGTAATACTTCATTTATATACATCGATTATTTTTGTTAACAACCGTCTTCTAGTCGGTATAATATTGCTATGGATTCAACCTCGATGTTAAGTAGTAAACTCCAATAGGTGATGCGGCAGTAGTTACCTTTAGCTCGCAACATATCAACGTTCTCCATTACTACCCACCAAGCATTCATAACTAATCAAACTTTTATTAATTCAAGGTTGCCGGTAAACGCGAACCAGAACAAGAAGCAGAGGCGCAGCAATGGATTGAACACATAATCGGCGAGAGATTTCCACCAGGTAAACACAACTGCATAGACGTAATTTTCCGAATATTGTCTAAACACTGATTGACTGGAATAGCAGGAGTGCATAAAACCCCAAGTAGGTATTTTCACTAGAGTCAAATCGGCCGGGTGATTCGAGGGGAGCAGACATCCCTTGTATTTTATCGATTAGAGTAGGGCGTTTATATAATATCCTATATCATGAAACTACCCCCTTTCGTGTAAATTCAATCGTGCCACCTCGATACCAACATGTTACTCGGATCTTTAGGGGTGGAAATTTCGCTGCAAGCCCTTCAGAATCATCTAGGAGTCATTTCTGAATTGATATCTCAAATAATATAGATAGTGGTGGGGTAGGAAAGCACGAATATCATTTTGGAGATTTTATTTTTATGTGAAAGACATTATCCAACCCTCTGTTGTGTAATAATTCCCTGTTCATCAGAGGTGGCGTAGGTTCGAAAGTTCTTGGCATCAATATACTAAGCAATTCGGGAGTATATACGTATATTAAATATAAAATGTGACACATACACCCTAGAAATAACACACCGCCCGTACACACATGTGTTCCGAATACAAATGTCAGGGTGCATGACGTCACAAAGGTTAAATGCGTGGATAAGGTCAGTATTTGACGATAAAATCGATTTATTGATATCAACTGTGGTGCAATGGACCCCCAGTGGTGGATTCATCCACCGAGGATGTTGCCTTAATTCTATACGTTCTCATATAACGGTAGGGGGTGGCTTTTGCCTCTTGATCCTCGTGTTATCCTGGCAGAGCGCGCGCTTTGTTACGTCACAAGTTGAAGGTTGGCATTTGATTTGAATTTGTTGAAGGGTGGAAGATGCACGGATTCAACCCTCTGAACCATTACGTTATTTTATATGGATTATTTCAATTTTTTCAAGTAATTTTTATTTTATATTTCCATGCTTATTTTATTATGTTTGGTATAGGGATTGTAGCAGCATTTTATCATTCATGAAAAATTGTCAGTTATTGAGAATTTATTTTGTCGCGGTTGTTTTTTATTATGAAAAATTGCAATGCGAAAAAAATATTCGGAAGGGAAAATGGTATTGTGATGAATTTAAATTGAATATTAATCAACAAAATGGTATATTACATGGGTTCATTTGGCAAAAATAAAGAAAAAATGGATAGTTCCAGGTTGGCAATTGAAAATGGTGAAATCAACAATATGGATCCAGCGTTATAGTTTAGAATTTTATAAATATAAATAATTATATCCTGTTTTCTTTCATTTAATAATATATATACATTTCAAGTGCAATAACATTACAAATCATTTTATCGGGGGGAAAAAAAAATATTTCTTCTTACTTGAATTACAAGACTTTCGTCAGTGTGAAAAAAAATATAAAATTTCCACATCTTGATATAGTATACATTTTATAAATTTATAACATGTTCCAAAGTTCATTATAAATCTATATTATTAGAAAACAATCAAGATTCAGTCAAGACTACAGTTTAGTTCTTCTACATATTTTATTAACAATTGAAAGTGATACCACCAAAATCAATAATATTAAAAATTATCAAACACATTAAACAATTGAAAGAAAAGCCCATAAAGAATTCTTTGATAAAAATAGAAATCTTGTCTCCCACCCAAAAGATAACATTGCGATCGTTATACCATCTTGCCTCCACCTGCGACTGTCATCCTGGTGTAGTGGAGGACAACGTGGAGGTGGCCAAACGACCAAACCATCCCCCACTCACCCAGACAATCCCCTCTTGAAGCATTAAACCCACCACAATCGCGTGGCACGCAGCGCCTTCACTCTCCAATGTCTTTATCAATGCGCACGAAACCACGCGCACAATATGAAATACTGAAGAGTATGGGAAGCATCTATAGCGAGTCACAACATTTTTCTTGGCGAGCTTTCACCACCGAGTAGAAGCCTGATTACTCGCTACCTCAACTTCACCTGTGGTACCTAAAAAAGAATGATTTTATACAGTAAAAAAAACGATACCATATCAACATCTATGACATCAACCAATGAAAGAGACGGAAAAAAATTGTTGTCAATAATTAATCCCTCAATTCAATATTGATTGAATAATTCTTCAATCTCCATGTCTCTCAAACACATTTCGAATATCGATTTGCCGTCACTCGTTCATCATGTTACGTCGCTGGGACGCTGGTGTATCAGGGAGACATAGTTAAAGGCCTAGTTTCTCATATTCACGCGCTTTCTTTATACAACCTCAGTGTTACATACAACGCTCACCAATCGACCCATTCAATACATACATACATACATACATACAATAGTAAAAACAGCGCCGCGCGCCAAATTCCCATTCAACCAACCTCTCTTCTAATGTGCTCCTCCAGACACTCATGTGAATCCAAAGCAAAAAGCTCACATTTATGATATGGCACACGTCAAAATTAAGAGTGTCAAAATGTCAGTCATCCGTCCGTCACGACGGCGCAAGGCGTCCTATCGCACCAGGAAACTAGCAGACGTTTGAGGGATTTATAGGGACTTCTCCCCCTAAATCTCTGTATACTCTCCCGCTTCGTTGACCACCCACCCACGCCGACGTAACATATCAACGCAAGTTGCGCATGATCGATTCAATTCCCTCATCGTTTGCAAGTAAATATAGTGAAGCACGTCTGTTATACATTTTTTCATCATGTCTTGTCACTGTCATTCATTTTGACAAATCAAACGTTGAAATACCTTCAATTGACAATCATTCTGATTGAAATTGAACTTGAAGACGCCAAACGCTCGTCATGGCTTCGTCAATGACGTCACTTTGAGACAAGCCTACCAGGGTTACAGCTTGAGGGAAAATTTACGAGCTTGCACAACAGGTTGATGAACCCAGCGCTTATATATACCCACATTTATTTCTTCCCTTCATTTTCATTTCTAAAGAATATATGACAACAATTATTAATCATTGTATTCATCTTTTTATTCTTAATCTACTCTATCATAAAAGTTTCAATTAAATACTTTAGACATATGTTTAATGAGTATGTTTTCTTACTTCTTGTCTCTTAATAATTATTTTATCTTTCTTTCATTTTCTTAATCATCATTCTTTTCTGTTTGACATCCCAACTGTCACTCTTCCTCATTTGTTTGATAGATTGATTTCTATTTTCATTTTATTTAATCAGTTTTCCTTATCATATTGTCATATGATTAATATATCTGCACAGTGGGTATTTACAGTATAGATAATTTCCAATTTTCATTGTGCAACAGAGTGGAAATCTGTGAACAACTATTAATATATTATAATTATAAATTGCGAATCAGCTTGCATATTGATAATTTATCGTAACATTTGAATTTACCTGAAAGTGTTGATGATGTTTGAATAAAAGCGTGGAAATTTTATGGTGAAATCCTGATTTACGGAAAATCATGTACGTATACCTAAAGCGAAGAGCTGTTTAACTGGTGTATATATATATCGATGTAAAATAGTCGTAAATTCGCGTGCAGGATGTTGTCCTGGTGGAAATCGTGTCTTTGACGTGTTTATGACACGAGCTTGACATTTAATCAATGAAATCCAGTGACGCAGTCGCAATGGAACATTCTATTTCAGAATGGCATAATGTTACCTGGACCAATGATAAATAAATTCATCATTATCAATAATGAAATTAACTTAAAATATATAAATGTGAATTTTTGCAGCTTCTCATGCATTCACAAAAGAAATTCTGTTATTAACTTTTTTTCCAAACCACTGACACATGATTCATTTTAAATATTTGAGATTAATTTCTGGGGTATCGATTTCCTGTCACCTCCTACCGTTTACGGCATCTCATCGCTTTTCGCTGCTACCAGGATTGTATCATCCCTTTCGTTATCCATCCACTCATATGTATATATATGTGTGTGTGTGTGTATATATATATTCATGAATTCCACCTCTCTGCAAGGATATAAAAGCAAACTTATTTTTCATCATTTTTTTTCTCCAAACTGTTAAATTCAACATATATATTGACTGTATATTCATTATGAAGTCCTGATAGCCAAGAGCAAATGGGCGACTCCCCAACGATGAACTTTTTCCTCGTCAGACACACACCACACAAATGAAAGCAATCTATTTAATAGCGAATAAATTCCTGATACTTTCACATCAAAATCCGGAAATCAACTTCCTAAAATGTAATGGGTTCCTGATCTCGTTCGCACAATGTGTGGTTGCAACCAACCTTCTTTTCACTCGGTAAAATATTTTTCTTGCTTGCTCTGAAATATAATAAATAATAAAAGAAAATAAAGAAGAAAAAAATAATATTACTGTAGGTGTCTATATAAGTATGCTGCCAATACTGTTCACAGTCTTACCTTGCTTCTTCACTTTTGTTGGAGTAGCTTTACAGTTTACCTCCTTCGGATGTCTTCAGCTGCTTTCAATATTGGTACACAAGTGGTTACGATCGACTGTCGATGGCTCGTCAATTGGGAATGCCGAACTACGACCAGCTTTGTATTAGGCAAGCAGATTCGTAGGATAGGATGACACAGTAAACACCCTCTTCCTCTCTACCTTCTTCGCACTCATATTCACAAGAATCAGCTGGCGAATATTCTGTCTATGTATATTATTATATGTATATATATATGCGTAATTTATATTCACCTTCCCCAGGAGTTTGGTACCACGTGGTGGTGCGTCCTTGCAGGATCAGGCTACTATCTCAAATAAATGGCAAATGGACCTTTTGTCTGGTCTATTTGGTTGCCACGGAGTTCATTGACAAAATTATGCAATTCATTATGTAACAATATATATTTACAGCATGGTAGATGAAAGAAATCATCAAGTCATCAACATTTGAATAGAAATCATTAAATATCATAAGTCAAAGAGACTTATTCAGAATAATTTGTATACATCACACTCTGTCAAGATCAATAAAATTTTTTCCTCTTCTAATTCATATATGACGCATATATTTGTACACACAATATCAAATATATATAACACGTCAACTATATAAAATAAAGAGTGAGAGAAAAAATGAGCGAAAGCGTTGAAAAAAAAAAAAAAAAAAAAATCAGAGTGAAAATAAATATAGTCCGAAGCGAGCAAGTTAACCTCTACCGTAAAACTGCACCCCTGGGTATCGGAGATGCAGCACATCTTTCGAATGGCGTCATCCGACACGCACGCGGCCACATCGAAAGGGGAAAAATATTTTTATATCTTCAATATGTCCGTCGTGTAAGATGAAAAAAATTTTTTTTTAACGAATATATATTTTTAAAGACGTCAGTTGAGATTCACTTTCTTCTTTATATAGCTAGGAAAAAAATTCCATGCCCCCTTGGACTCCCTCTTGGCATAATGGGGCGACATGAAGCTGCGTTGGTTTGTTCGACATCTCACACTCTCTTTTTCTCCCACCCCTCTTCACATTTCTACGTTCATATATATTGTGTATGTATGTAGCTACTGTGGGTTCAATTATGATTCTCTACATTGACACACGCAGCCGCCGAACAGAGCTCTTTTAAAAAAAATAAAAAAAGAATGAATCGTGAAATAAAATCGCATGGAACACAATGCAAACTGGGCGGGTAATGTCGATAACGTATATACGTAGACAGCGGTTCGATCATTGACGCCGGCGCATTTCGATTCTCACTCTTTATATCTGGCATCTCACTTTTCAAACATTGATTGCGTGCGAATGTGTCTCGCTTTTACTAGCATCAAATCCAAAAGACAGAGAAGAAAAAAATTGTATTCACACCGCTCCTCATATTTCATCGGTGTATTTATGTAATCCTGATGCGTTCGTGTCTCTTTACATTCTTTTCATGTCAATTCTTAAATATTCCAAAATATACTTATATATAAATATACATATATACATGTATATATAATATTAATTTCAATATTTACCCATTTCTTTTTCTGTTTCAGGTGTCAGTTATGAAGAAGCTCTTCGAGACGGTATAATTTTTTGCAAATTTATGAATAAACTTCAACCTGGTATTGTTCCAAAAATCAATGTTTCTGGTGGCGATTATAAAATGATGGACAATCTCAATCAGTGAGTGACCAATTTACTCTCTTCAATATGAATCAGTGGAATTCCCAACTGATTTACCAGTGAAACCTCGCTGGTTCACGAAAAACTTTACTGATTCAACCAGTGGCCTCGAGCAGCCATTTAAATCCACTAATTCACCAATGAATTTTTCTGCTTAATCAGTAAACATGTGACATTTATTATCGTTTATAGATTATGCATGAAAAATATTATAAACAAATTACAATTATTTTAACGTAGAATTTTCTGAATTAATTCAATCTCCATTACACAATCAGTTTCTTGGTTTTAAAATGGTTCAATTATTATATAGGAAAAGTTTTGGTTAATGATTAGTTTCCACGAAATATTTAAATTCATAAGTATAATTAAATCATTGTTCATCAGTGGAATTTTACTGGTTCAAATTGAAAGAGTACAGTTCATTAAAGAAGAAAATTAAATGTCTTCCATGTGTTTTGAAAAAATATTATATTGAAGAAAGAAAGGAACTAATATGCTTCATATGAATTTGTTCCATATCTAAAGAAATAACATGAATTAACTTCGTTGTAATATTTAAATATAAAATTATTCATAAGATACAAACCCATTAATATAATCAAGCCACAGAAAGCTTTTATCCAACTGCTGGCGAATGGCATCAACTACATAAAACTCCTACTTTCCTGATCCACATTCGACTTTACGCAATCGACAGTGTTTTGCCTTGAAGTATTATGTCAATACAATATCTCCCACTCATCCAACACATAAAATCGACCTCTTTTTCATCATCTAACAATAACAAACAAGACATTGGAGAGATATAATGAAAGTGGAAGTGATACGCGCGACTGCCGACGTTTATATATATCGTAGCTTCACGTATAAATGTATAGATATATTCAACCATTTCTCATTTAACTCTCTCATAATCATGTACGCCTGATGAAGAAGCACCGACAAAGTCCGAGGTCGGGATCATCGCCCACTGATGACACCGACCCATCCCACATCTCTCTACTCCATATTCGTCAGTGCACGTTGAATGATTCTCTAGCAAATAAAACATAAAAATAATCAGAAAAAAAAAAGTTTGAATTCTCCATCAACAACATAATAAAAATAAATACATATACCATATTATAAATAAAAACAATATTGATTCCAATCAATCGATGAGATTAATTAATGTTTATATGCGGCTGATGAATCAATGACGAAATTGTTGATAATATTCCTTCGACGCTTTGCTACAATCCTGGTTGGTTATTTGCATGTGAGGAGGTGGTTGCACTGTCTCACATAATACGAATATAGACAAAGATATCTATTGTCGATCTATCATAAACTGATTATATCATCCTATATATATATATATATATTATTGCGCACAGATGATCATCATTGGAACATTCATGCGCGAGGAATAAAACCCATCAGGAACGAATATTCATGTATCAGTGCCCATGTACCTATTTAAAATTATACAATACACTTCTATTTACATATGGAAACCTTTCCACATATAAAAAGACAAACGCAGAAGGCGCGCGGTGCCAAGTGCCAAGATGAAAACCGCGAGAAAGAGAGAGAGTGGGGCAAACGATGCGCAGCGCGGCCACTCCGCATTACTCCCTTTCAATGCGAGTAACATGAGAATACAACAAGTAAAATCTCCCAACATATTCTCATCACTTCACTGGTCACATTCTATACTGACTCGTGCGTCTAAAGAAGAAGAGAAGAAAAAAATATATATACTATAGAAGCAGAAAATCGAAGAAGAAAAAATGAAAGATAAAAAGAACACATATACACACACAATGATGCGAGAAGAAATGGGATAAAACTTCATTTCATGTTACTCTGATGTCAGCGGGGTTTCTAAGTACCGTCCTTCCTCATTTACGGATCGGTCGATTTCTATAAAAAAGAAAAAGATAAATACTTCTTAACGTCACATATTTATTTCACATATATATATGTATATATCCAATATGAGAAAGCTTTATATATAGTTAGCGACCAAACATTTTGAGAGGTAGCATACGTGTCGACATACCAATTGAGCTTTGTACGACACAAAACATGACACTGAAGTTGCAGACCGGTGCTCATATGCGGCAGACGCGCTAGCAATCAGGAAGTCAGACGTTCGAGAAACCTAGAGAATGTTACGATAGTGAATATGAATATATATATATATATCATTGTTATATATTCCCTAACCTAGCCCAACTTTATGTAACATCGATAGCTTTCGTGACAGCGCGCCCAAACAAACTGGTCCACTCTTGTATTTAAATGTTCTCCTGATATGTTGGGATATGCGACACGTCATTTCAGTGACAGAATGGTGCCTTCCTGCCGACATTCTGCCGTAGCGCGCGCTGTCTTTACCTCTACATGAGTGAAGTGCCATTTGTTCATGATTAAGCTCATATTAAATTCACTTTACTTGTCTCGCTCATACAATATCTCACAGTGTTATGCTGGGTTTGAGATTTTCTTAATTACTAGACTGGCAATTAATGTTGAGACAATAGGAGAGCGTCACTAAGCTGAGAAATGGTACAGGCAAGCATATTTATTAAGGAGCTGAATCGTCCGCTTGCTTTTCTTTCTTATACGAATTTTTTTTTTTTTTTTTTTCATGTTATTTCTTTTTGTTCATTGCGTTTTTGTATGCCATTGAATATTTCTTTGGCTTCTAGTTCTTGAAATGCTTTTGTGACTTGATGAGAATTAGTCTGAAGTAGATTATTTCTGTTAATTATAATTATTTACATTCCGAAATATCTTTATTAAATTTGTTAGTAGTTGTATAAGGCCATTTTAATCGAATAATGTTGATGTTGGGTTCTCTACACTTGATACATATCTCAATGGATGTGTTCTAAGTTGACACAGATGCTTGTTATTATTAGTATCTAATGATACGTTAGTAATTGGCTGTGAGCTGTCCTTGCTAACAGTTTTATAATCATGCATTGAGATGTGTATAAAGTGGAAAAAAAAACCAATGTCAATCAAATTTAAACGGAATAACCTCATGGAACTAGTGATAACTTGATTTAGAATGAAGTAAAGGCGCTTGTGATGGATAGTTTTAGATTTTGTTGGTCACCAGCAATGTCCTGCCAAAATTTACTTACAGATGAAAATCAGGTTGACATTAAATCAAATGAACACACAGTGAATTATTGTCTGTAGTTGATGGTCCAGGATTGTTCATAGTGAAATACAATTATTCTTTGTCCACTAGGTTGTTATAATGATTGTCGAACTGTCTAAGATGGTTGCCAGTCAATTATACACATATCTAATCTATAAATTCAATAAAAAAATTAGAATAATTGAATAATAATAAATATGAAGACAGTTAAATTGACTTATATCACTGTTAACTCTTTTACAGATTTCAAAAAGCCTGCGTGAAATACGGAGTACCGGACGTGGATTTATTCCAAGCTGTTGATCTCATGGAACGTAAAAACATTGCTCTCGTGACAAACACAATATTTGCAATTGGACGTGCGGTAAATATACTAATCAATAATCCTTATACAATTCTATAATCCAAAATCATAATATTTCTTCATTAATTGATATAATTCGTATAGACTTACAAGCATCCTGAATGGCGTGGTCCTTGGTTGGGTCCAAAACCTGCAGATGAGAATAAAAGATATTTCACTGAAGATCAATTAAGAGCAGGCGAGGGACTTATTGGACTCCAAGCCGGTTCGAATAAAGGAGCAACACAGTCAGGTCAAAATTTCGGTGCCAGCAGAAAAATTCTTCTTGGAAAATGAACATCCTCAACAGCTACAATTCATATCATATTGTTTTTGCTATCCAATATCTTTTTTTTATCTATGACAATATATACATTAAATGATTGTGCAATGATAATAACAATAGACCATAATAATAGTAATAATAATAATAATGAAATCAATAAATATATATACAAACTGCTGTTATGTGGAGGCTTCGTGTTTACTTCTGATTCTCGTTGTCTTTTATCATTCGCCAGTTCATTCCATGTAATTGTATCGCTGGCTTCTGATGATAGAGTGGTGTTGGTTGAAGGCCAAATGATATTTGCAACGACGTAGACAAGATCGTGGGGCAGGCCAGTTCTTGGGGACCCCCTCAAACAGGAGAACAGAGAAAAGGCATTGTGGTTTTATAAATGAATATAATCAACGTCGCGATATGACTCCTTGCTGCTCATGGGCGCCTCGTGAAAGGGGAGCATTGCGGAGTGGCCGCTCCGCGCATCATTGCGCCCCACTATTTTTCAATTACTAATATATGTTCGCGATTTCACACGATATGTGATTCAATTAAAAAAATGTACAACTACCCAAGCCATCCGTTAATACAAGTTACTCATTGAATGCGTATATCCCGTTCTATATACTTGTTATCACAAGTCGCTTCGAGCGCTCGAAAGTCTTGATGCTGCTACCAAATGAAATAAAAAAGAAAAGGTACAGTGTCTCAGCTGGTTCTTGAGTTTGCGAAATGCCGCGAAGTTTAAAGATACTAATGAAATGCATTCTTTTTAGGTTTTACTTCAAACTGCTGCATTTTTATTTCTCATCGAGTTACGATGGAGTTAGCATTACTAAATTTGATCATGGTACTTTCACATCCCATTAGACAGCCCTGATCGTCCAAAAACTATCTTTATTCTTCCAATTAGAAACATACTATTGCTATTGACGAAGGAAATTATCGGACTATTAAATACTATTGATATATGGGTCCAATTTTATGAAGCTAAAAAATTATTGCAAGTCAATACCCTAATAAATACGAAGCAACATTAACATAACACTGATGTTACAATTTCCCTCTCCACAATGTAACTATGCTATTTCAAGCATATCACATCGTAATTACATTGTTAAATAACAAATCTCAACATAGATGTTACTGCTGCTTTATGTTCACTCGTATACGTACAGGAATCTCTTATGAATGTATTCGTTTGGAATGAACGTTTAGCTGCATTTTTAACGATCAAATTAGCTCTTTGAATGTAGTGCGTAGTTACCCAAGTTAACATTTCTGATATTCATAATGAAAATCTGATACTTATATTCAACATAGATCAAAAAGGAAGTATTTTATTTGCAAATACAAATTCGTTTTATTATATTTGTTCATCTATTTGAAAATTTCGTCATGCGCACAACATAACACAAAATGAAAGAAAAAAATATATGTGTCTTTCATGAAATCCGCAACTGAGGTGAGGTTAGGAATGTGGCTCGACAGTGTCAAAGATTATTATCATCATCAACGCAATGAAACTTTCTCGAGTGTCATATGGTTGTGACGTGTAAGAAATAAACAAGAATTAACCTCGCATATACATCTAAAATAAATATATATTTGGAATGGAAAGTAACCGAGACAAATTAACATGCAAGAGCGAGAGTATCGAAACATTTGCTGCATTAGAAAAGTGCAGCCAATCAACAGGTACAAGAATATCATAAATACAAAACCACAACAATTAATATGGAGAACACAATGAGCAATTGGTGTTTTATTGACCAATCGAACATAAATTAATTATACTTTTTTTTTTTTCATTTAGTTCCACTCTCAATACCTTGTCCACGTCGTACACAAGGCGATGGAATGGAGAATGTAACAAATGCCAAAGTAGAAATGAAAAAGAAACAGCTACGTGACACATTGATATATCATCCGACAAATTTAAAACAATCGTCATATCCACCACCAGTGACACCAATAGGTACAATTGTTAATCTTGTACCAAAAAATGTGACTCAAGATAAGAAACAAAAATTTTTATATACATTAAAAGCAAAAGAACCAAAGTTCGTACCATATGAACCTTACAAAGCAGCAGTAAATCCAATAATACCATATGAAAAGAAACATAAAAAAGGATCGAGAAATAATTTAGATATCAATGAAATGGTAGCACAAATGGCAATTCATAAATCAATTGAAATGGAAAAGAATGAAGTTAAATATGAACCAGCGAGTGGTGAATGTGATAAAGATGAAGAAGAATTGAAAGAATGGGAGAAACAGAAAAAGATGTATGACGCACAAATTCATAATTTAAAAGAGGAAAATACTCAGTTGGAAAATCAATTAAAGTTTCAGGCACAAGTTAATGGTGAATTGAAGAATTTATTGGTTGCAGCAGTGGGTGAGGATTTACAGACAAAAGTTAATTTGTTAACTGAAGATAAATTACAATTGGCAAAAGCGTTATTGAACTCTGCTCAACATTTAAGTACACATCAGGAGCAAACTGAGTGGCTGGCAGGCCAGTGTGAAGTATGGCGTAGTAAATTTCTTGCGAGTAGTCTTATGGTGGAAGAATTGGCAAAATGGAAAGCAGCTCTGTCTCAGAGAACGACAGACCTTCAGGAAGCAATTAAAAGGCTTTTGGAGGAACGTAGTAAAGTTCGTGACGCATCACTACGCACTTATAAAACTTTAATTGTACTGCGTGAGAATTTTGATCCAGTTGGGACACTGACATTCAAGAGAAAGGAATTACAAACGACAAATATCGTTGATTTATCCGAGGGATGTTGCCAAGTTGCGGAAATTCTTAAAGTTCAACTTCTCAGTGGAATGGAGCATATCACTCGTCAGAAAGAAATAAATATCACAGGACTTGAAATGAAAACGATAGGCGAAAAAAATGCTGAGCAATTATTGATGAATCCAAATGTAATGATGTCTGGAAGACAAGATGCTGCATGCAGTGCTGTAATGGGTGCGGCATTTGCTGTTAGTGGTAAAATATGTGTTCCAGCATTGAGTGTAGACTCGGGTATGACTTGTTGTCCACACTGCAGTGGTGAAGTAAAACAACTATGAGATTAAGGATTTTTAATTATTAATGATTATAGAAATGTTGGAATTTAAAGGCATTCCGTGATTCATGATTCACTGCCAATCATGTATATTTAATTCAGATACCATGCAAGTTCAATTGGGTCTACGAAAATAATTAAAAGTCTGTTGAAGGATTCGATGAAAAATATATGTGTATAATGTATTTATGATTAATCATAACAAATGGATGTACATCAGTGATAATTGTTTATGAATGAGCACAAATGAGGTAGCTATAAAAATTAATTGAGGTTTTATTTTTTCATGAGGATGTCAATAAATTCACAATTATGAAACGCCAAGTATTGTTTTATTATTTTGGTGTTTCCATTACCTGAAAAGAATTTATACGTTATTAGTCTGATAAATATCATTACGTATCGTATTAAATATTCAGTTAATTAAATTACTTTTTTGTTGGGCAATCTGATGACTCTTTGAATATTCCAGCTCGTTTCATTAGAGAGTACAATGATTGTAAATTCTTTGAACATATTCTGCAGAAGACTATCAATCATTTCAGCATCGGGTCCAATGTTCTCGAGAATTATTATCTATAATAATATTTTTTTACCATACATAAATTAATTTCGAATGGATAAATTTAGGTTGGAAACAAATGTTTACTTACATTACGACTAAAGCAATGTGTATTCAAGTATATTCTTGCGAGTGATAAAAGTTTCTTTTCTGTTACACTGAAAAAAAATTTATTCACGTCTGCTGCCAATTTGTCATCCAGCTTTGATACTTTATCCCATAAAAATACTCTTTGCAGTACTGCCATAATTTCCTTATTTGATTTACGATTATTTGGCTCCAGATTATATCGTATACTGCCATCAAATAGAATTGGAATAGCCGGAATATAATCAATGTGTTGACGCAAAGTATCAATATGTATATCAGCAATATTCATATTTCCCATTAGGATATTTCCTGAAAATACTTCTTCAAATTGCAACAATGCTTTTGCAAAATCTCTTTTCATTACCGGATCTGTTCCATGAATAGCTGAAACCCCAGATAAAAATTCATTCAGAAAACGATTAAAACTCTTATTATTGATTATTTTTTATACACACCAACTTTTTCACCAGCATAAATTGAAAAATTCAGTGGTTCATAATTCGTCGAATAACTTGTAAATAAAACATTTTGAAAATGAATACTCGGTATCAAAGGCCATTCTCTTCGATGATCATCGCTCACTTTAATTTCTTGCGGAATATTCTACAGAAAAAAAATAATAAGTACAAGGTAAAAGCAATTATGAATAAATTTTTCAACGTTATCGTATTGGAAATTGAAACAAATATGCTCACCTGTATATAATTATCAGCTAAATTGACTGTTCTGAGACTTCGAACAGCGTCTGCGAGAACTCCCATCAAACAAGTAATACTCTGGATCATTTGAAGAGTGCAAATGAATGCCAAACCAAGTATTTCATATCGATCTTTAATTCCCTTCACGGTTGTGCAAATAATAATCACAACACTCAATGTTAGCACTGACAATAATTTAACTCTATATTCGACCCACAATTTACCCGCTTCAAACATAAAATTGTACGTCGCATTAGTATCGCAATGTTTGTAAAAATTTTTCGAAAATTCTCGCTCCTTCCTGTACGCTTGAATTACCACTCTTTCATTCACTGCATTTACTGCATGATTATAAATTGGTATAACCGATTCAATACTTAATTCATGGAGTGCTATCAGTAATTTCCTTGCGTAAAATTTATAATATATTGAGGTAAAGATAAAAAATGTCGCTGGGAATATCAACCATGGCGATAACATACCGAGAGTTATTGCACTGAATGCACTTATGCCAATATGAATCAGTGCTGATATTTTCAATTTTGGTAACACATAATCCACTGGAAAAAATAATGATAAATTCATAAATGTACCGACATTTCCATGCAGATGAATCAAATGATATTTTTATTGATATAAAAATCAAAAGGTACCTTCTTGTAATTCAAGACTAAATATGTTGAGTAAAATCGATGATGTTACAACAGTAAATACGGATATATGTGCTCGGAAAATTTTTTGCAGCCACCTCTCATGTATATTTTTAGCTGCACTGAATGCGTCCTATAAAAAAAATAATTTTATTACCGACAGTCATTGATTATTAGTTAAAAAATAATAAAATCTTACTTTTGTGTAAATCACTATCAAAATGAGACCCATAACAATTGTAAATGCAACTATTGACGCTAACATAATTGCAATATGTGTTGTGTTTGATAGAATTTTCTAAAAGATATAAAAAAATTAAAATCTGACAATAACTACTAATAATACATACTAAAATACCAAATTATCGTTTTACCTGTAAGATATAAAAGAAGATAAGTGGTGCAGCAGCAGTGGGAATGGAATAGAGCAATGATATACCGCAAAAAAAATGATTCAGACGTTTTCCATGTTCATTATTGTAAGGACGATAATCAACTTGAGGTGCAATACCATATTTACTTCGTGAAAAAATTATATCTGCTTCTCTTTCATCTTTATTAATCATATCCGAAATGCTTACTGACGTGCTCGAATCTGTTAAACCTCTTGTTCTCGTTGAATCTGGTAATAATTCTCTTGTACTCTGGCGATGTTTTCTTTCGAGAGATTGAACTAAATCAGCGTACTCTTTGTTGCTATTTATAAGTTCTTCGTGCTTTCCTTGTTCCACAATTTTACCTTCATTCATCATGTAAATCGTATGACATTTACGTAAGAGCTAAAAACATTAAGACAAGTATAGAGAAAATGGATTTAATTTCTTCACGGCTAATAACTTATTCATTTACGTATTCACTGATTCATTCTGGATCACTCACTGGAACTTTATCAGTCACCATAATGACTGTTTGGTCTCCCAGGATCTGAATAATTGACTTCTCAAATATTTTTATAGTCTCCTGAATATCAGCATCTTTCAATGGATTATCCAATAAATTTATATTCCTATTACTATAAACTGCACGTGCAAGTGCAATTTTCTGTTTTTGAACAATCGACAAATCCGAAATACAAATATCAGTATCATCTGAGCCAGGAAGTTTACTGATGTCATCATTCAACTGGCAGGCTTGGATTGTTTTATAATACCACGTTGGATCAAATATTTCTCCCATAACAATATTTTCTTTTACCGTGCCTTCAAATAAACAAATATCTTCTGGTACATAAGCCATAGCACCATCAATTGATACATGTCCTTTAATATGGTTCAATTGTCCCATTATTGAAAGCAATAATGAAGTTTTGCCTGAACCAGATCCACCACAAATTCCAATCAATGTTCCTTTTGGTGCATAAAAATTGATATCACTTAATTGATACGAAGAAGTAGACCGCAAAGATTGACTTTCCAAGTGCGACGCACTTCCACTGTCCAATAAACTGCAACATCATATCAACGATATAACACAGAGTAATGAATACAGTAAAAAATAGTGAAATCATTGAAGCGCATACTGGGAAGATGATCGACGTGATGATCGGCCAACATCCCATGAAAATTGTCCATTATTAATCGTAAGCGCCAAATTCTTGTCTATTGGTTTGTCTGTATAGCGTACTGTATCATTTAAAGTCAACACAGTTTTGAGATTATTCAGAGAAGCAGCACCACGAGAAATGCTGCTCATTGCCAGATAACTGCCTCGTACACAATTTTTTACATTCAAAAATATAAGAACGAGGCAAATAATATACTAGAAGAAAAAAGAATTGAAAGTTCAAACATCAATTTGAAAAAATAACTGCACGAATTATATTAAATATCAATTAATAACACTCACATTTGCCGGCACAATTTCATTATGAGCTAGCAGATACGCCATTGTAGTTGCGCTGATTGTAATAATTGGAATAATATGAACCATACAAAGACTCCATCCTTCTGTTATTGCACCAAATTTCATTTCACCAAGTTCCTTTTTTCTAATCGCACGAATTAATCCCACGAAACGTTTATCCCATTGCGCCACTTTTGCTGGATATATTTTTTCAATGAATTCCTCCAACAAACACAGTCGTTTCAACGAATAATCCATCGTCCGCATTGCAAATATATTTGAGAAATAAGCCCCAACAATCATACCCAGGTATAATGTCATTAAAACTGCGATACCAATCAAAGCCCAATGACCCATTGAATACCAGATAAATAATGAAGAAAGTAGTAATATCAACGGCCCCAAAAATATCTGTGGACCATTTGTTATCAGTTCATGAAGCGTTTGACTATCGGGAATGAAATATGTCAATGTCTGTAAAGAGAAAATTCGATAACACATTGACAGATCAATATAAATTCTTCATTAGTTTTTATTCATTTTTTTTTAAGTACCTCATGAACTGGTGCTTCATATTTGATCGAAGATCTGATCAATTTTTTGTAAGCTAATGCAAGACAGGCAGTTCTCAACCGCGTGGCGGTTCTGAGATTTAATGTTGCGCTCCATGAAATCAAAAAATTAGACATGAGTTCGGCGAGAATTAAAATGCTTATGTGCGTAAAAATGATCACATCATCAATCATTAACATATGTTTAAATTCATCATTGCTATTTTTCAATGATTCATTCAGGCTCTTCATCGTTTCATTATCCGTTGCATTTGTCGAATTAACTGATGGTATTATTGTAATGTTGATATTACTATGATTAAACGTCGCATTGACTCTGTCTTGAGTTGCATAAATTATTTTCTGCAGCACGAAAATCTGTAACAATTGAAACAACGTAGGTATAAAACACACATCATTTCAGCTTGTCATATTGTAGATGAAAGAAAAGATAATTTTACCGGACTACATAGTGCAATGATCATTCCCAGAAGATAAATTAAAGATGCGACAAGTACACGTGTCTGTACAAACTGCCAAGCAATTCTTGGTACAGATGCACCAGCTTGTCCCCTCTTCACAATATGACTGTGCCACAATCCATCTATCCTGTGAATCAATTTATCAATCAATCAACCAATTAATCAACCAATCAATCTGTAAATAAAAACTATCAATATCATTCAATAGTAAAGATTATTCTTATTCTCACCTTGGTCCATTCACTTGACATGATTCTTGCGTCGTTATTGTCGGTATTGGTTTGTCTTTCAATCCATTTTTCCATCCAGCCGAAACATATTCACTAAGCCAACTGAAAGACACACTAGAGAAGAGGCCAATCTTATCAATGGGAAGCTCAGATCCGGGCACGCTGCAATAAAAAAATCGCATCGATTCAATTAAATTTTTTTGTTACCAACATCACCATAAGTCTCACCGTTTAAATCTCACGGGAACCAAATTCGCTAGTGCTGTCGTGTACCTGGACAAACGATTGTGTGGTACATAAGTTGAGCTGTATTTATCCGGCTTTTTTTTTGGAAGTAGCCGTCCCTGAATGCTGCGTTTCAAATTAACGTTTTATATATATCGTTTGACATTAAATGTAATCAAGTGATTAGTTTTGTTTATTTTACCCAACAATGTCAGATGAATCAGTCGGTGGTTGTCCGACTGATGAAGACGACATATTCATTCAATTTGTATCAAACAGAAGCACACAAATATTTTGTTCGCTCTTCGCTAATATATTTTTGAAGTTGTTATCGAGAACTGTTCTGCTGTAGCTCTTCACTAGGCCGATATACCGCTTATCAAGCCACTCCTGGATGGATATCAGCGGTTGGTGTTTATCTGATAAAAAATCAGTGTTTACACGATTTTTTATGGATCCATTAAACCACATCAATTCAAATAGTCATGATTTTTCCGGCAGAAATTAATTTTCCATAATCGAATTCATTGACAAGCTTATGGCCCTATGGATGAAGTGGGATCCAGACTGACGAGTTCAATAATGTTAGTAGACTTTGCTATTGCATATAGGAGATAGCCGTTGGCTCACGTTATCTCGAAAAATAACTTACTTCCCTTTCCCCACTTATCTGTAACCCGAGACAAACCAAAGACGATTGAGAAGTGATGACGCGATTGCGATTATACTTTGAGACTTATTATCATTTTGTGGATAGGTTTGAATAAAACAACTTTATCACAGTAAAATTATTTGTTCGTTTCTTTTTTATCATGATTTAATATGGATCAATCAAATAATCAATTAAAAACATATATGTGTATATGTTTTTATCGAGGCACAATTTGTCAGTTCTATTATGTTTATAATAAGAAAAACACATTTTGGCAGTGTCATTCAATATATGCGTGTATAAAATATAGAAGTCTGTTAAAAAAAATTCCACAAAATATATATATGGTTACTTTGGTTACTTTAAGCAGTGATTGGAAACTTTGAAATATTGTTACCGAGTCCCAATATTCCAATATAAATATTTTCCACTGTATAAACTTGAATTAAAAATTAATCTCAATATGCCGATAAAAGTTGAATGATTAAAATAAAGCATTGAATTAAAAATTGAATATTCAATACGAGAAAAATTCGGCAAAATATAAATTCATATTGTTTGCGTTATGCTGGTATTCTTTTTGGATTCAGATCATACATACGACGCATACGTTTCTTGAGTTCTTGCGGGAATTTATCGTAGCATTTTTTGCACGCCGGTCTCAAATCAAATTCAAAGAATTTGGTCTTCTGATTCATCTTCTGATCGCAAAATGCACAAGCAAAGTGATGAACACACCAAGCTTTATTCAATGCAGTAAAAACTGGAAAGAAAATGGGAAGAAAAAAGAACAAACAAAATTATAAAATATTATCATAATCACTAATAATCCATAAAAATAAAAATAAATTTTATATTTTCTTACCATCGCCAGCGATCACTTGATTGCAAACGAAACATAGATTTCCAAACAATTGATGATAATGCGTTTCGCAATAAGCCAAACCCTTCTTTTCATAGTGACGATGGCCAAGAAAAGGTTTTTCACATTTGGCACAGACAAAATGTTCCACGTGCCAATGTTTACCCAATGCAGTGACCACCCGTTCCTCAATTGGACGACGACAAGCGCCGCAAATTGGTATACCCATTTTATCATGGCATCTCAAGCAATAAAGTTCATTCTGACATTGAAAGAATATCAATCGTTAGTATTATTTGAAAAAAAAAGTATACATATGTATCGTGTTATTTGATTGAATGAAAAATCATTTACCATTTCATTCGCGGCATATCCAGGTCTAGATCTCACTTCTCTTGCATCTGAATTCAACTCGACACCGCATGCGGTACAATTAAAATGATAAGGATGATAAACCTCACCACGGAATCGTAGTGGCTTGTCATCAATTACTCCACTGTGTAAATATCAATATACTATTAATAAATGAATAAATAAATAAGCGAATTTAAAACTATTGATGCAAATAACGATAAACTTACTGGCATTGATGGCATATATGCTTTCCAAGTGCACCAGCCTTGACTCGAGCATTGCACGTGTGACAAAGTGCTCTCCCTTGACACTTGATAAAACCAGCGTCTGCCAATTCACCGTTGCATTCCTCACATCGGAAACAACCTGGATGCCAATTTGCATTCATTGCCTTTATCACCCGGCCGATAACAAATTCTCCTGTTTAATGAAAAATAAAAAATCCAGTTTTTAATTCAAATGAAGTTTTTATTAATGGTAATAAAGATGAATCAATTGTTATACCGCATTTTCCGCAGCACGGTGCAAAGAGGACGTGGAAGTCATGTTCGCAATACTTCCTTCCTTCAAACTCATAGAAAATTCCTTCCGGAAATGGTCTGAAGCATTGTGCACAGCTAGAAAATTAGAACATAATTAATTTAAAGCACTGAATATTTTGTCAATTATGTCCAAGACATTTTAAATAATTAAGATACTAACACAAAACATTGAGGATGCCACAATTCGCCATGGCTATTCACGATTTTTTCGTGCGGCTCAAAACCTTCCCGACACCGGGAACAAAACATATTGTCCAACGACATACCCGTAACTCTGAAAATGAAAATAGAGTGATGAATAATGTGCCATAAAATGTATTTGTATTATTGCCAAAAAATGATCTATACCCCAAACTTTTTGGACGTGAGTAATTGTTATGAGGTTCTGAATCATAAACATTGTGAATAATCGGAGGATTTCGTTTAGGGAGTTCAGGGGGCCTCTCCCATTCTAATAATTCCTCATAATCAATATTAATTTCCGAATCACTATCATTGCATTTATTCTGATCAAGTGACACTTGTTTGTTCACCAGACTATCCCTAGAATTTCGTATTCTCCTATTATACAAATCACTTTTCTCCAATGATAATAACGAAGGCGAAATTGGAAAAGGACTTAAAGGACTTTCAGCCATTATTTAAATATTCAAAATAATAACGAATAGAAAGAGGAAAAAAACAATACAACTACTTTACACCACAATACTAGCTGTAATACATAATTTTTCTCGCCATTTTTCTCCCCCACTTAAAATACGGAAGACGACACACATTCATATCATATTAAATGATAAGTTATCTATAAACTTTTTTTTTTCTGTCACATGATATAAACAAATTCATATCTATATGCCAGGTAGATAAGAAATGAAACTAAATTTGCACCAACTAGATTAATATACAGTATTAATATTCGCAGGAATGTATTATCAATCAAAATGTATAGAGATTGATAAGACCAAGTACATTCGATTGGAACTAAAATTACCAATTGTGTGTGCTAATAAATTCATATGGAGAATTGAACGTCAGTCAATGTATTTATGATGTCACCGTCAAAAATAGATATCAGTCTGCTTACCCTGGCATATTTATGTGCGAAGAATGTGCAATATAATTTGTTATAACTTGTGGGGAGAGTAGAACCCCGTGTTGAAAACACTCAATGAAGTCTTTGAAATTATTTCGTCTTGCTGTTGGAATCACTTTGGAATACTGCAATTATAATATTTGAAGTAGATGTATATAATTCAAAGAATTGTATAATTTTACCTCTAGCGTCGTCCCACCCTATTATTCATTTTTGCCCACACATTAACCTTGCTTTCAAGTTTATATGTAGCGAAAGATAGTTTGAGAAAAAAGAATACTATTGTCAAAAAAAGTTGAAATAATGCATAACCTCAAATTACACCATATTAATTAACCCTTTTTCTCGTATTAGAAATATTTATATTGCTCATATATTACCTCTCACAGTATTTTTCGTCACTTAATTATATATGAATGAACTATTATTAGTGCTTTGACATCATTGACATCATCCGGTGGATATACACATAACCTCACTTATACAAACGCAAATGAGAGCGTGATATGTGCACACATACACAGTGTATTACACACATATATTTACAAGTGGACCAATGGGATGACATTATTGTATTTCTGCCCATTTTAAGAATACTTATGCATATACAAAATTTATTTATTTTTTTTTCCCAATTCTGTTAATGGTATGTATTTGATTAACGAGATGGGCCAGAGGTCAGCACGATTTATTCTAGGAAAATGAAAGATATTCATTGTATTCAATTATTTTATTTGGGATTACATTTTGATTCGGTACAAATAACCTAGGGATTCCATATTATGTTCCCCAATTACCGCATTTGGGAAAATTTTTTGGAGGTCGTACCATTTCATCATAATTTCCGACCTTCAGAACGAAACCCATTCCCATTTCCATATGATTACCAACATGGCAATGTGAAAGCCAGAAACCAGGATTGGTGGCGAAAAAACGTATAATTGCGAATCCTTGAGCGGGCACACTGATATTATCCTTCCGCGGAGCATTTTTTAATTTTTTATCAATTTTTCCTTGTTCATTACGATACTTCACCGCATCCATTGTAATATTGATGCCTAACGTTTCCATTGCAACGATATGAAAATCATGACCATGTAAATGCATGGGATGATCTAAGTCTTGAAATCCACTAACATCAACGAATACTATTTCAACCAAACTATTTCTCGATACTCTGTAGACCAAAGGACAAGTGCAGTATCCATCAATACATTCTTTATTGCTGTGATCTTCTTCCTTGCAATAATGTTCATCTTTAATATCTTCAAATTGTGTTAGCAGTGGTTTTGAAGGATATTCAAAACTAATGTCGTTTATTTGTGGATATGGACCCGGCGCGTAATGAGAATCTGCAAAAGAATATGATTGACATCAACGCATGAAACCATTGCTTCACTTATAAACAAGTTTAGTATTTTACCATAAGCGTTGAATGAAAATTTGAAATAAAACGTGTGATTTGGTGGCGCCGAAATATCTTGAATTGATCTCACATCGCTATTATTCAGTTCTACAACTCTAATCAATGAATTATTTTCATAATTCAGTTTCCAATCCCCAACTGGATTCAATAGCTGAAAATGAATATTATTTTATCATGATTGACATTTATAAACACTCTATAAATTGTTCAATTACCGGTCCAGATCGGTACGCATCTTCATAATTGATCGAACCGGTGGGTTCTGCGTAATCAACATCATTATAATGAAGAATTGCCACCTCGGATACTTTAACATCATTTGTTTTGCATCCACCAATGCCTCTGTATCGAATCCAATAATTTCCGGGTCTATTATTAGCATTGAGAACAAAATCATAACGTTCACCAGCATTCATTATAAATGAACTAACTGAAACTGGTTCAAATACACCAGTCTCAGATGCAATCACCAGTAGATCATGGTTATCAATGGATACTTGGATAGGACAGTAAATTGGAGTGTTGAACATAACTCTAAAACGATATCTTTTACCCTAGAACAGATACATATACTCGATGATTAAATTTGATGACTCAACAGTTAGTAATTAATATCGCTTACTGAATCAACATTGAAAACGGCTCGTGGCACTTTGAAAGTTTGATTATTCACAATACTGTCGACCTGCGATGCCAATCCATTGATTAATAAACTGTCTCCATTTACACGGGTGCGTCTATGAAGAGCTGTAGCGAGTTTATTAACTGTTGACGTATTGAACCAATGCCATACCATCATAACATGCTCGGGCAGATCATAATCGTAATATTGTTCTGATGGATCATTTGATTGTCTTACAATTAAACCTCCATACAACCCATCCGCTTCTTCAAATCCTATAAAAACAGTTTCTCTCATCAATTCTATACAGCAGTATTATTGATACAATTTAGATTAATATAAATAATTGGGAGAATTGGGTATACCGATGTGTGAATGCCAAATATGAGTTCCAGCTGGTGAAGCAGTAAATTTATAAATAAATTCATTGTGAGGTAAAATTGGGCATTGAGTGACGTATGGTACACCATCCATAAAAGGTGTTTTTATTTGGCGCATTCCATGCCAATGAATTGTCACCGAGTCACTGGTGAAACCATTAATCACTTTGACTCGTATTTCATCACCTTCGCACACCTAAAAATAATACATAATATTGAATATCGACTAAAAGCATTTGATGGAGATTGAGAGATTACCTGAATGCTCGGTCCAGGTAGCATGTGATTTGCCACTGTGACAGGACGAATATGACCGCCCCCAGTAATACAATTAGCGCGAAAACAATCGTCTTTGTTGAACGGACAATCTCGGCACGCAAGGCTCATTGATGTATATTGACTGAGAATGAATGTATAATTGCACGTTCGCAACTTTGACCCATCACATTTTCTATAGCATTCATGTGACTCTCCACCGAGTAGTTCAGGATTGGTGTGTTTAGAGTTTAAACTATTCAGGGACTCCAATCGAACTGATCTCAAGCCACCTGATTCAATTGCATGAAGAAGTAACACAATTACTAATGCATAAAAAATGCGTGACATTTTTGCCTCGTACATCTGGAAGGTACGTTCGTAAATTGGTTCCGGAAAGTACTGAACAATAAATTGAATATGTCCTCTTAATATAGTCTATA
Source organism: Zele albiditarsus (assembly GCA_958496275.1). Taxonomy (NCBI): domain Eukaryota; kingdom Metazoa; phylum Arthropoda; class Insecta; order Hymenoptera; family Braconidae; genus Zele; species Zele albiditarsus. The sequence goes on from OY292411.1 coordinate 8,914,016, forward strand.
TTATCAGCTTGATACATTTGGCGACTTCACATTCAAGCTTAAATAATTAACAAACTCATGGAGGGAGAATGGGAGAGGTATATGCTTAAATATAGATTAATTTTCAACGATGAAATATCACTAAAAATCACAAAGTTGATTTTTATCGCCTCTACTTGACGCTAAATCAGACAACTTATCATGTAAGAATAATTTGTTTTTACACATTTTATATACGTATACTTTTTAAGTGGAGGAATACTCGATTATAATTGCTATAACGCGAATATATTTTATACAATTATTTACCCTCGTACTATATAATTGAAAACAAATGTACAACGACGATGGAATTGTGCTTATTATCTCTCATCTCATTTTTTGTTTTCACAATCCAATGATGACACACAATGATTTGCAAAATGAAATTTCAATATCTGATATTTAATTATCTTTTTTCATTCGATTTGAGGTCATTCTGTAAATTATGGAATCCCGGCCCGGATCCATATCGGCGATGGTGACTGTTGATAAAACAAAAAAATAATGAATTAACGAAAAAAAAACCTTTACCACCAATCTGTTGATTAAAACCAGATTATTGTACTTACAACATATTGCTAAAAGGGAAAAGACAAAAATGACACCGAACCAAAGAATGATATTGAAAATTGCGGAATAATCCTTGCTGTATTTGGTCGCCAGATTCATCTCTGCAATCTGAAAAATATCAATATATATTAACATTCAATTTACAACAATAAGAAATCTACATGAAAGATTTGTGAAACTAGTAGAAAAACAAATGCGGAATATAACTCAGTAAACCTCGCATCTCTCATGCATTGAATAGAGAAAAAACACAATTAAATTAATCTAGAAAGAGAGAATTGGCAAAAACAAATATATCTAGCAAAATGATAAATAAATGTGCAATAATAAATAAACTAGTAACGCCATTCAAATAGAGAAGTCTTTCTGCAAGAATTCAGAATAATCATGACTTCAACATATAAATAATGCTTTGTAGAGGAAACTCCCAAATAAGAAGTGTATGTCGAAAACTGTACTGGATTTTGTTATGTTACGATACCTCCACAAGTCTATCAGTGTTTTCGCCACCGGTCATTGAGTGAACCTCAGGTGTTAAATGATTCAACTCGTGACCAGGTGGTTCAGTACTCTCTATTATTTTATATGGTTCGGTGGTAGTTTCTACGCTCTCTCTGGTTTCATTATTACTACTTTCATCTTCAGTGAATTCTAATTCATCCTCATCAGTCACCTCGCTCTATAAAATATGTTAGATGAGGGATGGTGTTAGCATTGTTATTGTGGGCCTTGAATCACAACTGACATCGTATTAGTCGATATTTTTTATGTGAGGGCTAAGGGCGTTACTAGAGTAGGTGCGCTCCATCATGCTCACGATTACAATTAATTTTGTTAGACAACATTAATAAAAACCGTGCAATCAAAACATTTACCTTGGGTTTAGAACCTGGTTCAGTAGTTGCCTCATCATTTTTTCCTGATGTTGCATCAGTTCCATTTCCCTGTAAAAAAATTGTCAATATCTCAATATCATTTTGACCTGATAGATTACGAAAGTAAACAATTTTTTAGAATCATTTACCTCAACTGCTCTTCGAACACGGACTGATCTTGTGTCACGCACTTTGTTTGAATCGCTGGTAAACGCGAAAATAACAACTTTATCGTCGTATACACTGGTGAATGCTTGGCGAACTTCTTCCAAAGCATTATCAAGAAGCTTCAGAGCTTCTTTTGCTGCAAGTGAATTGTTACCATGTGATTTTAATACTGGGCCTAATCCAGAGACAATTAACCAATAAATATCGGGTTTGAAATTCCGTGTGACAGTGGATTGAACTTTTTGCGCAATTGCTTGAAGCAATTGAACTTCACGAATAAATTGAACGTCTGTTTCATTCTTGGGATTTAAATGTACTGGAGGCCTTTCAATGTCATCAAGTTTAAGTTCACCAAGTGAAGAGTGGCCCAACTAAAAATGAGAACAAATCGTTGCTAAAGTTATTGATGATTTGAATATATATTATAAAAACAGAGGATAAATGTGATCAAATTGAATGTTACACATACCGCATCGAATCCATCGGCAACACGTATTCTGATTAAAGTACCATTTTTATCTCGATCTTCCAATCTTTGCCTCACAACTTGCCACGTTCTTTCTTCACTTTCATCAACATTTAAAGCATAACTTATGATCCTCGATGATTCAAAGGAATCAACTCCTTCAATGACTATACTAACTGCTGCTTCGGGGAGTTCGAATGGATCTTTAATTGATATACCACCCCATACTTGATGCTGTGACAAAAACAGAACAGCAATAATTTAATGCATTTGTACGACCTCTCATGAAGTGATGATTAACTCTTATATCTAGTCATATTTTTACGGCGAATAAATGTTGATAGTCATGTAATGGTGTTCGATCTATGTTGAGAAAGCGTTAAACAGACTGTGTATAAATATTATGTTATTTTGTTTTTACTGGTTGAACTGTGAGTCCTAGCGCTGATGTGATCACGTCTTTCAAGATGCCCTGTTTTAGAGGTTCAGTACCCTTGAACTCTAAGCTCGGTGGACTGTGCAATACAGCAAATTCTCCTCCAGCATACACTAAAAAATAAATTGTTAGATAATTTTATTAATTAAATTGGAGTTATCTATGAAAATATTAATTATTATTGCCACACCCACTGATGGCAAAAAGAATTAAAGTGTAATATATTTTATGTTATTTGTCGATTAAATAAAAAATTGAAAAATTGTTGCGGAACAATTACCTGATGCAAGTGTTAATGCTACTACAACTATTATCTTTAACATTTTATTTGTAATTTTTAAATGGCGAATGAGGAATAAAGTCTTGGAAATCCTTCACCTAACCCAAGATCTCGAGACTAGACTATTTAGATCATATGACATGAAGTAGTTCTTGTCAAACATGGTAGAGGCGCTAGTGCATCACGATCTTATGCGCAACTTAAATAAATGGGGGATGGAGGATATGCAACGGTACATTTGGCCAATGGCAAACGCAGAATTTGCAGTGGGCTGTGAATAAATTTGTCAAATTTATCGTCCCTCATTTTGCTTTCGTTATTTCTTCCTGTATAAAAGTTATTCGAAGAAGTAAATAAAGAGTGAATTTGTAACTTGATATTTTTTCTGCATTAGGATTAGATTTGAGGGGGAAAAAGTATAGATTCATGAGTCTGTTCAGGATTTCAAATTTCGCACTTCAATTGATCATGAATTGTCGACCATGAAGATAAATATATATATATATATATATATATATATATTCCATTCTAAACTGAAATTTCTATTTTTTATTGATTATCAAAATTAATTGGATTAAATTTTTTTTTATTATATTTATAATATCATGCACGGGTACGTGAGAGTAGGCACTCCGTATAATAATATATATGAATGAATGTGTTCATATATATGCGACTATGAATACAAAAGTTTGAGGTTATGTTCAGTATAACAAAGGAACGTGGAATGAAGAACTATGAGCAATGATTTTGGCAAATGTTCTGTTCCTTGATCCTCATTCCTTATTGATTTTCTCATGAAACCTCATTCTGACCTTCACCACCAGAGGCGCCACCGAGAACAAGCGCGGGAAGGCGTCCTGAACAAATACCAGACCGATATTTTTACTTATTGTGAATTTTTTATTGATAATGAAAATATCTGAAAATCCTTCACCATTTTTCCATAATAATATGAGAATCCTATGATGAAGAGCAATTAATACATATGAATCACAGATGTAAACAGGTAGTTGCACCTCAGCGCCGATTTTAATCGCCATTTTAAACGGACATTCATGGGAGAAAGGTTCATGATCAAACTTTTATTGGCATTCTTTTACTATTCTTATAATTAGCTGAATTGTTACAACATACACTACGAATTACGATATACAATACAAGGAACAACTGTCAATGGTCAACAATGTTTAAAATTCTTTGAAACATATAAATATATCATTTTTTCAATTCTACTCGCTTTGAAATTTCGAAATGATTCCGAGTGGCGCCGTCTAGTGAATTCATATGGGGGAGGTGTATGAGTCGGCATCGCGCGCGTTATCGAGATATTAGTAATGGCCGGCAGTTGATCCAACGTGTTTTACGAATAAATAGTAAGTAATGTTCATAAAATACAATTATATCGTTATATTAATCACCATAAATACAATAAAATTAACTTGATCTCACGAAGAAACGTATATTCAAATGAAAATAATTCGACTAATGTTGTGTGTGTAAAAAAAAAACTTTCACTTGTATTCCATGTATTGAATTGTTATTTACAAATTTACAGACATGGAGCCGCTCAAAATTCACTTGGATGCTCTGGAGATGGCAGGAAAAATGGTTGACAAACATGTTGTGGCCGATAGTAATTTTCCATCGTTGATTAATCTTATGAGATATTCAGTGCAAGGTATGTCGCCCACCATACATGAATTTCAAACAAAAATTGTATCCACGAAATTAATTATTGTACTTGATTATTAACATTTTATTATTTATGTTTAGGTGGACCAACGGTAAGTGGTCTTGATGACTATGACTATCCAAATGTAAATGGAAACTTACTAAATGTAACTAGCTTAAATCAAATGAAAATGCACAGTAAGATACCGCTGCCATCAGAAGTAATGGAACACTTCAGTCACATGCAATGTCACTGTATGATGGGTCTGTTTACTGATATATCGAAAGCCTGGTTAACAATAGACAGTGATATATACGTGTGGTCATACGAAAATGAATCTGATGTTGCTTACTTCGACGGTCTCAATGAGACAATAATAAGTGTGGGGTTAGTGAAACCAAAACCCGGAATATTTCAAAGTTATGTTAAATATTTGTTAATACTGACAACCACCGTGGAAATCACAGTATTGGGTGTTACTTTGATGGATAAAAGTGATGGATCACAAGGTGAAATGCAACTAGTACCTGAACCAATTTTCACTGTTACTACTGATGGTATAGCTATTACAACAATTGCAAATACAAATAGTGGACGGATATTTCTTGGTGGTAGAAATGGTTGTCTTTATGAAATTCATTATCAAGCGGAGAGCAGTTGGTTTGGGAAACGCTGCAAGAAAATAAATCATTCGGAGGGTCCATTATCATTTTTAGTACCATCATTCGTTTCAATTGCACTTTCGGAGGAGGAAGCTATCATTCAAATATCTGTTGATGACACAAGGAATATTCTATACACTCTTGGTGATAAGGGAACAATAACAGTGTGGGATATTGATCACTGTGGTGCTTCAAAAATTACATCAATGTCACAGTCGTCTCTTGTACAAATAGCTGTTCACGCTGTGAAAACATTAGATAGTAATAATTTTCGGCCGTTGGTCAGTATTTCGGCAATATCTGAATCTGAGCAAATTCATTTCAATTTAGTGGCGGTTGCTGCAACGGGTGTTCGTTTCTACTTCACTTGCACGTCAGTATCCAATCCAGGAACACGTCCTCAATGTCTTCAACTCGTTCACGTACGTCTTCCGCCTGGTTACGCGGCAAACGCCCCGGTGATGCGTCCAAGAAAGGTACAAATGGCGCATTACAGAAAGGGATCGCTTATTTTGGTATGTGGCGGTGATGTTGAGACTGCTTGGTGTCTCAGCAATGACGCGTATCCGTTAAGCAATTTCCTCGCCGAGACACAAAGTATTGTTCCATTTGACAGTCCAGTTTGGGCAATGGCAGAAATTCCCGGCGAGCCGGCAATTCAAATTGAGAAACAATCAGGAACACATGACGAACCACCATTATTGGTACGTCAACATATGGAACCACCGCGAAAATTCATTTTTCTTACTGCACAAGGGGCAATTGTACTAGTACAATTACGGCCAGTCGATATTTTACGTCAACTGTTGCTTGAACAACGTGGTCCAGACACCGATTTTGTACGTGCATATTTCAAACGACAATCACCCGAACAGGCTTGCGCAACGTGTCTCATACTTGCGACACTTGAGAGCTCACAAAATGCACAACTATCTGAATGGGCAACGCGTGCATTTTTCCTTTACGGTGGTCAACAGACGTCACCACAAAATGTCGATATTCATAGTACAATGTACAATGTATGTACGTCAACGCCTCGAGATATGAACATGCGGCCTGGAATATTTCGCAATAATCAAGCTCAACTTGGAATTAGCAATGAGACAACATTGCCACAATTTTCAGCCAAACATGGCGGATTGTATCTGTATGTTGGACGTATATTGAGACCTATTTGGAACATACGTTGTATAAAACAGGATATTGTTAATGGAAAAATGCAAATACACAGTACAGTAACGGCAATGCAAATTGGTTGGATACTTGGACATTTACAAGCGCTCAGATCATTTTTAAATAAAAATACTCATATATCGAAGCATCATAATGCGACGCGATGTGCAACTGACACTTTTGACGGTACATTGGCGCATTATCAAGAGCCAGTAGTTGAAGAGAGAAATTCATTAGATGCTCTTAAAATTTTTATAACACACGCCTGCGAAGTTTTGGGTCTTTGGAAAATTCTATGCGAAAATCAACTGCACAATATTGTCAATTGTTTATCAAAAGATCAAGTTAATCAATTTGCTACTGCCACATTTAGAGATTTAATTCTTATTGGACGTGAGATATCATCGCTGCTAATAATACATTTAATCGACAGTTATTTGGGTGATAATGCATCTGTTGATACAGTGAGTGCACGATTACGTGAAGTTTGTCCAAATCTTTATAAAAGTGAAGATGCCGTATGTTCCAAAGCTAATGAGATAATTTTGAAAGCAAAATCGTGTATAAATTGCGAGGAGAAGGAAGCACTTTTACAGTCAGCTTTAAAATTATGTAAAACAGTAGCGCCACGATTAAATTATTCTGCTGTGTGCCAACAATTTGTCGCTTGTCATTTTTATAAAGGTGTATTAGAGCTGTGCCTTTGTTGTGCTGAAAAAACCGATCCAGATAACGACGCGATGCCTTATTACAAATTTAATGAACTGGTTGAGGATCAAGATGGATTTTTGGCTTATACAAGAAGAATGGATATTTACAAAGAAGTCACTACTATGCTGGATTATTTGTATAATCAAAGTATTTCGAATCCATTAGCACCAACGATACCAAGTAAACCCGGTCCACCAACGTACAATGTTTCCACAACAGCTGTTGCGCCAGCCAAGCAAGTGGTAATTATTGTTTCTAGTTAACATTTTTTTCATTCAGTCATTTATTTTTCAATCAATTATGCTTTGTTTCAGCTACACGAAATCATCGAAGATGTTCTTCACAGTCCCTGTGAAATTCTTCACGCCTCTGTATACATGTGGATGATTGAACGTGGACTTCATGGAGAATTGGTAGCTCTCGCAGCACCATCCCTTGAGGCATATCTTATTCGTGCCAATGCACCGGAATTGCTTTGGCAATTTTACGAGAGAAATAAAAATCATGCGGCCGCTGCTAAAATACTTGACTCTCTTGCGACCAAACCAGGATCTGAAGTGCCACTTTCTCAACGAGTAGAATACTTGGCGAGAGCTGTGGTATGCATGAGAAGCGATCAAGCTGGCTATGCACCATATCTAGGTGTTTTTTTACGTGAACTCGAAGATAAAGTTGAAGTAGCACGAATTCAACAGCAGATACTCGATACAATATCTAATCAACAGCATTTATTCGACCCAATGATTGTTAGAGATGCTAAATTGAAATTAAATTCGTCATTATTAGATATTACGCAATTGTATGAAGAATATGCTGATCCATTGCAACTTTGGGAATGTAAATTGGCGATTATTCATTGTTCAGGACACCAAGATGCAATGTTAGTTCAAGGAATATGGACCAATATTATTGAAAACGAATTAAAAAACGCACAAACACAATCGCCAGAAGATAAAATATCAATTGTAATGAGTAAAATTAAAATGTTGGGTCAAGAATATTCAGGGACGCCACATTGTTTTCCGACTGATTATCTTTTGAAAGAATTAGAAGTGAGAGCTTGCAGGCTTCAAGTATCCAATACAGATATTATCACTGGTTTTCTTCAACTTGGCGTTGGCATGGAGGAACTCTTGGATTTTTATGATAAAATGATTGGTGGAAACAATCGTGTTTGGTTAAATGAAGGCAATGAGTTCCATTTGATTGAATCAACCGCAAATCTTGTAAATTACTTCACTAACAATACAAAAATTGGAAATAATTTTGTCAGAAGAAAAATAATAACTAAGTGCCAGGATGTTATATCTAAATGTCTTACGACACTGTTCAGCAAATCAAACGGTGGTGATTTAATCACAAAACTGAGAGCTATTCAGAGTCTTTTAAACAGGTTGTGAGTGATGTTTTGGAGTTACGAAATTATTTTTAATGCATTGTGTACAAATGAAAGAAGTGTTTTCAATTTCTTTTTTTCCACTTTTTTGTTCGTGAGTTAAATACGGAAATTACGAAATGATAATAAATAATAATTATGTAATATTCACTCTCAACATACAATTTTTTATTTCTATACATATAAGTAGGATAAATAATTGGACGATGGATTGTCAAAATAAAGGCGCGTTCCTGACGTTTGTCAACCAAATGAATCAACTAACTGTGATAAATCCTTATTTAACTTCTTGATAATTTTTCACTGTTCAGTGGACCATTATCACACGCGAACACGATGTTAAAATAATTGCCCAACGATAAAACTATATCAGGACATAAAATTCAGAGAAATTACTTATATAAATAATTCCAAACTGATGAATAACACATTTCATTTGTTTCCTTTCGTACCGGATAACAGTCGAGTCCCCTCTCCAGTTCACTCCATCATAATTCCGTCCCACCATTCAAGATTTATACAGAACTTAAATATGCATATACATATATCCACAACTGTCCACTCCCGCTCATCCTCAGGTCAATCAGGTTTAGTCGGAGGGGAGCATCAGCCGTCCAGTGCGCTCTAGTCTTCCAACTTTATTAACGGGAAATTCATGAAAAAGAAAGAAAAATTACGAAATCTCGACCCTTTTAATTAAACCAATATTCGATTCAAGTAAAATCATGGATAAAAAAATATATAAAATAGTCATTGTTCTATCAACTATATGAGTTCATTCAATAAACTGTTTGTTTTTTCATTTGTTTAAACTAAAAACACCATACAACAAGAAAACTAAAGATAGTGCTGGAAAAATGAAGAAAATCACTGTCATCATTTTGGCTCTTTGCGTAAGTTATTTTAATTTTCAACAAGTATTCCTCCTCTCTAGTCGCAATTTCTGAAGTTTATTTTTGAACTTATCAATCTCTTATCTTCTTTTTTTATTAACCTTAAGAGTAATCATTACATATTATTATCAACTACTGGTAGACTACATTTTAAAAAGATGATATCACTAATGTGCTACCGCATCCTAGACAATACAAATATGAGGATTTCCCGCGATATAATAGATATAAATTTCTAATTGTTTCAAAGTAATATGATGTAAAGTGAAGTCACGGAGAACGGAAGAGGTAACTTTCGGATTTATTTTTTCAACATAAACGATTACCAGTTGACCTTGTAAAATTCTATTTCCTACTCCAAAAAAAGAAAAAAACCCCCCCGTCTTTTTACATACAATGTTTACGTCATTGAAATATTATACGTTAATACGTGTGCATATTATATTATCATTAATTGTGGCTGAAACATGGGTTTTACTTGACAAAAAGGATGCAATTTAATATTGTGTTAAAACCAAGCATACAGAGATAAACATCAAAAGATTAACATCTTTCAACGTATCATCATTGCCAAGGACTTATATTGCAAATGTTGCTTGTAAATAATTCACGATATTCTCAGAAATTCGTTATATGCACTTGTAAATCATCAACCAGCAACTAACTAAACGTCATGACCTACCACAATATATTTTCTTTTATTGCTTTTCCAGGTTTTTCATCGACAAGTTTACACTTTTCCTGACAGATGGACAACAGCACGTGATATGAGTCCAATAGAATCTAAACAATTTCAATATTCTAATAAATCTGATCAGAATTTTACGAGGAACGCGCGAAGTATGAAAAGAAGTTCATATTTCTTCTGTATTGATAATGATATTGGGAGTGAGTTGTCTTCAGAAGATTAATTGATATATAGGTATTTTTTTGGCAGAAACAACAGAGTCGGATGGAAAAATATTATTTCCCGATGATGAAACAAAAATATCAATGAATCCAGTACCATTGTACAGACGTGTTGGACCTGTGACTACTTGTCACAATACAACTTTCTGTGAAGACGTGCCACATTATCCCACCGATTTTGTCAGAAATGCAATAAGATCACGTAACGATTTGAGATATCTCGCCACAATAAATGAGGTAAATTGTATCAATATAATTAATAATATCAGAATTGGAATAAAAAAAAAAATGTTTTATATGATGAAAATTAGTAGACAGTATTACATTGTTTTAGACCGAGATAGGTGAAAGGTTTGCGGCTCCACCAGCAGCAATGAGACCTCTAGCCTTAGACGCTTATGATGATAATCCTCTTTGTCTTGTTACTGTAAATAATTTAATGTCAAACATTATAACAAGAATATTCCATCATTTCAATTCCTAATCGCTTTCTTTTACTCTAGGAACAAGTAGTTTATCCAAAAAGTGCTGAAAACAAACAGAGAGAGTGGGTTTTTGTAGTGAATGATGATGATTTTCCTCAGGGCGTTCGTATCGAGACTTGCTTGTGAGTTTGAATAAATAAATAAATGAATAAATGAAGGGAGCTGTTATTACAAACTTTCAATTGGTTTCATTATTGTTACAGATCTAATAACGCTCCATGCAGAATTATTGACGGATTCGCTGAAGGTTATAAAACAAGTTGTCGACAAAAATATATCTATCGTCAATTGGCAGCAGTAAAGGCTGATGGCAGCATTATCCCAGATTTATTCCGTTTTCCATCGAGTTGCTGCTGTCATGTAAAATTTATCGGCAATCCATTAGCAAGAATGAACACTGGTGTTAAATTGGAAAGTGAAGTAATAAAAAAACAAGAAGAATAGTTCTCATTAGTTCATAAATAGATATTAAAAGCATAAATTGATCTGTGGTGATTTACGGGGAGAAAAATTCTCTTGACTGGGTATTATCACACAGTTCATTCTAAACAATTTGTTCATTTCGTTGTAAAAAAATTTCATTATTATCGTATATAAAAATCATTCAGGTACTGATTTACGCGATGTTGTATGTTTTGTCGTTATTCGTGAGAATCAATGCAAATCAAATGTGATATTCAAATGCAAAAAAAAAAAACATAACATAAGTTTTACATTAACAATATAAACATAACCTTATAAATATGTTTTTTATGATCTTCAAGCACGTTTCATTAAAAACAATCTCTCTATTTTGATTAGAAAGCAAAAATGTACAATAAATAATTATTATTCCAAATGTTTATATTCGTAATATTGAAGAAGCGGCACATTTGGCACAGCAAAATGTACAAGTAAATGGTACATGCGGTTCAACCATTGTAGAAACTGTGATGGTGGCAAATTTTCGTGGATTCTGCAGCACAATTCTACATATGTAAACGTCTAAACAAGAATTTCCACATGGACAAAATTTCGCATTATCCAGATATTCAACCAATGTGAAAGGAATTGTAGCTGCATCGTAATTCAGTCTGGAAACATTTTCGTAAGCGAACAATATATATCGTCCGAAAGTAATTTAGCGTCAATAAATTTTGTTTTCAATACGAATTCAAGCAATTCACTCACCGGTTATTAAGTACACCACGTGCTCCAAATTCTCTCAATGTTACTACACCATTCATAGAAAGCGAAGACTCATTTGGAATCGTTAGAAAGTTGCCAACGATATTAAAATTTTCTAAACGTAAATTCATCATACTGCCAGGTAAACTTGTTAATAAATTATCCGCAATATTTAGATAACTGAGTGATGAGAGCCTTCCAATACTCGCGGGTAATATTACTAATTCATTTTGATTCAATGAAAGTGTAACTAATTTTGATAATCTTCCAATTTGTTTCGGCAACTGTTTCAGCTGCAAGAAGTTTTGTTTTACTGATTGAATGAATATCATTGAATATGAATACGGTACTGGTTAATCAATGTCATCAAACTCACGTGATTATTATTCAAAGCCAACAATTGTAGATTATTTCGTATATTTGTGTGATTTAACCAAGACCATGAATTAGAATTTTGTGTTTTACCGAGTTCATTCTGTCCCAGATTTAATGACTTTAAGTGTGGCAACGTTCCAATTTCCTTTGGTAAACTATTAATCAAATTATTCGATAAATCTAATACTCTCAAACTCTGTAATCTCAATATTTGCCGATCAAATGATTTACGACTGAGTCCACAGAGAAAAAGTTCTTCAGTTGTACGTGGAAATCCTTCCAATACTGGATAATCTGCTTTAGATTTAATTACCACTCGTTTTTTCGGTGGTGGATTAATTTTCTTTGGATTTAAATTTGATATTGATAATATTGATGCATTTAATTTTTCCTCCAGGCCTAATTTCAATACATGAAGAAAGCTCTTGAGTTCAATGACATTGTTGCATTTGATATTCAAATCAATAGCCGGTTCTTTCAGTCGTATTGTTGATTTCCCGTCATTCACACATTTTGTGAAGACATTTTCTATATTATTTTTCACCTAAATATAAAAACATAGAAATGTCAGAGCGGATGCAGTGATTTCGATGCGGTTTGAAGCAAATGATTTTTGATATCTCAGAACAAGTTTTCAGATGGGTTTTATTTGTAGAAAATCTTAAAAATGATTAATTTTGCCGATATTATTGTCGCGGGCTTCGAGAATAGCCAAAATTACCCCAATCACAAGTTGGGTCCAATTCAAAATTAGAGGTTATACATACAAAGTTCAAATTTATATTAATTACCTTATATTTAATACCAGAAGAATTGTTTCGTGTTTGTGTTAATAAATATAATTCGTTACTTTTCACTGATTGTTTACCAATTGACAATACACAATGCTGAGATTTTCCACGAGAGGTTATGTTCCGTCCCGCCACTACTTGGCGGTTAACAATCTCTAAATTACATGTTAACTTCATTCTATTTTTAATAAATAATTATTACATAAGATACAAAAAATTATGCACTATGATCCATTGCTCATTATTCACCAATTAATGAGTACCATTAACAGTTATATAAAATCATCAGAATAAAAAAAATAACGGCGTAGATGAGAACAAAGTATACAATTATGTATTGGCGATAGAATACACACTGCGGAAAAATGGAATACAGGATAAAAAATGATTCATTCAAAAATGTTCTCGAATCAATGCAATAAATGAAAAGAAAATATTATGAAATGATGATATGCCGTGGATGAGATTTTATTTCCTCATTTACATCCATTTTTTATTACGAATTTTTGTTTTCATATAAAAGAATCGATAAAAGTTTGAATTGTATGCATTTGCGCACGCGTGTATGCGCAATAGAATCGTGCGCATGGTATTGAGTACCGTTATCCAATCAGAAGTCGAATATTCGTGATAATTTAGTATTGAGAACAACGCTTAATCTCTCATTCTTCCAGTTTCGTTTGTGACTTCTCAGTGAGAAGTTCTCATGAGCTGCACCGACTCATTTTATTTTATTTAATAAAATGAAAAAAGTCACCATGGCTGGACGCGTGAAAGCAGAAAAAAGACCGAATGAATCTTCCACTGAAGTACCCAAAAAAAAATCCAAGAAAAATCATCGAGCGCCAAAGAAAATAAAGATTGAAATCGATGGAGCTGAAAAAACGTTGGAAAATTTGGAGGTTACTAAAGAGCACGTGGAGAACTGCGTGGACGCCATTCTGAAACTCGATGCAAAAAGCTCCAAAAAGACCACGTTTTTGTCCGATGATGAAAAAATATTCTTACAAATCAATAGCATAAAAATACCAAAAGTTGCACAAAGATATTTGAGGCTGTGAGTATATTTTTTAAATCATTCATTACTATACATATATATATATATTTTCCATTTTACACTGCACATGATTATTAAATTTCAAAATATACCAATGGATCCTTATGAGATATCGTGATTCGAATTTTTGTATGAGATTTTATTAATTCTCAAAGAAGTTACCGATATTCGAGACAAATTATTAATATAAAGTTTGATTCTTGTTTTCAAGATTTTTGCCACATATGATGGTAGGACCAAATGACGACGTGGCGCTAATTGTACCAGATATAGCTAAAGGATTACGCCAAGATTATGAAAAGACTGTAGACCATTGGGAAACAATTCTACGAGAGAAAGGTGTAACACAAATCAAAGAAATTCTTCCAATGAATAAAATCAAAACTGAATATCATCAATATGAAATGCAGAGAAAACTCGCGAGATTGTATGATTTCTTTTTGGTTGACGGAAGAATTGCAGGACATATGAGTCATCTCTTGGGACAATCATTCAAACGTTTCGCGACACCGCCTGTTCCAATCAAACTTTCTAGGGACAATTTGAAACAAGAAATTGAATTTGGATTGAAAAAGGCAAGCTTAAGAATTCACAGCAATGGAAATACACATACTGTTCAAGTGGCCACTTCTTCAATGACGAAAGAAAAGATTGTTGAGAATATTATGGCAGCGTGTGAAGAATTGAAAAAATTATATCCTGGTGGATGGAGCAATATGCGATCAGTCCTTATTAAAACAACACAAAGTTTGGGTATCCCAATATACTATTCAATAAGTACGTTTCTTTTTTTCATTATTGTATGAAATATTTATAGAGAGTTCTGTTAAAAAACTAATTTGTCATTATCTTTTTATTGTGTTACAGAAAATAGAAATCAAGTTGAGGTACCGCAAGTTGCACCCAAACGACCGAAAGCATTTAAAACTGTTGAGGGCGAACTTTCAACACTTGAAGGTGATGTCACTGTCAAAGTAGCACCAGATGGTCGTGTGAAAGTCGAAGTGAAGAAAACAGAAGAAGAGGATGAAGCGTCTAAAGTTGATCAAGTGGAAAAAATTGAGGTGGTGAACACAACTAAAAATGAAAAAAAAGGAAAGAAAGCAGCGATGAAAAGAAAGAAGGGGCGAAAAATGTCTTAGACATATTATTTGTAGGATACCGATTGAGGGAAATTAATAATATGGATTATTTGGTAATGAAATCTAGACCGGGTTTGAAGTTTTTGTGACGATATGGAAACAACGAAATCTGAAAAATGAATTATTTCAAGCGATATTTCACAAGTAATATGTCCAATACATAATAAATATATACTTAGAAAATCTAAGTCGTGGATTTTCTTGTTTATGCACAAACAATTCATAAATTATCCATTTTCACTCTTTTGTCACTATTCTTTGCTGTCTTCATTTTTGTCTCTATTTGTTTTTTTATTCTCTCGGTTTTGTTTTTTCATTGCCCTCTTTACTTTGTCCATTTTCATAATTCCATCCGTCATGCTATTTATCTGCGCTACCTCTTTCATTTTATCTACTTAGGTCGCTCCCTTTTCCTCTCCGATGACTTGCATCTTCGGAATATTTTTGTAAAAAAGTTTGGTTTTAAGTATGTTAAGTATACTATAAATTTATTTTCAAAATTCTTTGATGATTTACCGTACAGTTATTGAGAAAATAAATGATTGAGAATCGAATTTTTTGAATCGTTATGCATAGGCTCTCATGACAGAGACGCTCTGCTACTGACAATTTGTATTTTATTTATTGTGTATTTTCAAACTTTGATCACTCAAAAACTGATATAATAAAATTGAATATGTACAGAACGTGATTGAATATTTAAAAGTTCTTGTCACCGGTGAAAATAATGAGAAAAATAAAGCAAAAAAAATTATTTTTGTGATTGATAATTGACAGTGACATAGATGGTAGACGGCTTGGTAACGCTGACTAAATCAGTGACGAAAATTATTATTTATTCCAATTTATATATATTATGTTCCCATATGAACAAGAGCTTTTTTTTTTTGATTAGAAAAAAACAAGTTTCCATTTCATTCAAATTCCGATGATTTAAGTTAGCAACTGCAGAGACAACTTTCCAAGTTATATTTACTTTGTCCGCTTCTAATAAACACGAAGTATAAAATCATGTCCACTACCACCATATAAAAACAAAATTCGTAATCCAGATATTAGATTGTTGCCTTTTCTACATTATCAATAATTTCCAAGAGACATATATCACAAATAATGAGTCCACGACAGAAATAAATGACACCGAAATTTCATGTGGTCCATAGTTTTCTCTATTAGAATCATCCATGATTTATACGTTAGAATTCTACAAATTCATAGAACTCTACAAATAAAAATGAAAATAAAATCATGTATTTTCCCCGACTTTCAAACTAATATTATTACATTTCCTTAATTTACATTCTCGATTAATCTCGAATCAAAATTTATACCATAACCTCTGTCACCACCTGGCGGATATTAATAAAATCAATATTATGTGCGAGTGGCGACTCTTACGCCATTTCGTGGCATAAACGTAAGCACACCATCGTGAGAGTATTTTCTCCTCTCGTGAGGTGGGACTTTAACGTTGACATTTGTGTGTGTGTTTTTTTTTGTAATTCAATAACTGAAAATAATTAATTAATAAATATTAACAAAACAGACTGTAACAAATCAAGACGCGATAATGGGCGAAGATTTTAATGGAGGTGAGAAATCAATTTAATAAATATCAATGATTATTGAGTCCGGCGTCGCGACGCCGAGACAAATTGCTACACTTCTCGCCACATTAGAAATGGTGGCAGTCATTAATCATGTTTCAATATTACCAAAAAAACTATAAACATTCACCATCGATTTGTGCGAATATCCACGTTAATTATTCCTCAAATTATCACGACACAATTATTGAACAAAATTTGTTCACATTTTTCTCATTCAACGTGATAATGCTCGTTCCAAATCTTCCAGTATGACCTTCAATCCCACAAATTATTTCGTGGCAACTTGTAATCATAAATTTTCATAATCAAAATTTTTTTCTCGATATTATTCCTCAGACAGAGATCGTCAGGATCGTGAAAAGGACAGGGACCGCGATAGGGATAGGGATAGGGATAGGAGACACAAATCACGTAGTCGAGACCGTAGGAAGAGATCAAGATCGAGATCAAAAGACCGTAGAGAGAGAAAACGTAGCAGTTCACCGAAGAAAAATCGGAGCTCAAGACGGAGAAAACCGTCGTTATATTGGGACGTACCGCCACCAGGTTTTGAACACATCACACCACTTCAGGTAATGAGACCATATCAATTACCATCTTGATTGGCATAGATGAGAGGAGGATTTCATTTCAATTCTGGTTATTCATCAATTTCCGTTTTGTTTCAATTTCAGTACAAGGCTATGCAAGCAGCCGGACAAATTCCTGCAAATATTGTAGCGGACACACCACAAGCAGCAGTACCAGTAGTAGGGAGCACAATAACTCGACAAGCCAGACGACTTTATGTAGGAAACATTCCTTTTGGAGTTACAGAAGAGGAAATGATGGAATTTTTCAATCAACAAATGCATCTCTCAGGTTTGGCGCAAGCAGCTGGCAATCCTGTGCTTGCGTGTCAAATTAACTTGGACAAGAATTTTGCCTTTTTGGAGGTAATAATTAATTTAAAAATATAAAAATTGATCAATGATTGATAAAAGTATTCAATAATAACGCAATTGGTTCATTAATATTTGCTTATCTTTGGATTTTAGTTTCGTTCAATAGACGAAACGACGCAGGCAATGGCATTTGATGGAATTAACTTCAAAGGGCAAAGTTTAAAAATAAGGAGACCACATGATTACCAACCAATGCCTGGAATGACTGACAATCCGAGCATGAACGTGCCAGGTACGGTTCCCGGTATGTGTTGTGCATACATTTAATTTCATATAATTGTTCTTACGTCCAGCAGAAATCCTGGCGAAGTCCATTATTGATGAAATAGAATCTCAATATTAATTCGTTTATGACTTAATTATCCGTAGATTCACCGCACAAGATCTTCATTGGTGGATTACCCAACTACTTGAACGAGGAACAGGTATGCAAGGCAATAAACGCTCTATATCTCCCATTTATCCTTGAAAAAAAAATATCAACCATCCATCAAATTAGACTCCTCGTTCAATATCCATAAAATGTTACGTCGTGACGGAAAAAAAAAAGAATAAGCAGAAAAAATACGATCACGATGTCGTTAATAATTTTTAATTAGATGGAAACCGACAGCGTATGACGACATCGTGGTTTGTATAAATATCAATCATGAAATTAGACATTTAGCATTTAGCGGAGTTTTCAAGGACTGTGGTTGGACTTGAACGAACGTTAAAAAAAAAAATGAATTCTTCAACAGGAGGTATGTATGGATTCATCGGCGTTGGTTTAGGGCCCACGTGAGATTTTTAGCTAAACAGTTCAGGCATTTTTTCACACACACTTCTTTCACCTTTTTTCTCCTTTCTTCGCATGCTCAAGCTCGCGACCGAAATTGGTTCTCGTCACTTTCCTTTTAGCTCAGGCGTTAGGTGTTCATATAGAAATGCAATTTAAACAAAAATCGTTAGAGGTGTTGCAGCTTTTAGGTGGCAGCCGCAGTATTCGTGGTATTGTTGATTTTCTTTTACAGCCTTTTTAGGCACGGCGTGGAGTACACGGGCGGCTCATTCTTCGTTCCCCGAGCAAACGAAAATATATATATATATATATGTGTGAAAGTACATGTATATGTATCCAAAGAGTTTAGGTATTCATTTGGGTGGAGGACAGATTTTTGTGGGTCAAATTTTCTATTTTCAGAGGGATATAATGTGTAGGGGTGGGTTGTTTACAGCACAGATTTCCAACACACTGCAGTCTCCACCTCGAGGAGACGTCGCACGAAGGATATTTATTCTCCTTTTGGTGTCGTGACTCTCTCGACCTCGAGACGCAATTTTCCTTTTTGGACTTCTCGGAGACGACGGTAAAAACAATCCTCTCTCTTTCTAGGTCGTCGGGCAGTAATGCAAAAGAATAAATATCAAAAACATCGGTCGTTTCGACTTTTTTGTTTTACTCCCTTTTAGTTGGGGAAAAAAAAAAAATGGATAGAACAGACGACAAAAAAAAAAAAAAATTTCTTTCGTACACACATTTGTTTCTCCTTGCAGCTGTTTTCTTTACAGGCTTTTCAGGCTTGACCAGCGATTCGTCAAAAAAAAAAAAAAAATGAAAAACAAGGAGACAAATGTCTTGAAAAGAAACCAAATATATTACAGAATATGACAGACGAAAATATTTTTCAGGATTCGCGTTTTCAGAAAGCACAGCTTCTTTTCATCTTTTATTCTAGCCATTTCATCACGTTTAATATAGAATGACATCAAATCAAGAAAAATTGAAGAGAGAGATATTAAAAATGAAAAACAAAAAAAAATACGAGATTCAAATAAAAGAAAACAATGTGGACTGATACCAGTGCCCTTTCTCCCTATTTTTCTTAGCTTAGGGTCGCGCCGATCAAAAGCATTCGCTTACTTCTACCACTACTACTACCACTACTACCGAACATGACAAAATACCACACTGCCCGGAGAGAATGGCTAAGCCCGGCTTTTCGAGGCAAGTACCTGTCCAAAATCTAATCTCGCTCTCTCTCTCTCTCTTTCTCTCATTCTCTTTCTTTTTCTCTCTCTCTCTCGCTATCTCCATCACATGAAAATTCAATCGAACAAATCGTGCCAATTAATATACTTCCAATTCCTCAATTTTGTCAAATAATTATCAATTCATTATTTTACATCTTCAAATAACGAATGATTATCCATGGCACCGGGTAATTAAAAATTATTAGCTGTTAATAGGATCATTCATGTAAATATCGAAGGGTAAGAGCGCGTTGCTTAATTCGTGATTGTTTATTATTTCTCCCCTCTATCTTCTCTCAGAATGTTTGGTCATTGTAAGTTGTCGTTGAAAAAATATCTGGATTAAATTCAACAATACAATAAAGAATTTTCCAAGTTTTGCTTCTATCTCACACTCACTTTGTGATTCCACTCACGTTCTATGCAACGTGCTATTATCTTCGTTTGGCAGATGACGGTTTTTAGATTAAATGGCGCACAAGAACAATATTGGTCGGAATTTTTTGTGAGAAATAATATAGGTGAGTATGTGGTGAATGAACGAGGAGGAATCAAAAAAACTCGTTTGGGCCAGAAGAGAAGAGAGAAAACTAAATACGCGTGCGGCTGACTTCAATGCAACGACAATACATTTTTAATTGAGGAGAAAAAAAAAAGAATAAATAAACAAATAATACTACAGTATGGACGGTTCATTAGACGCAAATGTTTGCATCAACCGCTGCATTGAATATACGACCTCCTCGTAATAATATTGTGGAATCAAAATGAACAAAAATGATTTGCTGTGTTTGATGCAATATTGATAGGGATACAAATTGGTGGAACATTCCACATGAATACTAATGTTTTTATGGTAAAATCAGGTGAAGGAGTTGCTGATGAGTTTTGGTCAACTGAGGGCATTCAATTTGGTAAAGGATTCAGCAACTGGTTTATCGAAGGGTTACGCATTTTGCGAATATGTTGACGTGTCAATGACAGATCAAGCCATTGCTGGTCTTAATGGTATGCAGCTGGGTGATAAAAAATTAATTGTTCAACGTGCAAGTGTGGGCGCGAAAAATCCAATGATTGGTGCTCAAGCACCAGTGCAAATTCAGGTGCCTGGACTGTCCATGGTTGGAACTAGTGGTCCACCCACAGAGGTACACCATAAAATTAATTACAAAAGCATTCAAATCAAAAGACATGTTATGTTCATCATTTATAATAATTTAATTTATTATTGTAGGTATTATGTCTCCTCAATATGGTAACACCTGAAGAATTAATGGAGGAAGAAGAGTATGAGGATATCCTTGAAGACATCAAAGAGGAGTGTAATAAATATGGTGTCGTTAGATCCGTGGAAATACCGAGACCTATTGAAGGCGTTGATGTTCCAGGCTGTGGCAAAGTGAATATTGAATTTTTAATTCATTCACATGTTGAATAATTGAAAACTGATTCGTTGTCTTTTTTTTTTTTGTTTCTCATTCAGGTATTCGTTGAGTTTAATAGCGTCATCGATTGTCAAAAAGCGCAGCAGACATTGACTGGTCGGAAATTCAATAATCGTGTTGTTGTCACATCATACTTTGATCCAGATAAATATCACCGTCGAGAGTTTTAGGATTTTCATTATCCAAAACCTTGAAACAGCAACAGCAAAAGCGAGAGTAATTCATGCACTTTATCTCCATCCGAAAAAACACGGCTGTTCTTAATATGTATTTGTATAATGTAGGCAGACGTGAAAATTAAGAATTTTTAATTGAATTACTCGTTGTCAATAATTATTCGCAATTCTACTGTCAGTAATTGACGTTTCGCGTTGCAAAGCTCACATTTCTTCCTCATTCTTTGTTTATTTATCATGAATTTCTTATCTAATGAATAAAAAACAATGAAAATGATGAGATTTGATTAGTGGTATAAGAATGGATTTGATATTGCCGGCTAATTTATGTAGACGATAATATTGTCAAGAACAGTACAGAAAAAAAAAAAAAATTTATTTCATGATTAAATTCATTGGCACTTGTGTTTGTATAAACAAAAATCGATTCTATTTATTTCTTCATCTAAGTTTATGTTTTATACATACATTTTTGTTTTTTATTTAATAGGAAATATCTTGTTGAATGAATAATGTGTGGGGGATAACTGATATACTTCAAACATCATGTTGCATTGCTGGTGTATATGAATTTGTTACTCTATCATCTGAATCACCGATTATATATTTTTTAAGAACGACAAACAATCCCCCGCCCGCTGCCAGCATTGCTAGACCAACAAGTAGGACAATTGACCATGCGGGAATCGCTGTACCTCCTACAAATAATTTAACATTACATAGATAACTAAATTATTTCTTCACTTTCAATTAATTTATCGTTTTTCTTTACGTTCACTTACGATAATATCGACGATTTATGGTTTTTCGACCACGCAGAATTTTACGCCGTGCTTCAACTTCACCCATAAAAATTCCCAGGATCACTGTGATTATAATATGAAAATGATATTATTAACATTGAAAGTATCCGGTTTTACAATTATTGTACGGAAAAACACTTACGAAATCCAATGGATAAATAGAACAGGATACTTTTTGACCGCATTTTATTTATTTTCATAATATTTCCCGAACAATTGTTGGATCGGGAATGATTTTGTGTGTGTGTGTGTGTTGTTAACAGAGTCGATGTGTATGAATCAACGTAGATAAGGTTCTGCTTATACCAACTCTCTCGCTTGTGGCCTGATATCAGGTAACATATCTGTTATCTGCGCTGACACATCGAGATAAAATTCCCCACTGCTACAATTGGATAGTTCCACACCCGTAAGAAAACGGAAATGGTATACTTCCTAATGGAGAATTGAAAATGATTAAATGAAAAGGATAAGTGAAATGAATGGAGTGAATGAATTATTTAATAATTAAAAAATTATTCATTATTTTTCTTGATCGTAAAACGACATTTTATTGATTCATCAAAACCGAGAAAATGAGAGTACAGTCCATTTGGGTGATCATTTATTCGCGCCCCTTCAATAGATTCAATATCACAATGAGATTTATAATTCAAAGATTTATTATTGATTATTTGAAATTTTTTTTTTTTCTCTCATCAATTGAACTTGAATGAGGCGCGAAAATTATTCCTTGTACGCATCAAGACTGAGTGTTTTCTTTATATACTCATGACACGTGTTGCAAAATGAGAATCAGTTAGAGTAAAATAATAGAACTGAAGAGGAAAAAAAAAAAAATATTTTACATAACGACTTAAAACTATGAATTGCCCTGGAATTCAATGCAAATATAAATAGCTGGCACATTATACAAGGCATTTCAAACATCACCATCGCGAAGTTATTTTCTTTCAATGGCAAGAACTGATAATAGAAACAATAATTAATATATATATATATAAACTCCTACCAAAAACATTTTTTTTCTCCTCAGTGACCAACTTTATTCGTTTCTTTAATTTTTCCTATCTATTCAGCACCACTTATTTTAATTATCATTTAACTTTTCACACTCAAAATCAATTGAAGTATCTTTCTCTTATACATGGTACACAGAATACAGGAATTTTTCATTATTATTAAATTTTGGATGTTTTCGTTTCTTAAAAATCACTCCTTTTTTTCATACCCATCTTTTCTCCTTCGACATAGAATAATAAGATGAACAATATAGTGATAAATAATAAATAAAGCCATGAATGAAATGTAATTTAAAAGCAAATAAAGTAATACTGAACACAAATGTTAATTACTGTCAATGACTAAAATTTAACTTCAATATTCTTTCAGTCTCATTCCACATGCATTATCCCATATGCCAAAAATAAAATGGAATCGATATAACTCAGTGAAATTGCATAAATAAACTATATAGAACGGGAAAAAACGAAAAAGTACATGAGTCTATAATTTTTTTGTTTGTTTTTTTTTTTGTTGCCATTGCTTCACAAGCTTAATATACTAAGTAATTAGATAACTGTAGTCTACACGCGTTCATTTGCACTAGTCATCCATTTCTTGTTCATTTTATTATTTATTTTTGTATTTTATTCCTTTCAAACGTTTTACAAATATATCCACGTGTGCTTTGTGGTAGAGTACGAATTTATTCATCTAAAGCCTATATCTATGCACTCTAAAACTCCCACGTCGAATAAAATCTCAATAAATATTTTCTATTGAATGGATGGCATGTAATGACTTCGGTGTAATTTGTTTGTTATCTTTCTTCTGTGTTTTTTGCTTTAATATTTTCGTCTTTCATATATATATATATATTTTTATCTATGCGGAAACAAAAAATTGTAGAGAGAACTTGAGTTTGTAGAAGATCGTTTGAAATTTATTCTAACCATGCTTGTGTTTTTTTTATTATTCCTTTTGTTTTTGGTTATTCCACTATTGCGTATAACGCGTGTATTAATAATTAAACTTTTCGACTGTTGATTTATTCACCATTCTCCCGCATTATCTTTTCCGTTTAATAATTATATTATATTTTCATCTTAATTTATCACGATGATTCGATCAGCGTTCGCTCAAATGTATTGCTAACAGTTCAATTTGTGTATTTTATTACTCACACCATCACATTTTTCCACTTTATTTTTTTTTTTAATACTATTATTTGAAAATCACGATATATAATAATTTAATGATTGCTAATTGAATTATCCCTGTCTATAAAGCGCAGCGTTTACTCAATATTCATAAATTTTATCTAATTTGTTTTTGTCATTTCACGCCTAAAATTTTGTCGAGTTGGCTAAAATAATTCAAAGACGCATAAAATCGCTAGCGAATAATAAATATGTGCTTATTATTTTTTTTTTCCAATTGCACTCGTATATCTCATTTGTTTACTTAGTGTCTGTTTCAATCCATAAAGGAAAAACAAAACTGCCAAAAATAATTGAAATAAATGTCCTAACTATTTTGTGAACGAGAGACAATAGAGAAAGCGAAAGATAGAGAAAAAGCGGCTTGTGATATTTCACGACAAACCGTGCAGGCTCATGCGCAAATCCATAAATCTCTTCAATTATTTGTTCACTTGGAAGGTAACCCGCTGCATCGACTACAATATATGAATAATGTTCCCTTCGAACGGCAATAAATTATTACATTTCGCTGGAATGCAATCGCGAATTATTACTATCGGATATATATTGATGAATCGATTAAATTAATATTCTGTGTACTCTCTCCCTCCTTCATTCTCTATCTTTCTCTTTGACTCTCGTCACTTTCCAGCCCCTGAATCTTCATTCCAATGAATCACATCAGCACATGTTATCTATTTGTTCTTATATAATTTCCATATATTACCGAATGGCCGCGTGACTTCTGTAAGCTAATCGTTTTATTTTACCTTGTGGCTAGCTGGTATTCTTTTCAGCAATATCCATCTTCGTCTCGTTAACATTCAACTGCTCACGACTCTTTGAATTTTTTATACTCTCAATTAATTGTAACGATGTCTTTGATGTCTCGGCTTTTGAGTCTGGCGATTTTATTATACTTGAGTCAGAAATATTCTCTGGCAATTGAAGACCCTGAAGTATTCCCTCGTTGACTAGAGCTTGCTTGAATGTGACTAGAGTCTTTCTCAGTGTTATACAAAAACCACGAGAGGCTGGAACAAGCGGAAACTCCGGTAGGATTTCTTCATCTGTGAATGAAAGAATAGTTAAAAGTGTTTTCATAATTAAAAATTGTGATAGAAATGAAGATGAATAATTCACCTATTTGTGTAAAGTCCTTGAATGATGTTGGTGTAAGTGGAGATAATGGATGTTGATTATTATGCTGTTCAGATATCTCCATCCACAACTCCAACCTCCGAAGCAATTTTTCTGCATGCTTCTTAAAGTGTTGAACAATTGCGTCTTTAAAAACTGGTGGTGGATGATGAAGTAATTTAGTTTGAGCTTGTACAAGTTTTAACACAACCATTTCATTGTACATTCGTGAATTTTCACGTCCCTGTTGTGAGCCTTTTTGTTTTTCAAACCCGGCTTCGTTGAAATATGGCTCGGATACGAGTATCAGACCTTGTATTGAAACAATAACTTGTAAGAGGGTTGAAGAACTAGTCCACACTTCAGTACCACGACCGGCCCATGTTCCCAATAGACTCACGCACACTTTACCATCTTCATAGAGATTTGGATTCAATCGATCGTTGCAATAAGAAATGTAGTGACAAAGTGGTGGTGCGGCTGGATAATCAGCGGACAATTGAAAATCAAAAAGAAACAGTCCGTCTTCATATGGAGTTTTCTCTGGACCACGAAACATCACTGAATATAAATCTATTCGGTCCTCAAAACCTTTCACCCAAATACCCGTGGGTAATGAGCTTCGTAAAAGTTTCAATTCTTTTGAGACGGTTCGGAAGAAATTGGTCGGATCTGTTGGTTGGAACATAGTAAGTTTAAATTTATGACTGTCAGGCGCACTCTCATCTATCGAAAATCCCTCGCCATCTGTGTATACCAGCGGCGGAATTTCAATATTCATCTCGGACGATGTGTCTAGCACTGGCTCAATGCGTTTTTCCTCTTCTTTTTTTGGTTTCATTTGTGGCGAGTCATTTTTCGTTGCGTCCGATAACGACATACGTCCTAAACCAAATCGCTTTGACACTTCAGCATGTGCAAGCAGTAATTGTGCTTTGATGAGAGTGCACAATTTAACACACACATGTGAATTAGCAACGTTTGAATTCAAAAATATTTCTTGTGATTTTGTTTGTTCGCTTTCATTATCAATAATCTCAGGCACTAGTGAACGATCTAAATTTGGATCGTCTGATGATGGGAATTCACCACTGGATTCACTTGAACCAGATTTTTTATCAGAATTCTCGGCTGAATAAAGTCCTGAATCTTCTGGATGAGGTTTTACATCAATAAAAACATTATCTTCTTTATCTTTATCTTCAATTTTCTCTGGTATATTATTACTTTCAGCAACAACCACTGTATCATTTATTTTCGTTGCAATTTTTTCCAATGCACCTTCAGCATTTTGTATACTCGTATTTGGACTCTCACCAGTATCTTCACCGGACTCTGAGCCAACCGATTGACATTTAAACAATCGCGTCACTTGATCACTTATTCTTTGTGCGACATTTGCACGTCCCCGTTCTCGTACACGTTCCAATAATCCTAGAAAATTACTCTCATGAAAGAATGACGTACCCATTAGTTTATCCATATATCTACAATCTTTATAAACTTCCAATAGCTTTCTCATCACTTCAGTTGTTTGCAATGCTGGATTTTGGGTAAAAATTTCTTCCAAACGTGACATTGCAATTCGCGCTTTTTCAATATGCGCAGCTAATTTTGGTTTTATATTTTCGGTTTGTTCACTGCCGTCAGTATCAGCAATAAAACAATCTTCTAGTTGAGTTTCCCATGATGCGTCAGACGAGACTTCATCCCACAATTCACCTTCATCGCTGTCATATTCACCGACTTTATATAAATCTTGCGGCCAACACATGCTCACGTGTCCATCAACCCACCAAACTTTAACACGACCCTCTGGATAATTATCAAGCACTTGACCAGCAGTGCAACCAGCGTCATCGCCCTCAAAATTCGCAATGCGAATGACTAGTGTACCAGGACGATACTGAAAATCTGGATGATCTTTTAAATCATACACAGAAACTTCACGTTCTTCGAGCAATGTTGGCTGTGGACTTTGACTAGATGCATATGTTCTAAACCACTTTATTTTAGCTGTTCGACCTTGATGATCAACACTCTGAACAACCCCATACATTCGTGACTCTTCTTTTTGATCAACGACAAAATCACCGGGAAAAAATTCTTTATCATCCAAATGATGAATTGGATATAATTGTGTTGATGGAATTCCTAACTCGACGGAACCATCTTGCCAAACGACATTAGCCTTAGTATTCGTTGACAACGTTTCAACAACAATCTTTGCACCGGGTACTAATGGGGCTGGTGGAATTTTCTTTTTTGCTTTAACTAATTTTTTCTTCTTCAATACTTTTGTCATTAGTGCGAGTCCTTTTTTCTTTTTACCCACAGATGAAAGACTGGAACAACCACTTGATAATGACGCTGTATCACTTTGTGATCCTGTATCCTCAGTATCCCATTCGTCACTACTATCAGTATTTTGTGGTGGATTTAATGGGGGTGGCATCAAACTATTATTTGTACCATTAACATTATTATGGATACTCGAATCTCGCGAACCACGTTTCGGTTTCTCTTTCTCCTTATTTTCATCTTTCTCTTTATCCTTATCTTTTTCTCTATCTTTCTCCCTAGCGTCTCTATCTTTCTTCAATTTTTCTTCTAATATTTTGGCGCTGGCACGTGACTTTCTTGGACTATGTTTAGGAACTTGAAATATTTCTCTCTGTTGTCTACGCCATTGTTCACGCGTTATCACATTTTCATCATTTTTTAATACATAAAAATCACGATCGCCGACCTGCAGCGTGGATGGCTCGAATACATTGAGAAGTTTGAGCTTTTTCAAGTCAGCACCTTCAACAAGAAATTTAGGTTGTGCCTGATCTGACCAAGCACCATCCTTTGAGTATGCACGACATTGCCAATGAACGCCCACCCAATCTGCCTCTACCTCTTCAACAATAACTTTTGTTTTCTTTTGCGGTTTAAATTTACGCTTTGCCATCATTTCTTTGGTACACTGAATCCATTCAGCATCCTCAAGACATTGTATTGGGCCCCACAAACATTGACCAGGATAAAATTCCGATGAATGCGGAAAATCATTGTCATGATCACGTTTCTCTTCAAAGTGTGCGAAACCTTGAGCGTCCATTTCTTTAATAACACAACGTGAACCGTCTGGAGTCGCCAACCACAATTTAAAATGAACCATTCTTATTCCACCCACCCAAGAGTCCATACAAACAGCAATGTCAGTTCCAAATTCCTGAAATCAAAAAAAAAATCAACTAAATAATAATAATAATAATGAAAATAAATCTCAAGAAATATTCTCATCAATTAATAACGCATCGATAACAACATTATCAACCAGCCAAATCAAACTTCAATATTGATTTCAGTTGTTGATATAAATTTACCTCTAAAGGCGTAAGATCTTCGCTTTTAATATTAGTAAGAACTTGTCTACTTCCAGTAACTTGTACACACGCAGTTAATTCAATATCCCTACAATATCCTCTCTGCGTATCTTTTCCTTTGATCATTCGTCTCACTACATCACCGGGCATAAGAGTACGGTCAGCCAAATGTACCTAAGAAAAAAAAAAAAGAAAATAAATACATGAATATATATAAAAACAGCAATAAATATTTCGAGGATAAAAATAACTACTAAATCCTTTTGTTTCTTATTTCATCACCTTTTTCGAATTGACTAGCTCCTCATCACCGGACGGATGCCAAACCACGCGGATTTCGCCCTTTTTCCTCTTAGGTTCACCTTCACTGTCTTCACTATCATCAGACATATCCTGATCATCATTCTCCGTAACAATACCGAATTCAACGTTGCCACGTTTGTCGACACGATAAACGACATCTTCGTAAAAATATTGTGACTCAACAGGAATATTATTCGTGGCCATCTTTTACGAATAAAATCACACACAATTGTGGCAGAGACACGACGTCTCTACGTCCCTCTTGAATAATATCCTCGTGTCAACTGCACCACGTCGTTAATTAATTCCGCTATTTGTACAGACGTACGTTAGAGATGATGATAAAAATAATAATGATTATTAAATATAAAATAATAGTTAATGAGACATGTGTGTTTGTGTGTCTGTGTCTGTGTGGGGGGGGATTTGGAATTGAATTGTCGTTGTCGTAATTCGTCTGATTCAATTGTGCTCTTACTACTTACATGCCGATGTGGTTCGATGTTCTCTGTGTGTGCTTCGGGGCAAAAAGTGTTGTATGCGAAAGAGCAGATAGACAACCCAGTGAGATTAGTGCGCATAAACTTATGCGCAACTGCCGACAAATATAACCGCGAACGTGATGCTTCAACCAAATGCCCTCCCCACCCAATATTTTCTATTTATTTTGATTTTTTTTTGTGATGCATGATACTGAAAATTTTATAAATGCACAATGCGAATGTTCAATGAATTTGCAGAGACATGGATATATTTATAAGATGGATTGTGGTGGGGAGGGGACGAGAAGAGAAAGAAATTTTGAAATTAAATGTCAATTGTTTTGAACAGATTTTGCTCGATCAAATAAATATATGTATATACTGGTATTTATAGATATGTATTGTTCTTTTTTTTTTTTTTTTCGTTGATGAATGATAGAATAGTTTAACATTTTCGGTTTGTTTGTTATTTTTTTTCGTATCAGTATATTTTACAGTGAGAGGAGAATTAAACAGCGAAATGAGTTCGGTGAAAACCTTGAGCCAAACTCTGTAGCATTGTTTGAACTTCAGTTTCTTTTCGATGATGGAATACGAATGCCTGGAAACTTGTTGCCACATTGCAATTGGTATTTCTGCGTAATATTTTGATGTTATTAATAAGGATTGTTAATGGGAAAAATTATTGAAGTAAATATTTATATTTGAGAGTGAAATTTACCCGGCTATGTAAGCAAAGTATTCAGGAATATTTGTAGTTCGTCCACATGATGATATTTCCATATAACTTTGATTGAGTATTACCTGTAATAAGTGAATGATTGTTAGATTAATTCAGGTGTATAATACTGTTGTTTGATTATTTTTATACCGTTTCATCTGACTGTTGAGTGACACGGATTCCGATTTCAAGAGATTCGAATCGAACTGAAATACATTTGACATCTTTACTCCTTAAGAGCCGCCAAATTGCTGACTCTATTTGTTTAACGTCACCCTCAGTGCCAATCGAAATACTACCACAGTACGTGACTCTGTATCCCGCATTTGTTGAAAAGGAATCATTAATTTGATTGATTTCTTGTGAAGTTTCTAATTGTTTATTTGGTGATGTTTTTGGCGATTTAAGAATTTTTTTCAGTCGTTCAACGCCAGATATTCTGATTAGATTTACAATTGGTCCATAGAGATCATCCGTTGCTTTGAAATAATGCTGGGAGAGGAAATGGTCAATTAGTCAAAGACTGAATTTAAGTACTGGAGAAAATTTTTCACTCCGATAATTTTGTTACCTTTATTATATGCAATGTTGTAGGTAAACCCGATGATTTTTTCATTATTTTATTCAACCTTCCTTTGCTCTTTCCTGTTAATACTTCACCATTTATTTCATCTAAGACATCGCCGATCTTTATTTTATCCTTAATTTACAGAAGAAAAATGAATGATAGTGTTCAGATATTTTCGTGTAATTTATAGTTCAATTATCAAAATTCTTGCTTACATCTTCGGCAGCCACAGAATTTTCTCGTAAACTAACAATCAATGCATTTCCTCTGGTAAAACTGCAAAATAAAAATAAATATGAAATTGCAGCAAAACAAAATAAAAATTATTCTTATTTTGTTATTACTTACCAGATAGATATTCCTAATGATTTACAAGGCACTAGCTCGATAGTCTCGTACCCCGGTAATTGCCATGTGTCATCCAGAAATCTTGCATTTTTAAGATTTAATTGAAATTGTAGTTTGCCAATTTGTAACAATGCAGATAGAAAAATTTCGCCCAATATTTCATCACCTAAAATACTGTTGGGTTCATAATGATCCAATGACATTCCCGGTGATCTGACCAGCAGTTGTATGGGCATGTGAAGGCATCTCTTGGTTAAACAAATGCGTATAAATAATCTTAATTTTCCAATAGGAGTTTGGACTTTTGGATTTTTATTAACATTTTCCACTGCTGATGTGAAACTGAATAAAAATCTCTCATTTTTCTTGCCGAGTTCTTCGAACCAGTACCAAGCTTCCGGTGACTTTGGATATCCAATAGAGGTCATACGTATTGTCACACCCAATTGAAAACATTTTTCCAAACTGTTACAAAATAACATTAAATCTGGATTGGTATC
This sequence comes from Zele albiditarsus, assembly GCA_958496275.1. Lineage (NCBI taxonomy): Eukaryota > Metazoa > Arthropoda > Insecta > Hymenoptera > Braconidae > Zele > Zele albiditarsus. The sequence goes on from OY292411.1 coordinate 8,945,899, forward strand.
CGTTATCTCCGTCCCACTCTCTGTTAATTTTCGTATCCATCCTGCAAAAAGAAAAAAAATATATTATTCGTATGCAAGCATTAATTTTCATCAGTCATTGATCGTGTATTTGGAATATATATTTCATCTTCAAATGAAGATAAAAAATTCCCGCTTACATTCATCCATTTACCGACATATCATCAATCTCAATCGGTAACGCGGCAATTTAAGAAAAATTCGGAACAAACCTTTTTTTTTTTTTTACAAAACTCTGCAAACTCTCGTCACAATTTTATCTTATCTTAAATCAATATTCCGCGTGTGTTTTATTCAAATAACCAACACAATTTGCAATTAATATAATGAAGTATATAAAAAGACCTAGGATAAAAATGCCCAAGTGTTATATCACACATAATAATCGTCGCCCATTACATACACATCGCAAACAAGAAAAATCAATACACGTACACGTCAACAATTTATCCAAAACACATACATGATTTAATGAAATTTAAATAACAATTGATTATCATCAACAAATAGATAAACGAATTCAATGACTGTCAAAACTCACATCTAAATACAATAAAAGAAAAATAATTCTATTGAAAATATTCTAAAAATAATTCACACAATTTATTCTAACCTCGAACATAAATTTTTTGTCTTACAAACATAATCCAACAAATTCACCTTTTAAATCTTTCACAAGTGGATTTGTCACCGACATTACATGTCATTGATAAACACTTTATATCCTCTATATATATTTCCTGTCATTCAGGAATTTTATTTTCAAATATTTGATATCCAATATGAGATATACGGCCAATAACTTTCATCTATGCGTTTGTCAAAACAAAAATAAATACAAAAAAATTTATTAAATATTTCTCAGCAATATATATGTTATATATTAAATATATGTAACTCATACGTCAAGTGCGCGCGCAAAATTGACAGTTGGCTGTTAATATAAAATAAGTGCTCAAATGCACTCTGCCAACAATACATTACACATATACGAATAATATAATCCATGACGTTTTATATACCGAATTCTTTGTCGGTGATAAGTTGCGCGCGGTGTCGTGAAGATAACCGGAGGCCAGGAGCCACGACCGCAACTTCTATTTATCATTGTATATATAATATATGTATATACATAAACACATACTCATTACATGTATACATGCATTGGCAAGTAGTCATCATGGCAGTGCTGTATCAGAGCTTCAATCGTGCGCGTACATCGAGGTAACTCTGCCAAATTTAATATTTTTTATTTAATTCTAATCTTGATTACTATCATTGATTTGGATTTTTTTTTGTTTTGTGACACGAAAGATTAACAATAAAATAGAATTATTTGTTTAGTTACTGGTAGCTGAAATTTAAAAAAAAAATGGCAGCAACGATACAAAATATTGACGATGTCAAAAATGAAGCCCTTCAAGCATTTTCTAAAGAATTTAATCAACAAGCAGACTATTGTGTGTGTGCACCAGGTCGAGTTAATTTAATTGGTGAACACACGGATTATAATGAAGGTTTTGTACTGCCAATGGTAAATATGATGATAATATTTATTTGTTGATGTATTAATTAGGTATAAATTGTACTGTTGATTTTTAATTTCCTTTTTTTTTTTTTTGCGAGGAAGAGATTCAATTGACCTTCAGTAACCTCTGATTTGTATGATATAATACTCTAACACCGATCTCCCACTCCGCACGATTTACATCTACTTCTTTAATCTGCATGTTTTCTTGTTTTACCGACAATCGAGCTCATACAGGTCGATAAAAAATATTCTTATCTTTGCTTCTTTTATCAGCTCGTTTCGCTATGAAGAAATATATATTTTGAATTGGGAATGATGATTATTTCTATATATAAAAGATACATGGATAAATGAATGCAGAAAGTGTGGTTCAAAATATATGTTATATTCATTATATTCATTAAATGTATGGGCTTTTTTTGGGATAGAATACAATTCAAATATAAGCTAATATATTTATAAAAAAAAAACGTAGTCTTTTATATAAATTGATATAGTTTTGGAAGTAATGCATTCATTTATAAAACACTTTATACAAAATAATATATTTATCTATATTTTAATACATGTTCACTAATCGTGAAAATTTTCTCGCGCCCATAGTTTTCATTATCATTATCGTTTAGTATTTCTCTATAACAGAATATGAATTGTAACCCAGGCCCTTCCAATGGTAACAGTTATTGTGGGAAAATTAAATGGAACGAACAATTGTGTTATAATTTCTACCAGTAAATCAATCACTACAACCAGCAAAATTGAATTTGATATCAGTAATCGCGCTGAAATTAAACCTGGTGAACCAAAATGGGCAAATTATATGAAAGGTTGCATCGCAAATTTTCCTGGTATGTTAAAAAATTAATTGAATTATGCAATTTTAAATAGTTATCGTGGATAATAGTTATTTATAACGATCATTAATTTTTTCAGCTAATTTGCCAGGAGTCAATGCACTCGTTGTATCCACTGTGCCAATGGGTTCTGGATTAAGCAGTTCAGCGGCCTTGGAAGTTGCGACATACACATTCCTCGAAGCTATAACTGGAATACAATCGAAAGAACCGCGTGATAAAGCTTTGGCTTGTCAGAAGGCTGAACACGAATTCGCTGGTGTTCCGTGTGGAATAATGGATCAATTTATTTCGGTAATGGGTGAGGAGGGGCACGCACTACTTCTTGATTGTCGTGATCTATCCATTACTCAAGTACCTATGGACAGTCTTAAAGATCATGTTTTTCTTATTACTAATTCAAATTCACCGCACAAATTGTCATCGAGTGCATATTGCGAGAGACGAGATGCCTGCTACGATGCAGCAAAAAAATTGGGGAAAACAAGTCTTAGAGATGTGACTATCAATGATCTTGAAGGTGTGTTTGCATATACATGTGTAGAAATAATCCGAAAAATTATTCTTCAATATAGATTTTTATTTTTAATTGTAGTTCTGAAAACGCAGGGGGCTTCGGAAACAATGTTGAAGAGAGTTTGTCACGTTATAAGTGAAAACTCACGTACAATAGCGGCAACAGTGGCTTTACAGTCTGGCAATTATACAAAATTTGGTGAATTGATGAATGAAAGTCATAACTCGTTGCGTGACAATTATGAAGTCTCGTCACCGGAGCTTGATACTCTTGTAAATGCTGCGAGAAAAATTGAGGGTGTGTATGGTAGTCGATTAACCGGTGCTGGTTTTGGTGGATGTACAATTACATTTTTAAAAATAGATGCTGTTGATCGAGTGATCAAAACTATAAATGAATCGTAAGTTAATTAATAATATAATTTCTTTTGTCTTGCACAATTATTTCAACGATGCTCAATAAACCTTTTTTTTTCTTTTTTCATCATTCAAGGTACTCTGGCAAAGCAACATTTTACATTGCAACGCCATCCCGAGGCGCAAGAATTTTGCAATGCAAATGTTGACCGACAATTTGTATATAATTGAGAGGTATTTTTAAGGATTTAAATACGAGTCAATTGACATCAGTTATTCATAGATAAAATAGATTGATATTTTGTACACAGAGGTCACATGTTGTAAATGTATATGTATACATAAAATACTTGCTACATTTGAAATTATTCATAAAATTATTTATACAAAATGTCATTTTGTTCCTCCCATTTCATAGAAGATATTACTTGAAAGCGATTTTTTTACAATTATTTCCTCGAAGCTCTTCGGATATATTTTCGAAATAGGCTTCTACTTGTTATTAATACTGTTGCCTCTTCGCTGACAAAAATAAATTATTGTTTGTTTATTTATTTCTTTTTTTTTTCTCATTGAAGATTCAAATAAAGTACTTCCTTCTTGTCATCAATGTACAGCTCTTCCACAGGAAGAATCGATGCCGCCTGATTCTCCAGCCATTATCGGTGCCCCGTCATCGTAATTGTAGAGATTGCCGTTAAATCTGTGACAACAATGAGAATTGATTATTTTAAATCACAAATGTATTTGATTGTAATTTTCGAATTTATTCTTAATATTTTTACCTCTTAAACTCTCATGAAGTTCAACTTCACTGGAACACACTCGCATTTCTGATGGTTTAACACCACGAAAAATAGTAATAATACTCGGTTTGAGATTCAAAAATAGCAAAAGTTGTCCACGTTTAGCAAAATCTTCAATAAGGTTTTTTATACCTTTTGCTGCAGTGAAATCAGCAGCTTGAATATGTGTAGAATCAATAACAACTGGTACTTCATTTCCTTCACGTGTTCCATGTTTACTAATTACTGCTCTTACATATTCAACACTAGGAAATGTGAGACTCCTGTCTGGTGTTATCATTAAATATTCGCAACCACTTGAGTTCTATATGTACATAATAAAATAGAAACAATATAGAAAAAAATAATACAAACAAAAGTCAATAATATCACCTAGAAATCATCGCGGAAATTCTTTACCGTCATTTTACGAACTCGCACTGACGGTCTCGCCGATGCATAAAGTAAAAAAAGTAAGTTAACACCGATTCCAATAACCATTCCCAATTCGAGTCCAACAAATAAACAGCACCCAAATGTCACTGTCGCTGGCACCAGATCAATTTCTACAATTAAAATAAACATATTACATTTATATATGAATTCTTTTATTTCACGAGATTGAAAACAAAATTTTTCCGCTCACTCTTTGTACGCCACATTGGTTTTATAACATGTAGTTCAACCATGAATAATACAGCAGCAATAATTACAGCAGCTAATGCTGCTTTAGGAATGTAATAAAGATACGGAGTAAGATATTGAAGAGAAATAATAACTAAAATTCCAGTGTAGATTCCACCGAGTGTTGTTCGCACTCCAGACGAATGATTCACAGCTCCGCGACTCAATCCACCGCTCACGGGAATTGAAGACACAAAAGAAGAAACAACATTACAAACACCAAGTGCCAACATTTCCTGGGTAGCATCAACTGGTTTTCCATCCGCTAGAAACATTTCATTTAATCAATTGAAAACCAAATTATTGAAATGAATCAATTGACAAACGGACGACTTACAAAAAACTTTGGCTAAAGCAATACTCTCTAAAAGACTGAGAAGCGGTACAACAAGACAACCCGAGCCCATTGTCGATACCATATCAATAAAATTGTATGTATGATTTCCAATTTGTGCATTGAATGGTGGAAGTTGGAATTCTGGTAATCCTTCTTTGACGTGACCTGTTAGAATAACTGGCGATGTGCCCAGTCTGCTCTCTAACATCCAGGCAATCAGGGCACCAACAACCACCACAATAATATTTCGAGTTGTTGAAAGAAACCATAAAAAGCCTTCGGCCATTTTTTGATGTATTGATGGCACCTTTGTATTCTTACATGTTACAGGGATATCTTTTATTTTCTATAAATAAAACAATTCTATTGATATTATTGCATTCATACATTTATGAGGAAATATTTAAATCAATCCTGTCAACAATATCCGGATGACTAACCCTGAGCAGGAGAAGTACTGCTATACAAACAATACCCATCACCGCGTCCCATAATCTTGTCTCAGTGATGTGTTCAAATATATTGTGCCAAGTGTCAATAAATTTACCGCCAGCAATGTGAATGCCAAGCACATCTTTAACTTGACTTGTTGCAATAATAATAGCCGCTGCTGATGTAAATCCAACGGAAACTGGGCCCGAGATAAAGTCTATGAGAAACCCTGAAATAATAATTAGCATTATAGATTGTTGAGTCTTTTACACGCCTGAGTGAGACGAAGAGAAAAAATAGATAAAAAATAATATAGTAAAAACATTTCTAAACCCTTGATTGGTCATTGAATAATAAATACTTTTTTTTTTCTTAATATCTCTGTATCTAATCGCGATGCAAAAATACTTTGTCAATGATCAATAAAACAATTGCAATAAATAATCGCGACCTTGCATAAAATATTTTTCTCTTGTGAATCGTCCTTTCACTGTATTATAATAAAACCTTTTTGTTTTTTCTTTTGTTTAGGCTTTCTATTGTAACTATAACACACTTCAAGAGGCTAAGAGTGTCGCATATGTACCTAGTTGTAGAATTCCCATGAGGAGCGATACCAGACCCGATATGAAGGTCAGGAGAATGGCAAAATCAGCACCCACTTGAGCTCGTAAAAGTGTCTCACGAGTGAGAATTGCGGCTATTGCTGTTGGCCCAACTGGCACATCTTTGGATGAGCCAAATATTGTATAAACAAAACATGCCATAAATGATGAATAAAGTCCATACTAAAAGAATAGTAAAAATGAATTGGTACAATATTAATTATGTTATTTTTTAATTTAGTTTTATGTATCTATAGATTTAATTGTACCTGAGGCGGTAACCCAGCAACATTGGCATAAGCAATTGCTTGTGGAATGACGGTGAGACCTACAGTTAGACCAGCCACCAAATCGCTTACTATAAAATTTTTTTGATATTTTGGCAACCAGTCCAGTATTGGAACTCGTTTGTAGAGAAGTTTCATACGTAGTGATCGTCTTAACCTTTGACACAGCCATTTCACTCCTGGTGATGCTTCTACCGAGCTCTGATGTATCTCATAGAGTACTGTAAATTGTTTTTATCATGATTCATATTAATAATATGTCGTATTAAATTATGAAATAATGATTGGTAATATTCATGTTGATTTTATTTCGAATTCTTGTATAAAACCTGTTTCCATAATGTAGAGAGTTCATTAAAGTATATAAAAATAGTGACAGACTTTCTATGAATCATGCAGCGAATTTATATTCAATATTAATTCACTCATGTCAAAAACTTTCCAGAGCCACCACTTGATTGATTCTTATAAATAAACTTTTCATTATTATTATTATTTTTTTTTTTTCGTTGGTCAAAATATTTCATAGGACCATTTATGCTGATAAATTCTATTCTACTTGAATGTGATTAAATTTATTGTTCATTTAATATTAATGTGCGCAATATTTTCTTTACGCTCGAAAACTCGCCGCTGTTGTTATTTTTAGAACGGCCTCACGCAAGGTCTCTAACAATTTTATAAAATCCAATCAGATCATTATCAAATTTATATAAATATTTATAAGATTAATTGTTTTCAAGTAATTAATCAAAATAATTGAAATAATTATTGCAAGTCTTTAACAACAATTGAAATAATCTTTGAAATCTGATTCATGTGACGAAACTATTTAATATCGTCATCATTGGCTAGTCCTATCGGTAGACAAAAATTAAATCCGATTTATAATCGTAAATATAAATGTACAATTCCCTGCATTAAAATGATTGCATGTACAGCCATTTATTATATCTTTGTTGGCTTGTGACACTTGGAAATTTATCTAACACCTTTCTATATCATCATATAACCATGTGTGTGAGTTTATCGTCAGCGTCGTCATTGTTGCATTTCAAACGCTCGAGTGTGTGGGTCAGTAACCGAGGGTGAATCGTAGCCAGACGGCATCATCGTTTTACCGCTCACCACGCGCGCATTTCATGTTTCATCGATCACATTTAATATATACAAAGCAAATAAAAAACGATAAATGCAAAACATGAAATAAAAAACAAATGAGAAAAAAAACAAAATCAATAAATAGAAGCAATGAAAACAATTATCCTACCATTACTTGGCGAATGAAATTAATTGCCGGAAATAGTGGTAGTTAATATTTCTACGTGTGTTATCATTAGTGTAATATTTTTTCCATCTAATTTTCCATTATTTCAAATTCTATTTAATTGTCGAACAATGATAATAGTGTGTTTGATAGAAAATTAAAATATTAGGATGTACATACAGTATTTATTTCGTATTGAAATAATTATATTTATTTTTTTCAAAATATTTCACCTTGTCCATTTGTTTGTTTTTCGTCATTTTCATGTGCTCCAGGATCGCCAAGTCGATTTTCGAGGCCGTGCATCGGGTTACCAATAATAGTTGCGGCTTCCGGCGAATTCGCAAATCCCGTTAGTCGCACCTCGCGCATTACTTCCGGTGTGTATTCGTCCTTGACCTCGTAGCGAGTCATCTTGCAATAATTTACTTGCAGTTATTTTTTTTCTTTCCTTTCGGTATTTATTTATTTTTTTTTTTTTCCTCTTTTTCTTGAGAAAAAAGAAATATAATTTTTCTCTATTCAAACTGATGAAGATGTTTGCAATGATGATAAGCCACCGCAATGACTTTATTCTGGTTTTTTAATTTACGCAAGTCCTTATACAATATTTACGTCATGAGTTTACATTGTCACATGACCACTTTGAAAAGAGCTAGAAAAAACAGAAAGAAACAAAATTATATGTACTGATTTAATTTATGTACTGTTTATATTTGCATAAAATAAATATTGACTATTTAATTGTTACACATTCAATATTTAATAGTAAATGACTTTATTATCAAGCAAAATTATGTTTAATTATACGTGAAATTACATTTTATTAAATTTTCCATGATTGAATTACCAATCTTGATATAAATGTTACACTTTTAAATTGGATACCATGTGTATCATACGTCATTTATACATGTAGAGAATGTCATGTGACACGATTTATATACATACTCGCGAAAGTTTTGGATACGTATAAATTGCACGTGTGTATACATATGTATTATGCATGTACGTAAAATACTAGCTACACTTCACGTGCTTTCTCTGATATCCGATATCACGAGCTTCCCGTACCAATCCAAACCTATTGACGCAGTAACAAAATTAACACTGTTTTGATTGATCAGGTCAAATATAAAATTATAATTATCCAACAACAACAAAAAAAATAATACAAATAAATAATATTGCATGATAGATTATAATCTACTTACTGATTTTAAATTCAATGCATTCTCATTATTCATCCATTTGCTTTCTAAAATTCATTATAAAATAATGAAACAATTTTCAAAATTCACCAACAAACACAGACGCACATTGAAAATTAAAAATAATCGCGGGTTTTTTCGTTTTTTTTTTTTTTTTCCCCAAATAAGTCCAATTGTTTTTAATTCAATTAAAATCACTCACGTCACCAATAATTTACTCTTGCCTTTTCTGTTCAAACCAACACTGTCTATACACGGAAGACAATAGTTTGAGAAAAAAATTGTATAAGTAGGAATTTAAATTTTTACACGGAGCTAATATCCGATACGTCTGTTCGTTGTAAAAGTTGTCGGTCGTTTCATTTCGTTGCACGACTATCGTGTGCAGCGAGGTACCACACATTAGAGGGAACCCCCATTGACTTGGCAATATAATACTGAGTGGTTTGAGAGGATATGTGAGTAGTAGGGGAATTTACCTCTCACTAGTGTGATTATGTTTGTTCGACGGTTTCAAAACAACGCCACGTGGTATATATTCTTTATTTTTTTTTCTCCCCTCCAGTTACACCAACAGGATCAACAGTATGAAAATAATATAAAAATGTATACTTCTATTACACTAAACTCTCAAAGTATTTTATACATTTTCGAAATTTAACATATCACATACAATGCCCGCCAATAAACAAACTGATAAAGATATCATTATTATTCGAATTGTCTCAACAATGAAGTTGATCATTGATAGAATGAATCCAATGACAATTTGGTGTATTGTAAAAGAAATATTGATTCGATAAAATAAATTATAGATCAGAATATAAAATGAACAGTGAATGATTCTTTTATTTTTAAACTGTAACTGGTTATTCAAATGTATGAATAACTTAACACTGAGGAAGTAATGATGAAAAAAATTGGTATGATACCGAATTGAGGGGTTAGAATTACTGTGAAGAAAGCTTATGTATAAATGAATGTGTAAACATACATATATTATTGTCTTGCGATTAATATATGACTCTATATGACCACGAATGTAAAAAATGATATTATATGTAAAGTTTTATTTACTGTTACAGATTATTCAGAGGGAGAATGTGCATGAATTCATTAAATTAGGAAAATTTTAGATATATACGTGGAGTGAAAAAATATTTCATAAGGACTATTCTTACTACATTCCTGAACTACCATAGAATTGCGTATTGGATAGAGTCTCCCTTCACAACATGAGGTTCGCATCAGCTGCGATAAATGTTTTGTTTAAATTGCATCGTCAATGAAAATTTATTTTTCACACATTGCCTCGTTATTATTTACTCTTTTGGGTAAATAACTAAATAATGCGGATTATTAGCAGTTTTTTATTTACATTTTAGCCAAATATCGTATTTACAACTTGTAGAGATGTAAAAATATTATTTACTATGTTATTATTGGAACATTCATGACGCCACTGCGTATGAAATCATATAATATTTTTAAAACGTAATATACAAATTCTACGCAGTACATTTCTGTTTTCACTTGTGCAAAAGTCGTTACGGATTTTTTTTATAATACAACCCTTCCAGTAAAATTCCTATTGAGGGGACGCATGCTCAACTGACGAAAGAGCGAAAAGGGAGAACAAAATGTAATGTACAAAGATATTGATATTCGGGACTAGTTTGCGTGCGCACTTCCTCAGACGCCGCAATTGGCCTTGAAAAATACCAGAGACATCACATCAATCCACGTGGAACCATAGAATTATTCTTATTATTTTATTTTCTTTTTTTTTTTTCGACATGTTTCTCCCTCTTGACCTTGAACAGAAAAATACAGACATGGGCAAAAAACGATGACTACGACGGATTTGAATTGGCATCATAAATATTAACCCCTCGACGTTGCCAAACCTGTTGTTCTTGTTATCATTTTTTGACTTCTGGTAAACCCAGTATGAATGACGTGGGATTTTTGTGGGTAATTGAACTTGTCACGAAACGGAATTGCATAATTTTTTCGATAGCTTATTTGCTTTAAATAAATGTCTACATGTGATGTTTATATGGATATATAATTTCAAACTGCAAAATGTTTTATATGGTCGAAATTATAAAGTGAATATGCAGTGAATTATTTGCGGATGTCTCAATTTTTTTTTTTTATTTTTCTGTGCAGAAACAATTATATTTAATGAATCTCTTAATTAACATCATGAGCATGTAAAGTCTTTCAGTGATGAATATATATATATATATATATATATATATATATATATATTTGTTGATGGGATAAAATTCGTTTCCGGTGTGTTGCAATAACTACACAATTTTATTCTATTTTTTTCCTCAATTTGAAGAGAAATTCTCTGCAATTGAACAGTCAAGAGACGAATAAAAATTCTCTGTATTATTCACTTTTGAATAATACACACATTGAATGTGTTATTAAGTCTGGCGTTGACGTGGTAGAAAAAATATATTATTAAATTTTCTCAGGAAAATTTCATTTATATCTTTCAATTCATTGAATAAAATTTATGAAATGAAAAAAATAATGATTCAGGATAGATATTTAATTTTATAATTCTTAGAAAATCCTCAAAGAATTCCCTTTTATTTACGTAAATACAATTATTCTTAGAATATGTCAAATAATGTTTCAATTATAATTACTGAGGTGAACTTCACGCGCTAGTAAGAACGTAGTAGATGAGTTTATTATTTTTTGTCACGTCATTTTATATAAAGTGTCGAAGATTGCGAAATAGATATTGTCAAAATGCTTTGATTACACAATTGGTTGTGTTATACAATAAAATAAAATAGAAGCAAGTATGATGGATTGAAGAAAAAAAAAAAAAAAATCACTACCAATTGTGAAGGCCCCGGGGGGATTCGAACCCCCGATCTCCTGTTTACTAGACAGGCGCTTTAACCAACTAAGCCACGGCGCCAGTTGTGTACTCATACAATTTATTGTTTCATGTAAATATGTGTAAAATAAATAAAAAATATGAATAAATCAACCGATCATTATTATCACGTATTTTAAATAATTATAATTGAGTATATAAATTAATAAACACAAATCTTCCTGAGACATTTGAGATGGCTAGAATTTAATTATACGCAAAAATATTCAGATCAAATGTTTCAATATGAAAAACCCTGCTTGAAAGTAGAAAAAAATTTTTTTTATGTAATATATCATGACGAGTATGGGTGAGTCTTTAATTAAAATGCTTGGACACGTTCGATTTAGGCGTGAAACAATTTAATCATGAAAACACAATAGAAAGTTGAGTGCAATCAATGTATAGAAGTATACATACATAAGAATTTTACTATTTGCCTCATGTATGAAAAATTTTGTGCGATACAGTCGAACCGGAAAGCAAAAAATTCACATGCATAAATCGTAATTTGATTGCATACGTTTCACATTACCGCAAAACCACTATTTGCAATATATGTAACAGGAAGAAAACATCACGCAAGGCCATTTGCTTGAATTTGTTGTGTATTTAGGGGGAAAAAAAAAAAAAAAGAAGAGAAAAATGTTTGTAAATTGAAACATGGTTTGATTTAGTTTTGCAATATTCCAGTTACATTATATTTTTCCTTCAAATATATTTATTTATTTTATCTATATTTTCATAATAAAACAACAATTTTTTTTTCATAAATCACGGATGATTGGCCCAGTGAAAGGAAGTTAAAAAAAAAAAAAATAAAGCAATGTAAGTGATTCGCTGAGTGACGTAATTATCCAACGACAATAAAAGATATTCACGTTTGAAATGAAACACTTTGATTATTCGTGATCGCTCGGACGAGACCGGTTTGAATCGACTATATAATATTCTTCAGGATTGTATAAGTTGAAGGTCACGAGTATATAGTGCGATGGCTCATCGTGCACTTGGTCATAGGCAAAACATATCAAATAGTCAAATAGCAAAAAAACTGGAGATTATACCTACATATGTAACAATATCACGAATGAGAAGTAGGTTTCTCAAACCACTCCTGTTAAAATTAACATCGTCTTTGATATCAATTGATAACTGATTATTGAACCTTTTAAATCCTTCCATCATTCAAGAACTAATTGATCATTAACAACTGAAAAAAAAAAAAAGGGATAAAACATTGCACAATAATCGCAGTGTTGTGTTTTTCGCTTATAGAATAATTATGATATAATTATTTTTTCCTTCTCATCATTAAAATCATTTGTGTATATATTTATTCAATCAATATTACATTCGCGTTTGTTCGCGGATTCCACCGTGATGACGAGGTGGCCGAGTGGTTAAGGCGTTGGACTGCTAATCCAATGTGCTCTGCACGCGTGGGTTCGAATCCCATCCTCGTCGACAGGGGGTCATCTTTTTGATCCTGGAAAATTTGCGTAATCTAATATCACAACTTAATATATGAAATGGATATCTTGAAACAAAACAGTATTCTCAAAATGAATAGACTTGGTAATTTCGAAACCTGTACACAGATAGATAAATAAATCATAACTATCTGCGATAAATAATACTGTATTGGAGGTATACATAAATATAATCAGTTCAATTAATCCTGTAAATGTTCTCCCAGAATCTAACCTTGTTCTTTATATGTACTTACATTTAATCGTTTTTTTATATACTGATGGAATCGTGAGATTATCAAATATAATTTCGGAAAAAGATAATGAAAGCAGTGATAATGAATAATGAAATTAGACGACACACTAACTATTGACATTGAATTTTAATTCAATTTAATAATATTGAAATGATGTTTTATATCATCATAGAAAATCGACCATTTAAATTACTCGATTGATAATGTAGAATTGAAGAGGGCCACGTGCGTGTCTATTATACCGATTGAATTGATACGGAGCTCTCAAATGAAACTATGCATCGGACAATAATCATTATATAGAATTGCGTTAGTTGTCAACAAACGTTAACGAGTGATACAATTTAATAGAAAAAAAAAAAAAAAAGAAGAAAAGCAACTCGACGATGTCTGTCGAATCAAGTGATGGTGATAGTTCAACAGAAGTCACACCATTACTTTGTAAGTGTCATAGAGAAATTAATAAGAAATTACAAAATGAAAATAAACGAACCAATTGAATACAATGGCCCTGCTGACAATTGTCCTTGATGCATTGATAAGTAACACTTATTGATTACAAAAATAAATATCATTCGACACTCATCAAATTTGTTTTTTTATCATACAATATTATAGATAACAAACATAATTTATTGGAAATTCCTCACACGAATACCAATTAATGCATCAATAAAGTCTTTGTTTTATTGTGTTTCATAAACGCATCGTTTGACATTTTTCACTGTTGAATATTATTTTTTCTTTTTTTCCCATAATTGTTGTGATGTCATTTTGAAAATAATTTATTTTATGTAGCAGTCGTGGCCGAGTGGTTAAGGCGTCTGACTAGAAATCAGATTCCCTCTGGGAGCGTAGGTTCGAGTCCTACCGACTGCGAGCACTTTTTTTATCCAATTTGTCTTTAAAGAAGGCGAAAGGACATGCGTTCACCTAAATTGTCATGTTATAACTGTAAAATAATCCTCATTTTTTAACAACTTGATTGTGAAGTTGGTCAGAAATTTCGAAATTCAAAATATTACAATTTCATTACAGATCTCTCTTTGATAAATCATGACTCGCATATTATCGACGTTGACAACCGCAGATATAATGTTGCTGATGTAAAAAAAAAAAAGAAAGACTGGCTGGAATATATATTGGAGCAAAGTAATATTGATATAAAGATCTAATGTTCTGTGCACTCAATTACCTACAGACGTTGGATTCCATCAAATCATTCTTGTTATTGAAAAATTGGAGGAGATAGCGAGATAATAATCATCTTGCACACTTAAAGGCAAATGTACATAATCTCTTTGTTACAATGTCAATTACCGATTGAGCACATATGTTTTGTGAAAAAAAAAAGAAAGCATTGCACACATGTATACACAAAAACAAATACAAATATGCATCCATATTCCTCGTGACATAAATCTGACGTGATAAGTGTTATTGTTATCCTGAATAGAGATAAAAATTCTCATTTTTTTTTATGATCATCAATAAAACATGACACGTGATGATGAATATTACAAAGTGATTTATATGCGTTTTCTTTGATGTCTGCGCGCGGGTTATAATTTTCATATTTGTTGATGATGTGTCAATTGAAGACATAGCGATCCAACTTTCACTTAATTTAAATACCTGCGATGATAAGCGGGAGAAGAAAAACAATAATTAATACTATAGACATGAAGATGTAGAATCGCTCTCATTACAGATCGGTAAGACCTGTATGATATTAAATATCTTATCATCACTATCGTCCAAAGTGTAATCGTATAATAGCGTGTTAATTTGAAATACTTCTCGCATTCTTGTTCACACAGTGTGTGTGATGTTACGAGAAACTTTTAGAACTGGACAGGTATTTGTGACGCTAGATCAGTTGACCGCGAGACACCGCGACACTAACTTGTGCCGATCGATGCAGTAAATTCGAGAATATAAGCCGCAAAATTAAAAAACTTTTGGTATTCAAATGTAGATTCTAATTGATTGCATTATAAAATAGAAGCGACTAATTGTGAATACTTTTCCTCTCGCAATAAGAATATTGGAAGTATTATGCATATTCACATGTGCCGACTAGAAAATGACACGTAGATGTGACTAACGATAGTGATTTTATGATTACAAGTGAAACACTATATATTATAAATCGTAATTTTTAGTTGAATATAACCTTGAAGAATGAAAAACGGAAATAAAAAATTTAATATCGCGTAAGAATTTGTAACTAATGTAAAGTCATCCGATCCTATAACAAGCAGCTAATTGCTACACAAATGTTATTATAGTTAGTGATTAGTTAACCACAAGGATTGCGTAAGGACAACGCGCACTGACAAACATGCAATATTGAAGATTCCGCAGTTGTCGGCAATAATACTAGGGTAATAATAATTGTATTATTATCTTTGGAACTTCAACGTACACATCAATATTCCACATTGTTCATTCGTTCCTCGTTATCAATATGCACCTCACTTTGGAATAGTGATTCATTTATTGTTAATATATTTAAAAAAAAAAAAATGACCGAAAGAACTTGGACTTACAAATTGGTGCCCGCTCGTGAGACCCTACAAAAAAAAATATTAATAATTTGTGCTATTTTTCATTGTTTTGTTAATGTTTATTTCATGATTAACATTAAAAGGTAACGAGATGATAGTACCAATGGACACAAGGTGGACGATGATGGATTTGGTGGTGAAGAAATTGCCAATTCTTGCTTGGCTTCCTCTTTACACTTGGAGCAAACTTCTACAGGATTCTCTGGCCGGTTTTACAGTGGGTCTCACTGCAATTCCTCAAGGCATTGCCTACGCTGTTTTAGCAGGATTACCACCACAGGTGAATCACTGAAATGAAAATTTGATACGTAAAATAGAAAATATATAAACAAATAAATATTAAACTCATTCAATTGATAACAAATAAATTAATATGTATTATCGTGTTGTAGTATGGATTGTACAGTGGCTTCATGGGTTGCTTTGTTTATTTGATATTTGGAAGTACTAAAGATGTGACCGTTGGACCAACAGCATTTATGGCTCTACTGATTCAACCGTATGTGATAAAATATGGTGCTGATTTTGCAGTAGGTGAAAATACATCAGAAAATTCCAATCCAATATTATCCTTTTAATTCCTAATCTTACCTTAAATATGTATTGCAATTATTATTCCAGGTTTTACTGTGCTTCCTATCTGGATGTGTCATAACTGCAATGGGCGTCCTTCATATTGGCTTTATTTTAGATTTTGTCAGTATGCCAGTGATTTGTGGTTTTACAAATGCCGCAGTACTAATTATTGCTGCATCACAACTCCATACACTTTTTGGTATTGAAGGAAGAACTGAAACGTTTTATGATTCAATTGTTCAAGTTGTCCGAAATATCAAGAAAGTGAGAACGTGGGACACTGTTCTAGGAATCAGTTGCATTGTGATATTAGTTGTGCTCAAAGTAATTAAAAAATTGTATGAATATATGTGGTATTACCTGTAATTTTTATATCAAATAACAAAATTGAACTTTTTTCATTTCCTTCAGCAATTGCCAGGAACAAAAAACGGCAATGCCGGCAGAAAATTGATGTGGTTATTGTCGCTGGGACGGAACGCCGTAGTCGTTATAGTTGGAACCATTCTGGCTTATACTCTGTCCACATATGATATTCATCCATTTATAATAACTGGGAATATAACTGAAGGTCTGCCACCATTTCAATCACCACCATTCTCAACCATTTCCAATAATAGAACGTACAATTTTCTCGAAATGACTAGTGAACTTGGTGGAAGTATCGCATCAATTCCGTTGATTGCAATTCTTGAAAGCATTGCAATCGCTAAAGCATTTGGTGATTATAAAAATGAATATTATTCTTCTCTTCATTGAATAAATACATATGTATTTCATTGATAAACAATTATAAATCATAATGAAATAATAACATTACCTCGTTATAGCCAAGGGTAGGGCGTTGGATACAAATCAAGAAATGTTGGCATTAGGACTTAGTAATATATGTGGAAGTTTTGTACAGTCGATGCCGGTGACGGGAAGTTTTACTAGGACTGCAGTGAATCATGCTTCAGGAGTTCGAACGCCAATGGGTGGAATTGTTACTGGTACACTTGTATTACTTGCATGTGGATTGCTCACCTCTACATTTAAATTTATTCCAAAGTCCACTTTAGCAGCTGTAATCATTGTCGCAATGTATAATATGGTTGAGCTCCATATATTTCTCATTCTCTGGCGTACAAAGAGTGAGAATAATATCCAATTGTATTAATCCATTTCCCATATCAATTTTTATCATCATTAAAATGATCTTTCATCTGTTTTTTAAATTTAGAAATGGATTTGTTGCCATTGTCTGCTACCCTTGTTTGTTGTGTAGTATACAGTTTGGAATACGGAATGGTTATTGGAATTGTTCTGAATTTGATTCTGTTATTATATTTTGCTGCACGACCAGGATTGTCTGTTGAAGTAAAAGAAGTTGATGGAATGGCTGTATTATTTGTCACACCAGAACAGTCATTGAGTTTTCCTGCAGCAGAATATCTCCGTGACACTGTTATGGAATGGTCGGTAAATCATTGCCAAATTTATTCTTGATATAGATAGATCAATTTCCATTCATATATTAACTTTTATTATTCATTTCGTTTCAGGTGTGACAAAAACGCGGCAACAATACCAGTGATTGTAGACGGTAGATATGTTCACAGAATAGATGCCACAGTAGCAAAAAATTTCCGGCTGCTTCAAGTTGATCTGGAAGCAAGAAATCAAAAAGTTATTTTTTGGAATTGGGGCGAGAGTGCAAGAAACACTTTAACAAGTTACGACAAAAATTTGGCCGCACATTTCAGAGAATCTGAAAATATAAATCATGCATTAACTGGTAAATATTAAGCATTAACTTAGCCATTCAATAAAATATTATCTTAATATGTGACAATTAATTTTCAGATGGAAATCAATCACACAGTGAAATTCCATCATTATTAGTTTGATCAACATCAACTAACTCTGAGTATAAGAACAAGAAAACGTAAATAAAAGAAAAGCTATAAAAATGATACTACCAATATTTTTCGAATAAAACCTTTTTACAACGAATCGAAATTCATCATACCTAACCTCAATCACAACTTAATCAGTTACATAATTGTCATACAATTATCAACGACACAAATCAATTCCAGATTCTTGCATCGATATAAATTCTTATCATTAAATCCATTAACTAGTTCGAAGCTCTGAATAAAAGATGAATTCAACCAAACGAGCTAAGACAATTTCGAATGGCAAAATAAATTTCATATTACCTGCCCGTGTACAATATAATGCTGAAAAAAAAAAAGACAACTGAATGCTATCAGCATCACTCCTAAACTATTGTTTGTGCTTCTCAAATTCTTACCGGTTCCCATAACAACACCAGAAGCCGGAAGAACCATCAAAGCATCCGTCTAAATGCAAAAAAAAAAAAAATTCATGAATATCGCGCCAAATATTTCACATACTACCCTAGCGCCATCTAAAAAACCCAAAATCAACCAATACCATCCCGAGTTCAAATAAACGACCAATAAACGTTGCCATGGGAAGTGAACCTCAAGGCGGTCGACATTCGTTTTTCCATTTCAACGAATGAGCTCACGTCGATTTACAGTCGTGGCTACAAAGCCCACATCCGGCCGCTGCGCCGCAGTATTGGTCGATCTCGCTTCGCCAGCAGCGGAGTTAGAGCCTGCTGCATTACCTCAAGCATACATACGTTTTAGCGAGCGAAAAAAAAAAAAAAAAAAAAAAAAAAAATTTTTAACTCATCACATCTAAAGTAATAATTTAACGTAATGATTGTGCCATTAAATACGAAAAAAAGTAACGAAACTACTTCAATAAAATATCCTCATTGGACAATATAATTGGAAATAACATTTGTGACGCGGTAAGTCAAGTCTCTTTTTTGACTCGCCTCGAGGTCTCTCGAAATGTAAAGACGAGAGAAGTGAGCGGCGGGTGTGCAGAGTGTAATACTGATCATGGCCGCAAGGGGGCCAGCGAAAAAAAATCACACACACACACATATTCATAATTGAAAAGAGATAGAGTGAATCTCGGTAGTGTATGTGTTACTCGAGAAAAAGAGAAACAGACATAACATATATAGAAAGAGAATGAGAGGTAGGAGATTCCACTGATCGAGCGGACAACTAGTATACCAAACCAAGCACACAACACGAGTGGATAAAAGATAAACGTACATCCAACCAGTCAGTTGAAGTGAGACATATATATATACACATATACATATACATATATATGTATATATATATATCACATAGCGCCGCGTCAGGTCTGTGAAAAAGTAGCTTAACATACTAGCGAGCAGCAGTACAGCGCGTCGCACGAGACCGAAGCGAATACACATACGTTTTATAATATTGGCTCTCTTGTGCGCGGCGGTACGTTACGTGTTCGTGCTTGTTCCTCTGGCCTGATGATCGACCGCTTGGGTGTGACGGTATACAAGTCCCGCGTTTTTTTTTTCTTTTGCCTATTTTTTTTTGCCATCATTATTATTACAACATAAAATTTTTTTTTTACATGTGTATACTCGCATATATATATATATAATATATATATATTGTCAATTTAAATTACTACAGGAGAATGCAGTGAGTGCACATGCAGTGTTATGTGTATATTAATCACCCACGATGTATTGGTGAAAAGAAAGAAGAACAAGAGACAGGAAGTGAGAAGAGGATTTTTCGCGAGTCGTTTCAGTTGAACCCGTGGTAAGCGTGACGCGAGTGGCTAGGTGGTCTTTGCCTCCTCGTCTCACACTTTGTCTCGTTCTTTGCATTTAAAAACGACGAGGAACAACGACAACGAGGTGGTGGCAATAGTATATAGGAGGAAACGAAGCCGCAATATCGTTTGCGCGCGCGCGCGCGACCAACCGCCACTGTGTGTGTGTTGCTTGTGAGAAAGAGCAAATGCGATAGTACATTTGTATATGAAATGAGAGAAGAAGAGAGAAAGAGAGAGAGTGTGAGATAGGCAACGATTTGATAAGTTGTGTGTGTGTGTGTGTGGGAGAGAGAAAGCGAGAGATGAAGAATAGAGTGAGATAGTATGTGGTGAGACGGTGGCGGATGGTGGCGAAGAAAGGAAAAGAGTGGAAAGGATTCCGGGCAACCCGAAAAGGATCTACACACCGCTTTTGCCGAGCTCATGGCATTTTTTTTCTCTTTTTATATGTGTGTATGTATGTATATATATATCTCGACGCCATTTCTGCGAGGCTCAACTCCCCCTTGGGTGTATATGTATATGTATGTATAGATAAATGTGTGAATTTGTGGATTGAATTATTTTTGTTGTTGATGAAAAAATTTTTTGTTTTTGTTATTTTCATGTGGAAAATGAAATTTGTGACATGTTGTGTTTTTGATACTGTAAAGAGTAATGATCGTCGACATTGTCATATCATTGTGTCCTTTTATCATCTCTTCATGCAATGTGTGTAGGTATATATATGTGTGTGTGTGTATATACCGTCGCCATCTCGTCACATCATCGCGCCCCTCTTGTCCTCAATGTCGGCGCTCCTCATTCTCTTTTGCTCGTAATTGTGTATACGTGGAAGTGAGAGGATAATTTGTAATTTGGAATACGAATGATGATTTATTTAAATTCAGTTTCACGGTATGTTGATTGATACATGACAATTAATGGTGTTAAAAATCGGAAGAGTAGAAAATAAGATTGGAGATATTGTTAATGAATGCATGTGTTTCCTGTGTTGTCGCCATTGTGCCGGGATAACTTTTTTTTTCTTTCTTATTTTATGTTTTATTTGTTCCCGCGTCATTATGCAATGAACGCGTGTCCGCGTGTGACGATGTTGAAATGC
The DNA here is from genome assembly GCA_958496275.1 of Zele albiditarsus. Classification (NCBI taxonomy): domain Eukaryota; kingdom Metazoa; phylum Arthropoda; class Insecta; order Hymenoptera; family Braconidae; genus Zele; species Zele albiditarsus. The sequence continues at coordinate 8,967,370 of OY292411.1, forward strand.
ATCTTAGATTGGTGCGAAATCAAGGGAGAGATAGTAGGAATCGATGTTTGTGTATGTCTGTAACTCCGCAAGAGCGGGAGATAAAGGGGTGTGGGGTTGGATGAAGAAGATAATAAACGCTAGACACCGGTGACGCGTCGTTATCGTTTGCCGTCTTGAAAACAACCGCCCCCATCGTTCACCGATGATCGACCTCTTGATGATCACGTGGTGATGCGTCAGGCTTTTGCATTGGCAAAAAATCAAGAGTGTGAAAAGAGGAGAGGAAAATCCGCGTTAAATCTGCGTGAATTGGCGACTACGCCCTTAAAGAGCCGGTTCCTTTTTTTTTTTCTTTTTCCTAACGTTCGATTACGAAAATTTCTTGTCACCCCTTGGCAATCCGGCACGAACGTGTATTCCCTTTTGAACGTGAACCCGCCACTCTCTTTCACTCCTACCAGTCTCGTACTTTTTTTTATTCTCTCTCACTTTACGTATCAATCTATCTCACTTTCTTTCTTTCTCTCTTGTTCTCTTTTTCTTTCTGTGGCTCTCTTGCTCCCTCCCAGTTTTGTTCGCGCCCCGCCGTTGGGCACTCCCAGACAAAGTGCTCTATGCTTTCTTTTATTCACAATCGTGGTCAGAGTTGGGCCTTGATGCGTGTGTATACCAATACATTAGCTCCAAGTCAACCCTGAAGTCACGACATTTTCTTTATATTAAAGCTAGAATCTAGAAGAACAAACTGATTGCAATTGTGAAATAATCAAATCAATGTGATTGTGCGCGAGGCAAAAGAAGGGAAAAAGAACAAGAGTTAATAAGGACTATTTATACTGCTAACGGTTGCAATTGTTCTAAAAAAATAAATTTTTTTTGTGTTTGTACTCGCAGATCTGAGTTCACATTGTGTGTAAAGACGAACGTCGTCCCGCTGCTGCAGTTGTGTCTGTGATTATAGTTGGAGACCGCGTCAATAAGGACGCCCCTGCGAATACAAAGTTCAACGTATTTCTCTTTAACGGGATATATTTTAAATGCCAGAACTGGTAAGTCAATACAAATTGTTTTGGAACAATAGGTATATTCACCTGTTGTTTGTACCGAATTTCCTTTTTTTTGTCTTTCATTTTCTTTATTGTTTTTTTGCAGATAATTTGAAACACTTGATGATTGTTGTGGAATTTTCACCATCAAAATGATTCCTAAGGGATCATCTGAGACAATTGACACCACTTAACCAGTGGATAACTATTTTAAACATACATATACAGTGCAACATATAATTGTGAATTGTTAATAGAAGGATAATTAACGCAGATATAGACAATAGTGGATAACAAACAGATAATTTGGTAAATCAGTTGAAGAAGAACAAACGACACGCGGCTGTCCAGTGATGGATGAATGGGAGTGAGCACGGCGCCTGAGCAGCACAGGCGTGGGCGTAGGTGCCGGTGGGAGCCTCTGGATGTCGAGGCAGTGGCACCGGCTGCGTCAGTGGCAGTGATGGCCCCTGCTCTGACGGAAGGTGGTCCACAAAAGCCTGACGATTTGCTTACCCCTTTACCGGCCAGTGGATTCCTCACGCCAGAGCAGGCTGCGCAGGTAAATAAATACCTATTACTATACACAAACAATTTTGTACATTAAGTTAATCCAAATTTGTTATTGTAATTGCAGGTCTGCCAAAATCGTGAGGTCCTGGCCAAGTTCGTAGTATCAGCGAACGTGCAACCGACCAAGATTGACGAGCAGTGCCTGCGCGGCATATCAAAGGATCTCATACGCGATGTCATCAATTCAAAATATCCAAATGGTCTCGATAGTTTGTCGATGCTTGCTAACGGATCAAACTTGATCAGCAACGCGAGAGAGCGTGTTAATCACGACGACGAGACGAAAAGTTTTGGCGTATTGGAGGAGGAGGCGGTGGCGGTGGCGGCTGAGGAGGAAGAGGAGGATCACGTGGCTAAGGAGCATTCGGTAATGCGGAATTGCGACGAGGCCAAGTCGTGCGACGCTATAATGACTGATCCTTCTACTAATGTTTCCACTGATGACGCGATGGGATTTATCAAAACAAATGAGGATGTACCAATGATTGGCGTTAGTATTCCAACTGACGATAAAGATCTCGATGTTGAGAGAATGATGGAATTCAATGCTGAATTACCGGCTAATGTTGTTGGTGATATAAGCAATGTTGTTGGTGATATTGGACAAAATGTTGAAGATTTTCTGCAAGTTATTAAGTCAATGGAGAGAGCTGTTGACGAAACGCCAATGGATACCGGCGAAACAATTATACCAAGTGGATCAAATGAACCTAGTGTTACTTCGGGTGTTGAAATGTTTCCCATGTCTGAGAGTTTTTCATCATTCGAACGTGATTATCTCAATGACGTTGATGTAGATGTTATGAGTCTTGTCAATGATAATATTAATATAAACATTGGTGAATCGGCGGAGATACAGCGTGATAATAATTTACGAATTCAACAGGAAACTGTTGAACAACGCCAATTTGAAATGGAACGACGTTGTTCATTTCTTATGCGGCGTATGCGTAAACTTCAAGCGAAAGTAGTTGGTGTACACATTGCCGAGGAAAATACTGGTGTTATTGAACTTGCACATCACAGTGTGAAAAAGTTTTTTGTTCAAGAATTATCGAATATTGCGCCGAAGGGAACGACGCCGCGCAATTTCCCGGAAATTGGTGGTTCGCTAGATACATTCATACAAAAAATTGAAAAATCGTGTGTGGCACAAAGTAACAGTGTTAATCGTCAACGTGCATGTTTTCGTTATTTTGGCGGTGGTTCGAGGGACAATGTCAACAGTATTGGTGGTAATAATGCTACAAATATTGTAAGACATCCAGTGTTTGGTACAGCTCAAGTTAAAATTGATGGGGATGAAGTGGAAAATGTGGCGGGTTCATTAGCTACGCAATTGCATACTATTGAAACGAATCTCGATTCAGATTGTACTGCGTCGAGTAGCGGCGGCGAGAGTTGTGACGAAATGCAAACGTTTAATAATCCGCATCAACAGCAGTTACCTATGTAAGTTTTTACTCTAATGTGGCTAAAAACAAACACGTACAATGCTAAAAAATGAAAATATGGGTTTATTTCTTTTAAACATAGAGAGGCTATGGATCTGCGTACTTTACACATTTTTCCTTAATATTGCATCATCTTAACTATTGACGAGCTATGTGATCCAAATAAATTTTACATAACACCTAACAGTGAGCCAAGATCTATATCATGTCCTAGGTACAATCTTTTTTGATAGAAATTGAAATCCAATCTCATACGTTCGTTTATCATAATAATCAATCGTATATTTTATCTTTTCAATTCCAATTATCTAATTTTGTCACAAACAAATTGAAATATTGAAATCATAAAAGGTATTTAAATTGTTGATAAAAATTTTGAGATTTGGTGCAAAATATTATTCGCGTGTCTTTGCGTCGATTATCGATTACTCACGATTAAATATAGTTCTCATTCTATATGGCACCAGGAACTAACACAAATGAACTGTTATCCTAATTCTTTGTAAATGTAAAAATTGTCACCGATTGAAATAATTTCTAGCAACCGATTGAGATGAACTTTTGGGTTCGGTTCTAGATTAAAACAAACAATAATTTTAATAAATTCGTAAAATAAACGATAAAATATTAATGATGATGAAATATTTGTTATGATGTATCGCAGATTGAAACGAGCGTCGTGGAGATATGCTCAGGATCGTGCGGGTGTCGCGTCACGATGGACATGGTTACAGGCACAAATATCAGATCTCGAGCATCGAATTCGCCAGCATAATGATTTACAGCGTCAAGTGAGAGCAAATAAGGGCTTAGTGATACTGGAGAATTCTGAAGGAGTTAATGGGTACTGTGGAATTTTACCAGGCTCAACGACACGTTACAATTCGCTCGATAGTGAGTCGGCAACAGCAAGCAGAACACGGCCCTTTGTCTGGGAAATTTACAGGAAGCGTAAGCTATTGAGAGTCGAGGGATTGCACGAATTTTCAAAGCGTGCTGCAAGATCGTCGACGATTAAATGTGACTGTGACCATATATTGCCACCGTGTGCGCTTTGCACGGGTCGAGTGGATCCTACCCAACCTCAAGAGCCACTGGAGCAGCTTTCAGTGCCAGAGAGAATTGCACTTGTCGATCCTGGATACCATTCAGTTCTTTCATTTCCCGATGAAGTCATGCATAGCACACATTTTGATGCGATAATGAAATCAGTTGATTGGCAACAAAAAATGTTACGTGGTAGTGTACGAATGCCTCGAATAAAAGACAAAGAGCCAATTGAGAGGAGAAATAAGACGAAATTACCTGAACACAAGGCCAAGTATACATCAAGAATAAAGAAATCGTCGTCAAGTTTACTTACAGCAAGAATAAAGAGAAAAATGTTGAAGGGAAAGCGTGAAAGAATTGCACCGAGTAGGAGTTTGCATGGAATAAGTAGAAAGAGAGTGACAAAAGTGCCACAACAGACTGAAGATGATGATGATGTTAGTGCGCAATCGAGCTCTAGTAAACATTCGTCGCCAGTGCCTTCGCCATTACAGCATACTACAACTGTGGAGAAAGTTCCAACGAAGGAGAAGAGCTCGAGTTCACACGTGTAAATATATTATCTCAATTTTTCTCATATGCAATCCCATGAAGTATCTCTAAAATCAAATCAATATCAATTATTCTCCGATAATATTTTCATTTCAGACGGCTGAAACAAAATTCTTATGATATTGACAATATTGTCATACCCTACAGTGTGGCGGCATCTACGAGATTAGAGAAATTGCAGTATAAAGAAATATTGACACCAAAGTGAGTGAGGAACTAAAATATTTTATAAAATAATCAAAAATAATCATTTATTCAATGTCCTAATCGTATTATGTATTTGTTTTTTGTTCAGGTGGAGGCTATGCGATGAACCTGTGAAGACAGAAGTGAAAAATGGTGTCATGCACAGGCCTAGTCAAGACAGTGATGTAAGTGTATTAAAAACATCCTGAACAATTTCTAATTATTAATGTATAATTTACGTAATGCATACAATTGTATGTCATTATGTATACCATCATCACAATCATATTTATTTTTGTATGTGTTCATAGGTTGAGGATGTGTCAGAGGAAACTACGGCACTCAGGCACGAACGAAGTGAGCGTGAAGAAAACAAACGTTTCATGACCTACGCCAATTTGGTGCCACAAAGTCGCATTAGACACAATCGTCGTGCTGACAGTCGAGCGGATAGTGGTGCCAATACTCCAGGTATTTAATTTTATTGACAATAATGTCAGATTGAATGTCGACAAATTTTGTGTTCTAGAATTGAATTACAAATTGGGATTACTAATTAATATTGGGGCATTTGTTTTTTTTTCGTTTTAGATCCAATGTCACCGCATGCAAGCGATTTTGGTGGCGATGTTACATCGCCAATAACATCACCACCAGCGACACCTTCGTGTGTCCAAGACACGGATCATCAAAATACATTGGACGGACACCGTAATTCATCACTACAAAATGCAATTCGTCGTCGTACTTTTTCATCAATGAGATTTGGAAAAGAGGATATAAATAATTCTATTGTTGAAGATGAGAATGAGGTACAGAAGGTTTTTTTTATTTCTAATGCAAAAATATTTTTCCAAGTAGGACCTTTTGTTTAGCAACACCTTAGTGGGCTGATTAATTTGGTTCTTTCAAATTTTCGTTTCTGCAACCATATTATTTATTATTAATTGTAATCATCATGAATTATTGTACACTTTCAGGTTCCTCCATATGAACCCAGACTTTTTCCCCTGTCAGAGGAAATTTATGACAAAATGTTGGAAGCAATGCCGGATGGTCATTGGCAACCTTCCATAACTTTGTGTGACCGTGTAACAGAAAAATCAGAGGCGGTAAGTCTCCATATTCATGCATAATAAATCAAAAAATTATTTATACATTCAAATTGTAGGGAAAAAATAAAAAAACAAAAAGCTCCACAATGGATTGAATATCAATGTCATGCATGTTTTCAATATATTTATTATTGTAATTTGTTTAGGAGGTGGGTAGAGCGTCGCCTGAGTCAGATACGACAGAATCAGCATGTTGTGAACCTGATGGTGAAGATCCAAATGATCCTGAATGGACAATCGGTGAAAATAAAGACAGTGAAAAAGAACGAATACGCCTGACGGCTAAAAGATAGGAGATATTATTTCTTATCATCGTGAATTTGTCGTATGTTTGAAAGCAACAAAAAATCGTTACTAAAAAAAAAAAAAATATTCAAAAAGCTACCTGTCAATTGTTATATATACCTGTGGGTAATGTGACATGCACCTTAAGTTAATAGTATTAATCTGTAAAGTGTATTATAAATATAAATTTTATAACTTCATTTAATCGCTTATGTTTATGAAAGAGAAGAGATATGGGTCCGAAACATTAATACACCAGGAAAGGCTTAATATTTCTCAATTTTGTTTAACATACCGAGTGTTTATATTATATATATGTATGGTTTTTTTTTTTTTCATATATATATTTGATGACCAACGCGCATTATCATCTTCTCTTTCCACCATTTAATTATAATTAATGCGGATACAAAAAATTTACTGCGTTTAGAGAACACATCGCCACACAAACATGCATACATATACATAATACATACTTTATACACACATGCACATGAACTTTATTCCTCACTTTTCTCTTTCTAAACATTTATTTTTCATCACGCCTCTTCCTCTCCATCCCATTTTTATCCCTTTCATTCATTTTATTTATACTATAAATTAGTGGTTGAATATTGTTCTCGGAAAACGTATTTAGGAATCTCGAAGTCAGAGAGTTCAACAAGTTGTTTTTTTCATTGTACAAAAATAAAAAAAAATTGTATTTATATTTCGGACGATTCATAAAATCTAGAATAAAACAAACAAAAAAAGTGCCAAGTGGAAAAAATGTTCAGCCATATTGTTCATATCCTGTTCTTTCATTTTTTGTTTATTTTTTTTTTTCCGCTTCAGCATCATATCATTACTTGACAAGTTTTTTTAATTTTAGTTCGTTCATTATTATTAACTTTTTTTTTATTACAATTTTTTTTGTTCACCTAGATGCACAATGTTTTCAATTTGTTTTTTTTTTCCTTATTTGTATCCATGACGATGCGCGATAATTGCGTTATATAAGTAAACGAAGCGTGTTTGCTTCAACTGATGAGTAAGAACACTTGACTTTGGTATGATAAGAAATTTATCGTTGCATACCTCACGACCTTATTGCTGCGAACAATTTAATTGTGTCTATTATATTATACTCTCCCTTGTACTAACAATATCATTAAGACAACAACAACAACAAAAAAATACAGAACCCATTAAATCTACATTGGAGAAAAAGGAACAAATATTTATTAAGCTAAAAAAGAATATGAAAATGTTAAAATACATTTTATATAAAAATGAAGAATACGTTGAAATTAAATTTCAATTTATACTCTAATTTACTCCAAAGGATATTGTATTAGTTTCTAATGTCTCTAAATCAACAATAACTGCAGTATTGGTAGTGGAGAATTTCGGGATACATATGAGCCTCACAGTTTGATTTTCTTCACCTGAAACAATAGCGAAAAACGAAAAGACAAATCGTCAACATAAATATTGAATTATTAATCATATAAAATACAATATTGTACACACTGTACTACTACTCACCTCTCCACAATTTCGTTTCAAATTTCTCTGTATTACCCACGAAATATATATCAGGACATTCCTGCATGATAAAGAGATCTTTCAAATGAAAGGGATATGCTGGCAATGTGTCTGGTGCAGTTGGACAGTAATGACGCCAATCGAGAGTTCTCTCTAGCCATTGAAGGGGAGTAATATCAGTTGCGCCACTCACACGCAAAATATCTTCAATTGGTTGTCCGCTTGAGCCACCAATTAATCGATTTCCAATTGAACCCTCCCAGGGATTACTTGCCCCTCTCAAGCTCTGATATTTACTTGATTCACGTAACATAAAGCGTTGTATTGGTCTTTGTGGTAACATTGTATTCGTAGGATCATGTTCACCTGGCATTAGTGTAACACAACAATTTGTTACAATTTCACTTAATAGTTTATCCAATTTTATCGTAGCTGATGAAATTTCATTTGCAGTTGCTATCTCGCGTGCTTTTGTTTCCATAAGCCCTTTGCTTAATTGCATTTCAAATCCTGCTGATTTAACACTATTACCAGCAATCAAAAGATTCACAACTGCCGCTACTTCTTTTTGAGTTTCAATTGTGCCTGCCATTCCATTGATCCACTCTACAAAAAGATTGAGAGGCAATGTGTTGTAATGGCTGGCTAAATCTAGACCGGATATTAACACTAGTTTTCCTGCAGACGGAGATGATGAAAGTGGAGAGTGTGGCGGACATCCTGCATAGCACCAGTCTTCCACCTAAGATATTAATATCATTTATTTATGATTGAAATTCAGCTAAAATATTATTTTAATAGTGCTCTTGTTCAGTAGCGGTATTATAATCTCACATCAAATGATCCATCCTCCAATTTTTTGCCCAAAATTGCGCATACAACTCCAGTAATTATTTCAGAAATATTCACTTTACTGCCGACAATTTTAATTCTCAATGTTTCATCTTCCAAAAACGGTTGATCGTTCTCACTGCAATAATTATCACGTTTTTCAACGGTAAAGTTTGGCTCTTCATCAGTCGCTTCACCTAATTCACGTAATATTGATGGTTTCCACAATTGATGCTTAAACAATGTGCCGATTATAATGCATCTTTCATCTTCATAATTTTCTACTTCAGGCAATTTCAACAATTGAACGTCACCTAAATGGAAATAATAAATTATGAATATGGTAAATATTTTTAATTAATATATTTATATTTATTATTGGCGTAGGAATTGGGTTGAAGAAAACTGCATACCCCATTTTTTTTGAGCTCTGTCCGTAATTATTGGTGCCAATTCTTCCAATCTACAGGAATAACAATAGAAAAATTGTTTGGCATAGTCAGTGCTTGTGTTTATAAATCTTGTTCCAAGATCCTGATAATCAACTTTCTTTCTTTCGAATTTTGGCGGTGTGCCATTATCGTCATTAAATGTAAAGTTTGCACACATACTGTTCTCTACCACCATTATCTATAATTATTATTGATGAATAATTGTATATATGGATATAAGAATGAATTTGGAATGTTTTTTCTCTGGTTCTATATTGTTCGTTGATAGTCGGTAAATAACTGAGCATTGAGTTCTAAAGAGGTTATGTTTGTTGTGAGTTTTCCCGCGTATAAAAATTTCCGTTAGAGCTGTATGACCGGCCGATAAAAAAATTTTTGTCCGACTTTACCGGCATGATATTTATTTTTGTTATTCAGTTGAAAACTAAAACTATTGTTTTTTGAATATGAAGCGTTTGATTAGAAATATTTAAATGGATGATTCTGTGAATTGATAATGTTGAAAAGGTTAGATAGTAGGTTGGGAGTTATTACCTTATTGATGTGGAAAATCAGGATGAAGACTCGAAACGGTGAACATTTTTCCTAACAATATTTTCCTAACATATTTTTCAAATCCTATGCGTGTCCTGATTTCGCCTACAATATTATACAGATGCTACCACTTTATTCAATCTCTATTTATTTTTTTTTCACATTAATTTTTCGTTAAATTTATTGTTTGTTGAGTGAAGAATTGTCGGTTCTCGAATGTTCGAATTACACTTGTGAATATATACAGGTACACAAAACTATTCGGATATTTTTATTCAATCTGAAGATAAGTTTCGATCCCTGTATTTAAACCCGCATGTGGCCGGTCCAAGGACGTAAATAGCAATGGGTGGAGTAGAAAATTTGTAAGACATATTTTAGAATATTTTTTACAAGCAGAGTATAATTAATACTCAATTTTTATGACATCAGAAATAATTACGAGTAGTAGCTGATAATTTCAATTGAAGATACCGAAGTATGTATGTACAGGTGATAGTTTTATTTAAAAATATTATTTTTATTCAAAATATATTGCGACATACTCGTGAGAGTTGAAAGATATTGTTAAAAAAATATGGTGCCTATTTATTATGTTTGTGGGGTCTATTATATCGAGACAATATATAAATGGAAATTTCTACCACCGTTTACACATTAAAATTCGTTCGATACGATGGTTAACATCAAAATTATATTCAGCTGCGTAGTATTTATACCACTACTGGTAAGTAGTTCTGAAGACGAATATTACGATACATTCCCGATTTTCTTTGCGGACAATATTAAACGTATAGTTCCAACAAGTGAATATTTGTTCGGCACTGATACAAAGATCTACTACATCAGAAATGAAAATAATGAGGTCAAATATACTATTGGAAACAGAGTGAGTTTTTAAGTTTGAAATGTTTTGCGATCAAAATGAATTTCCAATTGAACGATATGTGATTCTATTGCACTCTGTTCTTTTTTTGATTCAGTCAATTCAGGATATAGTATATGATGGAGAACGTTATTCCGGCAGAGAGATGCTAACACCTGGTAATCGTGAGTATTAAATAGTTATGCGTTCATAAAGCAATTTTATTAATTGCCAATATACAAGTTCATCTAATTATTGTATTTAATACTTTTCCACCAGTTAAATTACACGTTAGTGTAAATGGAAATGAAGAAAATGAATCTGAAATATCCGATACTGTATACCCTGAAATTTTAGTAATTGTCGATTATGATTTGTACAAACGTTTTAACAAATCTGAAAATTTGATTATCCCTTACCTGGTATCGTATTGGAATTTAGTGGACTTGAGGTTTTCCGAATTATTGTCTCCAATGTTCCAATTACATATTTCAGCAATTATTATCGCAGAGGTAGGTATTGTGATTATTTATTCCTAACACAAACTTCCACTGTAAATAAATAAAAACATATTTATACATATTTTTATTTTTATTCTGTAGGATTCAACAGTTCTCACTTACCTTCAATACAATAAGCATCTACAAGAGGATGCTGAGAATATTGTATCAACTATTGATGCTCTTGTACAGAAAGGAAGATGGTTATTTAATTTGACTCAGGATATTATTTCTCTGTGTGATTATGATATCGCTATTACTATGACTTCGTGAGTATTTAATTAAAAATTATTGTCTCATTGGTGAGAATATTTATACACAACTGTTGACAATCACATCTATTTTTTCGTGTATGTCAATTGCAGAAACACATTGTGTAGCGAAGTGAAAAATGGTGATTGCATTATTCCTACTCTCGGAATAACTCATCCATCGAAAGTTTGTTCTGATGATTTCGTGGCACAAAGAACAGAAAAAATTGCGATTGTTCAGAATAAAGGTGCCTATGACAAAATAAATTTTGTCGCACGTCAAATTGGTTTGTTGTGAGTAGAGATTTTGGATGGAAATTTTTTTTTTTACTTATCTTGTCAGTCCCTGTTCATTAGCGATTTTGTAAATGATTTCCTGTTATGTAGATTGGGCTCAAAATTTGTAGGTGACAGCCACTGCTTTGAAGATGATGGATCTTTATCATCTAGAAGTTATGCATCTGTTAATTCATCACATTGGTCAAGATGTAGTGAACGAAATTTCCAAACGCTTTTGAAGTATGTTATTAACTTTTATTCTGAAATATTAATTAACCATGGATAAATTTTTGGAGCTATTGAAACATCTTTTCTTCCAATAGATCTTCAGGTGGTAGATGTCTCAGGCGTTTGAAAACTTTCAAAGGTGTATCGTTAGCATCTTATTTTCCTGGTAGTGTAATGGACGCGAATCAACAGTGCAGAAAATTGGGATGGACAAAGGCGTGTCGAATTGATGAATCGATATGCAGACAATTGAAATGTACAAATTCAAAAGTCAATAATGATAAAGCTGATGAATGCACAACAGTACATTCAGAAGCTCCCGATGGAACACCATGTGGCGATGATAAAATATGTATTTTATCCAAATGTGAATACTTTTGACAGAATAAATTATATGATTTGAATCAATTTACAATAAAAAAAATTAAAATTTTCCTCTATATAAATTTTATTTTTCATATAAATGAAGATATAATAAAAAGGACGTTTGAGATATTTGAAAACATGATTTCAAATACTCATTACAAACGATTAAAACTTGGGATGATGAGAGATGAATGATCATCTCAATTTTCTATCTTAATTCACATTATATTGAGCTTTTAATCACTTGAATATTGCGTTATCTCAATTTAATGCTGCATTAATAAAAAATTATACGATGAGCATATATCAGTCATAGTATTGCACATAAGAAAATACGTTGCCGCTACAAAAGATAGAGAGAAAAGGAAAAAAAAAAAACAAAAAATACGTATACTCCCCACAGAAAACATATTTTGGATGCATTACATTGGATAAATTTGATATTCCGGTGATATAATACTGCATATTTTTTTTGACATGGAAGAAGTAAAGAGTATTTAAAACTTGTTCGATGGCTATTATTTCGTGACTTAAAATTACTGGAATTCATAGCGGCAAAATATATTATCTTATGATTTTGATAAATACTGACGTATTTAATCATCTTAGAACAAATTAAGTATACTTTGATATAAAGTTTAACAATAATTTCATAAAATAAAATACGTCATAAAAATTTTAAGTATATATACAATAGTGGAATTTTTTTATGAATATTCAGAGTCTTCAATTGATTATTACATCAATTGCACTATTCCAACATTAATTCACGAATTTTATTTATTGTTTATTATCAACTTATTTCATAAGTTTCATTTATAAATGCAGAATGAAATGCATACGGTATCAAAAATGCAGTCGATTGGATACAGATTGTATCGCTGTGACAAAAATTATGTAACAATAAATGCAATTGAACATGGAATATAAAAAAGAACGTACATTAAAGAGATCTGAATGAGCACAGTGAATTCAAAAATTCTAGAAAATAAATGCAAATTATCGGTACAATATTGACTGATTTAAATGAACTTGAAAGTGGTGATATGCACCTTAAAAATAAATGCATTCCCGAACGATTTTTTGTTGCCATTGATGTATTATACAACCTGTGTGTTGTGTTTATCGATACGCATGTAAAAGATACGCACAATATTGGAATATTATTATCCAAATGTTTTAGACTATAAATTATTTTGTTGTTCCACGATTTTTGTCATGAATTGTTAATTGATTATAAGGCACGTATTTGTACATAATAATTGAATTGTGGCAGCTCAATTGTTTTTTCCTCATACAAAATCACATACTAAATGCACTGTCGCAAAATCTTCTAGTTATAAAATTATTTTAAATTAATTAAAATTGATTAAAAATTGAATAATGTGTTTTACGTAAGAAAAGAAGAATCGAGAGAACAGAATTATTTACGAAAAAATTCCCAATCCATATATTCCAAATGGATTTCACGCATCGAATTAAAATGGAATAATAGAAGCAGGTCATTCAGATGACAATAAATACTGCATTCTATTGATCAAGCTTTCAATCTGTTACTTACTAACTGGTAACAATGATATTCTTTTCTTTATGTGACTTAGTCTTTCTATGCTCACAGAGCCATTGAATATAATATACTTTCTCTGGTTTCTCTTTTTCTTATTTTGGATCACGATGTCGATGGAGTAACAAGAAAATAACAAACAAATAATCACAATTTTCCCACACTATTTTCATCGTTTTTCTCTGCTGAATTGAATAATGTAAAATTATTGATTGATCCATAAACATCAACCGAGAGAAATTTATTGCAATCGGGTGAAACCGACAATTTTGCATTGCAACTAAGTGGTAATGAAATTAATCCTAATAACGCTGGAAAATTTGGATCTTTTGCAATTTTCGATGACCAAAATTCCCGAGCTTTTTCAATAGAACTCGTTGCGTTATTTTCATTTTGATTATCTCCGTGTCTCGGCGCTAAACTTAAGAGATCTGCATTTGCGGTTTGGCTAGTGCTTAACGGTGGATTTAAAGACGAACTCACATTACTGAAGGACGTTGTTGAACTTCGTGGCATACCAGTGCGACTTCGTCTTTTTTTTTTCTTTTCATCCGGTATCAAAGCAATATTCCATGCTGCCAACTCATCACAATTCACCGAAAATAAAATTGGTATACCAATAGCTGCTGGCGCCCAATGTAATTGTCGAACTGAGTTACAATGGAGACGGAGTAGGCCACAATTCTTCTCTTCATTAATATCATAGATCTACAATGAACGATAAAATTACTATTGGTGCTTAAAAAGTAAAAAAAAATAGTTCAATAATAGAAAATCAACTGCTAATGACTCACCAGAATGTCACCGTCTTTCATCCCAACTGCTATAAATTTCCCATCCGGTGAAAACGCACAACACTCCAATTTGTTATCGAAATATCTTTTTTCACCATATTGCTTTATTTGTATTGGCACCGCTTTATCATCATATTGAATGCAATGAAGAATCAATTCACAAGTGACATTCAACAACGCCAACATATCTTTCCGTGAATTCAATGAACTGTAACAAATATTAGAGTTTCGAATAGTGATAACCCCGCAGAGATTCTCACTGTTGGCGTTCGTAAGATTCCTCGAATTAATTGCCTGCCAATCTTTCTGAATTTTCTTCCATATAATGATATTCCCTTCACGCGATATGGTTATCACATAATTATTCCTAATATTGTGAACATCAATAACATTTTTTGGTCTACTCACTGACTGATGACCATCGCACCAAAATATCAGTTCTTCTTTGTCTTTGCAGACAATGGTATTTTCAATACCCAAAAATCTAACAAAACTTGAACAATCACTCAGTTCCATAATCAATGTTGTTGTTCCATCATTGACATCGCACAAATATACAGCACCCTTATTTGTAGCATATAAAATTTTATTTGCCTCCATATTTAAAGACAATGTCACAATTTGTGGTGATTTACATTGAAAATCAGTAATCATATTATAACCACGATACAATCCTATTTTATTTCCGACTACTTCCTGTGCAACAATATCTAACTCTCCTAATGGCTTCATCACTGTATCAAATAGTGGCCGTTTAATTGACCGTAGAAATTCGTCTTTTCCACAGAAAGTAAATCGCTGAATGGATTGTTTATAACCACTAATTATTATATGACTATCATTGTACCAATATGTATCTAATGATATGGCACGTGCTGTAAATGATTGCTCTGGTTCAAATGGTGAATCAATACACCAGACTTTTACCATATCATCGGAACCAGCGGTAATTAAATATTTTTCATCGTGCGTGAGGGTTGCTGTAACAAATGTACAATTGTTTGCTTCAAATAAATTACGTCGCTCAGGGTTGCACAGTGTGCCGGACAGTGAAATGTTTAGTTTAGTAACAAAAGCCTTGTCTGAGGTAACAATAACCGTGTATATTTCAACAGCACTCTCAAAAGTTGGAATACCTTGGAAATATATGACTTTTATTATATTTTCTGGATTTGTTCCAGGAATTTTCTGATCTTTCCATAAAACATTAATTTTGGATGGGAGGTCGTCGTATTTGCCACCATTTTCTGTATATACTGTGAGGTGTCCTTTTATATCCAATGCGTGAATAAATTTGTGGACTTTAGTAAAAATTATGCGTTGAATACCATTTTCAGAAAAGGACAATGTTGATATAACTTCACCATTGATATTCCATACTACAATGATGCCTTTTGCGGTGCATGCAGCAACACGTTCACTGTCAGAACTTAATGCCATGTCAGTGATTTGTTGATTTTCAATAAAATATGTTGTTGCACTAGTATCCTTTATTTCACGATGCACATTACTCCAGAACCTTTGTTTTTCTCGTGGTGTAGTTGTTGTATTCTCTTCATCATCAGATTTATTTCCGTATTCGTCTTTTTGTTCGAGTAAAAATCGTTTGATTGTCGATTTGTTATTTAAGGCGAGAAAGAAATCACCTTCACGTGATACAATTACTTTAATTATATCCGATTTTTCGTGGAAGTTAAATGGTCGCCAACATTTACCATTACATTGTCGAACTTGACCGTGTTTATCACCAATTAATACTTGGTCTGGATTATCAGTAAAATTTATTGTAGTCAATTCACTTGGCATTTCCGTGCTTATAGGACTTTCTGGATTTTCATGTTGCTTTGTATGAGAAAAATAGAAATATTTCGGATTGGCGTGTGCAAAATCACGAGCAACATCATAACAATATCCTGGTTTATGATGATTCAATGCTATCTGAACTAAATCAATGCATTTTCTCTGTCTATGATCAGCCAAGATTCTCGCGTAAGATTCTATAACATTCTTTAAATCGATGACTTTTGCCTCAGTTTCTTCATCATCATCTGTGATATATTTCCTATATTTCTTTAGATCAATAAGTAAATCGTTGAGTCCACTGCTATTTATTTTAGCTTGAAGAAATTTGAAATCCAAATAAATTTCTCGTATTACACGAAAGATTTTGGCTTGTTCAAGATGATGTCCAATGTAAGAATAACAATAATTATCCATTGGCAATTTTGAATAGTCATGTTTGCAATAACGAAATATTTTTTCCACAAAATTTTTGTGCTGTTTTGCTAATTCAGCGGGAACTATTTTATTTCTCAAATGACACACGAGTAACTCGTGTATTCCGTAGATGTATGTTTTCAAATCACCATTCCACTGTTTAACAGCAAGGGACTTGTGACATAGTCCAACCATTATTTCTTCCACACGAAATCTTCCTATACCCCATAACACTTCCAATGTTGTTGGAGCTATATTCACATCCTCATCAAAAATCACCAACATTTTATAACGAATTTGTTCTTCATCCCCCAACTGATCGATACACATATCAAATATCAATTTCTGTTTAGCAAGAAATTTCTCCATGACCTGATTAGTTGTGTCTTTTTTACGTAATGCTTTGAGATAAAAGTGCCAACGTCCACGACTAATGGCCATATCATCCTTGAATTCTTCAAATTGTGCAGCAAACATCGCAATCAATAATGGCATACCATTACATTCGTTATGTATTTCTCGTGCTTCTTCAGGCAATCTATCAATTGCAATACCCAATGCTTTGGCAAATAATTCTAAACTTTCGGTTTCAGTGAATCCATTTTTCATTTCAATGAATTCACCAATACGATCACTATCTATTAAATCAATGTTCGTTGTTATTAAGAGTGTTTTACATGGGAAATCAAATTGTTCAATGATACGTTTATCCCATACATCATCGAGAATTATTAACGCTTTGCAATGATCTTTATGGAGGAAATGTTGTCGCAGTTGCAGTAACATCTCATCCACTTTTCGCGAATTCGATGAAACTGTTTCATTGGTAATTAAATGATGCAAATGATTTAATTGTATTAATAGTTCGTCATTAATTTTGCTCTTACATCCAAATCTCAACCAATATACTTGATCCTGCAAGATTTTATGATTAAAAAGCTAGTTTGCAGAAACTATTAACACACTTTTTTTATTCCAGGTAGATACTTACTCCGAAAACTCTTTTCACAAAGTCTTTGTCATCGATAATAATGCTTTTTGCTAGCCAAGATTTTCCAAACCCTTTCATACCATGCAAAATGACGTATGCACCAGGTGTCAACTTTGTTAGTGCACTTTTCAGCTGTTCAATCTGTTTCAAACACATAAAGTAATTTCAAGAACATAGTACAATAAAAAATTAATTATTATATTTAATATTCAATTCATAACATTGTGAATTGTAATACATTAACTCACCAATAGCCATTTCCAAATCACAAGCATAAAATGAAATCATTTGATTTATTATTAATAAATTTATCGTGATATTGGAACAGATTTAATCGATTATTGAATCATCATTGAAGTGATAAGATTAGTTTTTTTCTTTAAAAGTAGCATACGGCCAATGACCTTGATGAGAGTGAATCACGATTCTCACGATCACTGAGCGCTTGATCTTGAAGACAATTTATATCGTATTGAAAAATCACATACCTTTTGATGACGTGGAACAGTTAGATTTGGCAATTGTGGTACATATGATTGTATTGTTGATCGATTAGATTGCATTTCATCAGGAGTATATTGACTATTTAATTTTTCTAACTCCAACGCCAGTAGATCCACCAGCCACGGATAATGTAGCCTCAAGGATTCATGAAAATATTTGAACGCACGGGGCCCCCGACTTAAAAAAAAATAAAATTAGATGATAAGAGATCCTTTCGGTGATCAAGAATGCAGAAAAATGAATTCATATATATCAGGAAAAACAAAAAGTTACACACTCTGGTAATATATCTAATAATGCTGCCGCTCGATCCAACGGACTGGCCGCATTTATTTCATCAATATCATTGTTATTTAGTATCTGCTCTTCCTGTAAAAGAGTTATGACTCCATTGCGCACATCGATATCTTGAATGAGTTTTCTCTTCAGATCGTTCAGTATTTTTCGGTGAGACGGTTCCATTTCGCTTCATCCAATTTCCATTCCATATAATTTGAATTTAATTTATGATTTTCGGCATAAACAAAATTCTAATGAAATAAAAATTTTACATCAACAACATTCAGCTAACATTCATTATTTAAATTTAAATAAAATAATATCTATAGATCAAGTTCATATAAAGGTAATCGCTTTATTTACTGCAGCAACAGAATAAATATGTATTCGATGAAAGCAACAGGAGAAAAATGACAAAATTTGGCAAGTCAGGACTAATGACGTGGGCGAATCCTGAATTCCCCACAATCACAAATATGGTAGGAACACTGGTGACAAATGTGGCCTTCGAAATCAGCTGTGATTTAATTTGATTTGAATTGTGAAGCATATATATATATATATATATATATATCGTTGAAAAAGTAACACAATAAATAATTAATTTAACGACCACTTGTAAGTCACTCACAATAAATAATGCGCAGCTATGCGTGTTGAGGTCAGTCTTTGTGTTTCACATATTTTATGAAATCAGCTCTGTCAATGTTGGGGGTCAAGCACTGACAGTATAAATGAATGTGATACATGCACCACAGTTGTAAGTGTATCTCTAACTGAAGATTACTGAATATATTCAAAACACTGTAATGGAATGTGAGCGGCGGCACCACTGTCAAACAATGCTATGTCGCTATGGTATATGTACTTCGATATAGTTTGATCGTATGGTGTCCAATAAAGTGGCCAAGGGAGGTAAGAGCTAATAGCTGCAGTGTTGAGTTTGGCTGATAGCACAGCAAAGTGACGCGATGTTGCTTGGTTGAAAAGCAATTTTCTAGTATTGTCGGATGGACTCGGCTTATCTCGTGTGCAAATACGAGTTCTCCCAGATATATATATATATATATATATAAATATTTCTATGTATATATAGATGCTGTTGCGCGCCAAGAGACTGATTTGTGTGGGCGAATAGATAGGAAAAGGCGCGAACGGGAGACCAGGAAGAAATGATATAGAATGGTTGGTTTGTGAGTGGAAGCGAATGAGAGAGAGAGAGGAAAAAATTGTTCAATTTTTTATTACTTCCAATTTCTGTTTCATCAAGGTCAATTATTTCTTGTTTTTATTTGTAATATTATTTATTTTTCGATGCAAACGTATGAAAATTCCCGCGAATTTAATGACTCTGTAGGAATTCACGGAGGGAAAATGAGTATGAGAAAAATTCCTAACTGCAGAAGAGATAATTTAAGGTGATTATAGATATGATGGATGTTTAATCCTCTGCAATTTTATTGAATGTAAGAGATAACTTTTAGGTTATGTGCGAAAATTTCCCGCGGATTTTATGATTTCAGGAATTAATTAAGAAAAAGAGAAAAAAATATTTACTCATTTGAAAAAATATATACTTTCAGGATACGATATTGATTGTTTTTGGGTCGGTCTCTTCTTTTATCAGTGCAGGTATGAAAGATTATCGGCTGTAGTGGTCGTATAACAAATATAGTATAAATAAAGATACAAAAACTCAGTGACGTCATTACTATACAACGAGTATATCGCACACAATTAAGGTTTATCTTCATATTAAATAAATGTTATCGGCATTTATGTTGTTATGACGTGATCTCGAGTTACAAATGTCATTGCACTGTATTCGAGAACTCATGTGTATATATGCTACAAACATTAAATTGTGGAATGCAGTATATACTTTTGTTCAGATTCACAATAGAGATTTGAAAACCTCAGTTCTGTCCGATGAGTTACAAGAATCCGGCATAGTCTAGTGGCTCAGGATACCTGGCTCTCACCCAGGAGGCCCGGGTTCGATTCCCGGTGTCGGAAATTCTCTTTTTTTTTTTCTTTGAGTCTCAATGTAAATTTGAGTTGTGAAAAAGAGAAATTTGAATCTCTTTTCAACGTGTGAACTTAGTCAATTGTTAATATTCTATGAAAAAGGTGAGTAAGACTTCAATTTCTGGGTAGCCATCCGGCGGCAACATCAACTTTTGTTGTTGAAACCGGAGGAAGGAATGAAACAGACGGACTAAAATTAGGAGAGTTTATCCGAGATGGTTCCATATAACTGGTTTGTACAGCTGCGGTAAATCTGCGGTTCATATTAACAGTAGGATTAAGTATAAATGGAATAAGAAGCCACAGAATGTGCATGCAAACATACCTACTTGTCCAAAATCAGGCTGAGCGATGGCAACAACAACAGCTACACTGAAGCACTCTATCTGAACGCTTTGTTCAACTTGGGCGAAGATAAAGCAGCGGTGGTAGGATAAGATGACCATAATTGAACATCACGCCACAGATGGAGACACTCCACATTGGCTAGATTCAACAGCCTCGCTGTTATCGACAGCACAGTCGGTAAGGAAGTGGCAGAGCGCCCAAATTACTACATTAGTTCACCAAGAGGAAGGATCGCAACAAGCTACTGAACACATTGTTTTGTTCATTTATTCCACAACACTATTGCGGCTATTTTTCTCCGGCTCCTAACAAACCAATATTGTTATTTGATAGCAACAACTTGTCTTATTGAACTATTGACAACACACATGCAATGGAAATTATTCATATGCCACCATCGCACTTGATAATTTTCAATACTCGTTACAATACGTACTGACTTTCTGAACTCATGATATCAAAAATCTTTTGTAACTCAAACATTTACTAGGAGTCATTGAGCGAAATTTTTGCCAATTTTGAAACGGGTAAATTGTCGGGAATTAGACTGTAATAAAAAATTGGGCTATCAATTCAAATACTAAATTCCTTTTTTTTTTTTGCGTATCATGATCGCTCCAATTTCACGTTATTAAATTTAATCTGACAATAACAACTGCGTCTTTTGTATTGATGGCATAAAACTATTGTTAAAGGTGTATGTGCAACAGCAAAATTTTCGTCCTCTCAACCGCATAAAGTCTTGTTCTTTCTCGCTCAAACAGCCCTCGAGGCTACCACTCTCTTACTCCCATTCTTTCCCTCTTACAGGGATTATTCCGACTCACATTAAAATGCCGATATTTCGAAATCAAGCAGTTTTTTTCAGCCGCAATTATCTACCATTGGAAAAAAAAAAATAAAATAAAATAAACGAAAGAAGAAAAAAGCAAAACGTCCCGACGCTTTTGTGTCTCGCTCACGTTTCACCGTATAGCCTCTATCATTCAAATTACACCCTGACAAACTGACACGTAAATTGCCCCACGGAGTTTGTGTCTTATATCGGGTGTAACGAATTGGCCTGCGTCTGTTTTTATATGTGCGGTGTAACTCACCCCGCTTTATATCTCTCATTTCACTCAGTTAAATTATTCCTTTTTCATTCTGACTCTCCATTACCTCAAAATGAAAAAAAAAAAATTCATATCCGCACTGTATTTATATAAATATTTCGAATGACGCAATTCACCATATAATTATTCATAAACCATAATTAATTTTGATAATGATGAAAGATAAATTAATTCCAGACATCCGGCATCAAATGAATTGATCGTGTAGCCATTGGTATATATATTCTGTGAGTATACTTTATAAAAAAGAATAATTTTTCCAACAAATCGCAAATGATTATATTACTCTGTAGCATCCAAATGCGTTCGCATGTTGATACACATTCAATTCGTATACGTATACATATACAATAGAACAAATGTTCCGTGCTTTTGAATGAACATCCCCCGGGCTAATAAAGAAAAGTAAAAGAGGGAAAGAGACGAAGAGCGATAACAGGAGGGGAAAATGTTGTGTTGGCTAGCGGGGGAAGAACGTGCAACGTCACGAGATCATGACAATCACGAAGAAGCTTCGATCACGACGCACACGGAATGCCCGCCAACTGTACAATACTATACACACGCAATCCAAGCTGGCATCCACAGCTCGTGTTCGCCGGATTGTAGGTACACACCACTAGAACAGACCAAACGCCAGTTTTGTTTCGTTCTTCATGGTGCGCGAAACGTATATAGAAGTGTTTTTACAATTCGACCCACGAAAAAATCAATCAATTTGCAAAAAATTAGTTTAACTATACAATTGAGTAGCGAGGAAATATAATATTTCCCTTGTCTATCGTGGGTGTTGCAATAATGTGAACTGTCAAACGTATTTTACTCTCGCTTTTCTCGTTGAATTCTCATGGCGTTAAAAGTATTTGATAATTCGATTGACGAGATTATTTTATCAGTTGTAAATTGATAGCGAAAGTGAAATCACCAGTAAGATAATTATTCCCAATTATTAACTCTCACTTCTTCCTCACTGTTTGCTCGCACATTCTTCGCTCTCATATCTCTATCTCTCGCTTTTTTCCCATGGATAAGTCATTGTTTGTTACTGATTCACGTGCGCGTAAGTCTATAGCTTGATGAACAAGGTGAATCTCTTTGATCTATACACTCATATTATATGTATATGCACATGTACACGTGTACACAGTTGCAATCATCCATTTTGCGAGAGACGGCTGTACAAATGTATATGTATGAGTTTCCCAGTCGATACACTTCCCCTATCATGTTTACTTGAATTAAACATCAACCCCTCGACTCTATACCAATTGGTGCTTGTTGCGTCGTACGTTTGATTTCAACTTGTATATACGCAATACGCCTACAAAATAAAAAGTAAAAAAATTTATTATCCACATTAATCGATACACCTGAACTCAATATTTTTTTCTCATCATTAAATTCCTTGACGGCGAAAAGAAAACAAAAACATAATGATGACATGAAATAATTGATGGAATTCAATAAATATTTCCTATTAAATTCAATATAAAAGTTCGGGTGAGCATAAATATATACGAAGAAGTTATCGTCCTACTTACCCATACTTTAACACATATTGAGGGGACATTTTAGTGCAGCGGTAATGTCACAAGGCCGATCATAATTCTTGTGATGGAATCTGGTCCCGTTGGATCAAGTACACGAGTAAGTGCGACAGCTGCTATGGTCGCATCAGATCCTATACACATAATACAAGTGCATTGCACACGCCAGTTTGGTTAATGCTCAATTAAACGATCATACTCATCGTCATTCCATCGTTTTTGTGTTGTTATATATCATCATGCCGACGCGATACTCAAACGCATTCTCCATGTGATCATCTTATACATCTCTATGTATATGTATAACGATCGAATATATATGTATATATAAAACACCATCGCAACCCCAACATTCACTCTCTTTCCACTGAACGTGTTTTACTTTTTACCATGCGCCTTATACGTTTCGAATGACAGCCAGCAGGTGATGTTTAGGCTCGCGATGCACCGGGAGATTGTTGGGTTTTATATATCGTGGTGCAATTATTGTCCAGTCTGGATAAATATATATATATATATATTTATGTGTATGGATGGAGCTCAACGTCCCGTCACTCAAGCACCAACAGGCTCATCGACCGAAAGAATACGTCGAAAAAATTCCCAACCACGGTGGTATCGTTTTATTCATGCATGGGCATGTGTATATATGTTGAAAATTTAATCGTGAATGCGAATATGCATCACATGTGTGTATGAAGATGGCACAAGTTAAGCCCGACGGATTAGTTGCTTCCTGTCGTTCGTGCCAAGAAGACAAACGTTTGAACATCGATATATATATTTACTTCGTTATTCATTGTATTGTGAAGAGAAAAAAATTGAATTAAATGATTTATTTTGATGGGAATATTTTGTATTAAAGTGTGATGTATTGTGAGGTATGCGTTATAATCAGAACTTACCTTGTTATCTCGACAATTCGAAATGGATACATATTGATATAGAGTTATATGTGTATGTATATAATGATTGAGATAATTCAATTGCAGTTGTTGAAACTGAATATAGGGGAAATTATTCAATTCCCTTCATCACTGGATGATCAGTTTGGTATATGAATATATTATGGTGGATGATATATGAGCAAATCATATCACTTCAAGGTGAGTAATCGCATCGATGAAGAAGGTTGGAATTATATTTATGAGTGTGTATACCTACGTCAAAGATATATAAATTGTTAAAGAAATTTGTCAATTCATATGTTTAGTGTGTGTAAGTCTAAATTTAATTTAGAGAATATTGTGTGTCTGCTTAATCCACAGTTTTCTAGTTTGATAATGTAAAATATTTACGAAACATTGAGTTCAGAAGTTTACTACATTTGTTTGTAAAATTGAAAAATTACCTCGTATAAAAAGTAGCTCATTATATATTTATTCTCAATAATTTAATATTCTCATCTGAAATTACAGTATGAATATCAATCTTTTATTTCACTGTGATCAATTACGTTCAATTATATAAACAAAATGACAATAAATGCAAATTTCTCACCTGTATTTTTTTTTTCTTTTATTTCAACAAATTGCAACACAATCGATTGATTGGTGATGATATGAGTGTTGTTTTTTTCCAAATGAAAAAATAATGGATCATCACTCTTTCATCTGGCCGTGCACAGTAAGTTCCATTGATGTGTGAATGTGTGAAAAAAATTCTTCCTTCACCTGTAATAAATACAATAATTATTTTCAATGATAAGAGAATGACAAAGAAAAAAATGAGGATAAAGTTCGGGTGGGGTCTTGGTCGCAGTTACAGCCATCGTCGTCGTCATTGTGGTTTTGTGTCTTGTTTGTCGTTTATAGAGAATGGGTGAGGGGGAAAAGTCGGTGAGCGTTTTTTTTTTTCTTCGTGTGTGTTGTTGCGTTGCTGTCTCTCGCGTGGGAGTAATATAATAGTAGTCGTTATCGTGATCGTTGGTTGGGCGGAGTCGAAATGCACCAACCAGCATACTCGACTGTATATTTCTGCCACCACCATATGCCCCCCCAAACATATTATCACTAAACACCCAGTGCTCGCGCAAGCACCATCGTCACTCTTGTAGCATTCTGTGGTTATATGCAACGTTTTCAGCCACTCACACGCTCGCGCTTCTCGCCGCCATCATGATTTATGAGTGTTTTTTCAGCTAACGCGCGTCGTTGGCTCTCTTTCTCTTATACAATTGCTTTCTCACTTTTTCTACACATACTTACTTCTTTTACCACTCAAGCTTCTCTCTGTTTCTGCATTAGCGCCCGCGCGCCCTCTCTCGTCACTATTTTGCACTTCACATAGGTTATGTTACCTACTTCGTGTTCTTCGCGCCAAATTAGTAGACGCCAGATAGTGATTAGTATATGCATATCATGAATATTAAATTAGATTGTAAGTGAATAATGATGTTTATAATGTTTAGTAGGTTTTCGTTAGCCGTTTAATGAAATCATTTTGAATAATGATTGATGCAATTAATTATGTATTATCACGAATGGTATTGTGAGGTTATATCACTTGACGATGTAACTTAACCTCAAAATCGGTGGCATGTTGCATCAGAAACACTTGTATTTATATTATAGAAGATTGTTTTGTTTTATATGATAGTTTTGTATCGTTTAGGAAATTGTTTATGCAATTATTGTTAGGTTGTTATTTCATGATGATTATTAGTTTTATTTTATTCATTACTCTTTACGTGTATCTCTTATGTAAGAGTAAATTTATGTTTGGTAGGTTTTTATTTGTGATAACTTTTTGTAAGATAATGATTAGATATATCTGTAATGGGGAAAGCATCGCTTTTTTCGGTTTTTATTCTGGAAACGTATTTCGTAAAGATCCTGATAGTCACGAAAAAAAATTGATAAATATTTTTACAGAGTAATGTATGTGGATTAATTTGATAATGAATAGGTTGTAGTGTTTTTCTGCTCCGAAAATATTCACTGAGTGATTATACAGATGGAATAGTATAAAATATAATCGATTTCAGTTTGCATTGTTTTTTTGTATTTAAGTTTGTCAACGATAGTTCAATACAGGCAAAAATAGTTGATCTTAGCCGTAAGAAGATATTATTTCGTTTCGAATAACTGTCCTCAATTACTATCATTGTTTAGTTGTTTATATCAGATGTAACTTAATTGTTAGTTCAGTATAGTTTTCTGATGATACAGATTCATTTGCGTTAGACAATAGTTCCACGATGGAATACGTTAGAGATATGATAGAATTTTGAGTTATAAAGGAGACGATGGTACGAATATATGTCGTGATAAAATTGCCACCAATATGACTGCAACGGTTGGATTGATGTCAAACATTCTTAAAGGTGCGGGATGTAGATGATTGAGAATAAAAACTAACGAATAAAATACAGTTTGAAATAAAGTACATGAATAATAATCGGAAAAGTGTTTTACAAAAAGACATTTGGTTTTGTTCTTTGCTATCTATTGAATTTAAAAATATGATAAGATTATTAACGTAACGAAATGTGGAAGTGTCGATTTAAATACTCCGGATCGTTAAAAATCACATTAAATTATCATATAAAATACAATGACAAACAGGATTTTCACAATTAAACACTACAACGATGTCAAATTGTGCCTGTATACATTGCAAACGTGAACAAAGCGCTCCCTGATGTGGTGAGTTTATAATACATAATACATACTATTATCATATATATTTTTCTACTCTCAAACACACATTACTTCCGTGTTGAAGTTGTATATTTATTAAATTAACGATACAGACAATCAGAATAATTATTATTACCGATGATAATTGTTTCATTTGACGTCTTATACTGCAATCATTAACACAAGTTAAGAGTATTAACGGATATGTAGACGTCTATGTTGCATTGTTTAAATAAGCGGAAGATGCATTTATTCAACATGTGCATTAGATGTGGCAGTATAGTCGTCGTTACAGAACGATAGGTGCTAATGCGTAATATTGCGTTGGGATAGCTCGTGTCTTGCTTTTTCTCTAGCGTGATATACGCAATTGGCATGCGATGTGGCGTGCTACTTTTGTTAACATATATTACATATACCCATATCCATATGTACATAGTGTGTTTCCGAATTACTGGATTTCCTGTAAATATAACACTTTTGGGTCCATTTCGAATCGAGAAGATTTTATAACCATTTCTTTATCCGAAATGGACGAGAGCTTTTTGATTTGCAATATAAAATTATCATTGATGGATAGTTCAGTAATGATTGGACACCTTGTATATATATACGCACTTGATTTGTTGTGCACAATTGATAGAGAGAAGTTGGTATATTTATTACCGCGATTTTCATAAATCCATCTGCATAAATTAAAAATGCGTAATTAAAGTCACAACGATTTTTTTCGTAATTTATAGGGCGACAAAATTTTATTTTCGTTCCTTGCTTTCAATTTTTTTCTTTTTTTCTCTCTTTATTTGCATATATAACTCTTTTTTACTTCAAAAGTAAAATCATTGCACATGATCGAAATAAATAATCATGTGGGTTTGCGTGGTGTATATTCGTTTTAAAAAGTGGCCACGCGCGTACTCTTTTAAACTTTGATGCCAACGAGTATATGTATATGGAGTACCTATATAATGCTCACTGCATTGGCTATATCATACTTCTTATGTATTAATACATACTTTTACACCCACATACATACATATGCAATCATGACGTTTTACACGTTACACTCTCATAATTTACGGCGGGCTAATGATGACGGATGGAGAACGGCCAACTCACTGATAAAACTTTTACCAAGCATTTACCTATATAACATATATATATATACATATGCATAAAACACTTGAGTATATTTATACGAGCACACGAGTTTATACTCGCCACAATAATCAACATGATCAACCACAAAATTCATTGATTATGCTAATGAATAATAATTTTTATCGATTCAATTTAATATTTTTATTCTGCGTGTAAATTTATGCGTGTGTGAAATTAATAAATGTTGAAGGAAAACTATTAAACTTATGAATTATTTCATGTGAAAGTATAATTTTATTAAATGCTACAATCTAAATATATTTTAAATCCAATGTTTTCTTGCAAAATATATAATAATATTTTATAATACGTCAGTGATTTTGATAACAAGTACAAAAATACATGTGGGGAATTATTAAAGATGTAACAGCGAGTATTTTATGTTGACATTGAAGTTGTGTTGGAGTCTGTGTCTGAATCATAAGTACCACCGATTATAATACAGCGGGGGGGATAAAGAAATTATGTTATTTTCCACAGAGTAATTTTCAGTATAATGTCAAATAATTTTCTTTCATTTTATTATTACATCATTGTGTATACTATACGTTATGTCTTTTCATAGACAGTATAACAATGCCACTGGTTGTGACTGTGTTTGTGACAACGAATAAAGTTCTCAGACACTTGGTGACTTGATGTTGAGTAACGATGAGTACGTTCACATGTGCTGACGATGCCGAGTTTATAAATTCTCACGTGTTACCGGCATTCCCGTTGGATTTTTGTTCGTCCCTCGGGTATTCTTTATATTTCTTTCCCCTATATCTAACAATATTTTAATAAAAAAAATAAATATATTGAAGTAACTGCAAAAGAAAAATTAATTAAAAAAAAGAATGTGATTTCGATCACACAGGTCCCACCGAGATTTGAACTCGGATCGCTGGATTCAAAGTCCAGAGTGCTAACCATTACACCATGGGACCAATATGAACACAAATAAAAAAAAAATCGCAACGAATTACAATTTTTATCTTTACTTCCATTCATTAATAATAATACGTATTTAGGGTTTATGAATATAGTCAAATTATTTCTTTAATTTCTCATGACAGATTGTACTTCTACTATTGATATTACAAACGTGATATATTGATTTTTAGAGATTCTTTCACTGATTCGGGATTACTCATCTACAATTGTTCAATGCAACATTTGCAAACTCTGCAGTGCTGATTCCTCAGAACTTTACTCCCTTTACAACTTTCGGAAATTGGTGTTCTGGTAGACTTGATAGAGTGTCCTTGGCAGGCATAGAATAGAAACCGAGGACTGATATGCTTCTGTTTTATTCTCAAGCAGAAGGGGAAGTTGAGGGAAGGGAGGGTGGAGTAGGTATGATGGGGTATAATTTGACTTATTGATTGTCTTTTGAATATTTCAGTTCAACTATAATAAAATCGTACGTAGATATTGTTGTAGAATTTATTTCATCATCCACTTTGTGATTATCGTTACTGTAATTTATCTTACTGTAATCAATCGTCTGATGATTATTAAATATTGATAGGGAAAATAATTGAATGGATGTGTTAAGTTTATTGTTGTGTATCAGCATTGCATTCATCGGAATGGAAAACATTGTGTTTTGTGGTTCAGTTAATTGTTGATTGGGTTTATTGGATATTTGTGTTCGTCGGATTAATAGAAAAAAAAAAAAGGAAAAAAAAAAAATTGCCGAAACCCGGGATCGAACCAGGGACATTTAGATCTTCAGTCTAACGCTCTCCCAACTGAGCTATTTCGGCGCCGATAGAAGAGCATGCCAGACGCTTCTATTTCAATATTGACATTTTTTGTTATATTCTCGATTGGTAGATAATTTTTTTTTTAATCCATAATTAACGAATAAAAAAAAATGGACCATTAAAATTCTGCGCTCATGTATATTCAAGTGTTATACGCATACATGAATATTTGAAGAATGTTGTATGAAAGAATAAGAGATACGTATTTTTTTTTGATTGATCATTTGATCGCAGTGCTGCTGACGTCAGCGTTGAATAATGCCATGATAACAATATTATCATTCAATCTGTCATACGAAGAAAATGATTGTGTGAATTCAAAAGATATATAATTTAAAATAGAACATTATTTTAAATCATGGTTACGTTTGAATGGATTAGAAATTTTTTCCATCATTCGAAGAGTGATTTTTCAACTCGTAAATTAGTAAAACATCTTTTTTATCACCAAGACTTTTAAAAATATTCTTCTTATATGGTGTCGAACAGTTGTTATTCCAATTGAGCAAAGAAAATTCCGAATATTCACATTAAATTGCTAATAAATTTATGTCTAGTATTTTTTGATACTATATATCTATTACGAATATTATTATGAAAATAAAAACAAGAAATTTCACAATTTTCAACATTATCCTCATCAATCTTACAGATACTAAACAATTCTCTTTGTTGTAAATCAAAGAGATTATCACACTTGTATCGTCGTGATTATTGTCGCTTTATTATTAGTTGGCAAAAAAGAAAAAGAGAAATAGAAAGAAATTGGCGGAAGAGTCACATTATATGCGCGTGGAAAAAAGCGGACCGATTGTATTGCGTCGTTTATTTCTAACTTCCGGCTGGCCCGTGGTTGGTTGGGAGCTTTCGCATCCACTGGCGGGCTGAACTACAATTAAAGTAATTGGCCTCATTGTGCTGTCCGGAGCGAAAGCTATAGTGAATGGGCACTGTCAGCTAAGAGAGAAAGAGATGGAGAAACGCGCACGGGGCATGAGTCCCAAACAGAAAAATTGTGCGCGCACCTATCTTACGGTTCGCGGCGTTGATGTATACACAGTGCTTCTCACCGCAGATAATGTTGTGGTTTTATTCACAGATCACAACGGACCTTGAAGCTGAATTTTTTCCCTTTGTACTGGAGCTCCGGTTCTTTTTTTTTTTCTTTTTTTTCAACTGGAAGTATTTATTTTTCTTCTATATTAAACCTTCCATAAATTTTTCTGAACATTTATTTATGCTGAAGCAATTTGAATTAATGTTCTGCACCCTTGTTCACGTTCGGGACATTTGAGAGACACTTGTGCTCCACTTGGTCCACTTGGTGTTGAGGAAAACGTCAGTCAAAACAATTGCATATAGATAAGTGTGCTTTTTAAAAAGTGTTGAATGTGATATACAGTAAAATCTTGCAAATTACTCACGAAAATTTCTCGTAGTGAGATTGTACTATATATGGATAATTTATTTATACAGTTTTCCCCTCAGATTATTCAGAATATACTTATTTATAACTATGGAAATCGTAATCTTTTTTTTTTTTTTTTTTTTTCGGTCTCATAAATATTAGTCGCCTGTTAATGGTACAGCATTATAGTTATCGTAGTTAGTGAGTTGAACGAACAGGATTTATATAATTGAGTTACGTACACAGCAATTAATGTCCTAATATCTTTCAACTTTTTTGTATTTTTCTTTTATCTTAATTAATCAGCATTCAATCAGTAGTTAAACAAATACGTCCATGCAATTCAATTTTTTTTCTTTACACGTTCGTAATACATTTAATTAATTGTTTTTTTTTTTTTGCTTTTTTATCACTTCTTCATTCAATGCTGAACTCATTTGTACTGTCAACTGGAAAGCAGCTGGATAATTAGGATTATCAAATTATTCGCAGTGTGTGATATACTAAAGTTAATGATCCGTCAGAGGTATCAGAGATGAGAACCAAGTTGTCAGGCAGATGTTTCGTTCGCGTTGATTCTGGGTGGTCAAATAAATGTAGCAGACATTATTATGACTTCCTCAGTTTTTTACTTAAATAAAAAAAAAACCCATCTCGATGGTAATCGTGTATATTATCCCATGAGCGATACGATAACCCCTCAAATGACTTTAGATATTTGCATGAAGATACAAACAATTTTTTTTTAGTATGTATTGTATGATACACTGAACATGAGGGCAATAAATCACTACTATTATATGCATTGAGGGGAAGAGTCATCTTTCTTGCAATTATAATTAATAAAGTAATCATAGGTACATTCCTATGTACTTTCATTAACATTCTTAATGAGTATCCATGCATTTTTATTATAAATTAAATTTTTATATAAAATATAAAAAAAAATTTCCTTCGAGCCGGATTTGAACCAGCGACCTATGGATGTCTAATTTTTCTTCTAACCAACTACAGTCCACCGCTCTACCAACTGAGCTATCGAAGGACTTGTATTTACCTTGAAACAAAAATTAGTATATTTAATATATCATTTTTAATTTTATGAAAATTAATAGAATCATTTGATTGTATTAATGGTATTTAATTATGAAAATAGAGGGGAGAAAGAAAAATAAATTAGATGGAAAATATTTTTCATAATTATGATTTATTATTTTTACGGAATAATTATCACTCATCGCTCGCGTTGACTATGGAGAAAAAAGGTGAATATGTGTAATATAAAAACCGGAAGTTCCAGGGGTCGATTATCATGCGCGCGGTAATACAAATTAGTTATTCAAAAGCCATAAAAGCGACGGAGGAAGTGTAGCAGGTATTTTTTACATATATATACATACATATAACAGGTATATTCAATATGGAAAAATATTTTTTTTATTATTATATGCAACATACCTATATTGCAATCAGATTTAAGGTTATGATAATTATCCCGTTAAAAAAGTTGGTATGAAAATTAAATGCATTTTATTGCAATATGCACATTGGCAATAGCTCTTCAGTTTTTAGAGATCTGTATAAATGATTTTACTTTAGTACATTTTATATATACAGGAAAGGCACGAAGAGATTGAATCCACAGTGAATAATATTTACAGAAGTATAACAAATTTTTTTAAATTATTGTAGAATCTTTATTTATTCGATAAAGATTACAATATTAATTTAAGTTACAATTGTGAATTGAGTGAATTTTGTTACAATTTGGCGAGTTTATTATCTGAATTTTTCCAGTCCCTTGTCGTGTTCGCACGTTGGTGTCCTAGTTACAGCTCTATCGGTTGGAACTTCTCCTTGTTAGCTCCCTTGTACCTTCATCTGGTATACTCCGTCTTCCGATACTAGGTTTACTCTGTCTTGCCGGGTTTGATGATCCTGCTTATATTCAGGTTGGCCATTTGTCTTTCGTCTTCTGATTGGCCCATGGTGTGGTGGTGGTGGTGGTAGCTGCGTTGAACCTTTCCTGTTCTCTCATTGGAGCGCGCTGGTGACGATGAAACTCGGAAAAACCCATCCAGATCGGGTTTGTGACATACGGCGCTCTGCTGTCGCCATGTCTTAGAACATTCTAGATTGTTAAATGTTGAGTTTCTTCATTATTATTAATATTACTAAATAGTATCTTTCAATACTACTATGTTTCCTAATTTTTTTGCATCCTCAGATTCTAGTTTCACATTACCATCATGTTGGTATTTTTAACTCTGCTATTTGTATATTATATTTACTATAATCGACCTCGTCGTTTCGTTTTTTTTTTTTTTTCATGTATATGTTACATGATGGCGCGCGACACAAACGAATTCCATTCCACATAAACATATATATATTTTTTTGTTTGTTATAGCGTATGCCATAAAACTCTAATGAGGGTATCCCGTAAAAATGTGTAAATTCCACCGCCTCTGTTTGTCCTCGATCTTGCACGCTCTTTATTTTTGTGTGTTGGCGCAAAGAAAAAGCGCATTACGTTGTACCATAACGAGGAATTTCATCACGAGTGATGGTATATCAAGTTTTTTCTTTGTTTTGTTTGTTTGTTTTTTTTTCTCCTTCACTCTTTATTTTTGTTATCATTATTATAATTTCTTTTTTTTTTACACACTACCGCATTTTTTTTTTCTCACATATCAACATCAAGGGAGCTCCTGGTAATATCCGTATATATATATAAACAAATATACACAAATATCATTTGGCTCTGTGCTTAATACATTCTATGAGAAAAAACAAGTTGAATTATGATCGCAGCGGGGTGTAAAAAAAATTATTGCCATTAAAAAAGAAAACACAAATTGTATACGTATATAATTTGTTTTGCATTACATTATACACTACGCGAATTGTTAGCTCTTATTTCTATGATTGTATATAGAAGTAACAAAAGAGAGAAAAAAAAAATAGTGACAAATTCTCCACAAAGAATCAAAAGAAAATTACTTTTAAAAATATCTTTTTGTCACTTCATAATTATGCACTTATTCAAATGACAAGTGTCAATTTTGAACGAGTGGAAATTAGTACCTGGGTTTATAGATGGAAGAATAAAATACATACAAGTGATATATTTACATATATTTTCAGTGAAACATAATTTTCTTTGGTATAAATTTAATGGTAATTATATTTATGTTTACATATACGAAACATAGAACTAGAGAACTAGTTATAGTATATATGTTAAACACATCAAAGTACATTGCAAAGTTTAGTAAACAGTTTGGAACAGGAGCATATCATCGTATAAGAGCCCAGCCACGTTTCACTATTCATACACAGACATAGTTAAAGTTTGTCCTGACAGTTTGATCGGCTTGGTAATTATATTCCTTACCTTTCCTATATGCGTATCCATATGATGAACATTGTATACGAAAATGAGGATAAATAAAGCTCGACATAATCCAATCATCCGATGACCTAAATATCTAAAATTATAACATTATAATTAAATAATAAATACACAATACATAAACTGGAATAAATAAATAAATAAATTTCACAATTAAAAAAAAAAACAAAATCTTTTATATATGAATATTGCAATTAAACATTTATGGTATAGTGCTGAATAAAAAATAAAAATAAAATTATGTTTATAATTGATAACAATGATAAGAAGTGTACGGGTTTTTGATACATATAAATACATATATAAATGTATTTATATATAGAGGATGCGACTATATAGAGCCGTCGAGCCGTGCAATCAGACGGCCTATCACGCGCTGACTATCTTACAGGCGTTTATGTCGTCTGAATTGCATTCGTAGTGGGCGTATAACCGGTTATTAAAATGACGATAGGGATCAACGTGACCTGGCGCACTGTCGGATCCCCAGTATTTTCATTTCAATTCTTTTTTTTCATATATATATTCTTTCATTTTTTATTATTCTCTTTTCTTCTCTCTTTCCTCTCTATCGTCTCTTTAACTCTTGCTCTGTGCGTGAAATAATCGTGAAAACAACAGAGAGAGAGAGAGAGAGAGACAAAAGTATATGTATACATAAAGTGAGAGGGATAAATGTGTAACCGGAAGTAATGTGCATACCGGGAAAATTGTACACGTACGAACTACCTTTGTCTCATTCATATATCAATATGAAAACGAGAACAAATATTTAATATTATATATTACCGTTTTATTTATTCGCGAATTTATTTTTTATTCTATTGTTAAACAATCGAATGAACAGGAAGGTAATTGAGTGAAAATAAATTTGTATTATTGTTCATAATTTGTTTATAACTGTGTTGAGGTTTTTTTTTTTTTTTATTTTCTTCACTCTAATTTATTTTATAAATTTATGTTCTAATATATTTTGATGTGGTTTTTTTCATTTGAGATTTTATATGACGATTATATAGACTCTCAACGAGGATCGATACTCTGTATATATAATATTTATATATATATATATATATATATATATATAAATGTACTTATACCGGCAAACAATTTACAATATGCCCATGTTGGGTGTTTTACTCGTCGAATTGCAAGTAACACGCGGACGAACATAAGGGGTGGTACCGAGTGGAATATTATTCCCGCCCTCTTCGCCACCACTTCCGGGGGAATTTTGCCTCTGAGGTAAACCTGATTCATTGTACATATATATATATATATATATATATATAGAAACGTAATATTGGAGAGAAATTCCTCTTTATTTTTATTCGTGACTCTGAGATTTGTCAGAGTAATTTAAATCACTTTCAAACGATAATGAACGGTTTTTTTTTTTTTCCTTTAATAAAAAATGGAAATAAATAATTTATGTAAAGTGGTACTATTTGTGCGCTCTCTCAATAGCATTTATTCATTGTCGCGAGGTCACGTTTATATATATATATGTATGTATGTATGTATGTATACAGTATTCATCAACCACAAAATGATAGGAATGACGACGACCATCGTCGACTTGCAGACAAATAAAATCGTCCTGACGCGCGTGCACTTAAATGCTACATTCGATCGACGTTCGCGTACGCTTTGTGTGTACACATATATGCAATTTATTTTTTTTTATGTACATACGTAGGTATATGTAGACAACATGTATATGTATGGAATGTACGTTAAATTGAAACTTCAATGAAACTTTTTTCCCAGTTTTGTTATTTAAAAATTCAGTATTTATATTTTTCATTCCTTTTTATTTTTACATTTACACAGGCTTTATTCTTTTCCTATCTGACGCGAACATTCAGAGGCATATCTGAGTTTATGAAGAATGCGTCGTTCGAAGCAGAGCAATCCATCAGAATAATCGCATATATATCTGATATATTTATATATATGTGTGTGTGTGTATATGTGTAGAAGTTTTTTATTTCCTATCTGGCATTGCTATAAAATATTTTATGCTTTCACAACTAAATTATGAAGGTCCGGCTTCGCTTATTTATATACACAGACATATAGCTTTATGCACGCATCTAGTTACGACTAAATATGTATATATAGTTACATGTAAATATCTAGAAAAGAAAAATGATTTGAATTAAAATCATAAGATGTTTATTCAATTCATATAGTTGCCAATTACTTTATGTTAAAGATGACTTCAAAATTATGTTTTAATTAAGCAAATTAATAATAATGTTTTATTGACATTGTATGTTATTGGCATTTAAACAATATATAAACTTAATTAAAAAATATTAATTGATAAATATTTTATACATAATTTCCGCACGTGGAATTTAAATTTAGAACTTACTGTTCAATAATTATTTATTCATTCATTTTTAAGTGTGAAAAAAGTATTGAGTTAAATTAATTGAATTTCATTGAAGATATTATTTAATATGACAAAATATTATTAACTATTCCGTGGATATATATATATATATATATATGTACATATACACCTAGATGATATATAAAACCATTGATCTGTTTTATATGATCGAAGGAGAAGTAATTTTAATTTTTTGTTGATATCAAAGAATTATATTGTGAATGTGTAATAATTTTTTGTTTTCTCTTTGGAATTCGTTAGTTATTATAGCTTCAGGAATATTTCCAATTTAAATATGTTTATAGTGCCATTAAAAGTGAAAGAAAAAAAAAAGAAAGGATCTACACGATGTCTTATCGTATTCAACAACAATTTCTATCCCTATTTTATTTTCATTCTTTTTTTATTATTCCTTTTGTAATACATTTGGATATATATCTATATATTTGTTTATATACGTGTAGTATAGTTGCATTAAAAATTTAGCATAACGGAAATGAGAGAATGAGAGTGGAGGAACGAGAAGTTTTAAACAAAGAAATCTTGAGAGAACATTAAAGTGGCAGGGAATGCATGTATTATATATATATATAAAATGGACAATAAACGACAGTGAACTAGTGCGATATTTGCATCAAGAATGGCAGACAAATACTCGTTCAACTGTTTCACGGTGCGGGGGTGGTAAACGAGCCGGAACACGAATGACACAATTAAAACATTCTTTTTTATTTTATTACAAAACAATATAAAGTATTGTAAATGCTGAATTATTTATGCATTTGTTTATTGCTGGAAATATTATCACTATTTCTATCACATAAAGTTTGATGAGAGATCAATTTTATAATAATATCTGCGAGAAATATTTTAAATTGTAAATTTTTAAAATATTACTTTATATTTCTTATCATTGAGAACTTATGAAAAAAAAAAATTTAATTTATAAATAGTGGGTTACAAATAGAAGAGATAATGTTCTTTGTTAAATAAGTTCCACGCAATTTATTTAAATTCAGAAAATTATGCTTGAATGATTTTGAAGACTTGTCAGTCTTGTTGTTAATGTCCAATATTATTCATATCATCTCGACAATTACCGGTCTGAAATACTTCAATTCTCGTATATTTTTAGTTTGGAAAGAAAACAAAGAATAATTTTACTCTATATTCATTCAATTACTAATTCAAAACGACTTGTTTGAGGTGAATGACCGCACACAGGGTTGTATTATTAAATCACGTTCATTTTATTACTTCAAACAATATTTATTCTACACTTTTATAAAAATATTACTGCTGGAAGAAAAAAAAAAAAAGATGCACTGAAAATAAAAGAAACAATTAATTGACTTAATTTAATTAAAACTCGTTTAATTATCTCATTTATTTATTTTTTTCTTTCATATGCACTATTCTCATTCATTTATCGTTGCATTTGAATATTTATTGTTGATAATTAGAGTTAAATATACAGTGCAATATTTATTATCGTGATATAAAATACGTTAAACCACCGTTATCCACATAACCAAATTTTTCATCATTCAAATTTAAAAATAAAGACCCAACTCTAATAGCTGACTCACTCTTTTGTCTTGGATCCAATTTTTTTCCTAGAACAAATTCTATATTAATTCCATTGTATAGTAGACGTGCGCGTGAATTAAAAGAAAAAAAAAGAAACAAATGACAAAACAAAATGTTTGTATAAATTTAATTCCTTTATTGCCGGTGTCAGTCGATCGTTAATTCGATAAAACTCTACGTGGCGAGTGCGTATAACACGCGACTCTGATCCGGATGAAATCTCATGAATGTATATCGTATATGTATATATATATATATAATAAACATATATATATATATATATATATACAGCACCAACCTTTAAAAGGATCAAAGACAAAAAGAATGAAGAAAAAACAAAATGATACGAGCGAGAACGCGCGTGCGACGCAGACAAAACGGGTTTGTGTGTTATTGGAATATCGTGTTAAGCCATACGGTCCAATTATATATACACAAACATATATATGCATACTATACATATACAAAAGTGTATATATTTGGTTGCTCTATGTACTTCATCATCATTTCGCTCATCTCAAGAATTTTTAAATCAATTTTATTCTCACAATTAATAAGAAGAAAAGAAAATATGAAAAAAAAAAGAAATATATTGAACTCTCTGTGCAATACTTAAAGATGTAAATTGAATATATTTATATATCTATAAGAAAACCTATTATTATATTTATTTAAAGAGGAAAAAAAATCGCTTTCTAATCTATCTAATAACAGCGCAAACTTTCACGTGGATTATTTGATTCATATATATTACTTTCCATTCTATAACGATATCTTAAGATATATAAACATTTATTATTATTTTCTTCAGTAAATATCTTTTCATTCAATCACACATACATATGTATAATGCAATTGTAATAGGTATTATAAATATATATGTATATAATATTAAATTGCCAAAATGTGATATATAAAAAGAGATAAAAAAATGTAGAGAACTTGTCGTCAAGTATCATTACACTTTTGTTGACGACATAATATGTCGCGCGAAAGAAAATTTAAGCTTGGCAAACCGTAATTTTCGTAGAAGTAAAAATATAAAAGCGGAAGCCGACGACGAGCAAAAAGTGACGCGGCGTCGGAAGGTGCAGACGGGCAGGTGGCGCGACGACAACAAGAGTGTATATACATATAAAAATTTTACCTTCTGCTTTATTTTATTATTTTTCTTTCTTTCTGTTTTGTTTTGTTTTTTTTTTTTTTTTTCACTACGATATTCCATTTTGCTTCTTTTTTCTTTTTTTTACATTTAGATAATACGTATATTGCTTCATTAAATAATAAATGTATCCTCACTTCTATTGCGTGTGTCTTTTAAATTGTGGTGAATAAAATTTTATATATTTGAATGTAATTGCATTTATATTCGTACATATATTTTTATGTTTAAATGTCAAGGGAACAGTGAATTGACATTTTTATCACCGTTTAATCTGACGTGTTTTGGCTAATGAGTAAATGCTTTTCTTGCTTATGGCAAGAAACGATTCCTCAAATAGCCAGTGGCTGTGAAGTGTTGCATCTCAATATATGTATAATATACAAGTATGTATCGTTTGATAGTGAGATAATTGCTTGGAGCGACAACCAATGGGTTCGTTGGATGTCGCCTGAAGACACGATAACACTTCGATTGCATCGCAAATTGGCTTGAATGATAAAAGAAATATATTTATAATCGCTTTTGATCGCCATTAAATACCGGCTGAATTTTATTTTATATTTTTATTTTCATTCACTTAATAATTGAGTTTTTTTTTTTTTTTTCTGCGAGACTTTATACTCGTTAAAATTTTGCTGTGGAGTTTATTTGCACGTGAACAGTTGTTTTATATTGAAAATAATTGTGATGAATTTGGAATAAAAAAATTGCAGCAGTAGGAAAATTTTTTTTTTCAGTTGATAATTATACTTGAGATTATTGTGTTGCTCATGAAATCAGTTATTAGAATAATTTTAAATTATTCACGATTTAATTCTTCGACAATTTGGTTAGGACAATTATAAATTGATAGTTAATAATATCAGGTTATAATTAATTATGTCAAATTTGGTAAATTTGAAACGATATAAATTTAGTGGAATTAATCCGGTTGAATTAAGGAGATAGTTTATAAATATTTGATTTTCTCATTCTTCAGATGTCTGGTAGACATAATTATATATCGAGCAGTTGAAACCTATATACACTGCGCAGGTATAATAGGTTTGATTGTATTTCATATCAAAACTGACACATTTAATCAATAATAATAATAATAATTAAATAATTATTAATAGCAGACGGGAAAATTAAATATTGAAGAGTAGAATAATTGAGTTTTTTCGCTAAGATGTTTTCCTGTCAATTGGTTTTTAATCAGTGTTCCAATTAATCCTTCCAACTTCATGAATTTCACTTCTACAATCTAATTTTCATATTTACATTAAAATAAAACGATAAATATGTCTAAAAAATGTACACACATTTTGACATTTATTAATCTCTTGATTAAATAATAATAAAAATAACAAATCTTCCAACTATAAATTACATTCTCATAATTAATTAATAATATTCTTGTAACTCTCAAATTCTCATATCATATTCATTCACAATAACTGCAAAACAATTGTTCATGTTTCAATATTAAATTATTAAATGTTATCGATCTTTACGATAAACAAAAATTAAATTAAAAATTGAAATTCACTTCAAATATCTCCACATCGTTAACCACTATCACATCAATTATTTATTATTCACATAAATAAATTGTAATATAATAGCATTGAGAAAAAATAAAAAAAAAATCCGGTTCATCTAGAAGCAATCGATGATTTAATCATTCGATTTTTCCGTATCAATATACCTGCGGGAAATAAACAATTCCCAATTCATTTATTTATACATTCCCACTCAGTTTCTCTACCAACATTCCTATATATATATATATATTTATATACATAGTTCCGAGCGGCGTATCATTAACAAATAATTCCTAGAAGGAATGATTCTCGTTCTTTCTGGGGCGTCTTCTTACCTCTATTTTTCTTTCTTTCTATCCTCTCTTACCATT
Organism: Zele albiditarsus; assembly: GCA_958496275.1. Taxonomy (NCBI): domain Eukaryota; kingdom Metazoa; phylum Arthropoda; class Insecta; order Hymenoptera; family Braconidae; genus Zele; species Zele albiditarsus. The sequence goes on from OY292411.1 coordinate 9,009,262, forward strand.
TCAATCCCCATTCTTTCTCTTTTGCCGCATCTCCCACTTCTTCACTGTTCCAAAAAAAAAAAAACAAAAAACATTCGTGTCCAATAGCTCGGATCGTATTTCCAATTTGAAGTCCCTCTGGGACAAATAATTACGATGCCATTTGTCTCATCTCCTTTTTTCTACTTCTTTCTCTCGGTGTGAAAGCAACCGCAATATAACACAACGTTGTGTATACATACTACAAAAAAAAAAAGAAAAAAATATACCATCTCTATATAAAACTTTATTTCACTTTCACCCTCCCCCCTGTGTCTTTCTCTTCTTTATTTTTTTGTGTTTTATTCTTTCATCTCATTCATTATTTTTTATTCCTCTCTCTGTCTCCGTATCTTTCTCTCTCTCTCTCTCTCTCTCTCGATATGCGATCCGTTACGAGTGACGACGTTTTTACGAGCGACGCGAATTGTAATTCAAATATTTATTTGCGGCGGTGAACGTTTGCAGGCACTTTATATATATCTACGATATTACGAAGATGGCGGGTATCGCGCGCGCATACATAAGGGATGAAAATATATATCTATATATATATATATATATATAGGGCGCCACACGCTGCGTCAGACCCGTACGTCATCCCCGGGGTGCGAAGGATTGGCGATATCGACTCGTGCTGAGCGCTGTAGACTTGTCCCTTCTTATTTTTTCTTTCAATTTATTTATTAATTTTTTTGTCTATGTATATAGAAAAAATACTGGGTATATATTCAGGTAAATATATACACATATATGCACATGTATATATATGATAAAACAGAATTGTTGGGCGGTTGTTTTTTTTTGTTGTATAAGTTGTTGAATTTAAAGTAAAGGAAAAACGTGCATACACGTGCCTCACTCACTCGTCTTTATTGCAATGCCGCCAAAGACAGGTAGGGCCAGAGGATACATCTATATACACTTTTATATATATATAGATGTATATGTGTTTGTAGATATGAGAAGAATGTGAATATGATGTTATGGCCGGCGAATGAACGAGTTTACAATTAAGTTGGTCACTTGGTGTATAGTTGTTCTTGTATATAAATGTGTAATAGTTAGGTTTTTGCTTTAGGGATATACACGTCCGCCTTCGCCATTTGCGTTGCTTACACGCTGTGTGTATTTATATATATGTATATATATATATATATATTTATTCATTTGTATGTATATGAATGGATATATTAATTTATATAAGTCATGAAAAAAATAAGAAGAGAGTTTGTGCGTTGTAGTTATTTCATTTTTTGTTACTTTATATATTACGGTGAGTTACACCTTGTTATTTTTATAAATTGCGGAGTAATTAACGCGCGGATGTTTTACAAACACCTCGTTTATATATATGGTATGATATTAATTTACATTATTTATTTTATTGTTTTGTTTTTTTTTTTTTTTTCACTTTACTGTGAATTATTTTATTTGTAAACATTGATTTTTGTTGCTTTATTTATATGTATATATGTATATATGTTTGCAGAATAATTGTATGCTTTGGAGAGGTGTGTATTTGTGTAATACCATCACACGCAGTTGTAACATTATAAAGCACGAACTGTTATAGCCTCTTTCTCGTTCTCCTCTTTCGTTCTTTAATTCGCATTTGTTTTTTTTTTTTTGTTTGTCTCTGTTGGGCCATAACAATTAGGATCGTATGTGCATTTGTTGAGGGTATATAATTCACAATATCACTGTACATAACAAAATAAAATATCTGACAGGGGGACATGATTTTATTTTTTTTTTTTTCATGAATAAAAAAAGAAGATCAAGAAATAGTCTGCAAACATTATTTTATTCACTTGTTTTTCTTTATGTGTACAAAAGTAATATTGTTAATGAATTAAAATAAGTAATGGTTTATTTATTGATGTTAATTTATCATTGATAAGAAATCGGATTAAACAAAAAACGAAAATTAATTATTGTAAATGTATTTATATGTAAAAAAATAAAGAAAAAAATATACATGGATACACTGAAGACATACAGTGGGCAGTTAGTTTACGATTATTACGATGAATTTGTTTTACACCTCTCGTGGCACGTCCAACAACTCAATTAATACATATAAAAACGATTTATAAATGTCAAGACACCAGGCCTACAAATATATATATATATATATAGATGTATATGTATATGAATTTATGTGATATGGGTCTGGTGGAGAATGACGAGAATGATTAATCGACGTGGTTCCACCAGCGTGAAGCGAGTGTCTTATAAAATAGCTTTTGGCGCACACTTATATATATATATATATATATATATTTATATTGTCTCTTCCTTTTGTCATTGTTGACGCAGTGAAGAAGTCATGTATAAGCTGCTTTTATAGAGATCTTGGAGAAGATCAATGGGAATAAAAGATTATTGTGTATTTCTGTGTGATGTTTGAGTATATAGAAGAGAATGGTTTATATATAATTCATAAATTTTTATATACAAATATGTAGTGAAAGAAAAAATGATTTGAATTAAAATCATAGTGTGATTTAGAACTAAAAAAATTCCCAATTTTTTTATAGCTAGTAATAAATAGAAATAAATAAATAGATATAATATTGAAAAATTGAGTTTTTCTCATTTATTGATTATCACTGTAATTTTCCAATCAGTTATTTTTCATTTTGTTCACATCATGATAATCTAAAATTTTAATAATTTATCTCTTGTGGGAATCATTCATTCAACATGAGTATGTTTCTAGTAATCTTTGGGGAATGTAATTGAAGGAAATTGTTAAAGAAAAAAAAAAAGGAACAGAAATTTACTGTACCACAAATTCCGTAGATATTTTCATCGAATTTTAAACATATCTTACAAGGGTAGAAAACAAATGTTCCAATAGTGACTTATATACGTTAAGAGGTGGTTGAAAAGGGTGTCTTTTGTGGTAGATAAAATATTGGAATTACATTACATTATCCTTCGGGTAGAATTAAAATAATCAACGATGATTGAAGTAGTAATAAATAGAAAAATTAACAGTGAGAAATTTTTCTACATTGAACTAGAGTATAAATAATAATTAATTAAATACAAATCAATCCTGTTGATATTAAATAAACTCCTCCCTTAATGTATATTATAATAATTGTTTTCAAATAGACAAAAGATAATAAATAAATATTATCATCTGTATCAACATTCTCTAAATTATTATTTAAATTTCAAAATCACATTTAAATCAAATACATGAGATTTTATTCAAATCATTTTTTCTTTTATTTTACTCAGTGTTCATATATGATAAAACTTCTCTCATCATCAGACAACGAAGACGCTGTTGATTATCACGTCTGTATATAATGCATCTGCCTGGTTTTATAGGGTACCCATGGCCCAAAAAATAAATATATATATACACATACGTTTATATAACATATACAACTACTTATAAATAACTATCTCTTTTCGTTGTATTGGCACAAACTGCGGTGCAACGTGGTATAAGTCTGACGTTAATACACCCTGCACTCGTCTTTTAGCATCGTCGTCTGTTCGTCTCCCGGTCTTCTCTTGGTAATTACAAGGTATACACATTTAATGTTTCGATATTGATTATTATCGGTGGTGCGCACGTCTACAGCAAAGGCAAATGATAAACAGACAGGTATATAAAAATATAGAAATAAAATGAAAAAAAAAGGGAGGAAAATAAAACATGAATTAATGGAGAGAAAAAATTAAATATTAAATGGACACTTGTAGAAAACATATGGTAATTAAATATTCGTTTATATACAAATTAAATGTGACGTTTTGTTGTGTTGTTTTTTTAATTGATTATTATTCTTATTATTGTTATTATCAGTATTTTTGTTTAATTAAATGGAAAAAAAATTTGCTACTGTGTAATTAATAAATAATAATAATGTAAATAATTAATAAAATAAAAAACATGGATAAAGAACGAGAGAAGTGCAAACAAATTGTTTACGTCAAGATCGTAAATGTTAAATATTACTTTTCTTTTATAAGTTATACAATATTTTGTTATCACTTATCATGCACACGTTTATCAGTTAATGTGATGTGAGAGCGAGCTACTTCACTGTGCATATAAAAACATTCGTTAAGGTATGAATATATATTTAATGGAGTTTAATCCCAAGTTATACGCGAACATTAAGTGGCTTGTTGGTTCCGCCAACGATCGGTGGAATGTATTTCTCGTGTCGTTGAGCATCTGCTCGCGGGCCCTCATCATTTGTATATATATATATACTTGAATATATATGTATTAATATATCTATAAGAAATTGGGGTAAGGAAATGATAATTGTGGCGATGAAAAACAAGTTATTGATATCAATACTTTTTTTTTTTTTTTTTTTTTCATATTTGATAAATTTTCGTTTCACTTTTTTTTTCTTCTGTGAATTAATATTTTTTGTTTATTAACGTGATGTTTGTGGGGGGGTATGATGATCAGAACTCGAATGTTTTGTCAAGACTTCGAACCTCCCTATATATATATATATATACGTGATTGAATAAAAAAAAAGAGTTATATAAATTTATGACCTGTTGTAACCTGCTGGTAAATGTTCAACGACATACAGTGACGATCGTGACAGGGACAATCATCATGGAAAAAATGATACACGACTGTGGCTTACTTTCACATGATACATGCAATGTCACACCTGATATTATATATATATATATATATGTAACGATAAAGAGTAGAAGTAATTGATCCAGTTACATATACGGCAATGGAAACATATTTTCAATAAAACCGAGAAGGTAGGGAGATAAAATTGGGAAAATAAAAATTGATTAAAAATATAATGAATGATTTATGGGATATTAAAAATAAAATATATATATAAAAAAAATTATTCATCATTATTTTATCAGTGAATCTGTAAATGTGAAGCGGAAAGTAGCGATAATCGGCTTCATATACAAAAGTAACTATATATACATATATGTAAGAAAGAACTTTATACAGCGCGTTCATTTACGCGCAATCTTCGCTCGTAAATTCATCGCTAAATAACGCGTTTGGCGTTAAAAAGGGCGAGTTGGGCCCCGTATACATGTATAAATATATATATGTATATATTCGCATCACCGTTAGTAGATATATATATATATATATACAGGTACAAACTCTCTTCTATATACGGTGGGAGTAATCAAGCCGCTCATTAAGTAAGACGTTGCGGCTGGTTTATGCGACTTTGCAAGTTATTGTCGGTGCGTGTGCGGCCCGCGGGACCACGCCCGTCATAACCCCCTTTTTCACCCTTTTCCCCTCTTTCTCTTTTTACCACTCTCACCCTTTCTCTCTCGTATATAATGAAACTGAATTACGGTAGCCGACGGCTCAAACTTATTATTATTTTTTCGTTATTTTTTCATTTTGTTGTCTAACTTCTGTATTATGTTTTGTATATTACGCAATTTTTTACATTTTTTAGTGTTGTTATATATTAATACATTCAACGATATATATATATATATATATATATATGTATATGTAATAATGTATGTGTGAGGGTAAAAGATTGATGAGAAGAGTGCTGAAGGTTTTTTTTTTTCAGTATCTGTATTTTAATTATTATAAAGAAAAAAATTGAGATGAAAAAATGTTATCATGGGTGTCTATTTTTTTTTTTGTTATTGGAGAAGGGAAAATTAGTTGTGTGTACGATTTTTTTTTATTTGTTAGTACTTGTTGTGAACTGGTTATTATTTCACTTGAATGTATAATGTGAAAAGTGTATATGGTTTAGAGAAAAATTTCTATTCTGGATAATATAATCCAATGGAAAGAGATACGGTGTAAAAAGTATAGCGTCAAGTACACGCTATACATGGTGGTTTCACTAATTAATAATAATGTTACATTATCTGTACAACTGTAATGTAAAAAGAATGGAAATTATTAATTATTGCTGAATATGTTATTATTTTTTTTATTGGTGAAACCATAATGGGGCGTGTATTAAAATAACTAATCAATCAATTTCGAATTATTCTTTCGTTATTAACAGTAAAAAAATTATTCTCCAATCAATAACAATAAATAATTTGATTTATGGTATTAATTAATAAAGAACTGTTGATAGATATTCACATCTATATTATTTGATTAAATTAACAAATGGATATATTGTAGTTGGATAGAAAATTAATTTTATTCTTCATTGAAATTGTAAATTACAATCGTGAAATAAATAACGCAAAGTATATATACACTTGTTATGAGACATTATGACGTTGTCTGTTGATAAATATATATTTGCTATATAAAATTTGATTTTATCGTTTGCACCAAGTCAATAATCATTTGTGGCCGCAATGATGATGAGTCCGTCGGACTCTCTTTTATATATATAACCTTTACAGGCTCATCGGTGAACATTTACATTTGCAATATCTTCCATCGCTCAATGCAGTTTTTTATTTATACACAAACATATTTTATGTACACTGTATACACTTGTATTGTTAGTATTTTCTATGGCAACAATCATCTTATATAAATAAATTTTTTATTGATAACTGTTCTAATGATGATAAATTATTAAACATTGAATTTATTATTTTATTACTTTTTTATGATTTTATTTGTGGAAAACTAAAAGAGATACATTTTTTTTTTTTTTTTCGTTTTATTTATTTGTGATTTTGTGTTTATGGTGTAGGTGTCGTGGTATTATAATTTTTCATGTGACTTTGGGATTTGAGATTACGTCTTTTTTATAAATTTATACCTTATATATGTATGTAGCGAATAACGCGCAAGTTACAATTCGTATCTTATATACATATGTGTTGGGGGCGGTGACGCCATAAAACTCAACTGGGTGGAACTTCCGTCACGTTTGAACACACGGAAGGCGACGCGATGTGAGTTAAATGCGCGAGGGAGTATAGATATAAATAAATCTTAAATTTATATTGTACGTTTAATCTTTGGAGTTTGTTATGAAAGTAAAAAAATAAATGTAGGAAAAATATAAAGTGTTTTACAATCTTGAATATACACTTGGCAATAAATTAATGATTTTGAATGAGAAAAAATAATTTTGATTTTATTATTAATAATATATTGATGAGGAGTGATTTTATATAAAATTATTAATTGTAAATCAAGATGATACTTTTTATTTTGACATTAATTTCAATTGTTGAATTAAAATTACTTTTTTTGTTTTTATTACATCAGTGACAAGTGTATCTGTGATTTATATTTCAGATTTTGATACATGAGAGAAAATTTAAAGTTAATATATGTTTGAATTCAATTGTAAATTTAAATCCAATAAGTCAGTGATAAAATTAAATTTTTTCTCAATTAAAAAACGGTTTTTCCAATTGGAATAAAAATAAATTTAATTATTTGATTAAAGTAGAGATTCTGGGCTTTTTCTTACGGTTTTAAAATATTTTCAAATTATATTTTTATCTCACAAGATTACCAATTATCTATAAAAAATAGCAATGAATTCACAAGGAAATTTATCAAAAAATGAGCAAAAAAAAATCTTGAAATATTTTATTCATATACTGATAAAATTTCACAATTTGTATCTCGAATATATCTGTGACTAGAATGCATGAATACTTTGAATAAAAAATATTTACAACTTCAAAAAAATAAATCATTTGTTAATTTTATTTCATATGTCAATTTAATCTCAAATCAAATTTATTAAATTCAATATAAAATCCGTTATCATTCTTGGTGTGGATATTCTTTTAAGAATTAACTAATTTTCTTTCATAAATAAAACTGTGAACATAAATATCATTATGTGTATATTTAACATTGTCAGTTGTATATATGTAAATGTATAATTCCTTTTAATATAAAAATTGCACACATGTACACACACACACACGGTGGAGTGACCACGCAAATGTAACGTGAGTGGATGTATATATACACAAGTATATATACAAACGAGATAAACCTTTATATAAACCCTACCTATAATTTTCAGGGCGAGCTGCACGTTTCGGCGATATGCCCATATTCCTATATAATTGCTAACAAACGTGAACTAAAATCATCATGCATTATACTTATATATACATATGCATGTATTAAAAATGAAATAATATTTGTATTTATACTTATACACATTGCATGAACATATACGATCAAAAAAATATTGAAATATTTACTTATATTATGTATACACTTCCCGGAAGATTCAAACTTATAATTTAAACAGAGAACTTTTATTTGTCCAATGAAAACATGTAATATAATGAATATTATTGTAGATTTAAATTTGAAATTCTTTGTTGCATTTTTTTTGCTTTTGATTTTTCATGTCACGAACCTATATACACATAATTGAATCCAGCTGTCTAATTTAATATTTTAATATTTTTATTTATCATTATAACTAACTTTTAACATTTGAGAATGAAAAAAAAAAAAAATTTTATTTTGCTTTTTGTTGATTTGGTGACTACTTATTTTTTAGTTTTCACACTGTGAATAAAGTATTGTCAATATGCTACTAATTATATTCTTAAGTATAATATTCTTCAATAAATAATAAACAAAAATTCTTGTTATAGGAATGAATATATTTTTAGTTCGAGAATAAAATTGTTTACAGTATAGAAAATATAATTTTATAATGTTCATTTGCCATGTACTGTTACACCATTTTTATTCTTAAAATATTTTCCTTTGGGTTTATTATGCATTTTCATAAAAAAATCTTATTAAATATTTACATTCTTCAAAAATCTCTTCATTACTACAAAGAAATATTGAAATAATTCCATTAACTGCACTTCATTTTCTCTCTTGTAAAGTTTAAATGAAGACATAAATTCATGGAAGTCAATTGAAAGTATTATATTAATATTAATTAATAATATAAATATATAACTGCGATTGCAAACTCAACAGATTAAAACTTTATTGAATATATATTTATTTATATATTCACATACATATAAAATATATATATACAATTTAATTCAGAGCAAAGCGGCGTCGAATGTGTTATCGATGTCGCACCAGTATACGGATAATGATGGAAGTTGTTGAGATAGCAATCTTAAGTCATATATATATCTACACATGTATAGATACATATATAATACCGCGGGCGCATCTTCAGAGTTATAGTGAGCGGCGCGTGCAGCTGGCACGTTGATTCATACTTGGATGCCAGGTGACAGCGCGTGCCTCGTTATATTTTTCATCTCACTTATATATACGATCTTTCTTTCACTTGTACTCTATCACTAACAAATCATTCAGTAAAAATAAAAAATCAAATATACAAACAAATTTAAATTAAATTAATAGAAACGAAAAATATATAATCACAGTACACAACTGCAATTTTTTATTTTTCCAAATTTAAATTATTAGAAATTAGTTTATAATGATTGGGTTTGAGTTTGCATCTTTTTCTTTTATCGCATCTAAATTATTGTTTACCCTTATTTAATCTCGTAGTTTGAAGTCTCATGTCAATAATTAATTTTACATTATCCGTTCAATAATAATTCTCAATTGTTTTGGATCTAAATATAATAATGAAATAAATTTTTGAACAAGATTTCGTATCGAAATTCAAATATTTTAATCTCAAATTAAATACTTGACAGTATTCACACAGTTATTTAAATAAAATCAGATTTTTTTCGCATCCAATTATACAAATAAATAGAAATTAAATTTGAAATTAATTGTTTAAACTGTTTAGAATTAATTATTACTTTTAATTATTCACTGTTTAATTCGCATCAAATTATAAAACTTATTTATAAATAATTCAATTAAGATTCGATATCATTTAATTCTTGGTTTAACTTCCAGAATTACGAAGCCTTCTATTTATGAATACACATTGTATAGAATATATCTTTGAATGACTTTAATGTTGCTCGCGTGCTTTCGACTCACCACCCACTGAAATATGACTGGCCTAAGGGTAAAAGACGCGCTTCTGCGTTGTATGTGTATAATATAATATCGTCAAGTTTAAAATGTGTACTCTTTTGCTTGGCAATATAAGCAGAATCGTGTTGCATTAGGTATATACCACAACAATCACCATATTATACTACATATTTACATTTATATACGTATGTAAAGGTGTATTTAAAGAAAAAAAAAAAAAAGTAATATATTGGCTGACGTATATCGAGAAAATTATATATATATATACATAATACGAAATTATACAAACGTGCAATTGTTGACTATGTTAAAAGATTCTTCAAAAGGTTACTGATCGTTCAAGAGTGAGGTTAAAAGTTTAAAGATGATGGTAGAAAATTTTTTGCTTGTTTTATATTCCTTTGGGCAATGAATAAAATATTTAAATATTAAACTACTTGCTTACAATATTCATCACAAGATAATAATAATTATTTATTTACTGGACTTGTTATTTTTTATTTTTCATTTCTTCTTTTTGATATGTGCATACTTATAAATATTATTTTATTTATGCTAATATTATGTATATGTTGGTTTTAAAGGTAAATGAACTTAATATTTATGTATAACAGTAAATCATTTCGATATTATAAATTACTAATTATTTCATAGTGTATATAAAGAGTGTAAGATGAATGACAAGTTTACTTTGGGATCCTCCCATATCGTGTTTGTTTTACATAACTAAATACCAATATGTTTTTTTATTTTTAATGTTGAAAAAAAATAGAAAAATTAATCTCTGTCTTCTATTTAACAAATTGAACAAAGACACATTATTAGATGTATTTGTTTAATTGTTTGTAACTTATTATTCTCTCTCGCAATTTTTCATAAGTAAATTTATCTTCTGTTGTGAAATAATTCATCACCTGAATTTTATTTACATTGATGTTTTTATTTTTGTTCTTTCATGTTGTGAATTTGTAGTTTTGTGATGGATATAATTTTTTTTTTCTTGTGGTTGTCAAAACAATATATACCATTGTCTAAATAAATATTATGAAATGAGCGAGTTGTGAGTGAATAAAACGCAGATGTTTATTATTCTAATAATTTGTGTTCGTTGAATTGGTGAGAGGAGATATAAACTTTTGGTAGACGGTTAGATTGAACGAATTGGTGAAATTCGTCGTATACAGTCTTTGTCGGTATTGCAAAACTTGTCTTGTTTTGTTGAATATATATATACATACATATAAAGATATATGTATTTATATATGACGAAGGATACGACGTATAAGATTGTCGTAGTTGGACTCTTCTTGTCTATATTTGATATATGAGTTTCCTTTTGTGTAATTCCGCCTCGTTATAATCTGACGAGGTATAAAGACACCGACCCCGCACGTTCCCGCAAATGTCACCAACATTATATCTACACTCCCACGGTGAATATATATGTATATATATACATATACATATTACATGTGTATATACGTAAATTGTAGTCATTGGTGAAATATCCGTTGCGAAAAGTCGAACGTGTGACTGGCATATTTTTTTTATTTTTTTTCTTCTCTCATTTTTTATTTTATTATTCAAACAGAAAGAAAAATATTTTTATATATTTATGTCGAACGTAACTCAAATGATTATGATTGGAATATGGTAATAAGAAGGAAGAATGAATAAGTGGTGAGGAATTTTTTATTTTTTTTTTTTTTTTTCCTCATTATTTTTTGTTATGAGAAATAATAATGAATGAATTGCATCATATTCTCTTGTTGGATAATGGTAAAATTGAATGATTTAGGAATATTTGTGTTTGTATATTGGTAATGGATATTTAAAGTTTTTCATAATAAATATTGTGATTTTTTTTCTGTTCTATAGCAAAAGTTTTGTGAATTTTCTTCAGGCGAATTTTTTGTAATTGACAATTATTTATGTTGTTATTAATTCGAGACTAATCAACTACATATTGTAATTATACTTCGGATATTTTTTTTATGCACGTAAATGGTAGTGTGAAAAAATATATTGGCGATTGATAATATCAAACAGTTATTCATAACATAATTATATCCAAAACAATATTCAATTTCGAATTAATTGTTCAATTGGATATATACAATTTTATATTATCATCATAATAGTTCTTTACAAATATTAATTGCATAATTAACTCAATTCCAATAATTTATTTACTAAATAACAATAGTTCAACAACAATAAAAATATATTCAACACTGATATCGACAATATAAATCACGTAAAATATTATTGTGATAATTTTCTTTGTGATGAAGAAAAAATTGGTGAAACAATTTTGTTAGATTTATAAAATAAAATTCTCATAAAGACGCAATTTTTCTCTCTGTCCCACTTTCATTCTTTCATAATGTTAATTCTGAGTAATATTATGGATCCAAATCTCGCCAATCATTAGTGTGATTTTCGTAAAATAATGACGAAGCTTCCCTATATCCATATACATATAAACAAAAATCTCCTTCTTGGAAACGTTTTACCCAACTTTCTTGCGTATATGTAATGATGGTATTTTTTTTTTTTCATTATTATCATTGTTACTATTATTATTATTATTATTATTCCTTTTTATTTTTGTTTTGTTCTTTTTTAATAAAAGGACCGCACTTTATTCTGACATAAATGTGAGTGGCTCTAATTTGGTTAAATATGTATGTCTTCAGTCACGTGTATACATGACAGAATATTGTGGCGTCGTGTCTCAAATAACCCATAAACTAGAACATATATATATATGTATTTAGAATTTATTAGTTTGATGGTCGCGCACGCGCGTTTCATATTTTTCGTTTTCCTTAATTCCATATTATTTAGCAGTATAACATTCCTACAAAAGTAGTGTAGTTGGTCCTCATCGTTTAGGTCATTTAATTATAAAATATGAAGAGAATGTTTGAGCGCGAGCGTAAATTCGATCACGCTATATATAATATTTGCCAACAAATTAAATTGAACATTTATATTTTCCTTTTGAGTTTTTTTTTTCTTTTTTTTTTTCTCTTCTTCCATACTGTGTATAATTGTATACAGATGATTGTCATGGCGTGAAAGACGATGGGGTCAATGGATATTTATATAATTTCTATAGTTTATAACCGCACAATATTTCCTCTAATTTGTCAAAATGAAAAGAAAAAATATTGAAATATTTTATAAAATTCAACACGAAAGTGTAATTATAACATTTAAACATATTTTTTTCTTTATTCTAGATAATAATATATAAATGGTGATTAAATAGCGTCGAAAGTGATAGATAAAGAAGTTATATTCTTCGTTTAACCTCACAACACTCACGTGATATATGTCATGAGGAAAATAGAAAGTATAGTAATAAGTATTTGTATATATAATATATTGGAGAAAGAATAAAAAAAATAAACAAATAATTATAATGATAATAATAATAATTGTAAATAAATATACTGTGGCGTGTTTTTGTTGAATCAATCATTAAAATTCATGATGGATAATTTTCTTCTTGATAAATCTAAATGTGTACAAAATTAATTTTACATTTTACGGAAATGCGTTGTGGTGTAATGTAAAATATACACATATGTGTATAGTGTGGACAAAAAAAATTCTTTATTTATATATTTGTGTGTTGATATGAAAGGGCGGTTATTACTACTTATATAGGTGTGAATACAGATGGCAGAGTAGTGTTAAACTCACTATGGAGGGTTGGGTTTGTGACATATTAGTACACGTCAGTACCACAACATTGCATTGCATGAAAATTATACATTAGTTTTCGTCACCTCTCGAGACTTGTAAATGAATATAATCAATGATAATATACTATATAAAGGTATATGATTATTAAATTTATTCATAAATCATAAAAGAAAAAAAATAATCGTTTACTGGAATGAAAAATGTGTATAATGTGGAAAATATTTTTTTTTTTAAATTGTTAGTAATGAGAGAAAAAAAAAGGGGAAATGAATTTACTTAGTTAATTATTCTTTTTGTTGTTGTTGTTGTTGTTGATGGTAAATAGATAATTCTTTTGGTTTTGTGGATGAGAAATAAAATTGAAATTTAATGAAATCGTGGAAACAAATTCTTATGAGCATCTTCCCAATAGTTTCAAGATCGATCACACTTAGTAGGATAAAAATCTTCCAATCTACTTCTCGCGTGTGACGTGTTATGAATTATCTATAGAGAGAAAGAATGAGGAAGTGATAAAAGAGTGAAATAGTTTCTCAGATAAGACTATATATATATTCTTCGTGGTGAATCTTTTCTTGTGTATGTATATAGTTTCGTGCGTGCATGTTTGTTCGACAGCATATTTCGTGCGCAATTCAACAAGTTTTCAAACCACTCCCGCTGTAATTTATTTATCGTACGAAAAAAAAGTTTTCTTCTTGTGTTTTTTTACGTACAAATAAACTTCTTCAAGTATTGTTAATCATTCATTATTGTTATCTATATCCAAAGAAACAAAACTATTTATTGATAATTGTGGTTTCTTAAATATAATTTAGAGATGATAATAAATAAATTACTTTCAGTGATTGAATTATTTTACTCATATTTTATTGTTATATGATAATTGTATATTTCAAATACAATATATATATATATAATATTATATAAATTTATTTAAAGTTATTTTTACAATTATTTTTAGTTGGATCAACAGAAAATATTTGAGAAATTGTGGAAAAAATAGAGGAAAAGAATTTCTGTATCATAGTTTGTTTTCTTACTACATCAAGTTTTGCTGTGATAAATATACATATTCATTTATTATGAAATCTTTGATATTCATATTATAAAAAATTACCAGTATTGTTACAAGAGTAAGAAATATTTCGGGAGGAAAAATATTATTTTTTTCATTCCAATCTAACTTGAAACATCTCACTATTACTTTCTTTTGTTATTTTTTCATTTGATATTTAATTTCCACTGAAAATTTCCAATTTTCCAATAGAAAGTCTACTTTATTTCTTCCATCATTCCAAATCTTTCTTCACATCACACATATCTCAATGCAAAATTTCTTTACAAATTCTGAAGCATATGCGAATATAATTAAGGCCACAATATGCAAGAAAAAAGAAAAAAAAAAAAAAGGCGAACAATAATAATAACACAAATAATAATACACTGTGAAATTAAAAGAACGCCTCTTATTTGCATAATTTAAATTAAAAATATCTCAAATTTTGTCGCGATGAGTGCATGCGATATTTAAATTTTATAGCTCAATTATTTTCCACATTTTTTTTTTTCCCCTATTCTCTAATACAGTTATTATCATTATCATCACTTATTTTTTTTTCATTATTAATTACTATTATTGTTATTATTATAATTCGACTTATATGCAGTGAGCACGCTATTAATGAATATACATATAAATAGACAAATATCCTTCACTGTATGATACGTATAGTCCATGTACATTTTTTTTTTTTTATCTTTAAAATATATCGTGGTATCTCTGTATATACGGTTACGCTATTAAACGTGTCACAGCGTGTGATATCGTGTTTATGCGCGAATAATATTCACCAATGAAACAATGTTGAACTTGTGTGTGGCTGTGTGACAATTAATATTAATAATAATTTATTCATTTTCATTTTGTAATTTATTAAACCAATTTTTATATTACTAAAATCAATATTCATTTATTATTCTATCGACAATGTCATGTGGTGGATAATAATTTATAGATGAATATATGAGAAGTGAGATTGAGAGTGGAAGGGATAAAATTATATGAGAAATTGAGAAGAATGGAGTTGAAACAGTTGCTGTATTGCCTTATTGAATTTGTTAGATATATTCGTGATAGGTATTTAATGTCAGGAATATATATATATATATATATATATATATATATATATATATATATATATATATTGTATATGTGACAACCCCTTTCGCCACTAATTCTGATTAATGGTTTCGATATAGACTTCGTTGTACTGTGCCAATATAATACCGTATCACACGGAGATTCTATCGTGACGTGTGTTTCATTGAAGGGGTGATATTTTCTTGATGTTCTTTTCGCATAGACAAAATACACATTGACTTAATTCACATATATATATATATATATATATATATTAACAGGAACCATTGAAAAAAGACTTGGGAGAAGGAATAAAATATTTTATTCTTCATAAAAATAGTTGGAAGAAAAAATAAAAAGTTTCGTGACAAATATCAAATTATTGGTTTATATATTTTTTTGAACCATCTGACGTTTTAACCAATTTTACATTAATCTCGTGTGTTGTAGCTATTGATATATATAAATGAAATTGTAGAGCAGATTTTGGCGCACAAAAAAAGTATATATAAGTATTAGTTTCAACAATTCCCCGGCAACTTGTGGTCGGTTGAAAATAACCAATTTTCTCCATATTTTAGAATTTCATATTTCAAGTACGCGGTCAAATAATAAAATAATTAATGTTACATGTATATGTGCACATGTTGTGTATCACCTCCTTGAGTTTCCAACTCGCTTCACAACTGGCTGGAATACACATATAAATAAATATATATATATATAAAAATATAATGTTGGATATTCACACCTCGCACGCATCGGACATGTCATGTTCGCGCACCGAAATGATTAGCTTTACACATATGAATATACATTTACAATATATGTGTTTGAAAATATTCATATATATATATATATTTATATACATGTTGGTGCGGCTTTAGCCACCGAGAATAAGGGGAGGAGCCTCGCGCATTGCCAACGCAATTATCCCCATACTGAACGAGCCACCGTTCCCCAGTCGAGACCGTCCCTTTACGCGCACGGGAAACCTCTCAAGTATATATATATATATATATATATATATATCAACGTATATATACACATGTATATATGTAAATTAGTATATTGTTATATGTTGGTGACTGCCATGACGTTTTCATTGGTTGAATTTTTTAATTTTTTTTCTTCCCTTCACCCTTCAGCTTATTTTTTACACAGTCGCCATTGATGGCCGCGCGAAAACATCTCAATAAGTACATTAAAAACATTATTAATAAATATTACACGGTGATAATTATTATAAATAAAAATTCATTTTTCACTTTGCTATTTTATATTTCCTATTTTTTTCGTTTTAACGACAATTATAACAAGTCAAAATTTTATTTCTATTTTTCGTACTAATTATTTGCATAAATGTTCAATCGATAAGATATTAATTGTTCCATTGCATTATTATTATTTCATTTCAATTCAATTTTTTTTCTTTCCTTTTCCTCTCTCTCACTATATCGATTGTCGTATGCATTTCCATTCCATATTTATTCTATTTAATATTACATTAACTAGCGAATGAAAGAATAATGACAACTAATATTATATCTCATGGACTACGAGAGAGAGAGGGCTCACGTTCGCAAATATTTATATATTTATATAATATCGCAATCGAATGTTGTCGGTGCAGAATTGCACATTACATCGGCTCGCGTGAATCTTGCATGAGAGACATACAGCCAATCCACATACATATGTAGGTTGATGAAGTATATATATATATATAAACATGATAAAATTCCACGGGCGATAGCACGAAAATGAATGAAAAAAAAAGAAAGAAAAAAAAACAAACAAACAATAATAATAATAATACCAATGAAACATGGTGACGATTGGAAAACGTGATAGAAAAACATACAGAGAAAAGAAAATACAAACATGTAGTATTTCAAATATTTTTATTATTCACTGTGTATACATATCCTACATTATTGTGTAGCTTTTAATATATTAATGTGAATTTACAATCTGATGTTTAACAAAAACGCACAATGACGCCATATGTATTCATATATATATATATATATATTGATTTTTATCTAGAGATAAAAGTAATGTATCACGACTAGTACAATTTTGTGCAGGTTAGTACTGGTTTATTGTAAAGCTTGAGGGAAAAATTTTGTTGGTTTTTTTGGACCTCAGTTGTTATTTGAGAATTAAGTGTGAATTTTTTTTTTTCTTCTCCATGTTATACTGAATATTAATAATGAATTTTATGTTCATTGACACTTGATAATGATAATAAAGTTATAAAATTGGGGAGGCGATGGGGGTTTATTGAATTATGAAAATAAAAAGCTCCTTTTTTCTTTCTACTATTTTTTAAAATAATTGAGACATTGAGAAGTGGATTCTTTGAAACATAGTGTCATGTTGTGATAATATTTTTGAATTTAATGTTAAACAATTTAGTATTTAAAAATGTGAACGAATAAAAATACTCAGCTAAACATCATGAATTAAAATCGATGCTATAAATCAATTTGTAAATTAATAAAATGTTATATGTAACTGGACTATTTCAAAGTATATAATACAATTCTTAAAAAATATAAATTATTACCAATTGTACTAAATATACAATATTAATTCCACTGTGACAAAAACTACCATAGTCATTTTTTACACTAAACCAACTGTTTCTGGATTATATTGTTTGTATTATAAATATATATATATTTTTTTAAACTATACTTCCAACATTTCTATTATACATACACTTGAACATCCTGCCAATCAAATTGGCACAGCCTTCATATTCATCCACAAACGTACTGTATAGATATATTTATATATTTTTATATATATATATATCTATAACAGGAGTTAATAATTTAGTGTGTATAGAGTATAGTATATAGCGGATGACTCTTGCGTGTAGAGATAATTTAAGCCTCAGGACAAATAACCCAATGTAGATAATATATCTATATATATTAATAGAGACGAAGCGATTTCTAAGTAATAACCATCTCATTCAGGGACTTTGTGTTCAGTTGTCCCTATGGCTGCGCGTTTAGGGGAGGCGAAATATGTGAGATATACATATACATATGACGGTTGAAAGCATTAGGGAATAAGAGAGAAAAAGAGAGAGAGAGAGAGAGAGAGAGAAGGGAGAAAATTCTTGTGGCTGTTTCGTGATGTATCTCAGCTACTGCCATCGCTATATTATATTATATATCGTGAGAGAATAATATTCAGTGGCCAGATGAACCTGTTCAGTTCTGTTGGATTATGTTTTATTCAAACGGATATTTATTTATGAATATATATATTCATATATTTGAATTCACCTGAGAAGAATATGAAATAAGAAGAGGAGTAATGTGAAAAATAGAGACGAGTGTATAGGAAGCAATAAGAAATAAATATGGGAAGGCGGAATTGCGGTAGCATGTATGGGGCGTAAGAAACATCCGGTGAATTTATATATTTATATATTATATTCTTTGATTTCATATTCCTGGTTTCATTCTTTTTTTTTTTTTCTCTTTCAACCTTTTACGCACAACCCGACTTTGTCTCTTGTATTCTTTATTGTTGAAAGAAAACAAAATGAAGGAAAATAAAATGATAGCGAATAATATAACATATTGTAACACATTCTTGTATACATCAATATACTTTTGTATATTTATTATTGTTTCTTCATGAGACTCAGTGGTTTTATTTTATTTTCTTTTATGTCTTACGAGTAATGAAGCAAAAAATAATTCTTTCATTCTTTATTCCACTTTTTTATTTTTTGTTACTTGTTGAATAATACTGAGAATTTTTCTCTTTTTTTTTTTTTATTATTACGTTGCCTTTTTTATTCTTCTTTTTTTTTTTTTTTCATTGAGTGTAATTCAGTGAGAAATATATATATATATTTTTTTTTTGTTTCGCAATATACGGAAAACATTTTTTTTCTTTTTTTTTTTTTTCATTTAACCATTGAAGTAATTGTTGATGTAATACATTCAGTATGTATGTATATATGTTTATGCTTAATCATTGTAAATTAACAGTCACAAGTTATCCATTTATATATATATGTGTATTCGTTAATAGTTTGAGAACTGGAACACCGTGACAATAATTATTAACTGTCATGTACGTTTTTTTTTTTCTTTTTTTTTCTAAGTTATTAAAAGAAACTGTGTCTGATATAATTAACAAGTTTAATAGTGACTATTAGTTGTTGTTTATAGGTGTGGTGGATTGTATGTAACTGCTTATACACTATTACTACTTTATATTATAGTATACATGTTTATTGCAATAGGACAATAAAAATTAGAAATTATTGCAGCGACAATTTTCCCAAGACATCATGCGTATACATATTATCACTGTTGGGTCAAAAAGGTCCAATGATTCATCGTATAATATGTCTAGAATTATGTAATACTAACATTGTGAATTCTCATTTCGTTAAATAAATGAAAGCACAAATTTCATTTGTTGAATGATATAAGTGGTGAAAATGTGGGGGATAATTTTGTTAATTACTTGTTGACTAGTGAAAGATTGAATAAATTTTCAACAAAAATAACAATTATTGTTACAAACAGTAGCTCCTCCACATATATTCTTCATAATAAACGAAAGAAATATTCACAATAGTTTCAACAACTATTTACACCCTATCACCCTATAACGTCACTTAACATTATTTATCAAAATTATTTCCAATTCAAATATTTACATATCCCCACACTCTCAAGCTCTCCATTATTTCTCGTATTCATACCTGACGCAAATAATCTTGCAAAACTAAAATAAAAAAAAAAGGCAAAAAATTGGAGTTTCAAGAGAAAAAAAATGAAAGTAATTATTTCCTCTTCCGAGAAATAATTTTATAATGATTTATACCACGTTCCCCGACTACCGATGTGGCTTCTCTAAAAAAAAAAATAAAAAAGACAAAGTCTTCCTCATTTTTTTATATTTTTATTTTTTTTCTCTCTTCTTTGTACAAGTCTGGAGTCCCTGAACGGAATTGGCGTCACCGAACGATTTCCTGTCTGGACCAATCGATCGATTGCGCTCTCGCTTTGATGAGAAGATTCATAATGTCCCCCCCCGAAGTAAAAAAAAAAAAAAAAAAGAACAACGCAAGGGATCTCTTTATATATTTATAAAAATTTCTCGTCGTGTGTGTGTGCGTCAGTAGTTATTTCCCTGTCAAACCTGGATCTCATCGTCGCGTTTCAACGTATTATCACACAACTCTCAATGAATATATATATATAAGCCAACGACAACGACGATGATGATGATGATGACGATAATAATGATAATGATGATGACGATGATCCGAGAGTAAAGAAGAAGAAGAAGAAGAAGAAGAAAAATAAATATTGCCTTGGGCAATTGATGGCGTCGGCGCTTGAAGTTTTATTGAGTCTCACATACACACACGTATCTAAATCCAATATACTTGAGAAGAAAAATAAAAAGTGGATACAAGAGAAATAAATAAATAATGAAAAAAAAAAAAAAAAATAATAGAGTGCAATATACTCAAGCGTTTTATATTGTTGAATTGGGTTGTTAACGAATTACTATATATATATATACAATCTTACTTTTCTCTGTGAGTATCTCTTGCTCACGTTTACATATCGTCTATTTCAATCTTCGTTGAGGAATAAATTTAGTAAGGGTGCAGCTTTAAATGTTTTTATTATCGTCAACCATTAATATTATCTCACTTGTGATTTTTGTAATGAAGAATTATCAATTGATAAAATTATTATCTCCGGTTTTATATACATTGCCAATTTTTTCACGTGATTAAAAATTAAAAAAATAAATGTAAATAATAATAATAATTTTAATATACTTTTATTCTTCACTGTAGTTATATATACAAATTGACAATTATTATCTCACTTCTTGTATGTTATTTGGAAATAGAATATTTTTATGAGCAGTGGAATGTTATGGTGCGCAGCTGCGCAATAATAAACTTTTCTCTCAAGTTTATTTCTTCTATTATTTTTGCCTTTTTTTTTTTTTTTTTATTCCTCTCACTATCATTTAGTGTGTGGTATGCGTGCGGTAGCCATATTGATATGGCCTCAACTCGCGCCATAATCGCGCGTCCGCCGGGGCCGTGAGAGTGGTCGCCGCGCAGTCTCGCTCGCGGATTCTCATTTTCCAAATGACCTTGAAAGTCTTGAGAGATCATCGCAATAATACATGTACAATATGTTGATCCATCCATGAATATGTTCGTGTTAAACTTATTTATACATACTTATATATTTCTATACTTGTATTTGTATATATATATATATATATGTCTATGCATATCTTTATAATTGCAAAGTTTACATATATCCTTTTCTCTCATTTAAATTGCTATTTGCTTCGCAATTTTCTCATTATCGCACCTCAAACCGGTGTAATCATTAAATACGAAAACATGTAAGTTTTATTATATATATATATATATATATATAAAATTGTATCGCAGTGCCTGGCCGCCATTTTGGTGCACGCGGTTACGCGGTAGAGCTACCGACACTATCCGCCATCTTCTTCTTACATTCGTTCTTTTAAAAAAAAAAATTAATATATAAAAGTTAAGGAGGAAAAAACAAAAAGTGATTCTATTGAACATTTAATTGTTTATAACAAACACCACTTGGACAATTAAATTATATCAGTTAATTTATAATAGTCAATGGATAAATTATACAACGTCACAAAATTCGTGTAGAATAATTTTAAAAAATGTTAAAAAATTGATGGTTAAAAAAATACTTTTAAATGAAATATTTTTTTCTTTTACATTATCATTTTACCCGGAAGTCATTCATGTAATATACCTGCGGGTAACAATCGTCTCTTTTGTTTCGTAAAATATATATTAGCCTGTGTATAAAAGATTTTAATGTCCGCCGCACACATCACAATCATGTTTATACAAAATATATAAAATTATCGTTTTGGAACACAAAAGTCGAGCAAAAAAAAAATAAAAAATATTTGTGTATGACGACACAAAACAACGAAGAAAGATGGGGTGAAGGGAAGTGTTTTGCAAGGACCCGGATGGTGTGTATTCGCGTCCATAACAGACCGCTGTGTGCCTGTCAATCATTCGAAGGTTAGACTACCAATTTCTTCTCATAATTTCTTATAATTTTCGTATACATATACGAGACACCAGAGAGCCTTCGACGCGTCTCTCACTCTTCCCTTCTTTCATTATTATTATATAAATATATATACATATATATATATATATATTCCTTTCTTCTTCTCGTCTTTCTATATACTTGTATATTTTTCTTTTTCCTCTTATTCATTCCTTTTTGGAACCCCAACAGAATTATTATAAGACGGTAATTGCGCCGATCACGTGTATACCATCGCGGCTACTATTTATCCATGTTCATTATAATAACAATGTAAAGCGCGTTGCGGTAAAATGCCCCCTGGTGGGACAGACAAAACCCGCAGGGCGAGTAATTACAGGTTCGACAGGAGCGCCGCGCACCCATCGCATTTGTTGCATTTTTTTTTTTTTTTTTCACCAATTTTTCCCTCCCTTTTTATTCACCCCATCTTCCTCTATATTTCTCATACGTCGCCTTTATATTGTTTTGTTATTTTGTTTTCTCAAACATTTTTATTTCTCTCTTTGTTTATTTTTGTTTATTTTTTTTTTTGTTGTGTAAACTTATTTTTGTTCAGGGACGTGGCAAAAAGTGCTGCATAATCATTGACGATCGATACAATAATTTTTCTTGAAAAGAAGGAAGGTAAAAAAATAATATGTGTGTGTGTGTGTGTGCATAATAATACACATTGCTATTAATGTTATACACAATATAATGTGTATATGGGTATATATGTTTATTGGTGAAGTCTGTTATCGCGATGCCAAAGTCTGGAGTTCACACGTAATAGTAAAGTTTTAATTTAACCAATTATATTCATCAAAGAGTAGAAATTTTATGAAAAAATAAAAATCAACAAAATAAGAGGTTGAGAAAATATTAAGAGTTAACAATGATTGAGTGTTACAGTTCGTGATATGTTAAAGAAAATGTCAGTATTTTTTCATTCAATATCTCTTTATATTAATCTCTTTTTTTTTTTCTATACTACACAGAGAATAGTTGTTTATGATTAAATTTAATAAAATAAAATTAACCTGCTGGTTGACAATATAAATTGAATTATGTAAATTCAAATTATGGATTGATTGGATTCGTGAAACTGTTCAACATTGAAAGTGTAAATTTGTCATTTTCTATTGAATTCAAATTAAAATTCATTCTCAATTAAAAATTTATCTAATTTTCCAGTATTTAAATTTAATAAAGATGGAAATAAACAAAATTACATGATTTCTAATCAAGTATAAATTCGCCTAATAATTTATTAATCGTACTTTGGATATTAATTTTATTTCTGGATTAAAAGTTGAGTGAAAATAATTTTTATAAAATCAACTTTAATAATTAAAAAAGAAAAGAAATAAATGAATGATAGAAAACTATTTGTACACAATTCTACAGACACTTTTATATATATTAAATCGACCAGTTCAAACATTAATTCAGCATTGAATCAAACTATAAATTGCGGATGCAACCAAAATTTAATATCCCGTGACCGAGAGTGAATTCAGTGTTATTGAGAATTGAGAGGGGTTGTAACGACAATACGACTTGTCACTGTACTGGTATTCAATGCATAAACTACCCCAATATAATAGACCTTTTCACTCAATGGCACCCTTGCTGATAGTTCATTTAAACTTCCGATAGTTGAGTAAATTGCAGTACTAATGTTTTTTCCATTAATTCCAATGTGAAACCGCACCAAGATAATTGTCAATGTGGGCCGGAAAGCTTGTAGTTTGCTTCACTGTTTCCTAAAATTAGTCATGTATACTGTCCAACGAAATAATGTTACTTCAGTGTATACCTGCACAAACATAATAATTCTTCGTTGTAATTAAATCCTTGGCACGCAATTATGAACGTGGGGGCCGCGCATTTTGCTGTTGTTCTGGAGCTTGTATCGCTACATCAGTTGCCGCACTAGTTGTAGCCCTGATTGCAGTCACAATATATACTTATATATATATATATTATAAGTTTTCAAACAATCATTTGTCTAATTAAGTTTCATTTTTGCATTGTTAGTGATGCTTTTGTGTGCATATGCGCGGCGAACCAACCGTTAATATGAACTTGTTCATATAACATAAATATCTAGATTGTTGAAATATTATTATTCTTTTCCTTTTTTTTTTCTTTTTTTTTTTTCCAACTCAATTATGTAGAATTAACCTTGACCAATTGCGAAATTCTATTGTTACTGTGACATGACTTTATATTAGATTTATTTTATATTGTGAATGTATATCATGTTTTATTATTATCCGACAATTGAATGACGATTTGTATGATCATATTTAGTTGGAATGTTTTGTTTGGTTTTTCTATGAATGTGAATTTATTGATGAGGGTGCAAGTATTCTGTTGGTAATCATCAGACTTTCTTGTCCAGGTGAAATGTTTGAAGGAATTTCCGCTAGATGGCGAAAGCACAACCTTTTATCTGATATTTATTTACATTTTTTTGTATTTTTATCATTAGATTTATGCAATGATTGAGATGATGAGTTGATTAGGGATTTCAAAAGATAGTAGTTGTTTAATATTTATTTGTTATAGAAATAATGAAGGACTGTGTCACTTTCAAATTATTACTACCACTTTTTTAATACATTATGTATTGAATTTGATTTGGAAAAAATTGGTTTTTCGTTGAGCTGAAATCAACAAAGAATATTTGCTCAACTTAAAATTGCGAAACGTTTTGATATATTAGTGTCTTATGGATTATTTCTCTATTGAATTTCACGTAAAATAATTACTAAACGTTCTTTTTCTCAAATGTTTATCTTTCTTGAATGCATAACCATAGCTACATAAATATTAAAGTCATAGCTATTATTTTATATAAATGCAAGACTGTCATTGAGCAATTTCTCAAGGTCTTGGAGGAAATTGTACAAAGTAAATTCAATCGTGTGAGCAATTTGTACTAATCATAAATGGTATTCTCTATATATGTTTATATATTTATATAATTAAACTCTTGATTGAACTACATTGTAAAATCCAAGAATATCCTGGATTTCGTGCAATGAAAATTTCACTTGTGTCATGTTTCTTGTTATCATTTATGTGTGACACGAAAACTCTGCACGAAATTCCATTTGGTCCGTTACTGACCATCGTCAATGCCATGGTCATTTCGTGTGTGCGTTCTGTGGCAATAACGTGTACATGCGTGCACGACACGATTTCTCTTTAGGTTTCTGTTTACTGTTTATTATTTACTTTTTTGCTTTTATTACTTTTTATCCTGTGTTTACAACGTGAGTGTTGTTCTTCACGCATCATCAATGGGATGCGGATGTGTATACGAAAGAAGAAAATAAAAATAAGCGAGCACGGAAAGGGAAAGAAAAAAAATTCTAACTCAATAAAACTCTAAATTGATTATTTATTACGTGAATGATGAACCATACGAGAATTATATTGCGGTAAAAAATAAAGTATTCGTTTTGTTATGTAACTTTTGTGTTCTATGTATACGTTTTATAAAACAAGAGAATTATTATTGTATACTACATCCTGATTGTAGGAAATAAATGCTAACGAGATTTGAATTTAACTGTATTTGTGCGTGTTATATGACTGAGATATATGCAACTTATTTATTGTGTATGCAGTTATATATTATTTACAAGCAATGAATATTTGCGCCATCATTTATATTTCATTTCATTTAGTCATGTTCAAATAAATGAAATTTGTCTAAGTATTTTAATTCAACCGTGTCGAGAGTGTGCGATTTATATTCCAAGTTGAATGCAAAAGAAATAAGATGAGAAAGTTTCACTTGTAAATAGTGTAATGTCCATAATGTGTTGGTTGTGAAGAAGGAAGAAAGCAAAAATATGACCAGTATATATGAGTGTTGCGTGTGACCGCACATATATATTTTCTGAAACGGTAGCGGTATTATATACACTGCATGCGTGAAATTAGTTCTTAACGTGAGTGGGAATTCGGTAAAGCGGGTGTGTAATGTTTGGTCAAGGATATTATATTTAAAATCCTCTTAACCATCAACTCTGAAACATGTTTTTACTAATAAAACGTAAACAGTAAAGATATATAAAAACATTAATATAGAAAACGAATTTAACAAAAACATTTAAGTATTACATATATAACACGCTTGCTACATTTTTCCTTATCTCAAATTCATCAACACATTTTCACAGCGAATAAAAGGGACACATATCAGTTAAACATTTATTCACAATCAAGATATATTAATCGAGTGTATAAAAGCATAGCGGCGCGGCCACACGAAACACATGATATTGTTCCGCATGTTTGTTTGTTTTTTTTTTTTTCCAATTTCTGTTTATTTTTTCTATGGGACATATTCTATTGCACACATGTCTATATAGCGATTCGATAGTGCTCACGGAACACGCGGTTTTTTTTTGCAGATAAGAGAAAACGCGACGACAATTTATAGTCTATATTAATATTGTATACAACCAACTTGTGTTTGATGATAAGTAGAAATTTTCTCAATACGAATGGAAATATCTAATTATATATCACTAATTTAAATATATAATTTCCCAAAATTATAACCCGATTTGTGCAATATAATCTGTTAGATTGTATCCGCCATTTTTTTTCACCTGTATTTCCTACCTCAGATTTGTTTCCAACAACTGAAAAATAGTTGTTACACATTTTTAGATCAATATATCTATTCTAAATCACTCTACATTTAAATATATTGTGAAAAAATATCTGTTATCTTCTGCTTGACATCATTTGGAAAATGGTTGATCGAAAAATGTTTGTCAACTCACTGCAAAACGTGAACAACAAAAATCCAAATTGGAAAAGATGTCAAAACGGAATAACAATATCCTCCAGCAGAAATATAACAAACTCATATTTTCGTTTTCTATAAATTTACTGATAACAGTTAAAGGCTGCAATTTCAATTATAATTAAAGACATTATGTCTATGAATTTTGATGTCATTCAACAATTCCATGAAATTAATCTGTCAATTTTCTTTTAATAGATTTCCTGTAGAGAAACCTACCGAAAACGAGGAAACAGGGCGGATTCATTAGAAGGCGCGAAAATTCTTTACCTTATACAACGGTGGGGAACTGAAGAAAGCAAGAGACGAATAGGTGGAATCTGATGGTTTTGATGTTATCAAGGCATTCGCGGTTCCGCTGTTACGCCGATGGCGCCATGTTGCCACTTTCATTGGTTGTTCGCTTGGCATTGTGGGCGTATCAAAAGTAGCAATGGTGGGAAGCGATGGGAGCATACATTCAAGGGTTTGTGGTATTAGTGGGGAGTATAAGCTGATGAAACGAGCGCCACCGAGTGGCACCAGCGGGGACCCCGAAGTACTGGTTGGAAGGCTTCAATGTGGCCTACCCGTGTCCAACTGTTTCTTCTTTGCTTCGCCACCACTACAACCATCACCACCACCACCACCACAATCGCCAACCACCACCTCTCTTTCGCGGTTTGGCTTCGGGTGTGTTGTTGTGTGTAGTCTTAACCACGGATCTATGCCGCGCGGGTCCCCTCGACCGATGTTTGCCGTGCCGGGGCCAGTATACGACACGCTTCTACGAGGCTAGCACCGTCGTAACGTTCGCGAGCGTGCGGGGCCTCGTTACCGACCACGAGGTACTGCTCACGTACATAAAATATCTAGGTGGGTACGGGAAGCGGAAGAAAAAAAAAGTAGGTGGATTCCAAGAGGTCGGTCCTGTCCATCCAATTGAAACGATAGGTGACAGAAAAAGATAGTGGGATTCAGAAATGAGTGTGTGTGTGTGTGTGTGTCTGTGTTATCAAGGAATGAGGAAAAAAGACCCGTAAAGTGGTAAGAGCCATTGTTGGCGGGACAGGTGATCACGTAAATAAGTTTGTGTTGAACGACAATGATGATCGGATGGTGCTAGTGAAGTCAAAAGGTGACATAAGTGACACTAAAGTGCACAGTTGAATAACGTTTGTGATTTTATATTCAGGAAATCAACAATTTGAAGATTATTAGACCTGTGTGATATTATTGTTTTAATTTTTGTTACATCGAGTAACCTAATCAGTCAATCGTTACACAACGCAAAGTGATATTTTTATTTCAGTGACATGTGACTCGTGACAGTAAAGTCTGAATCAACGATTTATTTTTCAAAAATAAGGTTTTGATTATCTAGTGACGTTTTTAACAATAGTGTTCAGGGTTTTGATAAAACCATAAATCATGATTGATTCATTTTTACAAAGCATACCCCAATTGTAAAATAGTTATTTATCATCATTGACCTAGAAGATTGACTTGGAACAAACAATCAAGCATCGTTTGCGTCTTCCCATCAAAGATTTTTAGAGGCTCTGCGGGAATCTATCATCTATCAAACTACACATATCATTCTTGTATACTCTTTTTGATTAACACGTGATATTAAGCAAATATCTAAGCTGTCACCTAGCACGAGATTGCAGCCATCGTCGCTGCATCATCAGCAACCGTGCCGACGGTTGTCATCATTTTTACTGAATGATGACGTAGGTACGGGTTGCGAAACGGGCGTGGACAGTGGTGTAACGCTACGCACGGTGTACGCACTGGACAGAACTGTTACGGGGCTGGGGGTGGTTGGGGGTATTGTCGGTGGTGTTGGCGCCGGGGGTGGTCCGGGGGTCGTTGGTATCTGCGGGCCACCTACCGGAGGATCACTAACACCGACGGATTACGTTGCTGCGGCATGCTATCCATCCGGCTCGACAATCACCCTTAACAGCGTTACACACCCTCAGCCCTCAGGCGTTGTTGATCCAACAACGATGACGCCAACATCAGCGCCAACACCAACTGCTGCTACAGGTCCCAATAATTCTATTGCCATGAGCCAACTTGGAACTGTTTACGCTACTAAACGACGACGAAGGAATGGCAAGAGGTGAGTTTTTTTATTCAATCCTATGGTGCAAAAATTATGCTTTATATTCTATTTCAATTGCATTACAACCGTATTACTATTGCGGTTATTTTAGGGGTTATCGTTCATGTCAATAACGGTGAATTGTTGCAAATTTTGTTTCTTATATATCATTTCCGTTCAATTACTCTTTTTATAGATAAATTCCACACTTCATTTATTATCATTGACTATTATCAAAATCAAATTGATAGAGGTGTCAATCTCATGATGATATTTTGTTCCAAAGAATCCAAAGAAAGTGCCTGACTAACATTTTATTGATTCATTCAAACTTCTGATGCCACGGTTGGGATTTTCTATCACGAAAGATCGCAATTCCGTGGGTGTATAGAGACCGGCACAGTTAAAATAGATAGGAAAATATTTCATGATTCATTATTAATGGTATACTGATAAATCTGAACACACATAACGTTGTTACAATTATTTATCAGTAAATTTGATATTCAATTCCTGAACCGTTCCAAGAATACATTGAACGGTTTTTATCATAAATCTACAAAATGCTAATTACAACAATAACCAGTGTAACAACCGAATATATTTATACTTCACATACGTTAATAACAGCAGATTTTTATTGATTTCTAATATTTCTATTCAACAAATATTAGTTTAGTGGTAATATAATAGAAAATTTATTCTCAATCTTTCTGGCAATAGAGCTATACCTTCAATCTATATTTATATCTATTCTAAACACATAGTTTTAACATCAATAATTTCATCTAATATGCGTACGCCCTTTATTGAATAGTTCAAGTGCAGGTTTATTAATTTTAAGTATCCATTAAGATGCGTGCAATTTCACGTATATTGATCGTAAATTGTGCCGGGAGCGATAATAGTGAAATCGTAATTGACAGATAGTAGTTGTAGTAGTAATACAGTTAATCTGTTCATGTATATATAGAGGTATATAATATGTAGTTGTACTGTGCACTGATATCACACAGTGAACGTGAAGTAATGGTGATTCACAATATACACGACAACTTTACATGTATATTTATATATATAGTGTCTTTATGATGCCGATTGAGAAGAACCAGTTGGGTGTATAGTAGTTATCAGTATAAACGACTTACCGTCGCGTACATTTGACGTGATTTCATATGATGCCAAATGTATTTTGTATTATTTTAATCGTGCAATTTAACATCCAATGCAAATATAAATGATTAAAACTATTTTATTTTTTTTTTCTCATTGAATTTTCATTTTAATATAATATTTACAAAGTTGATCGATGAAATAAATATTTGAATATATATATTTAAGACAAAATGGGAAAAAAGAATATTATCGTTTGAGTGAAAAATAATTATTACTTTGTACACACACACACAATCCCATTTGAAATAATGTGTATAATAAATGACTGATGTAAATGTAAAATACAAGTACGTAGAATTCTGTTATATGTATGAGCACTGTCATTAGTGAAAGTTTTTCCCCACGAAAGAAATATAAAGTGAATGAATGGATAAATTCATATGTATTATGCATTGAGAAATACATAAATAGGGAAAATGAAGTACAAAGAAGAATACCGGGAAAAAAAAAAAATAGAAAATAACTTTAATACAAAAGAAAAATATTACTGTGTTTCGTGTGTGAGTAATATGTTGATGACAAATAATATTAATGGATGATATCAATTTTGAATTGGGCAAAGAATTTTTTGGTTTCAAAACAAATTTTCAAAACTGATTCAAAATTATATTTTAACCTGAAACTAACTGACAATTATTTTGTATCATAATTGTTCATTTATATCTATATCATTTGGTCAATCAACAAATTAATTTCGCCAAATTTTATTTCTATTGATACATATTTGATTTGAAATTTGCGATATTAAAAATTATTAAAAACATTTGAAATATATACAGTCAAATTTTCACTTAACTTCAATTACCAAAATTGCCATGAATTAACTTTGATTAAAATATTACCTAAAATAATTTACAGTTCCTGAAAAGAACATTTATAAATATAATCACTAAATTAGAATGATCAAACTTTTTAATATTTATATATTAAAAAATTAATCTTTGATATAATGCATTAATATTTATTATTCAATGCATATAGTGTCAATAAACATGAATTCTTTGGCGTGAGTGGAACGCGATCTGGTGAATCCGGTCCCTCGGAATTCCTGCGGCGCATCTTCCTCTCGCTCTGGTACTTTAACGAGAAGTTCACCCCAGGGTAATGGGGTCCGATGCGCTCTTCCGAACGACCGGCTTCATTCGTCTGTCTCTCATGCTGTCTCTACTGTTATTTTATTTTATTTTTATTTTTTCATTATTCTTTTTCTACATTAACTGTCCCTGTTTCTACCTTATATTTGCGCGACGCACGGTCTCTCTTCAAGTCTGATGCGAACAGACTAAAGCCTGAGGCTAAACTTTGGTCTTCAGTTACTTCCCCCCCTATTTGGTCTAGCCCGTTCACTACTCGTTCATTCTCTCCAGTTTTGTCTTGTATACTTTCTTCTTCTCTACGTCATTTTCTATACTGTTTCTCTTGTTTCAATGTTTATGCCGTTTATTCCACTCCCTGCACTTTGTGCCCTAACATTTTGACGCAAAGTAAATGGGCCGCAAGGCACATTGTTAAATCACTGTTATCACTCTGTAGTTCTTCTACCACAATAACGTATCCACCTCGTCCATTCTCAAATGCAAGTAAAAATATTTTAGTAAAATACAAATTGATATTCAGTAGCTGTTTGTATTTATATATAATATTCAATAATTTATTTCAGCTATATTATATTTATATTTATTATTATTTCATTATCACAATGAAAATGTAATGAACAATGGATTTTAATTCATTTTCTATACTTTGTGTAATATTTTCTCATGTCCGGGCGCGCACAAGTCAACTAATGACAGCAGCTTCTATAATTTGGAGTTTTCGAGGCGAACGCTCAAAATTACTGACGAAACACAAGAATTACTGTTATTATAGGTACACACGGACTCACTTTTTCATTCTTCCACATCTTTTATTTTTTTCTTCCACAGTTTCTTTATTTTTTTCCTCATCTCTTTTTTCTTTTCTATTTTTTTTTTAATCCTCTACTCTACATTGTGAATTCCCTCAATTCTGATTATACTCAACAACAATATGGCTAGGTCTCTTCTTCTCTCACATCTTCGTCAACTCACATGTCAACTCTATATTTAATATCATCATTATTATTATTTCTTTTTCATATTTATTCATTTTTTTTTTTTTCATCAAAACATACTATCAAAACGCAACAAACAAAACTAAACAAAAATGAATAAAAAACCTCTGAAAAATATTTCACACTAGCGATAATTTGAACGAAACTTCCGTTCTCATTTCATTTTTTACTTATTATTATTATTATTATTATTATTTATTTTTTATTAGAAAGGTCTTGTCAATTTTTTGGCGAGAACCCGTCTCTCTGAAATGCTAAATGACACAGTCATTAGTCTACATTGTACCACCAACTCATTCTGTATATGTCTAGATATATATACACATATATAAATGTGTTATGTCGCAGCATCAAATGGGCCCCGCACAGTCAAATTACATTTATGGCGTTTATATAGCGTCACATATAGCGGTAATGACGCTTAAAAAATCCAAATTTAAAATATCCTTTCACCACTCATGAAAAAAAAATAAAAATAATAAATAATAAATAAAGAAATGTGAAGCGACGATTTAAGCGAGATGTGAGAACGCCAAAAATGCTCATTACAACGATTCAAACTTCTACACACACACACACACACTACCATAAAGAAATAATGTCTAGACAAGAGTGAAATATTTGTATGTATATGTGTTTGTATATATTGGTGTAGATAATGTGTGTAAAATCTGCGTGAAGATAAAGATAAAAGAAAAAAAGAAGAATAAAAAAAAAAGGTAAATTAAAAAAGATAGTAATGAAAGAGTATAAAAAAAAAAAGGAAAAATAAAAATTAAACGACGTTATATATATTGAGATATAGAAAAGAGATGTGAGTTTTTGGACCCTGACACAAAACGCGTATCGCATGATTAGTTCTTAAGTAATTGCCTTGCGCGTATCCTTATGGCTATATAAAGTTGCTTTATGACTCTGTGATGAACCTGTTTCTAGAAGTCTCTATGGTTTGAAGAGCCCATCTATATAGTCACCGCACATTTATAAAATATATATCTCTATATACTTTTGTATATATATATATAAGCTAAACAAGTTGGATTTTGCACGCGGTCGCAACAGCATGGTAAAATATAATAAAAAGTGAAGCTCAAATAACATCTTTATATATATATATATATATATATATATAGGCGATGAGTTAGGATGAAAAAGCCAAAGAGTAAGAAAAGTAATGTGAAGAATGGTAAAAGAAAAAAAACAAAAAATTGAATAAAATATTTCCGATGAAAGACGACCATAAAATCTCGTTTAGTTGATGTTTAAATATCGCATTTATTATCAACAATAACTGGTTCGGCATCAGGGACAAGTAGTGTGTATCAGTGCTACTGTTACTGGCTTCTGCATGTGAGGATTTAGTTCTTCCTTCTTTTCTTTTTTTTTTTTTACACCTTTTTTTTTCTCTTTTATTTTCTCCTTCTTGTTAATCCTCGCGAACTTGCGCTGCTCGAGTTATCGATTCTTCAACTCTAAGAATACATACCTGTACACTTGTACATTTATATGGATGAGTATCTAATAGTATGTATATAGTGTATATATAAATAGTGTAAGAGTGAATGCGCGCGCTGTTAGAATGAATTTATGCACCAAGAATGAACTTGAATGATATTGCACCAGAATAATTATATATAAAGTTATTATATCTGTTTGAGAAAGAAGAACAAATTTTTAAAATAGTGATATAAAATAGTGACTTGTAAATAGTACAAAAAGAAATTAAATTATTATTAACAATTATAGAAAAAAAAAAAAGAATTCACTTTGAAGCTTCATCACAATCAGAGGTTAATAATTTTATTAAAATTATAGCTATGAATGGGAATGGAATGAGTTTTATTATTTCTCTTCTTTTTATATATATATATATACTCATGGACTTGGCTGAGTAACCTAAGGTGAAATTTACGAGGCGCGAAAAACAGGCGGCTCTAAATAAATGTTTCTTCGAATTATATACATATATAAATGTATTCAGAGCTTTCTACCTGTGTATTTAACTATTCAATAATTCATTTTGTCATTCATCATCTATGTTAAACTAGCCGCAATTTTTTTTTTTCTTTCTGTGGTTGTTTGTTTTTGTTATACTATTTATAAATATATACATTCAATCTTTAATCATGTGACTGTGTGTATCAATTGTTTATTGAAAGAAGGAACAACCGCACTGTGAGGTTTTGAATGAGAAAGTATTTCTTTCGCAAATTTAATGTTGAATATTGAAGTGAATATTTTATCATGTAAAAATGAATTCTATTGAGGAAAAGAAGAATTTTTAGTTGCAAACAATTGAAACCGTTGGATTTTTATTTTTTCATGTGGCAAGTTTAAAGTTATAATGTAATTTAATAATGACTAACGTAAAATAACAGTTTTAATAATGTAGGTTATCAATTGTTTATCAAATCATAAAAAAAAAACAATTTTTTTTTCCCACCATTTCATTGCGGTATTTTTTTCCAATTTTTTCGCTTCAGATTATAATTCAAAGTTACTCATCCAATATCAGATTCTTTGTTGTCTGTATCAACAATTTATCTCTACATCAATTTCGTTAGTTAATCCGTAATGTTGTGTTGAAAAAAAAAAAAATAAATTCAGTAGCAAAATGAATCTTTTAATATTTTTATTTGATAAAACACCAATTTTTCGGTATATATCAAAAGATTAATTTGGATAAAATACTTCAAGTAAAATAATTCGAAGAGACATTTTGGTAGAAAATAATGATGAGCTGTGAGTGAGGTCAGGTTACCGATAAATATATGCCAGTGATTTCATAATACATTATACACATATATATATATATATATTTATGCTTCTTGTATTTTTCGAACATACATATGTCTTGACAGTTTTTCTTACTTTTAACCATGCCACTTCCGGCGCTTGAGTATAGAGATAGTTACGTATCCATTATGTCACCCTGGTCTGTCATTTCGTTTTCCCTTTTCTCCTTTTTTTTTTTTTCCCCCTCATTTTTTCTTGATAATACTATATATAATACTATTATTTCCTTTGTTTTTTTTTTTTTTTTCGTTCCTTCGTTTTGTTTTGTCTTTTTCTCTTTCGAGGGCATCCGTTCTCTCATCAGAGTCCCAATGTGGAGAATGTTGACGTGAAGAGCAGACAATTCTTGATGAGCACAATTACTGCGTTCGTTGAATGTTCTGACTTTTGCTATATAGAATAGTTTTTCTTATTATTACTATTATTATTATAACTATTTTTAAACATCTCTAATTGACTTTTCATATTTTTGTTGATAAATTAATTTAAAAATGTGATTTGTTCGTTGTATTTTAGATAAACTTTTGGATTATTAAAAAAGTTGAATAATAAATTTTTCATACTTAGTAAAATGTCAAATAAAAAAAAAAAACACACGATTATATAATAATTATTATTTTTCTGGTTGTTTTATTTTTATATTGAGAAATAAATTTTTTCTTTTTTTTTTCATCATATACTCCTTGCGTGTCTCTGTGAATTGTTTGATGAAAGGCTTATGTGCTTTGACTTCATAATACTCATCTCAGAGCTCACACACGTTTCGCTCTAAATACATTGCAACAGTGTTGTACGTATGTATCGCTATTTATACATATAAATATGTGGAATTCTTTGCAATTATTACTTAATAACTCTGCGCTAAATTGATTAATTAATGACTGTGTCATGGCTAATGATTTTGGGAGCCGGATTTACAAAAGTTAACTACGCTGATTAGACAACTGGTACAAATATAAAATGGAAGCGATAAGTTATTCTTTTTTTTTT
Organism: Zele albiditarsus; assembly: GCA_958496275.1. Taxonomy (NCBI): domain Eukaryota; kingdom Metazoa; phylum Arthropoda; class Insecta; order Hymenoptera; family Braconidae; genus Zele; species Zele albiditarsus. Next base: position 9,046,163 of record OY292411.1, read on the forward strand.
TTTTTCTTCTAATAATTGTGAATAATAATTTAACATTAAAAATAATATTTTGCACAGTTATACGTTAATTTAATCGATGGCATTTTGATCCTTGTACAATTAAATTCGGGGAATAATTTTATTTACATTCAATTAAACAAGTAGAAATAATTTAATTCTAATTTCTAGACCAATTTTATTATTAATTCACAAAGTGTTTTGTCTCTCTGGTATTATAAAAGTTTTTCATTTATAATTATTAATTATCAATGAGAAAATAGATACAATAAATTGACTGAACATTTTATAATTTTATTTCAGCTTGTAGATCCACATACATATTTAGTTAACAAGAATTATTCTGACCATCGAACCGTAACTGCCTGAGGATCAAATTTCGCGGATCAAAATTCACCATATCAATTGAACGTGTCACCATTTTGTTCAATTTAATTCGTTCCATTTTGCTCTGTTCCTTTTTTTTTTGTTTCACCATTTTTTATTCAAATTTTTTTTTTCTTTGCATCCTCCAATTTGTCCAATCATCCCCGGTGCATATCCACCCTCGGTAACATTTTTCCCATGTGATTTGCATATACTTTTGAAGGAAAGAGTGAGTGAGAGAGTGATGGGTGAGCATAAAGACATAGCTAGTGAAATTTCTGGCGCGCGGGTTAAAAGATGAGTATAAAAGAAAGGGGAGGAATGTTTTTTTCGTGCCTCAGGCGGTTTCTTTCTGCTAAACACAGGTTATCCAAAAAATTCTCTTTCGTATATATCTCTCATTATATATCCATTGTATATATACATACAAATGTGTATATATATATATATATATGTATACTTGGGTAATAAAGAATTTCATATTTGATTTTTCATCAATTCAACTTTGTTACTGTATGCATATACATGATGGGAATAATACGCACAATATTAATGTAGATAGTCCAGGATATATATATATATATATATATATGGATCGTGGATGGATACGATGCACCATATAAATTTCATAATCGCTAAAAAGTAGCGTATATGCAAACGAGTCTAAATCACCCATCAATAATCCATTTTTCCATTCTTTCTTTCTCATACAATCGGTTATTATTAATTTTTGGCTTCTGCCAAAAAATTTCTAAGCCCTGTGGTTTCATGAAAGAAAAATAAATTACTATGACCGGATCAGATATGCATATTTACCATGCAGTGAATTATCTGCAATGGAATAATAAGTGTAAAAAAAAAATTTTGATACTCCAATAATTGGAAGTTTTGATGCAGTTAAATTGCATCTCACGCACTGACTCATATCTCTACGTGGATGATGCAGAATCATTATAAATATGGTGTTTTTTTGTGCGTCAAAGTCGTATCTATAATTTCATATGCATATATAAGCAGCTCCGAAATTATGTACAATTGTTAAATCACTTGAAAAACTGAGATGTCAAATAATCATGTCCCAATCATAATATCTGCATGTTCGTGCATGTTAATATCAATTGAGTCACATAATTGGAGTGTTATTGAAAGTGAATATCCACCGTGTAGCTAATCATCTTCATTAAGGAAAAAGTGGGGGAAAAAAAATAAAAAATTTGTTATTTCAATAACTTCATTTTTTTCAAGTCGACAATCACTCTTCACAAATTCACTCATAACATTCTAAGAAATATATAAAACCCATACAAATATGGTCTTTTTTTGTGCGTCTAAATCTCACCCACACTTACAACACCATATATTCATACCTCTAATACAATCACCAACCATTAAATCACTCGAAACATGCTGTTGTAAAAAATCAAGCAAATCTATGATACAAGGTTTATCTTGTCCCATTCTATATTTTTTGCATGTTCATACATGTTTATATCAAGTGAGTTACATGGCTGGAGTGTTATAGAATGCATATCCATATATCTATATATATGTACCTGTACCTAACATTGGTACACTATACACTGCGTCTGCTCACGGGCGTATCATTACCCCGCCCAGTGGCTAGCTCGGAAGATTATACGTCTGCGGTAAAACTGAAGCCACGCAGTTCAATTCTGATGCCAAGTTGAATTGGTAAGAACCATATATGTATGAAATATACATACATACAATGTATAACGCCGCACCTCACTACAACTATATATATATATATATATATACACTGTCGATTTATTGTGATTAACATTGGTGAGATAATTCTTTACCTTGTGTATTATATATGAAAATATATTGCAAGTCCATTGACTCCTTCAACTTGATAATATATTATTTATACTATCATTATAAATATATATATTGTCATCCATCAAGTTATAGGTATATAAATATAGAATATAAAGTCTCCTCTTCACTTGTCACATATGTATAGGAAAATAAAATTATTGGATTGGCAGAATATCAGTCGGTTTTTGCGGTTGTAATGTGATAAATGTGGTGAGTATTATTGCAAATAAACAGCACGAAAAAAAAAAATAAATAAATAAATAAAATATCGATTGGTGATACAGACAAGGAAACAAGCTTTCTGATGTCAATGGTTTGAATTTTTTTCCATTAAATTAATGCAAAAAATTGAATGAAACCAAAAACTAAAAATAATATTAAAAAGAAATAAATAAATTATTTCTTCTGTCCATTTTTTTTTTTTTTTCTTTTTCTTTCAATGTCTGTATCACACCTACTTTTCGTATCGACCAAATTCGTCAGTTAAATTATCCCAACCTAACTGCAAAACCTGAATTGAGCCATTAGCACTAATGAGGGAATCCAAAGTCAATTAACGCCGATAATATGAGATTGATATTTTATATAGTATTAGTGTGTTTGAATGTTGTGTTGTGGAGATTCGATGAATATTCAAACTATTGTCAAGCAACTTTTCGCGCGCTCCCCTTTTTTTCCTTTTCTTTTATTTTTACCCTTTTTTTTTTATTCCATTACATCTGCAGGTATTCATCACTGCGGTATTTTTACACATTGTTTTTCACATTGTTTTTATTTAATTCAACGATTTGCATGATAAATAAATTCAATACAGACAGTGTTTGTCACGAATGAACTAAAAAAGTATTGTTAAATGTAAAATATTTGTGAGTGAAATGAAAAGATAATAAAATATTGAATGAAAAATTTGTGATAAAGTTAAGATTTACCTTCACACACACACACACACATGTCAGTCAATGATTGGTTCTCCATTTTCTCGAGCACGCGATTATTAAATGGATAAAGATCGGGCGACAGTTCAATAATGATAAGCGAGAAAAGCCAAGAGAGGGTAGAAAAAAAAAAGAAATTTATAGAAGAGTGGGTTGGTCGCAAGTTAGCCACGCGAGTTTATTTTATGTGTATTCACATCACACCATACGCGTTACATATATATACATATATACATTCACTATACATATATGTCTCTATATGTAGTAGCGATTAAGTTAAATAAATCGGTGATGGATCAAACACGAGCGCAAGCTGAACACGTTGTAACCTGCAATGTTCAGACAATTTTCAAAGGCGTTGCCATTTTTGTTCCCCCAAGATATATAAAATCATATACCTTTTTTTATTTTTTTAATTCTCCATTTATCCTCCCTTATTTTTTTATTTTCACTTTATTCTATACAAAATTTTCTTGTGACCATGAGAATATAAATTTAAACACAAAAGTAGAGAGAAGAGTTGGAACACTCTTGGAAATAATCATGTAATGTTATAGTTAATATCCACTGTGCTTGGTCTCAATTTCGACATGCTTATCAGCGTGAGGTTAGGCGTGTTCTCTTGTTCTTATATATAGCCACGTGCTTCTTATCCGCTCAATAATTTTCATATACACTATGAGTTGTTTTTTTTTTTTGCGCAATTTATCGCCCGTATTATTATCCCCCAAGAGTTTGGTCTAATTTCTGATAAATAAATGTCTTTGAATTTATTCGATAAAAAAATGAAAAAAAATTTTTCTTCACTCGTTCTATTTATCTCATATTATTTTTCTCCAAAGGACATATCCCACATTTACCCCATAATCATTTGGTTATTGCTATAATATTCTTGATATACTGATAAAAAATAATATTAAAAAAATTCCCTATCTATTTTTACTATTTACATTGAATTAATAACCTTTAAGCTAGTATTTCTTCAACTATATAAACGTCAAATTATCTCGTCGTGCCTGATATATATATATATATATATATATATATATATATATATATGTTTATCTGAACGTGGAGAATATATATTTGTGTGCGCGGGAATATTCGTTTATGCGCGCATCCCAAGTAAAAATTTCATCCTGGTATAAATCTGATTTTAATGAACGCCGTTACGTTTTATATATACTATATACGCGCACAACGAATTATAATCTGGACGATTAATCGCATGTATATCTGTATAAGTATATATATATATATATATATATATGTGTATATACATTCAACCAACTGCGAACGCCGCGCCGTGGCATATAAATGATAATTCGCGCGCATCCCATGCACATACATATACATACATATATACATATTGCCATTTTGCACTGCGCAACTTATATTCGGGGCCGTTGAAGAGACGCCGATATAATGATGCACCGTATATACATTACACTTGAAACCATAATGGCAATATAAAATAAAATATGAAAAAAATGTATAAAAAGAAAAAAATTAATTGAACAAATATTTATAAAGAAATTTTTTAGTATAAATTCCTTCTTTTATAATATTACTTCTTGTTTATTATTATTATTATTATTATTATTTATTTTTTTTACTGTGTATGGTATTTGAAAAATTTAATGGATATGAAAAAGAAATTTGTGGATACAAATGTCTTGGTTATTTACCTTTAAACATTGGGTGGACGCACCCCTATGACAGCTGGGTCGTTCTCATTAGTTAACTTCAATACTACTCTATGGTAAAGGTCTCATCAACATTACCAACTACTTTTGTATGTGTTTTTTTTTTTTATTCATATGTATTTATATATATATATGGTGGAATGTATACGAATGTCTGTGCGCTTTAACGCACGATTTCCCTTGGGGATAGATGTATGGATGTGTTGGGATGTATGAGAGGAAAAAAAAAAAGAAAAAAAAAGAGACACCGCAAGAGTAACGAACCGAATTATATAGCCGCGCCCAAATTGCCGGAAAAATGCATGCAATAATAATGATTTTTTTTTTTTTTTGTGTGTATTGGATTGTAAATGTTTAATGATTATTATTATTATTTGATATCAATTTGGATAAATTAAATAAATTGTATTTTAATCATTGTTATATTAGTTGTAAATAAAATATTTTGTTGAAGAGAATTATTGTCAGTAAAATATTTTATCAGACATATCGATTGATTTATTAATATGAAGGAAAAAAAAAAATTCTGGAAAAATTTTATTTCATCAAAAACTCGTTATGAATTTCTTGGTAATTATCGCGTTCACTGGTCACGTACGCACGAGTATGGGCATTCTTGTTGCAACAATTCAGTCAATGACGTCAATGATAAGGGATTCATTGTTGAATGGAAAAAAAAATATTATTACAACATAATGATAACAACTGATGTATTGATAAATGAATGGAAATAAAATACTCATAGACAAATGTAAATAAAGAATAATATTTATTTATATTCAGTGAATGGGAATTTTGATAGAAACAAATGACATTTTGATTTTGCTACATTGAAATAAATAAATTATTAGAGAGAAAGAGAGAGAGTCAATAGTAATTGCAGATTAATATTATATTTATTCAGAGTGAGTGAACTCGTCCACCCACGTGAATTTAATCGAGTATTTGTATATATATATATATATATAAGTGTATATATGATAAACTGAAGAAACTGGTCCGTTGATCTGTTTGGTCTGAGAAAGCAAGCGTTTACAAGTAGATAATGACGTTGTAATTACAACAAAATTGTTCAGTATATATGATCCATGCCCACTATTATACTTCAATCATGCATATATGTATTATATATATATATATATATATATATATGTAAATAATGAATAATAAATAATAAACAAATACATACACAAGAAATTAAACATATATTATACAAAAATCTTGAATTAGTGCAAACGATCAGAAATTACTTCTAGCAATTTTCATGACACGATAATTCACTGAATTTTATTTTTTTTTTCTATTAAATTGCAATAAAAATTTATCGAACACACGAATATTAACATGAATAAGAATGTTGGGTGAGGATTAATTTAATATTTCAATGATATATTCAGACGTGATTATTCTCTGATTTATTGTCACTTGAAATAACAAATTTGTTTAAGAAAGTTTTATAAATTTGTTGGATAGGAGAAGCATTCTTCTTTTCCTTTTTTTTTTTTTCCAAATTCAGTCTTTCGTGGTCAAGAAGAATGGATAAAAAAAAATAATGGGTTTATATTTATGGTGTTAGATCCTTTAATTTAAAAATGTTTATAACTATGGGTTATAGTAACCACAACTAGACTATTGTAAATTTATTTGATATTCAATATAAGTTAAGAGTTATCGAGTATTTTATTTGCAGTGAGATAATTATTTCCATATATATATATTACACTGATTACTTATCACACTGCTGTCTAATAAAATAAAAAATTACTACACACTCAATTACTCCATCAAAAATAAAGCATAGTAAATTCTAAACACACATAATATTTTTTACACAATAAACATCTCAATTTTTCTCATATTAATAATTGCATTATATTAACAGTAACAATTTTTTCTCCCTATAAAAAAAGTTTAAAAATATTTATCATCATCAATATAAAATGATAACTATTATCATTATTCCAAAATATCCAATCAAATATAATGACAGCTGTCACACAATTATTATTACATTCATCAAACACTCACTCTTCTCTAAAATAATAAATGATCCTAATTCAAGTTACAACTTTGAGATTTAATTCAAAAGTCTGTCTCACTCTATATATATATATATATATATATATATATACATATATATCCATAGAAATTCTGTAACATGAAAACATTTGAGAACACACAAAAACAAAAAACGAACGAAGAAATAATTCCAAGTCAATTTATTGCATTGAAAACTTTTCCACATTTTTTTTTTTTCTTTCCAACAAATAAAAAATAAATTTATTTCCTTTCTCGTCTTACATACATCTCTCTCTTCCTTCCCTCTATATACATCCATATATATATATATACAGTGAACATAGTAGCTAATGGTTTGCCAACGAGGATGGAAGTAAATGGTTAGGGGTGCGTAGTACAGGCTGGTACTAGTCACGGGGGTTGATATCACAGGGACCAACCCCGTATCAGCATTTGATATACAGCCACATGATTCCCCTCGTCTTTATACATATAACTATCTACATATAAACATACACAGACACATACAAATAGCTATTCATATACATACATATAAAAAAGAATGTTTCCAATTTTTATTTTACCACATTTTTTTTTTTCTCTTCATTTCTTTTTCTACCTCATTATTTTTATACTCATTCACAAACATTCACCAAGTTTAATCCACCACGTATAAAGTGCAAGAAGTCTCGACATACACCTGTCTATATATATATATATATATATTTATAAAGTCAGTAATGTATAAAAAATTGTCTCGTAACTCCATAAAATGATGCATAAAAAATAATCTTGACAGTCATTAGTGTCCATTTTTGATTTATTCTTGCTATCGATCCATTTCCGCTCGCTTTTAAACTCTCTCCCTGTTTCTTTTTTTTTACCACTGTTGTCCCTCTTCCCTTACTCATCTATATATATATATGATCATATTCGTAAGGTGTCTGCTTGTCCGTGGGGCGGTAGACTCTTCGCGTTAATTATTACGAAGCGTCGAGGTCGCAAGAGAGCACGCAGTTGCGTATATCAACATTGAATCTACCGCGTTCTTGCTTATCGTATATACCCTGGCTTTATTTCACCTGCTTCCAATTTGTGCGCAAAGTTCCTTTCAGTGGATGAATAACGTGAGAGGGGCAAGAGAAATAAGAGCGTGTGCGCATAACCATTTGCAAGAGAGTGAGAAAGAGAATTTTTGGTTTATATAGGGGTGAGAAAGATATATGTGAATAAATATATATATATATATATATAGGAAGCTTTCAGAATCGTGACGGACTACTATCGTCTAAAATTCCTGAACTAATTAATGCGCCGCGCCACACCCTTCCGCTCGTTTCTTATTATCACGATTTTTTTGTTTTCGCGTTAATTATTGCTAAATTAATTTGTAATTAATATATTTTTTTTTTATTTTACCAAATATGTATGCATGTGTGTGTGTGTGTGTGTTGCTGTATGAAATATTCGTCACTTGTTTAATTAGTTTGTTCTCACGAACCGCGATAATTAACTCTCATGTATTTTTATATTCTTGAGATAAAAAAATTTTTTTTTTCTTTTTTACTCTATTTAATTTTTTTCCTTTCTTTTTTACAAGTTGTATCAAGTATAATACCCATATACGTTATAGTGCAATCCAATGGGGTCGTGTTTAACACGCGCGCTCGTTACATATCCTTCACTGAGTGTATGTATATTTATATGTATATATATATATATATTAGTGTGTATATATATATATGAGTGAACTCTCGCGGCACTGATAAACACCGCCTTTTAAATGTAATTATCAAACCCACTTTCCTATTACGGCAATTTAAAATTTGCATTCTATAAATATGCAATTTTCAAAACGCTCCTCTCTGCAGTGTCTTTCGTATATATACACACACACATATATAAATAATAAGAATTATTTTTTTTTATTTTTTACTATCATATTCTCTTTGTTTTGTTTTTTTTTTTTTTTTTATCTAAATTTATTCCGATGAAATCAGACATTTGTGCGATGGGTGGAGGAAAAATATGAAGAGAAAAAAAAAATTTATTAACACGTGTACATGTCGACAGGGATTTTTATTTTCTAATGGTACATTATTATTTTATGATATGATATCATAACAAGAAGAATAATTAATATGGGGTAGTGTGGGGTGAATATATACAGTTGCCGTAGTGACAATGTTTCTGTTATATTTCAATCAATTTTTCAAATTGATTTGTCTAAGACAACTTTTTAAATGTGTTTGTTATAATATTTTGTGATAGTTAGTCGATTTTGATACAAATAAAGACATTGTGTGATACCAAGTATTTTAATTTAAAACCATATGTTTGGGCATTGTAGTTATTTTTAAAATGTTTGCAAGTGTTTTAAAAGTGACTGTACAATGGTGAAGATAGAGAATAAAATGTTTTAACGTTTTAAATTAAAATACTTAATTCTGCTGGGATTTGAAGTGCAATTTTTAAATGTATATCAAGAAATATAAAAACACCATTGCAATTTATGCTCACTGTATAATCAAATCTACCGTTACAATGATACGTAGTAACAATTATTCAATTTATGAATTGAAATTTCATGTGAAAAAAATATTTTATTTTATATAACAATGCAATGGGAATGCTTTTGTACAGAAAAGGAAGATTGCTTTAGTGAAGAGTTTATAAATATATATATAGTGTTCCTAAATATCAACGATCGCACAGATAGAAAGAGTGAGAACAAAACAGAACCATCTGGCGATGATTATTATTTCTCAATTTCTTCAGCGTCAAATAATCACAGAACCGCTCTGTAATTAAATAGCTGGTATAGGGTTAACGCCTTTTGTTACTATATACAAACCTCCAACAAAGTTTATTTCTCTCTTTTTCATCTTCTCTTTCTTTATTATTCTTCATTCTTTATTTTTCATCCTTGTCGTTTTCTCCTTTAAATGTTTTTACTTCTCGCACCCTAATTCAACTTTCTTGCTTCCAATGATATTGCTTGAAAAAAAAAAAATATTGTGTACAACTGGCTAACAAGACTCTCGTTTGTGTTCTATTGTCTGATTTTATTTTCATTTTTATTTACTTATTTATTTATTTTTCTCCTTTGATTCGTTACCTCGAATCCATTACTCAATTGGCGCCTGTTCGAGGTTACAAACACTCGAAAGAAACGTAAATTATTATATCAACAAATCACATACTCTCAATTTTTTTTTTACCCCTCATATTTTTTTTTTTTGTTTTTGCTTTAATTCTCTACTTTCTATTGTCTGTACATTTCTTCATTCACTTTATCATCCCAGTGTTTATATATATATATATATTATTCCATCTGGATGTTGCGTGCTACGATCCCGAAATATCATCAACGAAGAAATGTTTTCAAGGAGCGAAACAGCAGCCGAAACTGCTTCACTGAGCGTGGGATCCTCCGGGCAGGATTCACCTTCGTTCCACTCCTCTACACTCGTCTCTTTTTCATTCGTCTTTATATAGGTATATTCTTCCTCATGTTCATTTGCTATATATTCTCTTCGATCATCTGTGCAACCACTAGCAGTCAGTGATAATTGTTTTTTCATTTTCTTTTATTTTAATATATTTATTTTTATCTTTTGCTTTACTTTAGGTCGTTTTGTTTAGTTCACCAGCCACATTAAATAGGCATGAAGCCAATGTTACGCATTATGCGTTATGCCGATTGCAGTAATACTATATATGTATATGGATATGTGTATGAGTTTGTGTATGTTAGTGGTTGGGATATAGCCACGCGCTTTCTCTTCCCTATAGGTTGCGCCATCTCCATCTGGCAATGAGAGAGCAAACGATTGAGCGCCCTCTTATACCATTATTATATTATATTACTTCGTTCCGCACTCACTTTGCAATTTGTTCACTTCCGGATTTTGCAAATTTACGCCTGGGTTTATTTTTTTTTTTTTTTTGTGTTTGGAGAATGGTGAAGAATAAAAAATGATTTGTGGAAGAGAATAAGTGGGAATAAAGGGATGGAGATTTAATTGAAAAAGAAATTATTTCTTTGTGATGTTATAAAATTATTGCGATTCAACACGATAAGATGATATATATATTTATATTGTTAGTGGTGCATTTGATTTTTTTTTTTTTTTTACATACTATTTCATGTTATTTTGTTATTATATTCTTGGTGAAACTTGAGATGTGAGAAACTGGATTTTACTTGATTTATTCTCTTCGTATAATTGTTTTGGTTGAATGTATATTGTTTCGAGCAAAAGATTTTTAACATCTGTTTTTTTTTTTCTTCCTCTTCGTGGATATAAATATAAACATGTTTATTGAGATTGCGGAAAGAGGATTAAATATGTGAGAAAAAATATTAAGTATCCATAATCGTATAGTCTGTAATTTTACAGATATTTTTGTTTTATTTCATAAAGTCAAAAATTCGTTGTAATGAAAACAAAAACATTCATTGATATATATTTATTCGTTTCAACTGCATTTTTTTTTCTTGTCATCAACTCCCTCATCATAATATGTTGCAGAATTGGATTCTACTCGACTCATTTGCTTCGTATATTTTTTTCCAAATTTTTTGCTTGAAAATATTCTTCATTTTATTCCAAACCAAAGTTTTGTAATATCTCCTTTTTTTTTTATTATTATTATATACTTACTTCTCCTCAATTTTCTTCTCCTACAATCACAAAAAGTGAATAATATTCGAGGGAAAAATATATATTATCTATAAACCAGAGCATTTACAAAATGTTTTTACCATTCCTCCAAATTAAAAATACAATTAACAAAATGAAAACTAAAAAAATTTATTAATGTATTTTGTTACAATTCTTTCTTTTCTTTTTTCTTCTTCTTGATAATATGTTAATTTAACGAGTCCAACATATGTAAGTAAAGCACGTACACACATATATATTTATATATATATATATATATATAGACGTAAGGGAGAAAAGAAGATTAAGGTTGGACGAGTGTTATAACCCCATGAGTTCTGTCGAATCGGTAATGGTTATGGCCGTTAATGGCCACGTACTTCGATCTCTGGCAACCATATAAATATATATATATATATATATATATTTTCTCTTGCTCCTCTTCCTCTTTCTCTCGCTAATGTTTTTCGTTCCTCTTTTCTATACATAAATATATATTTATACACACACATACACAAACTCGTATATGTATATATAGCATATTGCAATGAATCCAAATGTGATCCGTTGTACATATCCCAGCGTGCAGTGTTCAAGTGTTCAAGTGTACAACAATTATATCAGAGAGTCAAGAGGTCATAACCGTGATACGACTACATATGTGCCGCTCACTTCTCCGCCCTCAAAACCAATTCATTATTACCTGGTAATTTCAATTTTTATTTACTCTTTTTTTTTTTTCATTCTCCATTTATTTTTATCATTCTTATTTTTCTTCCAATGTGTTCATCCATTCATTCCTTTTTTTTTTATTCTCTTCGGTTTCTCTTTGACATATTTATGGGATTGAAAATTCGGTCCAGGAGATATTGAGATTATGTAGACTTATTGAAATAAAAAATATTTGTTAATAAAATTTTTATGAAAATGTAGATGAAAAATTTTTTGTTTCAATATTTTTCAATGTTTGCTTCACTATTTCATGATTTCATGATAATATAATGCGTTATTGTTGTTCGTGATGAATTGTTATTGATTTGTTTATAACATTCAAGTGTACAGTTTGCTAATAAATTAAATGAATGAATTTAAAATGATAAAATTGATTGAAAGGAAAAGAATAAAAATGATACTGGAGAAGAGACATTAACCATGGAATAGTTAGTGGTATCAAGTGTCAAACGATTCGTATACAGTCCATGGTTCCAAAGTGTAATTGTATGAGTGCGAGCGCGTGTGTAAAATACTGAGAGTGTGAGGACGGCCACGATAGAGACGACGAAAAAAAAAAAAAACAAACAAAAATTAAAGAAGAAAGAATAAAAAGAGAAATGTGAAAACTAAATTGAACGCGAACTGCAGCCCACATACATTTATATTTATTTATATATACTTATATACATGTATATATATTTATATATATATATATATTTTTGCTTAGTATATAGTAGTGGCAGGATGAAACCAATAACCAGACTCAGAGGTCACCTCGGTCGAAGCCGCGAAGAGCAATAAAGTTAAATGCCCGCTGGTTGCCGATTCTTCTCCGCCCATCAAACTTCTTCTTCACTTCTTTCTCACCCTTGTTTGTAATGTTTTCTTTTTTTTTGCCTCACAAGTTTTTTTATTATTTCATTCTCATTCATCGAAAAACAACAGCAAAAACATTCATTCATATACTCACAATGATCAATTTATTAATGATTTGAAATAGAAATAGAAATAACGATTATAAGAAGATTGAAATTAAAAATTGGATATAAGTAATTAAATTATTTATTTTGAGGATATTCTTTTTTCTCTACGCAATTAGAATCTGTTCCTTTCATGTTGATTTATTGATATGAAGAAATTAGCGTTTATTCGTATACTTACGAAGTTTAAATTACCCCAAATGATTTTGAATAAGAAAAATAACTGAAGATAAGAATGAAAAGTTAATGAATAAACAGCCATAATTAAATTAATATTTGTTATTTTTTTGTCTTCAATTCACTCAATATATCACCAACAACACAAACTAACAATAAAACAGAAAAATAATAATTAAATTTAATTAAATAGACAAAAATAATTGAATTATTTATCAAAACTTATCATCACAAATTCAAGTATTTATTACTGGATTATGAGCCATAACAAAAACAGGAAAAAAAAAAATTCATATACATATATAGAATCATGAAAGAATTAGAGCGAACAGTGAATCCAACTTACAAGTGCAACATACACGTATGTATACATATAAATATATATATATATATATATAAATGAAGTAACTTTGCGTTCATTCATCGTTGGGTGCCACGCGAATGATGGCGTGCCAACGTACTCAGTCGGTCGGTTAGGTCAGGTTTTTAACGGTCACGTAATCACGTCATCGTGCGTGCCACACTCTCTTCATGCCAACTGTACGATGGACCACGCGAGGGTGTGTAATATGTGTACATATACACACAAATACCCAGAATATTTCTCAGTCATAAAATTTTAAAACACACATTTTCACCTCCCACAATATCACTAAACAATTTCCCTCATCACCACAGAAAAAAAAAAAAGAAACGAAACAAAACTAAATTATCTTAACATTTAAAATTTAAAATATGAACATTCTTTTCAATCAATAATTCACCAACATATTTTCGTTATCGTGTAAATTACTGAGTAGACATTGGCGTCATAGCGTTATAAAAGACGAATGTGGTATACCGCAACGATGAGAATCGGGCGTGTTCGATAATCGGTGAAATTAGTCGAGGCTTACGATACATATATATATATATATAATATTTAATATGTATTTGTATGTGTATTTGCAGCACCTGCTCAAGAAAAATTCACGTCTCCGTGTGCTCAAACATTATATTCTCCGCCTCTTCATATATATACATATATAGATATATATATGTATATAATACTAAAGTAATTTAGATACGAAAAATAAAAATGAGATCTCTGTGCACAATCAAGTATATCATATATCGAGAAGGTGCGCGAATGTCTGACGAAACCGGTGCATCACATCATCAATTGAGTAGACTTCTATCTTGCATACTCCCTATTATTTATTTTTTCTTCTTTCTTTTATTTTTATTCTTCTTCTTTATGTATTTATTTATTTATTTATTTTTCCATTTCGATAATCAAACATGCAATTATATTGTACCATAGTGTGCCATATTATTAAATAAATGGAGCAAAAATGAAAAATTTAATCTTTCATATCCGTGAAATATTCTCATCAAAAGTTTTGTACAAGTTAAGATGGAATTTTGTTTTAATGTATCGTTGTTCTTTTTCAAGTCGTTTCGTGTTACATATTTTTAATAAGAAACCACATGGATTAATGTCCTTAGATATTCTTGTGCTTGTGTCAGTCAAGAATAAGACTCGACTATGTGTTGACATATATTTACAGTGAATAATAATACTTTGGCTCATGTAAAGACACTGGTGTTTGTCATTATGAGCTTATAAGCTAATCCTGTGGCAATGCGAAGCAGAAAAATAAAATAGAAACAAAGGAGAAAAAGAGAAAAAAAGAAAACAAACAAAACAAACGTCTGACGAACGGATTGTGGCTGACCGAAGGGCTTTAAAAAAAAATACGTACAACCCTACATTGGTGGTGACTAATTAAATCACATGCATCGATTGAATGTCAGGGCTGTCCAACTGTTTACTAAAGGCCCGTGGCATTATCGAAAAATAAGAAAAAAATTAAAAAACAAATTAATTTTTATGAATTTTAAATTGAAAAAAATTTTCTCTATACATTCTATACAATTATACAACTGTTATTTATTATTTGATGTGATAAAAAAATATATTACATTGAATTTATTTATGTACAATTGTGAATTTATGGTGGAAAATGTGAAAAAAAAATTTCTCTTTATTGTAGTTTATGTCACGTGGTGCAAGGGCGTGGTTTGCTCACCCCTGGTATTCGAGGATAGGCTGATAGGATGCCAAATAAGATTAACTCTGATCCCGAATCCGAACAAAAAACTCTTCGAGTTGTATATATAGAAACATCATGATACCCGCTAACCGCGACTCTTCCACTTGTAAGCCTCGAATAATCCAATAGTATCCTATATACATTGTTGTCATTCAATTTGTCATTCTCTGTCGTATAAACATAAACATTCAATATACATATACAAACGAAAAATACAACGTAATTGTTTCTAAAAATTAAACATTATATTTACTATATAATAAATATGAAAATTAGTTTAAAAAATTTAAGAATATAAATTTAATACACATTAAATATTTAATATTAAATGTCAATGAGAAAATAATATACTCAACAGTATTATATCAGCTGCAAATAAATTCACTGCAACCAACATGTGGCACTGCCAAAATATTCTTCTTAACTTTTATATGTGTGTGTGTATATAAATATATACATACTTTAAATCGACTTTCGATCAAATATTTTTAACAAGGGAGCAAATTGGTCAGTAGCAACACCACCACTACCATCATCACGACCATCATCAGCAGCTGTATGTCTCGAGAGATACCAGTACGATATCTCTTGTTCATTCTGAGACAGGTGCTCCACATGTTGTCACTGTATATACCAAACTTGCAACGATTTTTTTTTCTCTCCCTCCCTCCCCCCATTATGCATATCAAATGAAAGATACTCTTCGCAATTTTATCTGCCATTATGAAACAGAATAAATATTCATATTGATCCACTGAAGTGAAAGCAAAGTACAAATAAAAAAAAAAGGAACTGTGAGAAATAGGAGTAAATAAATCTTTCATAAATCTGAATATAATCAAAGGGTAAAATAAAATCTTATAAATAAAAATAACAAATATAAAAATGGTATGGTGCATACTCAATAATAAACAATTCTAATTCAATCTATACTAATATTAATTAAAAAAATAATGTTGATAAATTGGAAAAAAAAAATTAAAAAAATAAATAAATGAGTGAAATGATTTTGGATAAATTAAATTACTGAAGAATGAAACTAAAGTAACATCGATATATATTCTCAAGAATGTATCATGTATATTAAATAATAAAACTGTTAGTTATTTATTCTACAAAGTTATCAAAATAATTATTTATTCTGATACATTGAAAGAAAGATCTGAATAGAAAACTAATAATAATAGATAAATAAATAAATTCCAGATTAATGCGAATACCATTAAAGGGTGAAACAAAGCCATATACATAAACATACATGTAGGAAAAGGTGTTAGAGAGTTTGGAGGGACTGTATATAAACCAGAGATAGCATTGCACCCTATGTCTTCTGGTTCGCGTTACAATAATCAATGTCTCCTGTTTGGTTGTTTTTTTTTTTTCCCTACTTTTTACTTTTTTCATTCACTTACACTTTCTCTCTTCTCACAAACCTTTTCACATTGCAGATACCGATATACATGTATGCACATATACAAACACACATATAATATATATATAAAAAGAACCCTTATGTTTTGTGTTATTCAGTCATTGTCCAAAGTTGCTTGCTATCGTATCGTATCCTTGACATACAATGTCTCTTTCGCATTTTAGGCTTTTGTGTTTTGTGGGTTTGTGTGACAAGAGCAATAGTGAATTACAAAGTGGAATCCATTCCCTAAAATAGGGTGAATTCTAATCCCATCCTGTCAATAAAATCTCGAAGAATATTAATCGCAAAGAAAATATATTAATTTATATTCCTTTTATTTTTTACTTGCATTAAAATGATTCATTAGAAAAAAATAAAAAAATTGTCACATACTATAGTTATATAATTATATAATTATCACCAGAAAAAATAAATTATCATCATTTGTCTTTGATTTGTAATTTTTCTTCTTAATTCATCATTTTTTCCCTTATCATAAAAAATTTCAAAACAATAAAAAAAAAGTATTTCCCCAAAAAAACAAATTAAAAATTATATACACATTCAAGAATTAAAGTATTTTTCACCCTCCACTTCTTCCTCTCACCCTCTCTCTCTCTCTCTCTCTCTCGCTCCCATTACATCATAATAATCCAGTGAACGCGGTTAAGAATTGTATGCGGTTATACAGACACCTTTACTAAGAATATTTGCATGCGAAGGCTTATCCACTGCTTTCGTTTTACCAATGTCCACACATGTGTCCACACGCGTGTGCACTCGTACATTACTCTACTATCCGATGGTGAGGCTGGTTGCGATGTATATAACGCGTGCAAGCGAAGATAAACAAAAAGAAAAAAGGATGAATTGAAAAAAAAAAAAAACAAAGAAAAAAAAAAGGGTTGAGAGAGTGATAGTGAAAGAGAGAGAGAGAGAGAGAGGGAGATTATAAGTGAGCGAGAGAAAAGAGTAAAGACCGTAAATAAACGAGCCACGCGCAACCGGGGCCCTTGAGAGAGATTCCAACGAATCGTGCACGAGTCATCGGGCAGTTTGTGAATGTATATATATGTATATTGCATGAGTAAAAGGGAGAGAATGAGTAGCTGCGAAGCAGGTAGCACCATTTATATATATGTAGGCGAGGTCGTGGCTTGCCAGCATCTCACACCGTTATATGCCTAAGGGATATGGCTTCTAGGAAGTCCTGAGATAAATGTCCAAAGGTGTCAAGTGTTCTCTCTCTCTCTCTCTCTCTATAAATAAATATATCTATGTATATGTATATATAAATTTGTGTTTGTTGTTTAGTAAGTGTGAATATTGAATTTATATATTACATTCAGTATGTGTGTATATTATAAGAAGAAAAAGTTATTCAATTTAATTATCAGTAATGAAAGTGTTGTATGGAAATTTCAATTGATTTAGTATTTATTTATTTATTTGTTATTATTATTATTGTTATTATTGTGAAGATTTATCCATCATCATTTGGTTTTTGATACGCTTGCATCCCTCATTTTTATAACTGCTGCATCAATTTACTTTGAATGGAAATGAATTTTATATTCGATTCTATATAAGTGCAATTTTTGAGAGCTCGTGTAAGATTAGAATTTTTTTTATTTATCGAGAGGAATATCGTTTTGAAATAATCATATGTATACCACAATTTTTCATATTGTTGACGTCTCAAGTTGCATTTATCATGATTTTCAACAACCACATATCCTGAACTATATATTATAACCAATTATATTCTTTTCAATAATTAATTGTTTCAAAACACTATTTATTTTGATAAATAATAGCAATTGTGTTCAATTAAAAACGTGACGAAAAAATTCACGTATTTTATTCCAATTTATATTCGTTTATTTCTTCACTTCTTTTTTCTTTTTTTTTTTATAAAAAAATATATGTACATTAAAATCACTTTATATCCATTGGTGTGAGAGAAGGCAAAGGAGGTGGAGGAAGGTGCGAGAGAAGATCTGAGAGATTTGAGGGAGGTGAGAACGACTACGGATGTTCGACGACCTCAATAGTATCTGTGTGTTGTGTTATGTACGTTCTGTGTATAAAAGTCGCGCGCGATTGGAAAAAAGAGGGGAATACGAAAAAAAAAATAAAATACGAGAGAAACCGAGAGGGAGTGAGAGAGGGAGAGAGAGAGAGGTTGTTGAGAAGGAGGATGAGACGTACAAGACCTCGGTATGCAGTGATATCGACTCATTACCATTCCGGGTGCAGAGAGCAGTTCGCGCGACTTTGCATCCATTAGGATAATTGCTCCTCTAACTCTTTTCTTCTTTCATTTATAATTCCCTTGAATTTTTTATTTATATCATTTTGATTAATTTTATTGTTCTTTATTCATTATCATATTTATTATCATTTATTTTTCCGTCTTTCAACCTAATAACACTCACCTAAAATATCAAAAAGATTTTAAATATTGAGTGTTCAATTACTCATTGATTTCAATTCAATACTTCGGAAATAATATATATATAATAATTCATTTATTATTAACGTGATGAGATAGATGAAGAGTAGAATAAGTGAGATACAAAATAAATTTTGCCTCATCAATGCAAAAAGACATTATGTATTTATATTATTCAAATGGGAACGCGCGAAATTTTACGCTCATGCACACGCGAGTTAGTGCATTCACTTGGTTTCAATTACACATGGAATTTAATCCGTCTTTTTTATATGCAATAAATAAACATATATATATATGTATTCTATAGACAGTTATATATGTAAAAGGGGAATATATAGTACTTCGCAGGAGTTTACGCTCGATATAAAAGTAAGAGAGCGAATTTCCGGTTGTGGTATGAAAACTTGCAGTTACAATTTTAACGTTAATTTCAATAAATAAGTGTGGACAAAAAAAAGGAAAAGAAGGTAAATAAATAAATGATGGAAGTATATATTTGTATTTTTTATCTTTTTAATCACATGATAAGACTAATGATTATTATTATAAAATAGTAATAAAGTCAATAATATAATTGTAAACAATTAATTTTCCTCTTAATGAGTTTCGTGAGACATATGTTAATTGAAAAGGCGTAGGATATTTACATTTACGGTAGCACGAGTCCTGTCCAAAGCAATACACAGACTACTAAAATACATTGACAAACATATATACAAACACAAGAGTTCACTCTCATCTCCATCAATATATATATATACATTTGTATATATACATATTTGTATTTGTGTGAGAGAGCATGCGATGGATATTTACACGGGACGAAACGAGTGAAGATATATCCGCGATCACTTTGTTGAGAGTGAGAGCAAGAAAAAGTCGACTCCACTAATCTTTCCGACGGACACTGAGCAAGAGAGATCGACAGTATATATAGAAATATATACAAAGAATAAGAAGGACATTGGCAAGAATGAACACGAATGAAAGAATGAGAAGAAGATAGGGGCCAACATCCGATAAATGGTTTTGGGATCGTCGCTCGCTTGCTGTGAATTCTCTATTTTGTTTGCTTGTTTTGTTTTTTTCGTATTCATTTTTCTCTCACACTCTCTCTACTGTTGCTTACTATCTCTTCCTCTCCCTTTCACTTAAATCGGCGCCCTTCTTTGAGATCATCAAGCACCAAGTTCTCTTTGGACGTATCAGTAACGATGTAAAATTATATTGTAGATCATAATTCATTGAGAAAATGAATTGGTCTGTTGTATTATTATTATAATTCTTTTTTGTTATTATTTCAATAATTTCTTTTTGTTCTTCATACTTCTGGACCCTCTGATTTGTATTCCTGGAAGAGTCTTGGAGTGTTGAAGTGGTTTATTTTTTTGCCGATAAATTTATGTATAAGTTTTTGTGTGTGTTGATAAGTGACAGTGCAGTGCATGCACTCTCGTGACGATTTTTATTTTTGTTTCGTTTTATGGGTAATAAATAATGTGAAAATTATTATGTATTAATAATGATTGTAGTAGTGGGTATTTAAGAGATATGATAAAAATGAATACACTCATCGTTGTATTTAATGTTGGAATCATTTGAGGTTCAAATACCTTTCTTCTTTTTCATTATTTTATAAGTTGGTATATAATCACAAGACTCGGATGAATATTGCAGTGAATATATGGGAGTGTATATACATTCATGGGATATATAACATTTGTGTCATCATATATAAGGGCGAAGTCGTGCACGAGTGCGTTGCCCAAAGGCACCTGTTGACATTTTATATATACGTAATTTGATTAACGATACTTTTTCTCAAAATCACGTGTAATTTTTTTGTACAATTATTTTTTCCTCTTCTTGATATATAATCAGGTGAAAAAGTGTCAATGATTTCAGGTTTTTTTCTTTTTTTATTGACCACCTGTCCCTATATCGAGAACGAATTAAAAATAAAAAATGTTCTGTATTTATTTGTAGTTTGAGAAATAAAATTTGATCATATTTTTCATAATAAATTAAAAAATTAGAATTCCAGCAAAATATCAAATTCATATCACTTGATATCATTTCAACCTTCTCGTAGTGAAGTTAGATTCATTTGAAGTTCATCATTATTCCAAATAACATAAATGAAAATGGATTTTAATATTAATTAAAATTTTACGAGTTTATTTGCCTCAAAATTTATCAAGAAGAAAAGAAAAAATTGTTGTAAAGACTTTAAATTAATACTCATTATAACAACTTCATTCTCGTTCATTTTAGCGAGAAATGACTGAGGATTCTCAGAACCTTTGATAGGTATATAAATGTATATAAAACAAAAAAATACTATATGCGCCGCGGCGTGTCGTGTTTGAGCACTGTCTATGTTACTACTATGTAGGGATAGAAATGAATTAAAATGAACTACCGAGGTGGAACGTATACATGCATAGATATGTATATATGCATGTATATGTATAGATGCATATATATGTATATAAACATTTATATAGTCGCGTTGTGGCGAGCGCGTGTTACAACGCGTGTATATGACGCCTTCTCAATGTATTCCTCTCGTAGCTGTATATGTATAGATAAGTGTATAAATGTATATAGATGCCGGCGGCTACCCGGCGCCCGTTCACGCTTCGTCGTTCATCGTTTTATCGCGCTCATCTAATTCACATTTCAGAAAATAAATAAACAATTCAAAATATATATTTTTTTTCTTATTTTCCATCATGTTTATTATGATAAGAGAAATATTGTTCAGAGATATTTGTACGTGTTGACTGCAGCGTTTGTTTTTTGTTTGTTTTTTTTTTTTTCCTATTTATTATTGTGTTAAGTTGAGAATTAAGTGATAAGACGAAGTGTTAGTACATTATTTTAATGTCATGTTGTCAGCAGGAAATAAATTTAATTTACTAGAATTTTTCTCAATGCTGCTATTAAATATTTATCGCAAACTATTGATGGTTTCTCAGTTATCTTCTCATTTGAAAAAAAAAAAAAAAATAGAAGGATGTGTTTTAAATATCAGAAACAAAACCAAACAAAAAAAAAAAAAGAAATACCCAAACAACTCTTCCACTTGCGACACTATTTTATTCCTGAATTCAAAATGAATCCTATAATTGATGATGAAAAAGAATTCTTCTACTTTGAATGAAAAAAAAAAAAGAGGGTCAGAAGTGAATCGTTGTTTAATACCCACGCGCAACATACCCATGTCGACGTCTTAATTTTCTTGGACTATGCATAAACATAGAGGTGTCGATGAGCAAAGAGTGTAAGAAAAAAAAATATAAAAAAAGTAAAACGTAGGAAAAGAAAAAAAATAATATAATAAAAGGAACAGAAAAAAAATAACGTTAAGCATATCAGTGAGGTGAAAATAAAAGAGAACGACTGATCGGTGGTTCAGCAGTGCTTCTTGTAGTCATGTGTGTCCGAGTCTCAGCACGCCCTAATTACCTCACTAATTAATTGTCTATGGATCGGCGTCGATGGTATTATCTGCCGTTCCGATCGCCCCGTGCCTCACGGACTCATTTATTCGCGCGATAGGCGAGAGGGAAGGTGCACCATTGCACACCTATACAGCTATACATGTGTGTATATGAGTATACAGGAGATAAATCATTATTTTTTTTTTTCTTTCTTTCTTTTCATACTGGACTATACTAGACTTCTATATGTACTTTAATCGTCTATCGTTCGTGAGGTAATTAAACTTCAAACCATGAAATCTTGATTTGTATGAATTGAAAAATTAAAAGATAAAGAAAAAAAAAAAATAATACAACGAATAAAATGAAATAAAAATTATTCTATTCATGTTCAACATATGTTATGAAAATTTTTACGAAATTTAATTTTTTCTTGCCAAAGGTGTTTGTCAATATTTCTTAATTTAATTTTACTAGATGTATATAGCACGTGCGAAAATTATTTGAATATTCATTTACGTAAATTGACATTAAATCGCTTCATCATGTTCGCGAGAAAAATTTAATTTATACAAATCAATATATATATATATATATATATATATTGCTAAAAGAATTTATTATACATTCACCGTGCTCATCGAACACTTGAAAAAAAAAAAAAAAATCAAAGTTTTTTTTCACTTATCAGACAAATTAAAAATTCTCCGTGTATTGGAAACAAATATCTCAATATTAAATTCGTTTTTTTTCTTCATTTATTTGTTTTATTTTATTTCTTTCTTCTTTCTCGATGCGGCATATCAAAATTAAAAAAACGCATATATAAATCCAAATTATTTTGCGAGAATTGAAAAGATAAAATGATCAAAGCAACGCCGACGCAATATTCGCGTATTACCACAGAGTATAAACATATTTATAAACATATGTATATTTACATGTATCTATATACTTATATAAAAAAAAAAGAATATATATATATATGGGAACGAGAAAAAAAAAATGAAAGATCAGGATTAGCATTGTTTATTACCAATTTCATCATCAATTCTTGATTTTGCAATTAAATTAATTTCTTATTTATTTTTGTCGTCAAATTTTTTCCAACACAACTGTCGCCAATTTTTTATTCGCACTTCTCAAGCCACTAGTAATATTTTTTTCATTCACTAATTTCTTCCTTAAATATTTAATCAGATTTATTTGTAGTTGCACAATACTCCACCAGCACTGTTTTCCAAGTTTAATTCATTATTTTATTTTTTATTTCTTCATTTATTATATATATTTTTTATTTGTTATTTTTTTTTTTTCACTTCACGACGATTAATCGCTTTGTGAGATGTCGTTGGGAAGCATCTCCGCGGACTTTTTTCACGAATATTAACGAGGTTTGCTTGCAACACGCCCACGCACAAAAGAGTTATACTTATGTTCATGGCGATGCACTCTGCAGGTTGCACACACTCATACAGATAAATACACACTTATATACTGTGAATGCAATCAACAGTAGAATTACGACAACCAAATATATATAAACTGTCTGTTAAACTCGGAAGCACCTTTGCTTTATTTATTGTTTTGTTTCATTTCATTTTACATTTATTTATTTATTTATTTACTTTATTTTCGCCATCAGGGAAAAATTATTTTTCGTTTGTTTCTTTCTGTTTGTTTTTTTTTTTTTTTATTGAAACAAAAGACAAATGCCAAGTTCAATTGTATCGCGTACACATTATTGTGAGATTGTTTCGATAGGACAACGCAGAGTTGTGAAGTAATGTCACGAACCAAGTTGTGTATATGTATATAAAAACAAAAACAAAAGCTCCCTTGCTGTATACACTTATTTAAACGTGGGCGATATCGTCGAGAATCAAGAAATATTCCCATTAATTGTCTTCAACAATTTTATCAAAGGTGATCTTACAGATCCCGATCTCTTTCAGTTTGCAATTGACATTACTGCTACGTTGAATTATTGGTTGAAGATTTAAAAAATATTTCTCGAAATGAAAGAGGAGAAAAAAAAAAAAATTGATAGAGTAGTATTGGGAAAATTGAAATTTTCTTTATATATTCTTCTAAATACATTTGGATTTTTGTGTTTGATTTCTTATAATAAAAAGTATTTCAATTAAATATCCAATGTTTTTAGAATGATTATATAATATATTTGGGGTAAGCATTGAAAGTAAAAATAATATATGAGAATAAATTGAAAACAGAGATTTTTTAGTGATATTTATTTTCAATTTATAATCGACACTGTCATGAAATAGTATATCAAACACATTTCAAGTCATGTCTATGACAATTTGCCATAAAAATTAATTGGAATGTGATGAGAACATTTTCAAGGCTTTGATTGTCCACATTTTCCAGTTGTTGCAGCTTAATCCAAACAATGAGACGGATATTTCTCTAATTCCATTCATTGTTGTTAAATTTCATAAGTCGTTAAATGTATATCTATTATTTCATACAAAGCGATTCTATATAAGAGTTGTCTGGGGTCAGGCGCGTGGGATATAAAAAATATTCTGAAATACACAGAGTCAGACAAACACATTCTTATATATTTTGCTATATAGATGACCGCACTAACGACTTTTTAAGTGAACTTTCCATCAACCGGTATGTGTGTGTATATATAAGCTCACCAAAACATATTCGAAGAGATATTTTTATTTTATTTTTAATTCTATAACTTGACTTTAATTTGAGCGCGGCTTTTACGCCACAAACTAACTATTTCGGATCTTACATAAATATTTCTCCTGCTTATTTTTTTTTTAGCTCTTGCAATTTCATGTAATCGCAATAGATAAAAAAAAAAAAACGTCGCACAGTATAAAGAAATATTCTCATTTTATCTATTTTTCTCTACACAGTATTGCTACAAAAACAAGAAATATTTCAGGAGAAAAAATACTGCTTTTACAACTGTATATTTTCTGCTTTTCATTTCATCCGCTATTTTATTGTTTTTAATTTCTGTTTATTCTTTTGTTTTTTTCTTTCGCTTCGTTAATTATTCATTTGTAATGTTGTATTGGTTTGAGCACTTACCGATAACACAAACATATAACTGTTTGGACAAGGACATTATGTTTGTATTTATATGTATGCATAACAAGTCTCACAAAATTTTGGGAGAAAATTTTTGGTAGATTATTATATTTGGAAAGCACTTATACGATTATTAACAAAACCCAATATAATAATTATTCCACCATTACATATCAGGTTTTTCGTTTATCTCATGAACGTGTTTTATCGTCAATATATTTATATTGTATATAAATGGCGGTATAGTAGCTTCTGGATTATTGGCGCATTCCGTGATAAGGTTTAAACTGCCGCGATTGATCTCACGCCGACAGTAGCTTGTACAAAATAAAAATAAATTATTTATTTTCTTATATTTTTAATTCACACAATCACATACATTAAATTTGATTAATATTCGACAATTTTTCGGACGATAATTGAACAAATATAAATATCAAATAACTATCAAATTGCTACTTTGCAATAATAAGAAAAAAAAAATTGTCGTTACTAATTAAATAAATAAATAAACACACTCTTTGGATTGTAATCTTTTGCATCAACTAACACAAATATATAATAATGCAAACTGTATTATGTATAGATATTTTTTGTTATCCTGAAGATCAAAGAAAAATGTATTTTTAATTCCAAATATGGTTTATTTAAAGTTTCCATACAAATCGTTGAGTTATAAATTAATTTTGGTCTATAAAAAATATTTTTTCAACTATTTCTGTATTTCTCAAACTTTCCATAAAACATTTATGTCATTATATATTATTCAGAATATTGATTTTTTCTATTTTGTCCTTTGAAAAAAATACAATTATGAGTAGAATATATTGACAAGAAAAAAAAAAAAAAACAGAAATAAAATTGTCAAGTATTTTATACAATTCTTCAACTTCCGTGTACGAAAAAATTGTGCACATGCTGAATCAAAGGGTTAACATTTTATATGTAGGTTACTCGCTTCACCAATTTTGATGATAATAGTAATAATAAACAGGGTACGTACGTGAAAATATTTTTTCACTGCTGACACATATCGTTATCGACATACGCAAGGTTATAAAATATAATTTCCATGTGTGTTTGGAGAAAGTGGTCCGGAAGAGAACAACTGGCCAATTGTACCGATGTGTAGTTCACATATCCATTTATTTTTCTCTACATATCCAAAAGATATATATATATATACATATAAATAATAAAATATATATATATATGAAAATGAAAATAACATTTCGACATCCTGTCACGAAACAATTGACCAGATGTTGGTCTGACAGGGTTGCCACTGACCAAAATTGGTGGTTTGTGGTTTTGTCGACGCGCGTTAACGTATGCGCCTTGCGGTATACAGTAAACTTTCGATTCCAACACACCGATATATATATTTTCATTAATATATGTATAGGAGAAAAAAAATATATGTGAAAACTCCTTCTACTATTTTTTTAGTATGATCATATATAACTGTACTGTAACCACCCTCAATTGCACACCTATAAAAAGAAGAATAGAGTATATTATTTGTCGCATATATGAATCTACAAAAGTGAACTTTACCATTATGGCTCAATTTTCATCTAACAATTTGTTATTTATTGACACATAAACATTCAAAATGAACTCACGGTTATAAATCACGTTGTAGCTGTATATATACATAAACAAAATTATAGAGCAGATTCTGGCGCACAAATAAACACCATACACGAATATATTTCATCCATTAAAAAAATAGTTATCGATAATAGCGTGAAGGACAATAAAAAAAACAATTTTATTGATATACTGAAAAAAATTATCTGGGGTCAATGTGACTTTTTATTTTCTAAATACATATTATTTATATGTGAAAGAAAAAATTGGTGTGTAATAGTCAAGGGAGATATATATTCACAACCCTATTACCACATTTTTTTTTTTCATTTTTAAAGGTGATTATTAATTACCGAAAGCACTTACATTCATATACACGTCTGTATTATTCCCCAATGGTTTATGCCATATATCATTCAGTAAAAATAAGTCATAATTCTTTTTTTTTTTTTCGGTCACGTGGGTGCACGCACGTTATCATTGCCAACAATCAACACCGATAACAAGTCACCTCTCACCCTTTCTCTCCCTTTCTATTTTTATTTTTTTTATTTTTTTTTACATGTATGTATATACCTACGAGAACAACGGCTGCTGCATAATTCGTTAAGATAACCATCGATACACGGTAATAATTCGGTAGCTGCGATAATTCCCGACGAAAATAAAGCACGCCTGTGGTTTTACGTCACTCTAAATATATATATATATATATATATATATTCATATAAATTGAGATAAAAAATGCGTATAAAAAAAAACCCTTCATTTCAATAAATATAAATGAAAATATATACACATTCAAATTATCAATCGAAAATCTACAAGTGAAAAATGACTTTCGATATTCAAATTTTTATTATACCTTAAAAATCAATCATATAAATTTTTTTTTTTTTTTTTCAATCTGACATTCAAGACCTTTATCTTCACAAACAAACGGTATATCTCAGAATATTCTTGGCATTTAATAAATGATTGTATTGCATTTATATATTTATTTATATATTTTTTATTTTATTTTTTTTTTACGTTTTCAATTCTTATTTCTCTTTTATTTTATAATCTTCATCTCAAATCACATCACGAAAGTAAATGAATGACATACTGTGAATTAATATGCAAAAATAAAAAGCAATGTTAGAGTTGGAGAAAGAGGAAAAAAAAAATTTTCAATAGTTCAGTCAACTTTACTGATAAGTCATGACAACTCTATTAATTGATAATGTCGAGAGTGAAAACAATGAGTAATACAGAGGCGAACATTTTTTTTTTTCTTTTTTCAATTTTATCATCTCAACAACAACTACATAACTATTTTATATCACACTTATTGTTCCTATATATTATTTTATCCTTTAGCACCTCCTTTTTTTTTGTGTTCTGTTGAAAAATAAACGTCTTAGAATACTGTAAAAAAAAAAACCATTTTCATTCAATTTTTAAATCCCATTATCATTTCATTTATCTAACAATTACTTAACAAGCAAATCTCACACATGTTCCGCTTATTTTTTTACTTTCACCCTCTGCTACATATTCAGAACAAAAAAAAAAAGAAATAGAAAAATGTTCCAGGATATTCCCAAAAAAAATTACTTTCAGTTTCATTTTATTCCACAGTATTATATCAGTTATTTTATATTCCAGTAGTATTATGCTCTTTGTTTTTTTTGTTTCTTGTCAATTATAGTTTTGTAACTTTTTGCTAAATTCGTGGTTATATCCCTAATTGCATAGTAATTACATTTGTATGTAATTGAATTAATCCCATTGAGAATCTATATAAGAAAGTATTCTAAAATATTCATGCGAGTCCAAGGTCAATGATCACAACCCCCAAAATAAATGTATTTATATATATATATATATATATATATATATATATATATATATATCTTTTTATTTCAACCCTACTATGTGGTTGCATTTATCCCCCAATATATCTAACCCTCAAAAATCCATAGTGGACCCACTCTCAATAGCGCTTGCGCTGTCTTAACTTCACTCTTCACTCTCCCTTTACACTTCTGTTCCCCTTTCTGACTCGTTTATACTCTCCCAAGGGGTGGACGAAGAGCTAGTAGATACATATACATAGAAAGCGAAAATATATATAGTTGTATTCTAACAACACCACCAGTCCTGTTCCTCGAAATATAACCCACAAAATGGCGGCACACCATTTTACTTCTTAGTATATATATATATATAAAAAAGAACAAAATTAGGGTCGAAGTGCGATGACCCCTGTACAAGTTGTGGCAGACAATGAATTTTTTTACTTTATTCCCTTTAATTTTGTCTCATTTTTTTTTTCTTTCTCCTGTTACTTTGTCTTCATCCAACAATTGTAATTACCTGAAATAAGTTCTGTCTTTTAATGGAGAAATGGGAGAAAGATAGATAGAAAAGAAAAACGGAAAAAAAAATAAAGAAATGAACGAATTAAAAAATCAAACTCGATTCGTTGTATTAGTTCATTTCAAGTAATAATAAGTTTCTGATTGAACAGTAATATCAACATGAACTTTAATGTTATCAAAGTATACATATATAAATATATATATATATATATATTTATGAATATTGTGAATTATATTTGCTAGTGGATCATGTTTCTCAATCAAATTCAGGTCGAGTCTTTATATGTATTCATTGAACTCCATAAATTATTATCTAAAAATAAAATAAAATGTTTTCAATAATAGAGAAAAAAATATATATCTATCTATTTATACGAATAATATTATCGAAGGTAATAGCTCGTTCTCTCATTCGTTTATTTAAAAAGAAAAAGATGATTATCAACGTTGCAATTGCTGTCTATCTATATCTCTATATACATATATATCACTTTAAAAAATATCGATGAGATTAATCGCAATCGCAGTTGAATCAATGGATCTTGAGACACCACGTTGAATTTTATTTTTGTATTTATTTATTTATTTATTTATTTATTATTTTTTTTCCATACTTGCGTGGGTGTTTTACAGTTGAAGTCTTTGCGTATTTGCTATATAAGACGCTTATAAAATCCTTCACCAATGCGCCAGCAACCTTGACTGTGTATATTCAGTTTTAGTATATAGTGGAATCCATTTTGCTTCAACCCCCGCTGATGGATTTGTGGATGGCGTGCGAAGTAAAAACAGTGATCGCTACTACTGAGATCAAGATGCCACGACACATTGTTTCTCGTTATTTCATTTCTTTGACAATAAGTAATTATTATTTAATTGACAACGACAAAAATAAATTAATGAATAAATTTATAGATGGGAGAATTTTAATTATTCGATGAATTTTATTTGTATTTTAGTTTTATTTTTTTTTTATTTTTATCATCTACTATTTTGGTATTATGTTACAATTTTATTATGATGAGTACTTTAGATACGATAATTACACCTCATCATTTATATAACGACATTTACGAGAGATGGGATCTGGTCGAAAAATTAATAAAAATTAAACAGGGACAATATTAATTATCAAAATATTTTGTCATCCATTGATATATCATTACTACCAATTATTCAAAAACAATTAATTAATTATTTGCTAAAAAATAAAAATACCATACAACATGACTTATAAACATTCAACGCCCTTCTCACCCCTATACCTACGCCTTTGATATAAAATTTTTCGTTGTTAAGTCCAAATGTGTCATGGTTGGTAAAGTAGATTAAAATCATATGCGAACAACTGGCCTGATATATTGCTACACAAACTATACTTTCGTTCAGCAATATGCTTTCCATTACCAACATACCATACGTCATTATACAAAAATGCCCTTTAGACTAATATTTATGGGCGGGTGGTTTCCAACATTGGCGCGGGGGTGGACAGTTAAAATCGTCATCTGTTCTAAAAAAAAAAATAAAACCATGTCACTGAGTCACCAATACCAATAACTATATATTAACAAATATTTCCATTCTGCATTATCACAACAAAAACAACAAAAAAAAAACAAATATCTATCTCACAACCAATAAATATAACAATTAAAACATTGTTTCTTCACATAAACCCATGGGAAAATTCATTCATGTTGCTCATTGTCGTCTCGTGTATTTGTAAATGCAACCCATATGTGAATAGATGCAGTAAAAAGGGATCAAAAGTCGAGAGGGTGAAGAGAATTGAACCCACGCTCTTTGGTAGCTAAAAGTGAAAAAAAAAATAAAAACGAAACAAAACAAAACAAAAATAATATAAGAAAAAAAAAAAGTATGAGTGTATGTGTATAATGCTACTGGGTAACGCGAGACTCGATAACATGCTCCCGCCGATCGTGCGACTTGGTGCTCTTGGCTTTCGTATACACATATACATACAAATATATATATATATATATATATATATATGTATATATTTTTATATCGATCTGTCGCTATCGCGATCTCTCGTGACTATACCGCGCAAGTTTGCTAATTAATTGATATTTTGGCGGATCTCACATGCTTCTTCAATCCCTTATATATACATACATACAAAATACAAGTCTGTGATACAAAAAAAAATTCTTGAAAATTATCCACAATTAAATCCGCATTTGTGAACATTTTACTCTATTTTATTAATAGAAAAGAAATGAAAAAAATATATATATATAAATAATAATAATTAAATCCACGAGACAAAATAAAATAAAGTGGAATCAAATGCATGAAAAATAGAATTTAAAAAAAAAAATAATAATGTGTAGGAGTTTCATGATAAAAATAGAGTATATATATGTGTATGGTTTTTAATTAAAATGCTTAGGGGTCAGAAAGCGTGATAAATGGGATTTTGCCGTATATGGCGCCTACATTAGTCCGAGAACTCTATTAATTATTAGATGACACAAAATCCATTATCCACGATGAGGATCGCACTAAGTTATATATATATATATATGTGACGTATGTAAGGCGATGGAGGGTCGTGGAGAGAAAGAGAGGATATGATGATCCTTTGATGGCACTCTGGACATTATTAGAGTCAGAATGACGGCGTGAACGCCTTTTGTTTCCTACCTTATATACTCATCATACATACACATGAATAAATACGTAAACAAAAGTGTATATGTATGTATGTGTATATGTTTATAGAGATATGACCTTCTTCACCTTGTTCACTCTCTCGCTCATGTAAAACAAAAGCTAATTATTCCCCAGACAGAAGTGTGGACAAAAAAATGTCGAGACTTGCTCCATCGCACGTTTATACGAACTGGTATATGTTTATTGCGAAAAGAAAAAAAAAAATAAATAAATAAACAAAATGTCGAGGAGAGTCAGGCAACTTAGGAGCATTCATGACATTATTGATGAAAAAATTTAGTTTGTTGATTTTTATATTTATTTGAGAATTTTATATGGTTTGATATTCATTTTGTTTGTACTGTTTCTTTCTTCTTTTTTTTATTTATCTTCGGATGCCATTATGAACAATTTTTTTTTTTTTTGCTGTACGGATTTTATTTTCAATTTAAACTATCAACAAGAATAAAATTAATTAATTAATAAAACACCTCAAAAAACCCAATTTTGTCCAACTGTTTCCCATAAACGAATTGTCAATGAATAAAAAATGTTATTGTTCCATTAAAAAAATTACAGATACTTTTGTTTATCATTTTTCACTTCATCCCTCATCTTTTTTGGTATATATGCACATACATAGCTATATAAAAATTGTTGGTAGTAGTATAACATCTCATTAACACTATTTCCTTAATAACTCGCGATAAGAAACTGGTCCTCTCACCATTCAGCCAAGGATTTCATTTCTTCATGGGTCCCATATACATCTACACATATATATAAATATATATATATACTCTCATCTCTGACTTCGTTGGCAGTAAAACATATACATATATGTATAAGAATAATAATTATTCGTAAGTATAGGCCAGCGAATGAGAGTGCGCGACCTCGGCGGTGTCTTTGACTTTGCTTTGAGTTTGTTTGCTTGCATTCATTTTCTCATGTGTAGTACAGTAGTGTCTCATGCATACAACTCTTTCAATATATATATAAAAATTTACCATGGTAATGCTTCAATTTCAAACAAACTATCTGAAACAGATGCGTTAAATTTCAATTTAATAAATAGCATAATATAAAACAAGTTAAGAGAATCAAGAGTAAAGAAAACAATTCTTTCTTTCTACCTTTCTTTGTTTTGCAAATTTAAATTGTTGACTTATTATTTTTATTCTTTAATATATGTTTACAGTTTAAAACCACCACAAAAGGACGGTGTAACAAAGTCCAATCCAAGTAAACGACATCGTGAGAGGTTAAATGCTGAACTGGATACATTAGCGTCATTGCTACCATTTGAACAGAACATTCTCAGTAAATTGGACCGATTGAGTATATTGAGGCTCAGTGTTAGTTATCTACGTACTAAGAGCTACTTCCAAGGTAAGTGCATCTGTACAATGTATATAGATGAATAGTTTATTGTACAATCTAATTGTACATTGTTTTTTCTTTTTTACTTCATTCATTCATTCTCGTACTTGTTATCTTCATTTTTGTTTTCTACCTTCGAAGTTACTATACAAATTTAATCAATTCCATTTTCTTGCTTCACTATTCAAGTTCAAACTCGCAACACGCGATTCACTCGTTACCAATTGTTATATACATGAGTAGATAAGTGTGCAAGAGATGAGAAAACAATGAACAACTTTTCAGATACAGTGAAGAGAAATTATAAAATATCAATTTGAATGATGTTGTTCAGGGTGGATTCGAATGGAAATTCACATTAATTTCTTGGTTGGGTGTAATCTTTTTTTTTTGCTCTATATATTACGTTTCGTGTATGAAGAACAAATAGATCCATATTTTTTTGTACGTCCTTTTGATCATTTCAATTATTATCTTTGAATGTGATTGATGAGAATAGTAATAATAATATTATCATCCAAATGTTATATTTGAAAAAGACGAGGTGATGTATCAGAAATATTGTAAGAATTAAAATTTATACTGTTTCGTATGTTGATACGTTAAAAAAAACATTACGAGATTTATAGAACGATTTGACCAGCGTCGAATATTAATTTGCATTAGAAAATTCCATATCCAAAAAGAAGAGAAGAAAAAATAGAATTAATTGTACTCTGGGTTTGATTCTGTTTTGTTTTTTTATATATATATTAACTTGCAACCCTCAGTTGCGATACAGTAAAAACAATATATATACAACTGAAGTTGCAACAGAAGAAAGTGGACAGACGTCCCTTATTCTGGGTCTCGATATCGATGATCTTGCCAGTATATCACCAAGTGTACGAGCCAAAACCGGGTCTTTTTTTTTTTCTCTCTTCCTCACACTCTCCTCTGTTTTATTTATTTATTTATGTGTTTCGTTTTTTATTTGTGTTTACCTTTTGGGTTCGAAATGCAGGACTGATCCGAACAGTAGCAGGCAGCACACAGTATGGTTGTGGCATTGTTCACACTGTTTTTTAATAGGTATTTATTTTGTCATGTGGTAGAATCTTTTGGTGGCGCATTCGAAATATCTTTGTGATAATTTTGAGATTATTTCTGTTCACACGAGGAAATAATGGAAGGACAGAAGTTATTACATTATTTTTGGCAGTTATTATTGTTGGAATTCTGC
Source organism: Zele albiditarsus (assembly GCA_958496275.1). Lineage (NCBI taxonomy): Eukaryota > Metazoa > Arthropoda > Insecta > Hymenoptera > Braconidae > Zele > Zele albiditarsus. The sequence goes on from OY292411.1 coordinate 9,081,301, forward strand.
ATAATTTTATTTGCTAGCTGGTTTTAGATTGTAGTAGTATTTATGTATGAGCGTACAACATCAATCACTAATTAAAAATCATTACAAACATTGAAGGTAACATTTAAAATATTTAAATATAATTATATATAGTTGGAAAATTGATGAAAAATTCCTTCCAAAGTTCTTCTAATAATTTATCTATCAAAATTCCAATATAATTATTGTATTTGTTTCAATATTATTCTACTTTACCACAAATAATATTCTCGACTTTGAGAATAAGCAGAAAATTAAGTTGGGACATAAATAAAAATGTTGCATGTTCAACTTACAAATTTATTAATTTTTATCATGAAGACTTATATGGATTTTTATATAAAACGAAAACATTTGAGATTGGCAATTATATCTTTGTATAAAACTTTATGTGAACTGTTTTCACTACAAAATTCTGAATAAATTATCGTGGGAATTTTTTTGATTGTCAGTATTTTATATACTACAAATCATCAATAAACTATATTTAACGTTTTATGTGACCCGGATTATCGTAAAAGAAGGAATAGTTATAAACAAAATTTAATGTACCAAGAGTTATATTTCCAAAAAAAAAAAAATTTTAACATAGTTATTTACTGCCTCTCAGCACATTTTCTATATGTTTTAAACACCTATTGATTTATACCACGTATTATACATCGCAAATATTAATCTTTCAAAGTTCTGTATAGGTTTACTTTCATGTCTGTGTAAAAATAAAATTATTTTCGGAATAACATAAACCATTTCTTTTTTTTATGTTATATGTATGAGTGTGTGTAAGACACCGAAGGTACACGTTTACTCACACGTTTTCTCATTGTGCATAGCATTGTATTGGTTATTCGGGTCGCGACACGAAGGGAACACCCGCGTATCGCCACGTAAAATCGTTTGGACGGTGGGTCACAAGGTCGCAAGATCTCTCACCGCCACGACTAATGCTTTTACCCCCGCGTTAACGAGAGAAAAAAAAATAGCGACGAGTCCAATCGCATTTCATTGAAAGACAGGAAAATAAATGAAAATATAAATAAATAAATAAATGAATGACTGAATAAATAAAAACATAAACAAATGAATACATATATCAATAACTGTAGTTTAAATTGAAGTCTTTAAATTAATTGTTTCTCCAAATCAATATGATAAATAATTTTAAACGACGAATAAAATTAATTCCATAACAATTTTTATCCTGAATAATGAATTCAATTATTAATAATTTAACAAACCGTTTGAGAAATACTTGGAATATTCTTTCATCATGAATCTCTATTGTGTTAGACGATAGAGAAGACGAAGACTTGTTCAAAATACTATAAAGATAAATTTTTAATTCAAAATTCATCACGCCAAATCAGTGTTAACCTGCATTCAAATTAATTCTTCATTAAATATTATTTTTCTGAATATTCCATCAAGCAGGAAATATTCTCCTACAGTCTCTGGTTAAATATTCGAATTAAGTTTCTTGAACAACAACTCTGAAGAAACACTGCATAAACTTAGCGATGACGATAACTAATGACAACAATCAGTGTTTGGAGAATAACGATAAAAATAAAGATAATTTTGTGTGTGACCTCTCCTTTTTATCAGAGAAATTTTAGTTTTATTTTACATGAGTACAAGTAACGCAATAACGAAACACATCCCACGGGAAATCTTTTTGTCCAATCGCAACTGCTTTCTGCCCTACTCTCATTCTCTCTTTGCCCGTTCGCTCTGCTATGTAAATTAATTAGTGGGCTTTTGTATGCAGTGATTTTTCTGGCGCGCACTCCACCATTATACACACTTCTCCATTTCTCGTTCTTCAATATTTTTTTTTTTTTTTTCACATTTATTTATTTTATTTCTATATAATTTTTTTAACACGTTTTGTTTCTTTTATTTATTTATTTCTTTTTTATTTTACTTTTGAATACTTCTTCACGTTCATTCGCCCGGCGCGTTCTTCCACAAGATAGTGAATCTATTCCAGTGTGTGGCTCGGTAGTGTGGTTGCAGTAGTCCTTCCTTTGCGTCCCACACTTGCGGTACGATATCTCACCAGTGGTAAAAAGTATTTTTCCTCTCTCTTGCATCACTCTATCTGTTTCCCTCGCTCTATTCATGCAATGTATATATTTAATTAACTTTGTTCACACTCCATTTATCTGTTTATTATCCGTTTATAATTCCATTCTCAACAACAAATATATAAAAAAGTAAATAAATATTTAAATTCAATAAATATTTTTTCCAATTTTTTCTCACCATGTGAAAATGAAAAAAAAAAATTTTTTTGTGCTCATAAATTTTTATATATTATAAATAAAGACCACAATAATTTTGGACAGTTGAAGGCATCTATCAATTTTTAAATCAATAAATTATTAAATTTTTTTAGACATCTATCCTTCACATATATAATAAAAATAATGTTAATACTTTCCGCTTGAAAACTTCAGTCTTCTTCATATTGATAGAATAAAAAATATCGCATCTATTCTTACAACAAAGAAACTTTAACTAGAATAATACTCCTCTACAATAATAATCCATAATTGATATACAGTCCACTCACTAAAGTGAATTGAATAAAAAAAAAAGAAATCTCACACATGCACCAATTGACTATACTAGATCATATCAAATTTCTCCCTCAAAATTCACTCTTTCTCTCTCTCTCTCTCTCTCTCCCAACAAAACATTTATCTACTCTCATAACAATTATATCTCTAACAACAAGTCCATTAAAAAAATCATCCATACATAAAAAAATTTCTATCACAATAGAATTTATAAAATAAATTCCCTCACATCTATTAAACTGTTTTGCACATAGAAACAACAACAACAAGTGAATAATAATAATAATAATAATAAAAAAACAACTCTACTCTTATCAACAGCATCAAAAATATCATTATTATATTACAATCACATAACGATATAATTTAATTCCACAATTATGTGAATGAATAATCGTAAAATCATATTGCAAACATGGACAGATATCACTGCACGTTGGTGCAACCTCCCTTAAACAAAAAGAAAAAAGAATGGGGGAAGGGGGAGAAAAAAAAACAAAAATAAAATAAATAAAAAAAAAAGAATTACGCGCGTGAGCTGCCTCCATCGGCGGCGATATAACGTTTGTATATATATATGTGCTCCCGTCGGCAATAAGTGACTGGTTGACCGCTCAATATATCGCGGACTTGAATATATCATAAAAGTCTTGAGAACGCCATCAAGGGGCGATGCCAAATGTATATACATATAGAGAAAAAAAAAAAAAAAAACAAGAGATGGATGAAAAGAAAGAGTAGAGATACGACCCGGAGATACGCTCGCCTCCTCGTTATTACTCTCATTTGCATTTTTCCCATTTCGTATCGCGGGCACCTGGTCACTATATATACATATATATATATATATATATATATGTATGGAAGCTTTTCTGAACCGCCACTGCGGTGTACACAGGCGAAAATTAGCCGAATAAACGTATCTTTTACTGGTCATTACAATTTTTTTGTTCGTCTTCCCAACCCCGGAAGGTTTTTATTTATTTCTATTTAATTTCTTTTTTTTTTTTCTCTCGTACTTATATGTTAAAGATCTTTAGCTCTAAATTGTTGCGTTTAACTGGGTGAATGTGACTTTTGTAATATATATATATATATATATAGAGAAAACACGCGGGTTGAATTGTCATAATAGTCATAAATCTTGAGCGTGTGACAGCGCGCACGTATCGTTTGTGTGTGCTGTGTATTACGTATACTGCATATTATTTATTTATTTTATTATTTTTTTTCTTTCTATTTGCAATGCAATATAATGATATGGGCAATGGTGTTATCAATGTGATGTGATCACTATTTATTTATTCAGTGTTTGGTTATTTTTATTATTTTATTGTGTATTGTGATTTAATGTGAATGACAAATAAATCTGAAAATCAAATTTTAAATATTTATTGCATCGATAAAAAAATTAGGGAAAAAAATATATATTTAACTCATAGCTACAACGATCATTTTTATTCTCATTTTTAAGAATATGCAGCTGATGTGCATTAGTGCATTATATAAACGCTACAATTTATCTTCACATATCACGTGAATAAAAAAAAATTGCATTTATGTTTCAATACTTTTTATTAAAGAACATATGCGATCACGACGATTAATCGATTTACCACCGGGCTCTGGCATCATCCACGTGTGTGGATAACTATCGGCTCATTATATACCTGTTATTATGAATACTAGCAATTAGTTGAAGATAAAAAAAAAAAAAAAAGGTGAAAATGCTAATCGAACATTTTGGAAGACATTTAAGGATGACGGAAAGTTGATAATGTTTATTATCCATGAAAAAGAAAAATGAGGAAAAAAAAAATACTGTCAAGTATCACGTGGATAAGTAACCCGATAATTTTTTTAATTAATCGATTCAAGTGTCGAAAAATTTGATACAAAATAATGTACACGGAATAAATTATAAAAGTAAAGATGGAGGGGAATAAAAAGTATGATGGATAGATAGAGATATTTTTTTGTGATTAATTTATCTTATCTTATTTTTGTAGAATATATACACAGTGGTCTTATCTCATGAAAAATAATTGTAGAGATACAGAAAAATGATATATTAATAATATTCCAGCTGCTCTATTGCGCCTCTTGTCTGTCATAATTTGATTGCATAGGTGGTCCACTTTTAAACGCAGATGTTATAAGATGTCGAACGAACGATGACTTTAAACATCGATCGATATATATATATATATATATTACGAATGATATAAAATTTGTTGGACTCTGTTTAACTCATGCATAGTCATATTATACATAATTTTTATTCTTTCACCTGTCTTATTATATATATATACGTATATCGATGATGTTGAAGTCACGCGCGTGTTGACTGTACAATATTCTAATGAGTAAAAATAATTAATCAAGAAAAATTTGAAAATTAAATGTAAACTACAATCACGATAATTTTATTCTCACTTTTTATTTCAATTGTTAAGTTCTAGATAGGAAAAAAAAATAAATTCTAATACTTCAATATTAAATATAAGACAATTAATATTGCTTGGACATTTGTCAATTTGTCGAATTAATTTCACGCGATATTTTCTACTAAAAGTAACAAGAAATTGTTACAATCAAAAATAGTTTTGAATTATCGTTAATAATATTTTATAAATAGTTTTTATATTCAGATGTACTGTCATAAAAAAAAAATATACACTGTTAATGAGTATTCAATGTTTCACAATTAAATATTTCAATATTGAAATAGTCTATAATAATTATATTAATAAAAAATATATCCATAAAAATATACAATAAATTATTCTCATTATATACTCTTCGTTATCACGTTGTATTGCAACAATAATTATACGCGGTTTCGCTTGGATTATTCACGCCCGGATGCAGCGTGCACTAATACATCTGTATAACTAGTTAAATTATGTAGGATATTTATTATATTTATATTCGAGGCGTCGGCCGTGTCGTTACGACTCTATTAGTTTTTGTGTGGGCATGTATATGAGTATAAAAACCTGTGCATAACTAGGAATATAAGTGTATTCCTTTACCTATATAGTCACCATATATGTAGTTAACACAATTCTAATGCTAGGTAAAATTAAATTTTGATCGTGCTTTCATCTTCATACAGCGTATAACACATTAAACGAATTAACGCACGTGAATCACGGCAGAGAAATTATTACCGCTGAAGTATATTACAATAATTTATTTCCATCCCTGTCAATTTCCTCGAATAAATAGTACACTCATGGAAAATTTATAAAATAATTGCAACTAGAAATTATCTGAAGAAAAATCTGTGAAAATGTAAATCCAATCTTCGTCTCATCCAAAATTATCACACATTTTCCCCTTGCTGATAACTCCTCGTAAATATCTCAAACATATTTAAATATATAGTCATTTTGTGCGCTGAAATCTGCTCTACAATTTCATATATATATATCTGATGTTACAACAAACTGTACAGTCGTAAAGCTCATGAAACACCAAAGTGTCAAAAATTCAAAAAATATGTTAATCTCACGGAATCCATTTTGTCCATTGCTCTATATTATCTCACGCCCACTCAAACACATATATCTAATATCTATATCAACTTGAAATACTTCAACATTACCCAGTAAATATATACAAACATACACAAATAAATACATACATACATATACACAGTGAGTGGTTAGTAAATATCATCGAGTCCAATCGCAGATCTTGCATATTTAATCACGTCGCGTTAATGCAGACTCTCGATTTAAATCCTATGGGCATAATCGCGCGCTCTCATTCACTCTATACCTATATATACGCGACGCCTATTCGTGCGAACATTGATAAAGTTCGCGCGGGGACTAAAAAGTCTACGTCTGGCTCGTTAGCTTAATAAAATTGAAAAATGAACGAGGTATATAACAAGTAAGGAGGAATCACGATCACCTTGATGGTATATTTGCAGATTAAATATACACACACACACATATATATACATATTGAAATATACATCTCCAGTGCGGCGTCTGGTTTTGTGATGTGATGTGAGTTGAAAGAGTATGAGGTTACGTGATCGCACGCACGCCGCCCTCAAGTTGGTACCAGAGGCATAGTGGTCGCGCCCAACAGTCCAGAAGCAAGAGAGTATTACTTCGTATATTTATATATGTATATATATGTCTGTGTTGCTGTAGAGCGCGCTAAGACCTGCACGCATCATGTCGACACGCCAAGCCACGATCAGCTGAATGCCCAGAGCTTTCTTGCTACTCCTGACCCACTGAACACCTTTGCATGCAGTTGTATGTAGGTACATGTGTTGTTGCTGCCAACATATTTGTATCCAAAACATTCTCAGTGTTTTATATTATTAATACCGGTTGGGTAATTGTTGAAGATGAAGTTGTTCCATCTTCATGAGTTTTTTGAAGTGGAAATACAGAGTGAAGTTGAATAAGATTATGAATGATATGATTGTGGTCAGGATGCACTGGGTTTATAAATGAATAAAAAAAACATACAGTGATGTTGAGATAAATGTATTATGCAACTAGAGAGTGAAGATGATTTTTTAATTGTCGATATTAAGTATATTTAAATGCGATTTGTATTCGTACAAATTATTTCTAAGTAGGATATTACCTTTTAATTTATAAATAATGACTCACGAATAATATTTAGTTGAAGGAAAAAATTTGACAGTAATTTGTTAAAGACAATTGTTTTCAGGATCAAATTAAAAAAAATAGTTGAGAGACATAGTTTTGCAATAAATAAAATATTTACACGTGAGAATAGGTAGGAAATGTTTCAATAAAAATATAAAGTTCAATAATTGAAAACAAAACTTTGAATTAAATTAAAGAAGAAACAAATAATGTCCATGACCCGTGATACATAAGATACAAATTTATAAAAGCACACGCGCGCTCGTGCATATCATATGACAACATCGGTCAGCGTTATTTCATATATAAATATATGAATGTATTTTCGTAACTATACAACACACAACGTGCCGTGTGAAAGTCGTCCCTTCACCCCACAACACAATTCCTCTCGTCACTCTTACCCACTGTGGCGCACTGATTGATGACGTTATTAGTCATCTTAAGATATTGTACATAGTCAAGTTGGTTTTTATATTTTATTTCTTATTTTCTTCTATTGTTACCAACAAAGAAATATATATATATATATATACATACATATAAATATTCGCTGGGAATTTTTCAAACGAAGTCTTCAACAGTTGAAGCGAATTATAATGATGGCATTTAGCAAACGATTATCACTATATATATATATATACATGAAAGAACTTTGTGGTCCTGTGAACTCGTCTGCTTAATTACCACCTTGACACCAACAGTATAAAAAATATCACACTATTGCATAGATTAATTAATCGTTCTTGAAAAAAAAAAATTTCTAATCCTTTTTAATCATGAAATTCAATTATTTTTTTTTTTTCCTCTCTATCTATTTTTTTTTTATACTGTGACACTGTATGTGTGTATATTTGTGTATGTAAGGGGGGTCTTTGTTGGACGTTGTGTGGCTCCGATGTCCACTTGGGCACGGACAATTGACGAACGAATTAACGTTCGAGTATATGTGTATACAATGAGCAAAAATAAACATATCGTTTTCAGTTACTGGTTTAGTGGTTGGTGTAATAGGGAGAAAATATATACTTGTGCATACGCATGTATATATGTTTGTGTTTGTGTGAAAGTGGGTATGGTCAATCAGCTCAGGGGAAAACTAAATCATCCAAATGATGAAGTAGACGGGGATGAGTTTTATTTGTGTAGAGAGTTAATGTGAGATGAGGGTTGATGTGTTGTATGGTGAAACTACTATACGTAAAATGACCGGTGTCGGTTACACAGACTGGCACGATTTTTATTTCTCCCTCTTCCTTTTTTTTTTTTTTTCCTTTGTTTTTTCTTACTTTCTTTTCTTGCTCACTATATCAGCCACCACTTTGTAGCTATCTTCCTGCAGAAATAATCCACCCGGGACATATATTTTTCACATGAAATATGACTGCGTCAAAAAGTTTTTAAATTTACATTATTAGATGTGGCACGCGCACATTTCGCGCCACATTTAAATCACCTTTAGGTGCATTGTAATGTTTTTTTTTTGTCATTATTAAAAAAATTATTTGAAGACTATTGTAACATTTTTTTAATTGTTTAGTTTTTTAATTAGGTGAGAATTTAGAGAAAATTTAACTTGTTAATGACGATATTAATTATCAGAATTTATTTATCTAGTTTATATGAATTTAAATTTTGTGCTTTGTTTAGTTGGAAAATTAGTATCGCATTCAACTGATATAAATTCATTCAATTCTTCCATTAATTTCATTGTAAAAAATAATTATCAACAACGTAATAAACATGTCTATAATTTAATTCATGAATAAATATCAAATATTAAATCAAGCAACAATTAATATCACTGCATAAATTTGCTAATAATAATAATTGCTAATGACAACATCATCAACCATCAAAATTACAAGAAAATAAAAATTGATAATTCCACGTACAAACCCGTTCATTAAATTCCAAATTAATAATGCATAATACAGCATTGTACTTTGTATTCTTTTCCTCCTTTGTTGTTTCACATGAAAGTCAAAGAATTTTTTTTTCCCCGCATTTTTTTTTTTGTAAATTAGGGGGGTTGAAATGTGTATAGTAGTATAGGTAACCTGGTGGAGACCAGGGATAATTTTCACGTGAAGGTTTTAACTTAGAACAAAGGGCGCAGGGAATTAATTAGTAGGCTCGCATATATGACCCCCCCCCCGAAACGAGAAACGAGGGCGAAAGCATATGGCACGATCGCATCATCGTGTTGGCCGCACCACCTGGCTCTCCACCTTCGCTTTTAAATAGATATTCATAAATATATATATATACATACTTTGGTGAACATATCATGAAAAGGAATAAGTGGCATTGGGGTTGGGCTAAGACTCCACACTAGCAACTAGTAATATATGTTAAGGTACACAACGTTTATCTACTATGTGTCTACTTTGTATACACGTCATTGATCCAGATGATGTTCGAGGGAGATCAAAGAATGCAATTGAATTATTCCCAGGTGTAAATGAAACTCAGAAAAAAAAATGAAGCACTTTAACTTATGGCAAACACTAAGAATAGAGAATTTATTTTTAATGCTAACTAAATATTTTATAACAATAAATCTTCTATGAAATTAAAGATGACAATACTATCATATATATTTTTGATAAATAAATCACATATAAATCCGAGCTAATTAATAATTATTCTTTCAATTAAATATACGTTTATTTTTGTGATTTAAATTTAGAATTAGCGTAACGACAATTTGTAAATGTGTAACAGTTAATAAAAATTCATTACAATTGAATGAATGTTGAAAAAGTCATTTTAACAAATGAATTTCGTAATTGTCAATTGAATACTATATATTTATAAATTAAATATCAATACATATAATTATTTGTACGATTGTCCTCTTATTTCTGATTGCGTAACAATTATTTATTTATTAATTCCAAATTAATTTATTGCTATTGAATAAAGTATTTATCATATTTACACTTAACACACCATTATTCAACCAACCTTCATTTTTATACAATTACAAAAACATGTATATTCATTTGGCTCCACTAAACTCTCCACTAAATGTACACATGAAAATACATTTCCTCAAGTTTTATTAATTTTCAAGTGCACCGTAGCATAAAAAATTACAAACAATAAATAAAAATATCCCCATACAAATCGTGAGAATTGTTGAATATTTTTATATTTTTTATTCCACGATTTTTCCAAAGATTAAAAACTTTATTTTACCATCACTATGAGGATCTATAAATTCACAATATTATATTACGTATATATATATATATATATATATATATATATACGTTGATGTCTCACGAATTGTTGAATTAATATGAAATGCAATATGGTTCTATGTGTGAATGTACATATATATTTATATACATATATTACGATGCGGAAAAAGAGGGCGTTAATATATTAGTATATTCACATATACGTTCATATAAAAAATATATTATACAAAACTATCAGGGAAATATGTTTGCATATAATATAACGTTTATGTACATGCGTATGTGTAACTTTCATGAATGCAAGTGTATTACTGATATTGTATACAAGTACACATTTACACAAATTTATATGTGTAAGTAACACATGAAAGTTCTTGATGCGCAAACTTTTAATTACAAGCCGACGATGTTCTTTTCCATGGCAAAGTCCGGATGTTGTCTGTGGATCCCAGTGTCGAACCTCAATCTTTCTTTCATTCCTTTTTCACTCTTTGTATTTTTTTCTTTTTTTGCTCCTACTCTTTTGTTTAATTATTCATTAATATTATTTCTATTTAGATATGTATTTATTATATTGATTGATATTTTATATTTTTAATATTATTCTTTCTTATTACTTCAAATATTGATAGAGTGTGTTCACGTGTCTATTGACAATGATTGGAGTGGAAGAGTGGAGAAAAAAAAATAATAAAATCTCAGGTGTAATAAAAAATATGAGCTTAAGTGTGTGCAGGACCCGTGCACTGAAGCCACGCCCGGCAATCACACAGATATCGATAAAATTACACGTAATACAGGAGTTTGTAGAATAATTGCATGTATATATATATATATATATGTGTGTGTGTGTGTGTGTAAGGACCCTAGGGCCATATAGGTATATATCTCCAACAAAATTGCACATTTTGTATATGTGTATATACATGGGTTTATCGTGGTTGTCGTATTTTACACAGAAATTAAAATTAATGAGCTTAATTATTATATGCATCGGTCACTGCACACCCGAGGTCATTTTCGCATATATTTATATATCAAGTAAAGATATATTCTGTACTTATATCAGACACATGAAGGACGCGATCATTCTATGAATAAATAATTGGATTTATTAATAAACATGTGAATGAATAAATTGGGGAAAATATCGACGAATTTATAGAGGGTAATATTTTTTTTTCTTTCACTTACTAATTTAGAAAAAATAATGATAATTATTTTGTTTTATTCGCTATACAATTAAGGTAGTATTCTGAGTCGTGAGAGAGTCGAAGAATTGAAAGAAATATTGTTTGAGAAATAAATGGAATAATTCAAAGTAATATTAGAAGACAAAATAGTAAGATAAAATTTTGTGCAACCAGGTAGAATTTTATTTTCATTGTTCAAGTTATATATTATTTATGATATTAAAAAATGAAGAATAATAATTTGTAATTTATAAAATAGTAATAGAAGAAAGGGAAATAATATTGCAAGTAGTGCTTTTGATCATTCGAGTTGAATGGAGAAAAAAAATTGAATTATATTTTGTAGAAATTAATTGGACGTTGGAGTAGATAATAAAACGACATTGATATATATAAATGGGGATATGATATTTATATGTATACATATATACCTTTACATATGTATATCTCGTGATTGTTAACGCACTCAATATTTCATAGGGCCAAGCGTCGAAATAGGCGTGTAAAATGATTAGCTGTAAATCTATCGAATGAGACCGCCTCCGCCAGTCACACCTGGTTGCTCTCACCATAGTATATATACATAGATATCCATATCTGTATATATATGTATTGATGTATGTATATATGTCTATGTATTAAACAGTCAAGGGTTCTGAGAGACGCTGATGTTACTTTTCCCCCTTGCCATTATATATATATATATATATATATATAATGAACCTATTTTATTTGAAGACGATGTAGAAAAGATGAAGAACCAGCTGCTGGCATTGTTCCAAATTTACTGCCACGAGCCAAAAAAATTTTGACGAATTATTTTCATTGATTAGTAGTCGCCCATATATAAATTAATGGTGAAAATTAGTTTGTGATATATAGCCTGGATAAAAGAGAAGAAAAAAGATTCTTAAATATAATTGATGATTAAAAAAAATCATTGAGTATCCAAATTTGATATTAATTGATCATATAAAAAATTATTCTGCAATTGAGATGCATTATCGAGTGATTCGAAGTAGGTATAAAATAGTCGATGAAATATTATAGTGTAATATAAAGCGGTACAGTTTCAGATTGAAGCATATAAGAAATTTGAACTTGATGAAGTTACCGCAACAATACTTTTTCTTCACACGCTTCAAATAACATGTGTGATCCGAAGCATTCATGACTATGAAGTCACTTTGCTTTTGTAAACAAAAGTGAAGCATTATTGGAACATAGAAACTCTTCGCCGCAATATGCCCAGTAAACAGGTATAACCAACATAAAGAAATACGAGGAAAAAAAAAACAATACATCTTATATGTGCTGAAAAAAAAATAAATAATAAGTGGATGTTAAACCACACCATACTCAAATTTCAAATCCTCTTTGGTCACTGATCAGAGCTTACATGATCTGTAAATAATCAGACGAGTGCAAAAACATGTTTTATTCCATCATCCGTGATATTTTTTATTTTTTAGATTTACAAAAACAAACAATTGCATATAACATACAGTGGAAAAGAAAAGAAACATAAAAATACGAACGAAAATATTTAATCAAATTAAATATGCAAATATTACAATTTCATTCGCATTCTTTCAAATGGAAATGATAATAAAAAAAAAAGACTCAAAGGATGAAAATAAAAATAGTAGTAACACACACGCTATACAACTCATGTATATCATATACAAGAATGATAAATTTCTCGATACACGCTCAGCTGGTAAAAATGTTAATTACTTTTCGCACGGATAAATATAGAAAAAAAAAAAATATGCATAAAGAACTTGGAAAAAAATTGAAGAAATAAATAAAAATAAAAAAATAATGAAGAAGAACGTTGTTGGGTATATCTGTATTGAGAAGTGCGCAGTTACTTAGACAGTGAGAAAGACGAATGAAATGAGAGTGGGAGAAATAGGGTGAATGAAAGTGGGAGAAATGCGCGCCACCAGGTTCCACTGCGACAGTATACGATCACTACATATGCATGAGTTGGGTGTCTGCATGTCCCTCCACTTCATCGTGAAATTAAAACCCCCTGCTAAGCGTCACTGTACAGTGTTTCAACCCGCGAGTGTAAAAGATAGAGAAAATAAAAGAATGAAAAGTCATGATAAAATAAGTCATGTTGCTTATTTCAATTTTTTATATTCTCTTTTATTATTATATATTGGGAGAAAAAAATGATTTGAATCAAATTTGACATATTTAATTCGTGAAATTCTGTCACTAGACGAAAGATTGGAGATAGATAATAAATTTTTGATGCAATCTTCTTGAAAATATTATTTATTCATGATTAATTCGAAAGTAGGTTATTATTGATGATTTTTCATGAGAAAAATTGGAATTTTATTGAAATTAGTTTGGGGTTTTAATCTTTGTACTTTTGTGACTAATGTCAAGCAGATTTATGATTAAAATTGTTCAAAGATTAATTACTCAGAAGGATTTATTGGCTATTAATTAAGTGAGAATAAATTATCTGCATTATTCAAAACTGAGACTATATTAATTATGAATAGTGGTTGTCATTCATACTTTGGAAGTTTGTTGTAATTAAATCATGGCATAATATTTTTAGACTCATTACTCTGTCATGAATTATTACTAGTAAAAAATTATTGTTTTTATTTTTTGATGGATTCAATTGGGTTTCTGTTGAATACCCAAGAAATATGATCTCGCGTGATGAAATTACTTTCAGCCAATTTTGATACCTGAAATGGAATAAAAAAATATTATTTCCTATTCAAATAATAAATTTTGTAATAAAATTCAACTATTTCATATCATCAAAATTCTGCTAATAAATTCATTCATTGTCTTGATAACGATAATTTCGATAAATAATTCAAATTGAAATAATTATTGATTGATTTAAAAATATAATTAAAAATCAATTATAAACTTCACTTTAAATAAAATAAATATTCTCTTCAAGTAAAAATTATTTACTGTTGAATATATTATTCAACTTTAATACAAATATAAATCATCTATTGTCAAAGAACATTTAACGTTCCAGTATTATTAAAACCTGAATCAAAGTCATTATTTTTATTCCACTCAAACAATTCTTCCTCACCAATATACTTATCCACTCACCCTCTTTCTAACTTCAAATTAAACCCATTATCCGATCACAGTGTCGTATTTTTCATTCTATGGAAATGATTGAGAAGTAAGGGGCAACATTGAAAGTTGAGTAGAAGGGTGAAATTAAAACAAAAAAAAATAATGAAAGAAAAAGGGGAAGAAAAAAGACAGAATACAAGTTTTGTGAATATGTTAATGTCTCTGAGTTCTGATTGGGGACGATAAACAAAGCAATTATACGAAAAAGGGCGGGAAACACATACATATATATCTCTTATAGGTAACACAGAAGAAGGAACTACCCCTGACTTTATTCACCTCACTTTAAAAGACTACCACTTTTGTAATATCGAACATAAACACACACACACATATATATACTTCTGCTACTTAATGTTGATATGTCTTTGATATAGGAACAATAAAATACTATCTTGGATAAAAACATTTTTGTACGTTACAACGTAAACGTATTTTTTATTTCATTTCTCCTTTACGTATTATCATTATTATTATTATTATGATATTTTTTTATACGACTCTTTTACACGAAACAATCGTTTTTTTTTTTTTTTCTTCTTTATTTTCATTTATTTTTAATCTCATTTGTATGTATTCCAAGCATCATAACATGTCGGATTTTATCCCACTTGAAATTTACGTTTGTCCCCTCTCGTACCCTTCTTCTCCCCTATTCTTTACTGTATATACTATTTATCTGACAAATCACGATTCGAGAACTTCATTTGTGACGATTAAAATTAATGAAATCTCATTTTGTATATGAATTTTAAATTAGAGAGAAAGAGTAGGAAAAAAAAAAAAAAAAAGAATAGAAACTTGAGAATAAACTTCTCTATGAAGGCATCATAAATACACACAATTTTTCGCTGTATGACTTTTGATTAAATTACATATCAACAAACACGCATTATATTGCATTTATTATCCTTTTTTTTTCTGTATTAAAAAATTGATGCAAGATTAATTGAGTTAAGATATAAATTTATTAACTGTATAACGGATACTTTATTTTCAGAGAGAAAAAATAACAACAAAAAAAAATAGGGAAAGATTGAGGGCATTAAATAATTATAATGAAATACAAATAAATCTGTAATAAATCAGCAATATATATTCGTTGATTTGCAAATACAATTTGGAATTAGATGAGGAATTATTTCGTGACATGAAATCATTCGATGGAACTTAATGAAATGCGTCCGTAATTATAGTGTATAACCATCAGAGTTGTTTATATTGTATATATAAGTTCTGTACATTGTAACATTTTTTTCACATGCATGTGCGGCTGATATATATATATATATATTTAATCAACTGACATTTGAATGTGAAAATGGATAAAGTGTTAAATCATTAATTTTAATAATACCTATTGATAGAAATTGCTTCGGAATTAATTAGAAATAAAGACAAGACTTCGAAATTCTGTCACCTTGATCCTTCGCCAAATAATTAATAGCTCCGTCAAATAAATATTATTCATCGCGCATGTGTGTTAGTGAAAGTATAGTGGTGAATGTTGCCTTGTGGGCAACTTGTTTAGACACACTTGCTTTGCGGTCAAAAATAAATTTTGACCCTCTGTCATTGGGCTCATATATTTTCTCATGGAATTCCTTTTCTCTCTTATTCTCACTCTAGCTCTGTTATGTTTTCGTGTATTGGTGCACGTGTTGCCACGTGCCACACGTCTATTTCCACACTGACAACAACACTAAACAATTTATTATATGTATATAAATTGTATAGCAACACTATACAATAAATCGATTATTTTTATAGCCACATTGATATAGAGTTTGAAACAAACGAAAAAAGAAAAAAAAAATAATAGGAGGAGGAATACAAGTACACAAGCAAAATATCCATGATATTATCATCAGTTGTTAGTTCTCTTTATTTACAAACTCATTTTCTTGCTCAGAAAAATTTTATCGATCAAATATTTTATGAATTATAATTATTGTGAAGAAAAATATTGATTAAGAATTAATTAGAAATTAAAAATGACAAGAACTCAATGTTTGTAATGATAAAATGTATAAAGTCATACACATGTGTATATAATTTTAATACAACCATAACATACTGTATATGGAATCTTCATTTTTTATTTATGTATAATGCTACTTGGATGTACTGATATGAAATTCTTTTAATGTATAGGTATTTTATATACTTGTATATAAGTATAACATAAATCGATTTGTTCGGTCTCTGATAGTGGTGTAGTGCGATTGACTGGATAGTCAGAGTGAGGTGAAGGCAAAAGTCACAAAAGGATTTGTTGGAGGACGCAACGAAGTAATATAGTGTTGAGAATATATATAGCAAACGACGTCAAAGTTTCCCAGTGTGTAACAGTCTTGCTAGACGTTATCGATTCTCAGGGTGCGCGTTGTTGGCGAACAAGTAAGCATGTATAAGCAGATGGCGCAGTAGTAGTAGTAATAGTAGTAGTTGCAGAAGTAATAGTAGAAGTAGTGGTGGTGATATTCTTATAGCCTCGTCTTTCTTTTCTTATTCACATGTATACATGTACGTAAATGTATATATCTACTTGACGCAATGATCGTCATGTTCACTGAAAGAAGTATGAACTGCTAATGAAACATCTGTCCAAATATTTCATTTATATCGTTGGAAAATAGTGCAAACTATTTCCCATTTACAAACAATCCAATTCAATTATTCAAATTATATACAACAGTTCCTGAACGATCAGAAAATTTGGAAAAAGTGTTGAAACAAAAAATCTTCGTCTTTTCATTCCAAAAATAATCTTTTTTTGAATTTCCAAAATATCTCAATTAGTTCCTGAAATAATTAACATCACATTGCTATATAGAAAATATCAATTTTAAAAATGATTTCATTTCACATCAATTTACTCTCGCACAATTCGCCCATTAATTTTTTTATATTCATTCATTATGAAATAAGCAGAAAAAAAAAATACATAATATATATTTCTCCAAATACATCTCTATATCATTTAATTATCACCAATAAAATATTTCCATTGAATAATTTAATCGTGCCCTCATCACCCTCCCACAAAATACGCTCCTGGCATGATAGGACTCCTTCAAGGGTGTTCGGGGTGCAAGGGGAAAAGTAGAAAGACAAGGTGAGGAGGGACAGAAAGGAGGCACTGCGATTACAGGAGTGACTCAGAGCTGTTTCCGGTGGGCGCCATGACGGATTTAAGTACTTCCGGTAATGGGATGGTGGCGCGTGCGTCCCTTTATATATATATACATATACCTATCAATAAACATATACATATATATGCACATAAATATAAACAAAGTATCTCTTCTCATCCAAAAATATTAAATCTCACAGAAATAAATTAAAAAATCTTTCAATTTTATATCAAACATTTTTATACAAAATACAAAAAAAAAAAAGATACAATAACATTATTATAAAATATTTATTATGCATGTATATATCTGTATGTATAAATATATAATATAAGGGGTGGATTATATGAACGAATGAGGAATAAAAGAGAAGGGTTGAGAAAGTGAGCCGCATAATTACGCGGCTGCGGCACGCGCTATAACGCCGCCATCTATTTTGACCAATTACCCTTCTCATGCCCCGTAGGGAAATCGATAAATCTTTGCGCTGGCTTTTGTAGACACACCATACACATACATACCTACGATCAATGAATCTCTTTATTTATTTTATTTTTTTTCTCTTCATTATTATCATTATTATTATCAATTAACATTATATTTTCGTTTCCGTATTTATTCCCATTGCTTTTCTAGTATTTTAAGTAATATTTCAAATACCTACAAATTAAAATCTCCATATTGAGAATAAAATTTATTTAGAATATATTCTTTTTTTTTTTTTTTTTTTCACATCATAGGACACGTCGTCTTATATTACCACACAAATCTTGTATATACAATCTTACATATATACACAATCCGGTTGTTTGACGACTCGTTTTAATTCATCCAAGACAAATCCCATAAAACAAGAAAGTATAAATGAAGAAAAAAAAAATTGAAATTATAAGAATTACACTAATCTGGTAGGGGATAAAACTTGCACGTATGGGGCTATCACTGTAACCTTTAAATATATAACAAGACGCGGAAGGATATCGTTCACTATATAATGCAAACGATATATATATATATATATATATTTATATGGGTTTATATGTGTAGAGAGAAAGAGAGTGAGAAGGAAAAAAAGGTGAAGGAGTGAACGTGCGACTGGACCGTGAGCTTATGTATACACACAACACACTTGAGAGAAATGGCTTCGGGGTGGTCCACGTTCAGAATGCGCTGTTACCTTACACCTTATATATACCGCGTGCGCGCAAACGATATATACGCACCACCAATACGCATCAAGTTTGTTGAACGCCATCGTAAATACCAGGGCAAAGACATAGGGGCTCGTTATTATGATGCTAATGAGCGGCCACGCGAATTCTGACCCCCGGTGTCGCCAAGATTCACGACACAACACCGATTTACAAATTTTATCTTTCTCTTTTATTTTTTTACAACTTCCAATTTTTATTTTACATTCATTATTATTATTTTTTTATTTTTTTTTTTTATCATTGGCTCTTTGTTATTTGTTATTTTGTCAGTGTTGTTAGAGACTTCTCAAATTTCTTTTGGTATTTATTGTCACGGATCAATTTACTTGGTGTGTGTGTGTGTATGTATATATAATTAAATTTAATTCAATGAGTATTGTTGATGTTGATAGAATTGTTAATTGTTATGAAACTTTATTGCGATTGTTTGAATTTAATGTGAAGGTTTTACACGTTTTATAACTTCAATATTTCGCATTATTTTGGGGTGTTTTTTTTTTTTTTTTTCTTATTTGCTGTCGTTTCTCTTTGCACTCCCGCGCTCGCCCGTCTTGAAAATAAAATATTGGTTGGTCATTTGCAGTAAATCAGAGCACACGGCAACATCACACATACACACTTATTCGTACGATTTTATTCATGAAAATTGCATGGTATTTATCAGTTATATATATTTTTTATATGATCGTAATAAAATCATAAATTGATTTTCGTATATGGAGAAAGCATTTATTCATTTATTTATTTTCTTTAGAGAATGTTTACATATAATATATTGTATATAGCTAAAAATAATTAAAAATACGTTGTAATCTATCAAATAAAATAACCAAATTTCAATTTCATGTATTAAAATTTCAAAAGGGTACAAACTCAACCCCCCAAATTGAAAATAAATTTTATTCTCCATATTCCAGTACAAAAATTACTCTCTGAATAAATAATAATATTTCAACATCAATAATACTTCGTTAACTTTCAATGTGACAATAAACACAGAACATTTATTGAAATATCAAATAAACAGAAAAATAAAAATCATTCAACTATTTGTTAAATAAAATAGTGATTTTAATTTTTTTTTTTTTTTAAGTGAACGAATCCCTTTCTAATTCTTTTAAAATTCCCACTGTAAATTTATATTTTTGTGTAAATTTTTCCTCTACATATTTTCATTTTCTCAATTTATTTATATAGCGCACACAATATATTTAAAATATTGTAAATGTTTAAATGTATATACTAATACAGATACCATCAAATAGTTTATTTTATAACAGAAACAAACAAAAAAAGAACAAAAGAAAAATTCTTCAATCTCTCTCTCAGCTCGGTATCCCGGGTCCATTTCACATGCGCGTTAATAAAGCTGTGATATAGTTTATACCCACTCGTAAATAACAATTAGCGCATACGCGGTAAAAATGACGCGCTCGTTCGGTTATTTATCGTTTGGGACGCTCGTATGGGTAACTAACAAACTAACTGCGAGATTAATAGCGCGAGATGCGGCGCGCTGGGGTAAACTTGTAGAATATAATGATTACACCCATACGGTCATCGTCGTCGTTGTCGTCGTCGTTGTGGTTATGGTCGCGCGCAGGAATCAACAAAGATGGTGACTTCATTTGCACCCGACATCCGCACACCATTTTGTACACACATACTATCAAACACAAATTTATTTTTATTCTTTTGTTTTTTTACGCAACCTCATTCTCATTAAATGTCTACATATAAATAAAATATGTTATAAACAAAAAAAAAAAAAGGTAATAATTCACAAAAACCTCACAGTTGCATGAAAAATAATACATAATAATAAATAGTGTTAAAAATTTAATTCTCTGACTGTTTGTTATATTTAATAACAATTGAATAAGTAAACAGAAATTTGATGAAAGTAGAATAGAAAATAAAAAATTGATTTTTATATTTTTTACACCAATAAATCACATGAGAATAATTTTTAATATTTTATACAAGTTTATCTTCCGCATTTTGTCAAGTTCATTTGCGGCCACTATATATACACGAATAATGTTTGTACATCTGAAAAATTACGATCATACATTCTAGTTAACGGAACTGTAAATAAATATGAAGTAAATAAATAACAAAATGAGAAATAAAAAAAGAAAAGATAAAATTGAAGAGATACACTGCTAAAAAATGAATGATCAAACGATTAGATCAATTTATCTTACGGATAAATAATCTCTCGTGCAATTGTGAAAAATAATAAATTACTGTATTGAACGTGTGATGAAAAGTAATATTAAAATATGACAACAGAAAAAAAAACAAAACAAAAGCAAATGGAGAAGAAAAAAAAAATATGTGTGTGTCTGCTTTTTCTTTTTCATTTTTTCTTTCTGTATTTTTCATTTCATTTTTTTTTCCTTTTTCGTTCTTTGTGCAATGCACTGCGGAGAATTTTCCGGAGGTAAATGAGATTGAGGATCTCGCAATTAGCGCGGTGGTGGCGCGTATACAGACCGCACGATTCCACTCGTCCTGCGCGAGAAGTCACGCGAACTTTATACATCTACTACTATATGGCGGTGAAATAGCTGCACTAGTATATTCCGATAAATATACATACACGCATGTATACATTTATATATATATATGTAAATGAATGTATATATACATATATTTATGTAAGTGTATATCCTTATATGTATGCATCTGACAAGTGTCGTATATGTAACCACTTACAATTATAAATATATTTATGTATACATTTAGAAAAAATAATTTGAATGGAAGAAATATTATCGTGATTTGAGGTGAAATAATATTTTGACAACAAATAATTTTGTATAGAAGTAGTAATGTTAATTTTGAATATTTGAATTATAATAGTTGTAGGGATAAATAAATAAAACAATTGAAGTTAATTATATTTTTATATAAAACTTATTTCATTTATCGTTCACTTCAATTGAAATTGCAATATTAATACTGTTATTACATTGATAAAAATAACGTAGCAAATAATAATTCTACGCCATTTTGTTTATCATCACTGTGTGTGTGTGAGGGTGATGTGTATTCATTGTCCAATAACAAGTTTGTATATACAATATTAAACACAAAGAGTGAGGGAGTATATAAAAAAATTCTTGACATGACACCGGTTTTGATTTTATCGAATTTAATTAGCGGATGAAGCTCGAGCACTTTTATTTCTCTTTCTATATTCTCATCACTGACCCCAGAACACATTTTAACTGTATACCAACGCACTATATGAAAGCAAATAAATATAAAAATATATATATAGTTCTTTGCTCCGCCTTATTCATACAATTTTGTAATTTTCACAAGAAATAAAATAAAAAAATGAAATACTCCTAACAAATTTTGGTTATATATATTTTTTTTTTTTTTCAAGTGCATAAATATTGTTAGCCCTTTAGCAACAAAAATTAAAAATAAATAAAATAAAAATACCTATTATTATATACAACCAAGAGTCGTAAAATGAGTAACGAGCAAAATCCATTATCCATCGTCACGAGAGACAGAGACTCCTTTTATGAAGTGTTTAACTTCTCTCATTTTTCAATTCCACTTTTCCCCTCTCTCAAAAAAAAAAAAAAAAAAAAAAAACCAAAGCACTAAAAATAAAAATCATCAACAAACCTCCGCACATTATTTACCCAACAAATAAAAATCGCCAACAATTTTGTTTAATCAACATTTTTCACCACCTCACCCTTAATTATCCAATAAAATCGTGATGAAAAAAAAAAAAAAAAAAAAAAGCACCAAGAAAATTTTATTTCTCAGTCAAATATAAATTAATTAAATATAATCACGAATGATACACATACATTTATCGTGAGTCAATAAATTTGATACGATATCACCAAAGTTATCATTGAAAAAAAAAAAAACAAAAAAAAAAGGCAAAAAAACAACAAATGCGAAAACATTTTTTTAATTTCATTCCGACTGTTGCGATGGAGATTAAAAAAAAAAAGTAAACTTAAAACGTAATAAAAAAATATATCATTGAAGGTGAAAAATGAAAGAATATACATATATATACGATTGGGGGTCTGGATTTCTCTTATCCGTCAATCTCTACGTCGCCCCACGTAATCAAACGATTAATTAGATAATTGAAACGCAAATGGAGCGAAGACGCGAGTATATATATATATAGACTGATTTCTGTATCGTGAAAGAGAGTAAGAGAGACAGCATTGAGCGCGCGCGCGACCACCGCGATAGCGCGGCTAATGGAAGCGCAGATTAATCTTGCAAATTTAATACCCCTTGCGGCTCTCTAAAAATGACACGCCTCTTCTTCCAACATTTGCGACACTGCCAGTGTCTCATACACACACACACACACACACATATATATATATATATCTACATAAAAAATCAACACACATCTATACATACACATTCATTTCCGTCAGTGAAAAATTCATTTGGTTATGGGCTTCATTAAGTAATGCACAAAAAAAAAAATGAAGAAATGAATAATAAAAAAATTGGCGCCACGATAAATTTATCTGACACATTCCCTACATTATAATTGTGCTATATATATAATTTAATTAAATCATGCAACACTGTAGAAAATTTTATTTCAATACTTTTTCTTCTTTTTGTATACTGATAATTTTATTAAAAAGATTATATTGGTATCGTTATTAATTCAGTGAATGCATTTGATGATAACACCACTGTCAGTGAGGCAAATTTTTAGATACAACATAATGTTTCATGCAAATTTTTTTTGTTCTGTTTTTTTTTTTTTTTTGCAATGATATATATGTGTAGTGGGTATATACATTCATCTTTGAGGATGCACGTTCGAAGTGCATTGCTACATGTATACTGTGTACTATATATATATATATGGTGGACTCGTGCCGCTGCCATTTCCTTGGGGCGGCAATCTCGGCGCCTGGAGATACACGACGCATACAAATGAATGCATCCATCATCATCAAGCCACGTGGCGCAGCGAGCAAATCCCTTTCATTGCCACAAACCGCAACTCTATACATATACTTCGCGTTTATATAAATATTTTATATATATATATATTCATGTATATATGAAGGTATGTTAAGGGTATATATATGTATATTATTTATATCAAATCGAATTCAATTATTCCACTCTGAGTTATTCAATAATGAAATATTGTAATATATTTATCATGACGATATATAATAATGTGAAAAAGATGGAAATAATTTTATTTTCTTTAATGTATTATCTTGGAAGAAAAATGAGAATGAAAAATAAGTAGAGGTGAAATATTTGTATTAAAAAATTCAATTTACTTGTATGAATATGTGTATTGTTTTATTGTTTATTAACGTTCATATATATATATATATATATATCGATATAGTATTTTATTCTAGTATTAGAAATATATATGGTTAGAGAATTTATGAAGGAGTTTTTATTTTTTAATAGAAAAATTTAAACTTATTCTCTTGAAGTGAATGTTAGAGGTCATGCACTGTACTCTTGACGCGTCTGGAACAGCCCTCTTTTCGAGTCCGTGCACTGGAAAATAATGTCTGTAATCATGTAGGACTATGCAGAAAGGGAGAGGTGGAAAAAAAGAAATAAAAACAGAGAATATAGTAGCAGTAGTAGCCGCCGCACATAATGTGACCTTATATTATGAGTGAATAGAAGGTTTACCTTTTGTTTCTTCTTTTTTTTTCGCTTTCTTATACTTCTATCTTCGTATACAAAAGAGGGATACAATACTCTACAACATTACCAAGATTTTAACGTATATATATATATATATATATATATATAATCCATTGTATATATGTTAAATACATTTTCATTAGACATATTACAGGTGGTATATAAGAAAATAAATTACACGCGATTCTTTTTCAATTTTCATGTTGAATAATATTTGTTATTCATTATTAAAAGTATCATGTTAATTGAATATATATATACAGGGGGAAATATTCTGCTTCATTTTAATATTGAAATTAAAAAGGAAATTTATATTTGATATGACAAGATGGAATAAATGTAGGAAATTACCGACGTGACAATTTCTTCGTTATATTTCAATGAATTTTTGTGGTAAATTGTCCTTGGCATCTTTTCAACTGTGTTCGATATACTATTTCATAATGGTATTGATTTCATTTACTATTATTCCACTTGATCCTAATCAAAATTGTTCACAGAAGATAAAAAATATATAAACGATACTTTTTCATCATCAAATAAACGAGTTTTCATAATGTGAATATAATTTTATTGTATAAACTCAAAAGGTTGGTGAGTTAGCCACTTAGTAAACCACTATTATACCATGTATATATATATAAATATAAAGCACGTGTTGTACTTGGTCGTTATTGGTTATATTAAGGGGCTTGACTAACCGAAAACGACTACGACGACGTAATAATACGAACACATTAATCATCATTCGATCATGTAATATAACATCATGAAGATATAATCACTGATGGCCGTGCGGTTGACTATTCAATCGACTGGATACCAATTCAACCAGTCATCTTCGATGTATATATAAATATAAATATATATATATATATATATAAAAGGAGGTGCTGTCGGCACCATTAAAAATCATCTTATTTACTTTGTTGATGTCTAAATAAATGAGACGTCAAAAATATTTATAACGCGCAACAAGATCACGCTGTCAGTTCAACTTAATTATTCCGTTATCGCCTCAAGCACGCGTTGATTCAATGATTAAATATAACGATAATCGATCAATTTATTTGCACATATATTAATTGAATAGTTAATTATTTTATTTTTATCATGAGAATCAAAAAAAAAAAAAAAGAAGAAAGGAAAATAGTGATAATGTACATTAACTTTATGAATAATTGTTCCAGTGATGATATAGAAGAACTATATACCATAACGATTCCCCATAAAGAATATTTTTACAGTAAATAGAATAATAAAAATGGTGGAAAAAAAATGATTGTTTATACTCGTTGTTATATTCACTTGCTGATGTGCAAACATAAATAAAACTTTCACTTCCTTTTCTCTATCTCACTCATATTCACCCTTCCTTTTTCTCTATTGCCTGTTCGTTTTTGGTATTTAATATCGGATCCACTCTACCGCTACCACGCGCTTGGAATATAACCTAGGCACTGTGCGAGAGTCGCGTGGCACACACGCGTGCACGGCTCTCTGTGTTGTCGTCGCGTGTGCATTCTCATTCCTTTCTCTTTTTCCATTGACTTTCGGAAGTATTAATGCAACTAAAAAAGAATTGAATGAGAAAAATAAAATATCTGGAGGAAATAAAGAGTGAAAAGGAGAAAGAAGACATGACTTTTTTGTTTTTTGTTCTTAATATCCCATTTCCGGTTTAATCTTCGTTATAATAATAGTTTGTTAACATTCAATAA
Organism: Zele albiditarsus; assembly: GCA_958496275.1. NCBI lineage: Eukaryota > Metazoa > Arthropoda > Insecta > Hymenoptera > Braconidae > Zele > Zele albiditarsus. The sequence continues at coordinate 9,107,865 of OY292411.1, forward strand.
ATCTCTCATCCGATATGTCATATAAATAGTTTATTAATTATTTTCCTTTCAAATATGTAAAAAGAATTATGTATATATATATATATATATTTAAAACCCGTTTTGCATGATATGACCTGTCGGAAAAAATTGCATGAACGCTTTGACAATCCACGCCCAGGACGCGAAGCATGAGCGACATTTCCTCTGACTGCAACTGGGGTCATTTGAATACATATATAAATACTTAGATATGTGTGCAAAATATCTTTTATATATGTGAATATGTATATATAATATTATATTACCATCATGGATCTGTTGTATATGTACCCTAAAAGATACACCTGCCTATACCCTCCTGTTTGATATGCGCGCGCCATAATTAGACCATACGGGACCATCGCGCGCCACTAAATAATAATAAAACGGTGGCATTGAAAAGAATGAAGAAAAAAAAAAGAAAAAAAAGAGGATAATGATAAATAAAAGTAAAATTATATTGTGGAGTACACTGAAACATTTATAAACGCTGCGACCACCTTGTTCTTCCATCACAAAGAACATTTCTTAACTATGTACACACTGGGTATATTTTTATTATATATTTATTTCGCAATTGGACGCCCTTTTTTTTTTCCTTGTTTATTATGTATTTATTTCATTGAATGAAGGCGAGATAAGTATAGACTTTGTGGAGTTAGTTCTTTTTTTTTTTTTTTATTTCACTACATATTAGTACACACAATGCAAGGTAAAGTTTGTGGATACTTCAAGCTGCTTGCAGCAATTTTTTTTATGATTTTTGTGTATTTTAACACTAGATTGCGGAATTTATTTAGTTGGAAAATTGTGGGTACTATTTGTAGTAAATAATTCATTTGTTCAAGTGGAAGTTGACGCTAAACGATCAACAATATGAAAAACATTTTCAGAATGAAAAATGTTCGTCTTAGTATCACGAAAATTCTCTTTTTTGAATTCTTAAAATATCTCTATCAACCTTTGAAATATTTAAAAAACATGATCTGAGAAATTATTGAGAAAATTACTGTAATTATAAAATACTAATCTTATCTATTATGAATTTATTTATTGATTCATCTATTTTATTTTATATTTGCAGTTGTGATGCACAAAGACAAAGAGGAAAATTCTCATCGCGACTCACACTATCGTGCAAGAGAAATGGCAGCGCTCGCAGCATACGATCATCATCATCTTGATGGAGAAATGTTTCTGCAGGTAAGAAAACAACAAAGCCTAAATGAATAAATAAATAAATGTATGAATAAATAACAAAATCTCTCATCAAATAAATTCTAATCATAAATAATTACACTCAATCATCAACAAGCGTATTTATTCCAGCTACCAACACACAAAAAAAAAAAAACAAACAAATATCACCCAACGAATGTTCATATTATGTCATATCAATCTCTCAAACAAAATGAATTGTACCCAATCCACACTACTACATAATTAAAACTCTCATCCAATATGATCGATTGTCTTCTACATAAACAATTGCATTTTCTCTCACCAATCCTCTATTTTATCTTTCCCCATTCACAATTCTCCTGTTACACAAACTAACACAAACATTTCTCATTGCACACTATACATCATCATCAACAAATCAAAATGAACGTCTCTATCAACCTGTTTACATCACGCAATTAACCAATCATTGAATGAAGTACAATTAATTAATTAACATTCCATCCAACATATATCTCACATAAATTATTTCACAAATACAATTTCGTAAAATGTTCATTAATCAAATAGATCTCAACTAATCAACAAACAAAACAAAAAGAAACAAAACACCACAAATAAACAACATGAAATGTACATCTTTATCAAGTATATACACATACACATCACTGAACATCACACACCAAGGGATGAAGATGAAAATCAAAGAGTACAGTGTTTATGTACACATATAGTGAATGTATCTAACACATGTATAAGGTCGAGCGATGTATCCGGCTGATGAACCGACTATGAAACTCAGCCGTATACCCGAGGTGTCTATTCCTTCGAACATATAGAAGGGTATGCGGATTAATGGTGCTGTATCATGCAATGCTATTACACTCCATGTAGTGGCGTTTTAGATATCGTGGTAGTGTACTTATACATGCATACATACGTATTTATATATATATATATAAATAAATATATACAGATAGACATGGTGAATAGTTTGGATTGCTGATGAAGGACATACTGTGTGTACACACAAAGTCCCAATGGGAATACATGTATATGTTTGTACTCATGTGTATCTATAACTGTCGGTTATTAATTGTCAGCTCGTTAATTACAATACTCTTCTTGAATATCTATATATATATATATGTAGAGATATTTGTGTGACCTCCGCGTGCTTGAAGCCAATTGGTAAACAGGCGCCTTGTGATGACTCGATGAATGACATACGAGTCAACACTTTCGTGTCCTGTGTTTTGTATTGTTTAGAAAAATTGTTTATGAATGTTTTTTGAAGAATATGGTGGAATGAGTTGTAGTGAATGAATACGTTTATTATCTTTATTTTGAGATATGTGTTGGTTTTCTTTTTTATTTCTGGTTTAAATTCAGAACTCGTTGGAGTTTATGAATGCAATTAGTCTAGTTATTTTTTATGGTGTATTTCATTATATATTGAGAGGTAATGTATGGAAATATTTTGTTATTGTGATGATGTTTTTATATACCATGGTGTTAGTTAAGAGTAGTTCTATTTGATAATCTAGAGTGAGTATAGGAATTAATCGTTCAAATTTAATTTTGACGTGACAGTAATTCATTTAAGTGAATTGAATAATTGTTGATTTTTTATCCTCTTGTTGTTCGCACTCACAATTATTCAACACAAAAACTATTGATCAGAGAATGATGTTATGTACATTTATGTTTGAGACAACCGATTGGGTATCGATTAAGAAAAAAGAGAAGTAGTGAAAATGTCAATTACAAATGAAATAACAGCAGAAAATTCGAGCAACATCACTTTGAACCTGCATACCATTTCTAACAAGTAAAAAATAAATATTTAATATTATACTGAATCTTTTGGTTTAAATTACGACTATATTTATTCATTACTATTCATAAAACGAGTGTAGGATTCTTCATATCTCGATAACTCGATACATAAATTAATAACACATATAAAAAAAAAGGTGATATATTGTGTTCGCTTTGTTTCAGAAAATATATTATATATATTTATTCATTTATTTACTTTCATATATATGTATATATATTTTTTTTTTTGCTTCGTGGAGATAGCAGAGGATAACACACGCGCAACAGGGAATAAAAACACAGAATGAATAAAAAAATTAGAGAGTGGAAAAATAAAAAAAAAAAGAAAAGAAAATATATCTTATATAGGATGAGGTATAAAATCTCACTCGTAATTTTGTGAACGCGTTCCAACTTGATGGTGGTGGTATATGGTGGTGGCCTGTGAGTTGTCATAAAGCGAATTTACACTCGGGGTTCGTAAAGTTTATGAGGATGAAAAGTATATAGAGGAGTCAGAGCAAGAGAATAAGAGTGGAAGTGAGTGAGAGAAGAGGCAAAAGCAGTGGTTGTTTTCTGTTGCTCTTTTTGCACTGTGCGAACGAGACTGTTGGTCATATCGTCGCTGTGCAGCGCTGCGTGTGGGAGTCAACTTGCAAATATGTTGGAAAGTGCATCAGAGAGAAGGAGTAGAGCGACGAGCGACGGCTGCATCAGAGAATGAAGGAATAAATATATAAATGAAAAATAAGAAAGGAGAACTTGGAAGAGAGCAAAATAAAAAATAAGAAATGAAAATAATAATAATAAATGAAAGAGAAAAGCGAAGAGGGCACTGGCTCTGATGCCACAAGCGCAAGTTCGGAGAACACGAATTATTTATACGAAGAATCGAAGCAGAGGAGTAGGAAGCAAGGACGAGAGGGAAAGAGGGAGTGAGAACGCCGACCGAGCCTTGATTTCCATAAATCAATAGGCAAGGTACATCGTGGGCTTCTTTCGGCTGGGTCGTTACCGCCAGCGAGCCGCTTCGTATACCTTGATGGATCGCCTCATATGCATTTTTCTTACAAATTGCCAACGTCGCTTTGTAATCGTCGACTCTTATCATCAAAATACACCTTATCATACATTTATATATATATATATATTTAATATATCATTATACATTGTGTATATACATTATTTTATAAAATAATATAGTTAATAACTAAACAATATAAACTTTGCATGCATTAAGGTGTTTTCAAATTGAACAATTCCAAGTTCTCATCAGAAGTTTTTAATTATGTTGAAGCTTTTGAAAATCTCAATGGAATGGGAAAAATGTTTGTGATAATTTTGCAGGTGTTTTCAAAAACTTGTAATGTTTATCACGACTTTAAATAGAATACATTTTAACTATTGGTATATACCAACATAATTATCGATCGATTAACGATTACAAAATTAATTTTGCGATATTTAACTACTTGTATCATTATTTATATCTTTAGATATATAAATGGCAGGGTTTGTATTGCGCAGTAATATTATATCTATAAAGTATTGAATATTCGTCCTGGTGCTGGTATAGACCAGTCGACAAGGACATCAAACACCTATATTCACATCACACAAGAACTCGTTTTATAAATCCCATTCGCATAAGCTTCTAAACAAAAACATATATTCATGACTGTCTCGTTGCCCTTCAACATCTTCAATTCAATTTTTATCAATTAACATTGCAACTAACCCATGTATATATAATAATCATGATGTAGAGAAGCTTTCAGCGCACAAAAAAAGATCATATATTGATACAAAATTTCTATTCAATTTCCTACAATAATTTTTTTATTCCACTTCAATAAATTTCATACTTATCTAACAATTTTTAAACTAATCCATTAAACATATTATCTCAATTTATTATTATCATAATGCAATGATATACATTAAACCTAGTGTTCTGCACACATATAAATTTCACATATATATTATTTTATATATATATATATAAAAGGGAGGAAAGTGATTTCTCGATGAATCTCCAGGGAAACGACGTGCCCACCATCCAATGAGCGTAAAAATACGTGCTGTAAGGTGCGCATGAGAGAGGGTCGGTCAGGGGGCGCGGTGTATATCTGTAAGGGAGGAAAAGGAGCACACGCGATCAATACAGAAAGGACTAGCGGTGCCAGACCAAGGCGAGCCCCACGTCAACCCACCAACCTAACCTCTCATATCATCCCAACCCTATCCTGATAGCCAAGCGTATTATATACATATATATTTGATACTTATATACATATACCCAACCTGGTCTCTTGCTTTTTACCCCCTTGGCGCTTCAGCCCCTCAACCCAATGTCTCTCTCACACCGTCACTGACTCAACCGGCTACTCGTCTGCCTCGAAACGGAATTCCGTTTCCTCAATCCTTACTCGTGAGACTCGACCTCATTTCATTTAACCATGTCGCATCAAACTTTACTTCCAACGGCAGCGCAATTATATCATTTATTTATTGTAACAATCTCAGAAAAAATCTGTAAACATATAATTTTAATAGATTGTATTAATTTTGTAATAGCTGTATGAATATTTATTTTCATTGTCCTGTTGCACAAAATTTAGTGGAGAAGTTTCTTCATCATTATTTATAGACACACGAATAAAATTCATACTATAAGTAATATTGTGTTGGTTTATATATATATATATATATATATGTGTTTGTGTAATCGTGTTTGTAATACATGATGTGTTAGGGAGAGAATGTGAGAGAGAGAGAGAGAAGGGCCTAGGTATATAAAGAGGAAAGGGGCAAAGGGGCCCCGAAGACATGCAACCATCAGCAACAAGTGAGGCCTTTGGTGCACGAGAGGACCTCGTGTGATTGTTATGTTTGTTTAGTTATTGTAGAACAAAATTAATAAATTGAGACGAATTTGGCATGAAGGGGGAAGGATACAGTCAGTATATTGGTACTCTTGTGGATAATTGTAGTTATAGATAGACAGATGGAACAGAAATTTGAAACCACACGTTTTATTTATTACAATAATAATGATAATCTTTATTGGAAAACAATAATAATCTTCATTTTCATATCGTTATATCAAAGATAAATATTCTTGTTTTATTCATAGAACTATTCTTGATCCAAGAACATAATATTTCTTAGAATTCAAAATAGATAGGAGCATTTATTTCTTATGTATTTAATCATAGACTTTGTTTATTATTAAATTTCCCAGTAAAATCGCACTTTGTTCAATCAAAAGTACGAGTTATATTTTCCCAAAGTTACATTCCTCAAAGTTACACTCTTCTGCATAATATCTTCACAAATCTTTCCTCAATCCCATCAAAACCAATTCCCCTCAATTTTCATCACTGCAAAACTAAATAAAACTAAATAAAAAACCACAAAATAATAATCCAATTACAGCCATCAAAAAAAAAAATCAGGGCACATCTCACTACCCATTTTTAAATCCCCCCTCCTAATTCCAATTCTCCTTATTACACAACTGAAAAAAAAAAACAAAAACTACCATTAACTCCAACACAAAATATCACAACAAAATTTTATTCCACAGGTACACAGGCCACATGCAAAAACAATATCCACATGCAATTAACACGAGGCGAAGGAGTCGCGTCCGTGCGCAATCAATATAGAGATAAATATCTTGCCCTTGAAGTTTATTGTGAGGATGAAACATATACACATACATCAACATATATATATATATATATAGATATAATTTAACACACTGAGAACACAACTACATTTTACATGTTCACATATACAAACCAAACAGTCCGTCGAGTACTATTAAAGAACCGGTGCGTCTTGACGTCTACAAAGTGACGTTTCATGAGCTCGTTATCAGCTTTCGTGCACGCATATACTAAATGTACACATGCCTAAACACACATATATATATATGAAATTATTATTATTATTATTAGTTGGATCATCATGAGCAGTAGCAACCATGCAGGTGAAACGTAGTCAAGTGCACGCACACGTCAAACCGTTCAACGGGCCATTCAACGTGCAGTTACGCAACAAACAGTAACGGACACATTCATCAGTTATATATATATATATATGTATATATTTTATTCATGTAATGTACGCAATGATGACGATGACGTTGAGACAACTAAACGCAAATGACAATACGCAAAGTTGCTCGCCCATATAAATATACTTTCACTCATTCTTGATATAGGAACACGACGACTCAAAGCTTATTGTATATATGTATACTTGTAACTACATATATATATATATATATATTGTATGTTGTTCACTTCAATTGGCCAACGCTCGCGTGCCATCATCAGAGTCGCACGATCGCCCCTGACAATCGTTGGGTGCGATAAGTCCACGCCAAGTTTCTCCAATAAACGACATGCAATCGCCAAAGAGATTCATGCATCGTGAAATTATATAGAGAGATGATGAGTCTTGTGAACTGTATTTTCAATTCATTTTTTAATCAATTATTTACACATTTAGTTGATTTTAATTTGATGATTTTGTGGCAATGGAAACATTTTTTGTTGTTTTTTTATGACTTTGTTGAGATTTATTGTTTTGAGGAAGAGTTTATGGGGAATTATTTTTTTTTTTAGGATTTTTTTATTCTTTTTTATTAGTAGGCCAATTATGTTTAGAGTTTTGAATATTAAATTGGCTGAAGATGGGGTTTGTGTAATTATTTATTGGTGTATTAATTCAATTTTTGGTCAGTGATTAAATTTGGTTGATTAACTATTTTATTATTTTCTTTTAAGAGTTATTGATGTAAGGGGTTGGTTGTGTAAATGAAATTCAAGGTGAGTAATTTCATTTGAGGGATTTCGTTGATATTTTTATTGCTACGACGCGGCCATGTCAGTGGGTTGGTTAAATGGAATGTATTTTGATCTCGACAAATCAGATTACAATATATTGTGTAGTGTTATGTACTGTTGGACATATTGTAAGAGGGGAATTTATATTTACGTGTGTGTGTGTGTGTTTGTGAATTGGGATGAAATATAAATAGTTATCCCACCCCTGCAAATGGCTCTTATTTCATACGATATATAAACCCTCATTTCACCAATGTGTATATAGATACAGGGGTTGTATCACCCTTCTTGAAGTAAAATTTGAACCAATCCAAATGCAGCATCTTTCCGCGCATGCGATCTCTTATCCTCGCACTGAGATGGCTCCATTTTGTGTGACACGGTAATTTATAACAGTATAGTTTTCCTATTTTCTTTATTCTCTAAAATAAAATTAAGACATTCTACAATAATTTCAATTATAAATAATTGTACAATTAATAGGAATATTATTCATCATTTCTTAACATGAAATAAATATTGGAGTTGAATAAGAAATAAATGTCAAACGAATGTGTTTGAATTCAATTAATATTTTTTTAATGATAAAAATAATTTGTAAATCGAAACAGAACAAAAAAAAAGTCTCAATAAATTTTAACAATATAAAAAATTTCAATTTGTCATTTTTATGTTACCATAAATTTTCAAATAGAAATAAAAATAAATAGTAAAATAAATTCAAGCAATACTATATATATATCTGATACAAAATTCATCATTTCCACGATAAAATAAATTTTTCGAATTACACATAAAAAAAAAAAAAAAACAGCAGACAATAATAAAATAAATTGAAGTGATATATTCAATTTTAATTCACCATTGTGCATCGATGAAACAATATTTCTTTTTTTTTTTTCTTTCTCTTTATATTTCTATGATTGAATAACATCGTAAGACGTAGGGAGTAGAAGGGGCGAGAGAGAGAGAGGGAGAGAGAGTGCGATAGCAAAAAAAGAAAATGAAACAACCTAGAGGGATGTAATAAATGATGTATAATAGACGTCTGAAAATATATATATTTCACGTTGGTTCATCGGTGCCTGGCACGAAGCCACAGGCGTAATAAAACAAAACAATACATTTAGACGAATGGGAAACGGATGATGGCAGCACAGAGAGGCAAAACGGGTCGAAACTAAAACCTAATAGGGGTTCGAAGGGGCTGTTAAAACTAGAACGGTTATATTTCAGTGCGAGCTCGACGAGTTTGTGCGAGCGATAAAATAGTCATGCGGTGTATTAACCTGATGATGTTGTATTCAAACAATCATCATCATACATTCAATGTATATATATCTATACATATATATATATATATATATGTATTTTACGGTATCGGCACAACCGATAAATGAGAAAAGTTTGTTGTGGCAAAACAGTTTTGCAAATGCCAATGTTATATTGCATGATCAAACACTTTGGATGTACGACGACTATTGTTTGTTTCATTCGTTTCGTTTTATTTACTTTAGTATTTAATTAAACTCAATTGTTAATTAGTAATGTTTTGTTGTATTTCTATTTGTTTCAATTGTCAAAATTCAATTTACTGATACAAAACATTCAATACAAAATACGTTCAATCACGTACAGACAAATATATATATATATTTATCTTTGTATATATGATTGTGAAATTTATCGATGAGATATTGTAACGTGTCAATGTTATCTTGTTATATTTTTTTTTGTATATCAAATATATATGTAACAAAAACTATTCGTGTATCATTGACATTTTTCGTTTTACACACAACTTTTTTATTTTACGTATTCTCAACTCCTCAATACTATACATAGTTTCAGATATCGCGATCAATTTTATTATCGTTCATTCGTTTGTAGCGTGACCATGTCAAACCTTCGAGGGGAAATAAATGAAGAAGTGAAAAAAAAAGAAAAAAAAAAAAAAGAATAAAATCTCTATCTCTTTGTTTTTACATGTATCATTTTAACTCCGCCTTCTTCTTGTTGTTTATTGTTCTAAATATACATAAGGATGAAAATACATCCGTCAAATATCTGCATTGCATATATGCTATCAATTGACGGTTGGTTATTTTGTTTATGCTGTTGTAGAAAAATTGTTTGAATTTTATTCATAATTTCAAATTTATCTTGGAAATTTTGTTACAAATATATTATCATACACATATTAATTAATATATATATACTATTAATCATGTATTGTGGATCAGTCACTGAAAACAATAAGAAATTAGACATTTTGTTAATTTGTTTAGTTGGTTTTATTTCCTGGAAAACTTTTAATAACAAACAGCAATTTTATTTTCTGTTTAAAATATCCAAATGAACATTCCTTGTATTCACTTTATAAATTTAATTAATAAAGAAAGAAAAACGTGGTATGAATAAGTACAATAGAGAATTATCATTGATTTATTTCAGATAAAAATATAATTTCATATCAAATATAAAATTTATTTAAATTACAATTATTTGTTTTAATCAAAATATTTTTCCAATTCAGAATGGAGAATTGTGATATAATTTTATTCGAAATTATTTATCTCATAGCTAATATTCCCTCAAGACAAAAAAATATGAAGAAAAATGTTTCTATTCTTTATTTTTCCAGGCACTGAATGGATTTTTGCTGATACTTACTTGCGATGGAGAAGTCTTCTTTGCCACACACAGTATAGAAAATTACCTTGGTTTCCATCAGGTGAGCCAATTGACTTTAATGTGTTTTCTTATATTATCATTATCATATACATACATATATATTTGTTTGGAGTAAATGACAATATAGATCAGGTGAACGAATATACATACATACTATAGTAAAAAGTTATCGCAGCGCAATTTCACTTGCGTGATGTGTGTTGTATATACAGATTTATATACACATATACAATGTACATACATAAAAATAAAATACATTGAGCTTGGCGAAACGATTGTGTTCGACCCGGTGACAACATAGGGTGTGTCCAATTTGATTCAAAGGCGAAAGCTCCTTGTCTTATATTCCATGTATTTATGTAAAAATCCATACTATAAATGAAAAAAAAAAAAACTAAGGAATGGAATATGATAAACAATATTGATATATCGGAGTCCAAATTACCAATCAGATAAAAAAGAGTGAAATTAAATGTTGCAAAAATTTATTAAACCTACTATAAATTTTTTTTTTTATCTCCTACTAAAAATCATCTAAATATATTTGTATTTAAATATTAAATGGAATATTTATAACAATATTTTATTTAGATAATCGAGGAAAGGTAGTAATTATATTTTCAGTGATATAAAAAAAAAATCTTCCACAATTTTTACACCAAAATTCGAAAAATTTTGCTCAATAATCTGTAAACTTTGACATTTTCTTTTCCCCCGTTTCACTGTGCTATTAATTTTGCATTTTCGCCCCAGATATATATATTTGAATATTATTTATTCCATTGAAACTCAACAATTTCTTTTCCGTGTATAGAATGAAATATCGCTCGCATATTTGATTGCCTTTTCTATCTCATTTTTCATTTTTATTATTTCCATTTATTTATCTATTTTTTATTTTTTTTTTCACTCGTGAACCTTTCAGGCATCTCTTTTACTTCAAATCATGTATCACACATATATATATATTCATACATATTATATATAGATATATAAAGTTAGGGTCTTTGTTCACACCCAACAACACCAAGTCACGCCATGTTTGTCAAGTTTAGTGCACGTGTCGCGTTTACACGCGCGTCAACCTGTGCCAGGATGTTCTTCAAATATATAAAATGTATATATATATGTATATATATCTATCTACACATCTATACATATTGAGTATTTCTGTGAATAGTTTTGGAAAATAGAAAATACATATCGCAAAATAAAATAATATATGAGCCAAAGAGCAGAATATTTTGTTCTATTCTGCAGCGGAATTTTTCTCTGTCCAATGAAAAAAGCGTTTAACAAATTTTTCTCATCAACAATATAAGATGTATATAAGTAGGCATATATATATATAAATACATGTGCATGTACATTTTTATATATGTTCACGTATATTACGTATAATGTACTGTGGGCATAAGTCGCGTCACGGATGATTTGAGGGTAATGTTTGGTATAATGATAATGACAGCGCGTGCAAAACCATCTGCAAAATCGCACTCGACGTATATATAATTCACCCCGCGGGTGTCAATTTTTACCTACAGTTAGTACAAATTTTTTTGTTATTATTTATTTATTTTTTTTACATCATGAATTTTTTATTCATTTTAAAAACTTCCTTATAGTTTATTACTCGAGAAATTATGTAGTCGCGATATTACGTGTTGAATAATAAATTTGAAATATATACGATGAGAAAATTAGGATGGAAAAAAAGGAAAAAAAAAAAAAAATTGCTGATTTGAATTTTTGCTTTACTGCAATTTTATTTTTAACTCTGAATCAAAATAAAAGACATAATTTATCGCACATTTCATCTTATTACTCCTTTTTATTTTCCATTTATTTATTCATTATTATTATCATCATTATCATTATTAATATTATTATTATTTGACCTCGTCACTCACTCACCAACATATTTCACTCTATTACCCCTATATTTCCCTTATTTGCATACACATTTAAAGATTGAAACTGTATATAATCCAGTGGTGAACGATAACACTAACGTGTGCAGCTCGATGGTGAAATAGTGATAAAATAATTTTCCTCGAACGTTTGAAATAAAAAAAAAAGTGAAATAAAAAAAGAAAGAACAACAGTAGAGAGAGAGAGAGAGAGAGAGAGAGAGAGAGAGAGAGAGAGAGAGAGAGAGAGAGAGAGAGAGAGAGAGAGAGAGAGAGAGAGAGAGAGAGGTGAAGTCGATTAAAAATGATTAAATTAATTCAGCAAATATATTAAACGATAATAAACAATAGAAATAAAATATGAATTTCACGATTTAATTATATTAAATATTTCAATAACTCCAATTGAACTATTTATTATTGAACTATTATTGATGGAATATTGTGGAAGTGAATTATGAATTATGGTTGGATAATATACATGACATATTGATGCAATTAATTGCAACTAATGAAGACACAATCGATCGCACCTATCAATTTTATATATAAATATAAATAAATATTTTTGATAATTTTTTTTCACTCAATCTTATTTCTTCTCGCTTTTATTCTCAATATCCATTCTGTTAATTTTTGTTTTCACTTATTATTATTTTATTTTATTCTCTTTCAATATTGCCTGGCGCAAAAGCATATATACACACCGTCGTCATAATTCATCGGCGTAATTGAGAGCTCAACCTCGTGCTCGCCCTTGTGTATTTATACAGTACGTTATAATGTCCTTAGTACGTGTATATGCACCGCGTGATATGTTGCCGGCGCTCTATATTAATGAGGCCCGCCGGATTAATTATTATTACTTGGCTGATTTGTTTCAATTTGTAGGGGTCCTTTGATCGAGCCGAATCGTGTTTTCATCATTTTACAATATGCCCGAAGGATTTATTTGATCCATCGATGCATTTACCGATACATTATTTTTATTCTCATCGTACTCACAAATTTTTATTTATTTATTATTCTCCCACTTTCTCAAACTCCTTTTATCCCACTCAATTCTACTTGGAGAGATAAATTTTTTTTTCCCCCCTCTTCAATTTGCTTCATTTTATTTATTTATTTATTTATTTATTCATTCGTTTCTTTTTTCTTTGTTATATCGATATATGTATGATGACAGTGACTTATCGTTTGTGGTGTATACTTTTCCAATTTTTTATTACTGCGCGGTCCAGCTTTCATCGTATGACGATGATATATATTTATATATATTTATTTATATACATGTATGTGTATGGGTGTGAGTTTGTGCAATCGATGCTGCGAATAAATTATCAAATTATTTCACATGAATTCCAATTGGATTTTCTGATGCGGTATATAAATATTATAATCGAATTATAAACCTTGATGAAATATTTTATGCAGAATTTTAAAGATGATGAAGAATTATTTTTATTTGTTGAATTGTTATGAAAATTTTGGGTCAAGTGAAAATTGTCAAATAAAATTGTCTGAATATATATTAAATTTTAATCATAAATCTCAATCACATAATAAAAAATTTGATAATTAAAACTCCATAATATATTTTATTTATTTATTTCATACGCCAATGTTTAAAAATCACAATTTTCTAATTCAATCTTCGCCCTTAAAATTGTATAGAATCATTATTGAAAAAGAACTAAAATAAAATTAGAGCAATGATCGCTAAACTTCCAAATATACCAAGAAAAAATAAATCAAGTTGAAGAGGGTGCATACGACAGTTAAAAAAAAAATATTAAACAACAACAAGAAAAAAAAAAAAAGACTCTATATTTCGAGAAGAAAGATATGAGGGAAGGATTATACATATACACAAGGGCGCAGCAGAGTGAAAGAGAGTATGAGAGTGCGCGAGAAGAAACGACAAACAAAATAAAAACAAAAGAAACAAAAATAAAAAGCCGGGCCCGGTTGCCGGCGGGGGTGCGCGCGCAAACGCGTCTCCACAAAATAATTACAAGCTCTTAATTAACGACGAGAGACGATCGTAAAGCCATCCATGACGCAGCCGCTTCGTCCCGCGAGTGCATGTTTCAAGATTATTTAAACCGGCAATGGGTAAGGCACACACGAGAAAATATATATATTTATACATATATATACAAACACATCTACATACATATATTTATATATATATATATATATATATGTATTCAACTTTTGCCTATAAACGACCATGCGATATTTCCCAAGGGCACTCATGACTTTTGATTTTGTCATTCAATCTGACAAATAAAAAAAAAAACGATCCAACATAAATAAATACAAATATTTTATTAAATATATCATATTTCATTTGTAGAACAATAAATAATTAATAAAATTGCTTGGTGAAAAAAGGAAAAAAAGAAAAGAAACAAAAAATACATCAATCATCATGTCTTGGTGACAATTAAAAATAAATTTTAAATTCATTTCCACATATCACAAACTTGGTGAAAAAAAAAATTGCGAAAAAAAAATCAAAACGCAGAAAAAATAAAAAAATTAAAAAGATTGATGACTATGTGTGGGTATTACTTCAAATGGCGATTATAAACTCGATAATATCTTATTTTTTTTTTTTTTCTTCATTTCCTCCTCTCTGTAAATTCTCTTCGTCTTTGGCTGAATCAACTGAGAATAAGGACGAAAATTGCGAGGCTCGTTAATTTTTATTTGTTGTATGTCTGGGGGCTTTTGATGTTGGTGATGGTGTTTTAGACTTTGGATACTTTTACCCCACAGTACATCTACACTTTTATATATATATATAAGATAGAGTCAAAAAATGGTAGAATCAGACGGTGGAAAAGAAGTTATGAAGAAATATACAGGGTGATGTTGGGCACACACGTGACCGCGCAATTATATGCTCGTCAGGTCGACCCTGAGGGCCGTACGTCGTCGCACTCAGTTTTTCTCGTTCTCACTTCAATTCTCTATCGCTCATGGTAATTAAAATATAATTTGTGATTAGCCCAACTAATGAGGGCGATCTTTCAGATTGCAAAGTACTATTATTTTTATCCACATAAATATTGTAGTATAGTATACATATAATACCATTGTCCACATACAAACATATTACATATATCACCATATCTATATACCTATATAACGTGACGGCTAACAATTACACTCGGCAAGTACATTGTTAATAACATGTTGTATATATTTTTTTTTTTTACATTTATCTTTCCAACCAACGACAATTTTCTTTTTAACACATTATATGACTTAACGACATTAAGTTTATTTTTTTCTCCTGTTCTCTTTTATTTTATTCAGTATTTTCTATTGCAATTATTAATACTCATTCTATTTGCTATTGTTTTCATTGTTAATTGATGACAGTGACGGACAAAATGGTCCTGAGAAAAATAGTTCATGGAGAAATAAAATTTGAACAATTTTGATATTAAAAATTTAACAATATCAAAAAGAACCCCAATAACTATTGCTTCAAATCTCATAAATTGTATTTCAACTTATTTACACTATTGTTTGATACAAAATTCTACAAACTAATAATCAATAATAAAAAAATATTTTTATCCACAGTGTGTCTATATAAAAAATTCTCATCAACTGTCAAAGCTATAACAAAAATTTCTTATCTATCTCTCCAAACAAAAACAGTAAATTACATCATCTTTCAAATCGTCATACGTAATAAATTGTTGCAATAATTTATAATAATTTCTGCCAAAATAAAAAAAATATAAATACAATGTGTAAATGATGAAAGATTGGTGCAGAGGGCCCAGTTCATCCGCTCGATTACCACGCGCGCAGCAACCATGTATTTAAGTTTAATTAAAATTAGAGCAAACAAATGTGTATATATCGCGATGCCGGACGATGAGAGGTTATACAGGAATCTGCGCTGCTCAGCGGGAGCTTTATATATATATATATATATATACCTGAGTACATACATACATGTATATACAAAGCAGCGTGGCATGGACAACGAATCCTCTCCAGTGAATTCATTGGGATATCGTATATAGTTAACCGCCGCCTGGTCGTCGCGATGGTGGAGAAGATGGCAAATGCGCGCGCGCAAACTTATCTTCCCTTTTTTTTTATTTGTCCAGTCTGTGTGCCCCCATATATATATATATATATATGCATGCACAACCCTGCAGTTATGCCCACGATCATTTCCCTCACAATGCACCTTCAATTATTTATTGACGCATGAATCTTTTGTGAAGGATTTAATACTGGCCCGGTAGTCGTCGTAAAAAGTTGCCGGCTGTACTGCCTTTGGTCAACACCTCACTAAATATTTCAACCATGACATGTATAAGTTGGAATATATAAATATCAAGTGCAATCACTTGGTTTAACGCTTGCGAGTAGTGGGAAAAAAAAAAAAAAAGAAAGGGTAGAAAAAGAAAGAGGGAAAATAAAATGAATTCACTTACAATTACTCCAACTCGTCAATTTTTTATATTTCTTTATATATTTTTTTTTTTCCTTCTTTAATATGTGTATAAATTTGAGGTTTATGTGGTTGTGTATTAAATTTTTATACATTAAACGACTATGCATTATTCATAGGTATATGAATTAAGTATTCTAAATCGATATATGGTGGGTACTATTTGTTCAAGTTTTAACTTGATATAAAATATATATATATATATATACAGGATGATGATGAAGTAATTGTAGTCTTGTTGATAACGTTGAAAAGTTTTACTCAGTTAAATTGGCCGGCGTCCAACATCGTCTTTCGTCAACTATAGAGTCGTTCGATAATCATGTCTATAGTTTTTATGACTTGCTTTAGAATGTTGTGTATGTTTAAGACTGTGATTATAATCAGTTATGCACATGCATATACATTTTTATTTATTGTGGCTTGAACTACTACTTTAAATGTATAGAGAGTATTTTTTTCATCACTATTTATATATTTTTAAAATTGTGAATGATGATTACACAGTGAATACTCATTTTAGATTCATCAATAAAGAATAATTTATTGCATCGCAAGTTTTAACAAATGTATCAGTGGATTTATTTTAGGAAGAGTTTAGATTAGAGTTCATTGATGTTCTGAAAATTGAAATAAATTTTTATAAGAAGACTCCTTTGTTATAAATTGAGTGAGTAGCATTTGGTGTTTGATTCAATAGAAAAAAAAAAATTGTCAATAATTATTGTATTATTAAGTATCATATTCTTTGATTAAGAATAAAAATTTTCTAATTAAGAAATCTTTTTTTGAAGAACCTTCACTCTGTATATTCACACTGTACCTTAATTTGTAAATTTAAAAAACGAATTGTTGCATTATAATTGAACTAACTGATGCCAAATTGATAATAAATATTGTTTGGAAAGGTTGAAAATTATTTGGTGATTCAATATATATTTTTGTTTATTTTTTTAATATAAATTCATCCAAGTACATTGTCACTGTTGACCATGAATAATAATAAATCATGATAAAGACTCGTCGAAGCAACTTCTTTGTGTCGTATCAGGAGCACGAGGATCACGACTCTCATGTTCAATTCTCTTTATATATATATTATGTATAGATATATAAAATTCACTATTGGTATTACACATGCTTTCTATGGCCATTTATTATTCTTACATTTCCGCAAGTGGTAATCGAAAATACACACCTCGACCTGTGTGACTTCAGTGCAGTTTTTTATTTTTTTTTTTTATTGGACATAAAAAAAAATTATATATCGCTATTTTTTTTTTTTTTTTCTAGTTTCTAATGGTGTGAATAATGTCCAGAGAAAGGTTGGAGTGCTGAAACATTGCATGTTAAATATTTAAACGTTGCCACGATGATGATTGTTATCGTTCTTAAGAATAATATGTGTATCCATAAATTTTTAATATCTATATATGAATTTATTATTAACGTTTTCAAGATTTTGCAGTGAAAATTTATATTCAGTGAGAACTTTTGTATATTTTTACTTATATTCATGACCCGATTGGAATTGTTGTTTTGAATTTTAATTAAAGAATAGAGAGGATTAAGATGAATTATTATTGTTAATGTTATATATAAAGAAGTAAAGGAGAAGAAGAAGAAAAAAAAAATGTTTATAGCAGAGCGTGGTTTCGATCCACGGACCTCTGGGTTATGGGCCCAGCACGCTTCCACTGCGCCACTCTGCTCTTGTAGGGGTAGTTTTTAAATATCGTATATAATACTCAATCCCTAGATATTGACCCTGTCCCAGTTCTCAACTCTCTCATGAAATTTCACATAGGAATTATAGAGATGTAGGGACATATATTGAGATAATAAGGTCAGGAATTGATACAGAATAAATGACAGGATTTTTAATCTTAATCAAATATCAGGAAATAATTTAATATATTGAAGGAAAAATAAATTTTTATTCACTGTGTTTCAGTCTGATATTGTTCATCAAAGTGTCTACGAGTTGGTACACAGCGAGGATCGCGAGGAATTACAACGACAATTGATGTGGAATTCCTTTTTACCGTCGGAAAGTGCAAACCTTCCATTGCACGACGCACTCTCAATTCAACATAGTCACGTTTTAGAGCGAAGCTTTACAGTTCGCTTCCGTTGTCTTCTCGACAACACTTCCGGCTTTCTGGTGAGTTTTTTATTCTTGAAAAAATAAGAATAGACAAAAAAAACAACAACATCACAATAAAAATATACATTTTACACTCAACGACAAACAATTAATCTATAAATATACACATACACTTGAACACAATACAAATTAAAAATATCCAAATGTAGGAAAAAAAAAAAAATATGATAATTAATTATTTTACTGTCATAAACACAACGGCGAATATTAAATTGAGTTGAAATTTGTTTGAACATCTCCGACACCATCATCTACAACACCCTCACCTTTTACCCAAGTCGGTAATTGCTTTTTTCCTCCTTCTGTCTGGCCTCCCGAGCGTCACGTTGACGCCCTACCTATAAGTAAATTTATATATAAACACACACACACATACATACGTATGCATAAATGCAATTTTTATTAACAGATAAATAATCCAACCTATTTAACAATCTAACAGAAAGCTCGCTCCAAATTGAAAAGAAAAATTATCGTTATAATTAATTCCAAAAGTCTGTGAACAATTGGAAGAAAATTAAATATTAATCTGATATTTTTTCAGTCGATCAGGAATCTATCAATAATTGATAATGAATTATTTCTTGGATATTTTGTAAGTCAATAATTGAAATATCGAATTCAAAGTCATTTTCTACAATAAACAATCACCAAAAATGAATAATAAATAATTAAATCAATATTTCATGCGTCAATAATTCAAATATAAATTCAAAAGATTTTCTGACCAATCAAAATGATTTATTCAACAATAAACTAAACATCAAGACGAATTTAGATACTTGTACAATTATAAATGGGCAAGCAAAACGTCAGAGGGTAACATCATGAGATCGTGTGTGTGTGTGTGTGGGTATATGTATATATCTATATCTGTAGAAAAGAGGCGGAGTAACATTCTCCATTCATTCATCGAATGCCCTGACGCGGATGGAATCGAAGTCACGCGATTATGCGAAAGTGCGAGAAAGAGAAAGAAACTTCAACTCTAAACCCAAAGCTCATATGTGTTTCGTGCTGTTCGCCTGGTCGGGCTAAAAGCGGATTCACGGAAGACTCTTCTCTTACTTTCCTTTTACACTCTCTCTCCACCGTTCGTTCCACTCGCATAGTATCCCTTGATATCAAGCTTACTTACATACATTCATCCATGACGTAGACTGTTATGTAGTAGTTTAAGGTTCGAGAAAGTATATCGATTACCCTAAAAAGACGCACAAAACGTAATTGCAAACGAAACTTAACACTGACGTAGATAAATAAAATTTTATGTTTACTTGCATGCATCAATGACGTCATTCTTAATGTAACTATAGAAACAAAAGTGATATATTTATATTTACAAATGGAATTGAGTGGATATATTATATACGTATATATAAATGTATAGATAGATAATTGGACTTTTGGGAAATTTAGAAATGAATTGAATAGCAAGGGCGATGTTAGTATATTATACTTGTATATGTCTAGAGAAATATATTGTAAGAACCATCTGCTTTATTTCCACCACTGTCTATACCCATTTTATTCTACATATATGACTCAATTATTTGTTATACTCATACATTACTAATTCATCCAATTGTCTATACTCAATTATATATAGACTATAATTTGAAAATTATTTACGAAATAAAAATTGAGTATTAAATTTTTGGGAATTATTTAGGAGATTTTTGTACATTTGGAAGCCTTGGAATGAATGTAAGTTCTATGGAACGTTTTTTTTTTTTTCCATGGTTGGATAAACTTTTAACTTTAATTTCTTTAACATATACTTCTGGAAAATTTTGTCGATTTTTTTATTCTTCAAGAAATCAAAAGAATTAAGTATAAAAAATAATTTTTTTTTTTTTCGTTAGTTGAATTATGAAGTGATTTAATATTGATCATGTATTTAGTTATTTTCATTTGGGATTAAATTTTAATAGACAGGGACAATGGTGATGATGAAGAATGAAGAAGAAAATTTGTAGAATATAAATCAATTGTTTGAACAAAACCGCAAGAGCTGCCAACCAGCAGCATAAAACACTAATTATCTTACCGCAAACAGAAGCCGCTTTGAGGTCGAATTGTTATGTATATGTATATAAATATATATAGATGTAGTAGACACACATATGAAGAGGCGATGCTGGGACAAAAGAATATTATAACCGGTCGACAACGACAACGACGAGGATGAGAGTGCAACTCTTTTCAAACATATATAAAGCTCAAGTGAACGCGCGCGATTTACCAGTAGCTGTTACTAGCTACCTGTGCGTTCTCATCTTTTACTTACTCAAAGAAGTCACATACAACTCTCTCGTTGGTTGAGTATATATTGTGTTAGTAAAAACACGGCGGGTCTGACGTTTATGAAAATGAAACTGTAATCGTAAAATGAGTTTACGGGCGCCGCTATATACACTCTCACTTTTTAATGCTGATGCACTGACATTGGACAACGTATTTGAGCAAACAAACAAACATATATATCAAAGAAAAAAATTAAAATTGAATGTAATTTAATTTTTTAAGATGCTAAAAAAAAAAAGAAGGTATTAATACATTAATTTTTTGTTCTGTTACTTTCTGTTCACAGAGATTAGATATCAGGGGGAGAGTTAAGGTGTTGCATGGTCAAAATAGAAAGACAGAGGAACCACCATTGGCATTGTTTGCTTTGTGTACACCATTTGGGCCACCGTCATTGTTAGAAGTGCCGCAAAAAGAAGTGATGTTTAAAAGTAAACATAAATTAGATTTTGCTCTTGTGTCAATGGACCAAAGAGGCAAAATGTTATTGGGTTATTCGGATGCTGAATTAGCTAATCTTGGTGGATATGATTTGGTACATTATGATGACTTAGCATACGTTGCTAGTGCGCATCAAGAACGTAAGTTGATTTTTGGTAAAAATTAAAGAATTTCACACTTAAATTTGTGGATGTTAATTATTCATTCAATTCAATCAAATGAAATTTTATTACTCATTTATTACACTTATTCCATTTACAGTTTTGAAAACAGGCGCTTCAGGAATGATTGCGTATAGGTATCAAATGAAAGACGGTGGATGGCAATGGTTACAGACAAGTTCAAGACTCGTATATAAAAATTCAAAGCCCGACTTTGTTATCAGCACTCATCGACCACTTATGTAAGTAGCACATAAAGAAAAAAATCTGAACATTGTTACAAGCTTAATTTATCAACAATATATTAATTTCCATAATTTATTTTATGATAATAGGGAAGAAGAGGGTAGAGATTTATTGGGAAAACGTACTATGGATTTCAAAGTGAGTTATCTCGATGCGGGATTAACAAATAGCTATTTTTCCGACAGTGATAGTCTCACAGGTGCATCGATGACACCAACATTGCCAGCGCAACCAACTCCACAGCGTGTAAATCGGCGTTATAAAACACAATTGCGGGATTTTTTATCAACGTGTCGTAGCAAACGATCAAAGATAAATAATCAATCCACAAATTCACCACCAACAACGCCAACAGTTGCATCAGTTGATTATTTAACTGCTGATACAAGTGCGGCGGCAGCAGTTGCCGCAGCATACAGCAATTTAAACACAATGTATCCAACACCATACGCACCAACGGCAGTCGCAGCCACCACCGATCCATCGCTAACGACATACATCGGTCACACAGGAAATTATCATCAGACACTTTATCCAACGACAGCCTTAGACAATCGCTACCTCACTGCAACGGAAAATTTATTTCAATATCGTCCTTTAGGCTCTTACTATCCTGAATATCACACAACCACAGCATACAATGGCTTTATTGACGTTTCATTACCAACTTATGATGCCCATCAATTAACTGGTAGTAAAACTGAAGAACGTTTGTATTGTCAGCAGCTCGCCGAATCACCAAAGTATAGTTATGTCGATACACGACATCCAAATAGTGTTAGTGGTGGTTCGCCATACGCACCAAGTCCAATAACAGCAACACCGTTACATCAAACGGGTGGTGGTGATATTGGTGTTGTACGAGCGGGTAGTCGTCATTCACTCGAAGGTGCATCTTCGAGTAATTCAGCAGGCAGTTCACCAGTCACTGCTGCCAATGGCGTTAGAACACCAAAAATGGAGGACGTTAAACCAGATGTTTATGGTAGTGAAGCACCGAGACAAACTGTTTTAATGTGGGGTCCACCACCTGCACGAAGTCCACCAAGAAATAATGGTAGTTATAGTCCGCCTACGCCACATTCGACGCATTCAACGCATTCGAATAATGCGGCAAATAATTCGAGTGGTGTTGTCAGTAATGATCCATTAAAATCATTAGCTGAAATGAATTCGATTAATGGTGATTGTAAGTGGAAACAAACTTCGCCAACTGGTCAAACTGCACCAAGTCCACCTAGAGGGAAGAATCAACAGCAACAGCAGCAGCAGCAGCAACAGCAGCAGCAACAGCAGCAGCAACACCAACAGCAGCATCAGCAGCAACAGCAGCAACAACATCAACAAGCGCAGTATCCAGTTACTACAGGACATTATGGAACAACGGGCGGGGGTTATTCACATTCACATTCGCATCAGGGTCACGCTCATGTTGAAACAGGCGCCGAGGTATGGCAAGGAGTCCAACATCACCATCACTACCAGTACTATCCTCCTTACCACCACCATCACTACCCCGCACCACCACCAAGGCACACGCCCCAGTGAGTGTCACCGCTAGCTCACCAATTATTTTACATTATTATTTCGATATGTTTTTCCTTTATTTTTGGTTTCATTTTTCTGTTTTGATTTTTAAAATACGAAGCCAAATTCAATTAACGTATTGTTACGCAGTGAGACTGATTGAAATGATATAGATTTCGAGAACGAGCTGTAAGTGTTTTTTTTTTTTTTTTTTTTTTGGTGTGCGCACTAAGATCGTTTACAGATACAGTCCGCTTTTTTATCATTTTTTTTTTATTATTTTTTTTATTGTATCAATAAGTGGGAATACGTGGAGATATGGTTGGTGCAGTTACGTCCTTTTTATTATCAGTACCCCTAGAATGATCGTATCTGTGCGCCAGTATTCTCTATCTATCTCTTTCTCGTTTGTCGTAACAATATGGTTCTATTGACATACAGGCCCAGTGTGTGTAATTTACTTAGAAATTTTATTTCATTGTATATAACATTGACAATCGATTTTGTTTTGCTGCTACTGCACGGAATATCGTTGATGTTTATAATTATAATTTTATTTCACTTTATGTTTTTTTTTTCACTTTTATCACACTTTCAAAATCACTCTCGCCATACATTACAGTTGTTGATAAAAGGCCTTGTTTCATGTTATCAATTAGATTGATCTCGAAAAAAAAAATATGAAATAATAAAATGGATCCAAAAAGAAAAAAAAAGGAATGAAACATTAATAGTGTCAATTGGTTGATGAACAAATTCTTGGTCATTTTCTTTTTTTTTTACATTGATGTTGACGAGAAAAATGTACTTTTGGTTGCAGCACGTCACCATCGTCGGTGGCAATGGGGACGGCAGCATTGGGAACAGACATGGCCATGTCCATGGGACACAACAACAACAACAACAACAACAACAACAACAGCAGCAACACAACCACCAACAGCAACAACACCAACAACACCAACACCAACTCCTTGTATCATCCACCCCATCATCACGTATCATCATCGGCTGTCACAATGGTACCGGCTGCGTCACAGATAGCAAACCGGACGCCGGGAGTCCTCTGCTGTCCATCTCTGAGGTGACCAACACCCTGCTCAACCAATAGTTCCATTATCACGTCTGATAATTAATAGAATGAATTAATTAACTTAAATATAAATTAAATAAATGTGGAAGGAAGGAAAAATAATAAATTAATGCATCGACGTTTGTATCATATGAATGTATGTCGGGTGCTAGAAATGATTATTTAGTTTATTTCAGTAACATATATGTATATTAGTATTCCCCTTTTATTCTTTGATAAATTGTGGAAGACATTTACTGGGAATGACAGACATATCAATCGTAAATTATCAACGATTATCGTGAAGAGGCTAGTTTAAATATCGAATGAAGATTATGTGCAAGTGAAATAAAGAAAGAGCGAAGTTAGAGGAGGGTTGTGGGATAGATAGACATTCCAAGTGTGGTTACAGAATGAAGAAAGAGAACAAAAAAACATAGTCGATATTAATTAAGTTATTAACGAAAAGTTGAATAAATGTTTCTGGATTGACACATTGTCTGTGGAAATAGGACAATGCGGTACACACAATTTTCTGTACAATATACTATATATTATGCTTGTATAATTTTCTACAGGAAAAAATACGTATTCTGTGATATGTGTTAGGTAATTGAAAACACAATAATCGTCAGAGACGTACATAATTGTAATATTTATTAGTGTGAAAGAGGCAGCGATAAAATAAATGAATAAATAATTATGTGTATATATATTTGTTTAAATGATTTAAACGAATATATATATATGTGCATGTATATATATTTCATATATATATAATATATATATGATTTTATTGGACGAGAGAAAAAATGATGGAACAAAAATTGTACTGAGTGTGGAAATTTTTTTTTTATTAAAAAAAAAGTATTTCATCGTTTTTGTAAAAGTTGATTTTATTCTTTTTTATTTTGATTCAATTCACGTCGAGTTTCTGTCCATAAACTAATGAAAAATTCGTAGATTAATTTCGATCGAAACCGTGTCTTGCCAATATTTTGTTAATAAGTTTGTAATTTTTGTACTTAATTAATTTATACACACTATTTATGCAAAAAAAAAAAAAAAATAACAAATGAAAAATGTTTTTCAGGGTTGTTTTTAGCAAAAATGCGTGCTAAAGTGAGCCTTCCATATGTGTAAATGCAATTCAGTTCTCACTTGCAAAGCCAAAGGAATTTTTTATTTTGAAATATGTGTTGAGCGAGAGAAAAATATTAAGCCATTATTCTATTGAAAAAAAATTGATGGAACTACTGGAACATATATAAGGAAAAATAGTAAATAATAAATTGACTTTGCAACTGAGTGCAATAAATTTCTGTGTCTCAAATTTCTTTTTACGTTGTAATATATTTTGAATTTACTAACTAATGCCGAAAAAAGAAAGGAAATTGATAAAAAATACTAGTAATAAGAAATCGAGTCTAGTCCATGTATAATGCGAATTAGTAGTCGTATATATGCCCTCCTTGAAAGAAAAAAAAATAATAATTCTGACATTTGTTTGTAATTATTCAATGCTCGGAAAAATATTTTCAAATTGAGAGCATAAAAAAAAAATGTATATTCATTGTATATTTACATTAATATTCAGATAACAGTTAGCTAAAATGATATTCCCCCCTGATGTTCAGTTGAATATAGATCATCACAATTTATGTTGATATATGTTCAATGAAATTGTGTCGACGACAAAATTTTTGTCTCATCTTCTGGCGATTTCATTGACGTATTTTTGTCACACGTCATGCCATTGTTATTTCATGTTTTCGATTTTTCCTACGAAATCTCTTTTATCCCGGCCCGCAATAGCTATCAAATTCTGTATCTGATTGTTGGAACAAAAATGCGAAAATAATAGAAGCTAAGTATGACGATGGGAGAAAATAAAAGATATTTTCACGTTCTCTCACGATGCTTAAATGCAACGCGTCACATATACTCAATGTGTCTATATGATGATGACAGCATATCATTAATTAATGTTCAATATTTCATCCGAACAATTCACAATTCCCTTTTCTAATTATAACACACAAAAAACAAATCATATTTATTTGATACCCTCGTACATTATTGCGATAAAAATATTGAAGAAAAAGATATTTATTATTGTATCATATCATGCCAAACCGAATAAGAAACTTCTCGATCACTCGATCACAATTATATGTTCGAAAAAATAAATTGATCCCGTAGGAACTTGTTAGCCGTATTCATATCGCTAAATTTAAGCTCTACAAATAAAGAATATAAAGAAAAAAAAAAAATAATAATAAAAACGAAAACCATTTCAAAAGTGTATCAAATGTTTATATGAAATAAATTATAACATGATAGAATAATTCTTTCCCTTCTACATTAATACAACCACAAGAATATTTAAATTGACATCAAATGATTAAATCGGAATTTTTATTTATTTACACTTATATTTAATACAAAAAATATCGTAATGAATAGAATAAACTTCATTTATCTCATAATAAAATCTTTTCTTTTTTTATAATTATTTTGGTAATTAACTGGAAGTATCGAACAAAGATAGAAAAAACTAACAAATGATTATTTACACTTATCAACAACATTTTGCTGTTTGAAAAAATTATAGTGAATTAAATTTGACGTCCACAATAAAAAAAAAATGAAAAACATGAAAAATAAAAAGGAATTTATTTCAAATTGTTCGCTTTGTTTCTTGTTCTCATAAACACGTTCGCTTTCGTTTTACGACATTATTATTTCGTGACTTTAGTGGCGATTTTCTCTGTGCATGTCGTTTCAATATCTCCTCCAATGACATACAGGACTCACAGACGTCACAATCGTTGATTTCCAATAAACATAAATTATGCCGCCATTTATCGTACGGATCTTTATATGCACATTCGGGATTTACATTACTGTATTCACTTATATCCGGACCACCACGACACAATTTTATACTGTCAACATAATCGAGAACAGATTCAAGATCACCCATACTACAAACGCATGATGGTTTATCCTTCAATAATGTTCGTGAATTGAGTAAGAATAATTCGAAATTAAGTTTTTCATCGAAGACAATCTGCAAATAAAAAAATTTTAATTTAAAGCAAACCACGAAGTAGAAGCTGCAATCAAAATCATCCCGAACATTCAGTTACAATTTTTTACATCTATTCAATTTATTTGAGGTAGTTCGAGCACTGTACATGGATATATGAAAAGAAAAGCCGCAGAAAATTAACCAGTGAAATTTTTAGGATCCACAAACCTAAAAACACTTTTTGTCCTCATACGATAATGAATAAAATCCAATTCGTAATCAAATGTTTCTCAAAAAACGTGATTAACCAGCACCAAAAATTCATTCTCAAGTAAATATCACCCCAATGAATATTATAATGAATAATAAAATTCCTCTTCAGTCTTTCATAAAGTGCTTGAACTACTTTAATTAGTAATAATATATACCTGTTTCACATAAAACGGTTCTAATCCTCTTCCATGTGCATTGTGCATTACCATTTCACTGATAACAACTTTTTTTACTGGAACATCTGTACAATGAATAGCCCAAGATCGATTTGGCAATACAGAAACTACTTCCTCCGAATAACGAATGTGATCAAATAGCCTTTTGATATGTGGATCCACGGTGGCCTCTTTGTCCTCCGATTTATCGCAATTCTCAACAGTATTTAAATTCCTTACATTATCATTCAACGACTCAGGAAGATTTTTGTTCATCTTATCCTAAAAATGAACAATATTCAAAATATAAAATACATCAATAGCGTCAATAAAAGTTAATTCGAATCGTTCTCGCAATAATGGAAATTCTAGATATCCAAATTCATTATTAGTGATATACATACTACATTATTCGTATTGTTTGATTCGTTCGGCTGTGTGTGTGTTTGATCAGTTGTAGAATCATTCTTTGCACTCGCAGATGTTTCAGAAGTATTATTATTATTATTCAACCCATTATTTGTCTGTTGATTATTTTCAGATGGAACAGCACTAAAAAATTATTAAATTATTTCCTTTGATCACATCAATATGAATTAATGTTTCATCATTAATGAAATCATACACACACATATATAAATTATACTTGATTTGTATACTTTACCTCGAATTTATGTCGTTCTTTTTTACTTGACATTTTCTCTTGATTTTTCGTGGCATTTTTTATTCTTCAATTTTACAATTAATTTATTCTACTTCTTTCTGAATTACGATATAAAATTATATATATCATTACTAAATAATTCTCACACTACTCGATGGATGGAATGATCACCCTTTCTG
This sequence comes from Zele albiditarsus, assembly GCA_958496275.1. NCBI lineage: Eukaryota > Metazoa > Arthropoda > Insecta > Hymenoptera > Braconidae > Zele > Zele albiditarsus. The sequence continues at coordinate 9,137,067 of OY292411.1, forward strand.
TAGTGATGTAGCCATTAGCCAATTCGATGGTCACGATCGGATAAAAATGGTAGTTAGCAATTGGAGACATTCAATATTTAGATATTAACGTTCAGAGTCATCAAGCGATGAAATATAAAAATATTTAAGTGAGGTTAGGTTACTGCTTTTTTACCGACTAGGTTTCAAACTACAATATACGTATATTGGGTATAAAGAGGTTAGGTTGGCGTTTTGTTATCTACCGAGTATAACCAGCTCTATTTTCTAATTTTAAACATCCCGCGATCTCTGAATGACCCCCGGTGTGAGCGCGCATCTCCAACGAATTTTAATGAACACCGGGTGTTGCAGATATTTCATGTATATATGTTATGAACAAAAAAAAATTTAATATATATCATCATGTATATTATAATGTGATACATCGATAATGACTTTGGAACGGCTGTGCACGATATAATTTATTCCTGCAAGGATTGAAATTATTTGTCAACGTTCAGAGTCCAAAGTGCTTCTGATCACGTATTGTTATTTCACATAAAAATTCTATTCTTCTTATATATATATATATATATATATATAGATATATATGCATTCATATATATATATGTGCATGTATGTACACATTGTACATATTCAGTTGATATTTGCGAATTGACAATTATGGTTACGAATAGACGTACGTCGGCAAAAAAATCACCAAGAAATTCGCCAAAAAATAATGACGCAGATGTTTGGAGAGATAGCGATGAATCAGACGATCCCACAACGAAATTGATAATTAAAGTTAAAAATTTGAAGCAAGATTTTATTGGCGATTATGTGGGTAGAGAATTGGTTAAACATGAATTGATTCCTGAATACAAGTAAGCTAATTGGCAGCATATTGTAATTTTAATTTTATTATTGGATTCAGATTAATATGATTTTGACTTTAATAATGGGAAGATTATATAATTGAATATGTGAAAAAAATTGGTGTTCATTTGTTTCATTTTTTAGGGATATTGTTATGGTGTATAAGGATGAGGCTATAATTCCAACTTTGGATGAAATTTATGATACTTTGCATCCACAATTGGAAACAACATGGCTTGGTATTACACGTAAGTGCGTGGATATTTGTAGGAGATATGGAACATTGATTGTGAGAGATTATTCTTGATGAAAAAGTGATTCGAATGAACTGTATTACTTGACAGAACGAAGTTTCAGCCTGTGAATGATATTATGTAATGAAATCTATACTGAGACACTGAATTTTTTATTTATTTGGACAAACTTATTGGAGTGGCAATTCTTTGATCTGGAGATATTCAATTCCCTTATGTGTATATAATTTTCTAACTTGAAATATTTCTTTATATAAAAAAAATTCACGAATTGCAATTAGAACATCGGATAAATTAATATTGATACGCTTAATCTCCAATTCATATAGGGACCACAATCGATGATGAGGTACAACATTATAAACTATGGGTGAATCTGAATGGAACACCAATTGGAAAACATCGATTTCAACTTCGTGCAATTAGAGCCACTCAAGCTAGTATTCGACTTCAATTGAAAGTATTGAATGAATTTGAAACTTCATCATGTAGAAGTCAATGGAATGATGATGCTTATTCGTCATTTGAAGTCAAGGAAGTAAGAGAAAATAGATAGACAATAAAATAAATGAATTAATGTATTGCTAACTAACAAGAAAGAGATGAATTCACTTATTCTACCATCAAATTAATTAATATTATAAATATAAAATATTGTGTCTTTTGTTTTCTTTAGATGAGTACATACCATAATTTGTGTGAAATAGCCAAGTTCTGTGCTGTATTAATAATGAGTATAGTCACAGTAGCTGGAAATCTATTGTGGTATTGTGCAGATTATAGTCTAAAATTCACACGAGAATTAACGACATTGATAAAAGTTATGACACCGATAGTATTTGGAATTCTTGATTTTATGTCAAAATGCGTTGGTGGATTGTATTGGTTGATATACATGTTATGGCGTGGTGATTCTGATCGACCACAATCATTCCCACCTATTCCATCGAATCCACGGCCATTAGCTATAATGCCTAGCTCTGCATTGAAACGAAAGTCCATCACACCTAAATATTATTCCACTGACTCATACGGTGGTCAGAATTTTCCTCGTAGATAAGCAAGCGTCAAAGGGCGTATGTGATTTTTATTATATTAGAATTTTTTAGTTTCTTTTTTATATATATAATTCATTTTTGTTTACGTCGAACAAAATTGATGATTGTCCAACTGATCATGTGCGTCTCATCACGTAAAAATACATCTGTTACGAATGATAAATTAATATAAAAAACACCGAAAAGCATGTACAGAATTGTATGTACGAAAAGAAAAAAAATATTGTTCGATATGTATATAAACGTACGTGCTCTATATGTTTTATTATGATGAAGCAACATTTTTAATTTATACCAAATCCGATCCTTGACATTAATTTCGCAATGAAGGGTTGTTATTAATAATAATGACCAAAGTATTTTTGAATATATACATATATATATATATATCAATTATATTGACAATACATATCTTTAGGAATGATATTTTATTGTGTTTCAAATACACTACTCGGAAGTTAAGCTTCAGATAGGTAGCAGTGTCTATGTATATTCATATATTGAATTTTGTCATCCATTTGCATTATTATTTGTTCCTCATTTTTTTTTTACTTGGTGAGTCCAATGACACCGCAAGCCAAACGGGCGCCAGCATTGCCAGTTGTCTTTGATAGTTCATGGCCACCCTTGCCTAAATCATCGGGATCACCATGGACCTATGACAAATAATTTCAATGATGACAAAAATTATTTATTTGAAGATATACTTGTCGACATTGGTTTCTTATCAAAACTGGATTTTTTACCACAAGTGTGCGGCCAATGATATTGTTAGCACCCTGGAGTTGAATCACTTTATCAGTGATGTCAACTTTGGCTACACCATTGCCATCAGCTGTAACATTTCCAAGATCACCAACGTGTCTTATGGTGTCGGTGGGACCACCATGATCCTTTCCAAGTGGATTGAAATGGGGTCCTGCACTGGTACAACCTGATAAAGAACAAAAATAATAATAAATTCTGTTTACACAAAGAAATATTGATTGTGAAACAGTATATTTTCATCGTGAAAGTTATTCTCAAAATTTTGTTTACCGAGAATTTAATGGATGCGCATTAAATTAATGTTGAAATATGTCTTTAAATATTCAAACTTCTACGAAGATAATGAGGAAATGCTATTAAAAATAAAGTCATCGTTGTTCCTAGTAAAAGTTATCTATTCTGGTGCAATACACAATTGTTGTTGCGCCATTCTTTATGACGTATTGGTTCACGTGTAATAGACGATCCAATTTTCCTCAACAGTTATCATAAGTGTAACTCAATGTTGATACCACTGTTATCAGTTTTTCTAAACATTTACATTTTTTTACATGACTATTGAACAGGAAAAAAATATGGAAAATTGTAATACTTTGATGGCGAGTAATTGGATGATAATTTTTTCTCTTATCAATTGTCCTCGTTCCCATGATCGTAATACGCTAAAATTATTACGAACTAAATTCTACGACCGGTTTCTAATTGACACAAAAAACTCTATGATCTCTAAAATTAACAAAAGTGATTGGGATTTTCCCTCCTTACATTTAACAAAAAATATACAAAATAAACACAATACCATCGCTCAATTTCTTATAGAACATAATTCAATTTTCGCAAATTATCCAGAAGGGACTAAATTTTAGATACGTTTCGTATCGTACATATAGCTCCATCAAATTACTTTTTAGTTAATTATTTGGAAATCAATGAATCAATAAAATTTGATTATTTAATACGCAATAGAATCTAAATTCTTTTTCATACAAGAAAAAAATTTCAAACTACAAATTCTCTTGTACTACTATATATAATCAGACTTCATGATTCAATAATTGCTCTCCAAAATCCATAAAAACAAAGCACCTATAATCACCGCAAGGATGGCCTTCAAGATTCTTCCAATAATCAATGAGGTTATGTAAGCATTATTGACTCGAAGTTGATAAATTTGGACGAAAATAATATTGATTGCAACGTGGAAATAACAAAGTTCATATGGTATATCAAAAGAATATATTAGTTTGCATTAATTTATCATATTACCATTGGTATTGTCGCCAAATTCATGAACATGGAAACCATGGAGTCCCTTTTGCAAACCGGTTACTTCACCGGTGACCTTCACTGGTGCCGAATCTCCCTGTGATGATAAAATATGATGAAACCAACAAAATAAAAAACCGAAATTTATATAAAGAATAAGAATAAATAATTTTAGAAAATTAAAAGCGAAATATTTCTGCATACATTCTGTTCAAAGTGAAGAGTGCCTTTAACCGCTTCACCTTGAAGAACACAAACTGCTTTAACCATTTTTTCAAAGAAATATTTTTCGACTGCTCGTGTGTACGATCAAACTTCGAATGTTCTGTCAAGAACCGTTAGACTGCTTATTTTTTTCTTTTTTCCCACTGCTCAACACAGTGCAATTATGCTTTTGCTGAATCACGAACGACAGAAATACGTGCCGTGTGAATTGCGTTTCCAATATATATGAGATATATCACGCAGAAGGCTCTCAACCAATAGTGACCGTTGGGTTCTTGAGGTTCTATGCAGAAAAAAATAATATAAGAAAGGAAGGGGGTTAAACATATGCCAGTAAATAATATATATGTATAACGTGAACATATTCATGTTTATCATTTTCAAGATGCATTCACAAACAGCATTAATGCATTGATACGTTATTCAAATATCACCCGCCATTTTATTATAAATCGTGTAAAATGACCGACATCTTGTTTTTCAATTTTGTGGCGCCACTGAACAAAGGTTATGTTTTACCTTGACTTTTATTAATCAAAAAGCACATTTCAAACTGCTATTTCGCCTTTTTATTCGAATTTATTTACTACATCAACACTAAATTCAAGTTTATCAACTGCAAAAATATATGCCATAATCAAATTGTCATATTATCCACAGTCCAATATCTGAGACATACCCCCACTCTCCAACATATATTTTGCGCCGATATATTAATGAATGGAATACACTATACACAAATGCAAATAAAAACCACTGATTGTATTTTCCATTCATGCTTAAGCTCGAAAATATACACGCTTATATATATAAAAAATGATATATAGTACATACTTTATAACGAATAATTATTACATAAAAATAACGAATAAAAAAAGATGGATGAAATCGTTTGAAAAATTTTCCACGATATTAAACAATTTTTGTTTTTTTCTTCAAATAAACTGAAAATTCATTCATATTATATATATATATATTTTCATGTTTCTCATAATGATGAAAAATGATCGGGAAATTGCATACATACCCGGTAAATATATGCATACATTAATACACCAATATACATAAATGTGGTAATAGTATATATAGTGTATAGGTTTATACTAACCAACCAAAAAACATGTATTGTCGTGAGCCCACCCACCAAGATGGCTCCGTTTCGGAGCAGTAGTCGACATTTGGCGTGAAGTTATGTACATGTTTGTAAGTGAACATTTCGTCTAAATAATAATTATACATATTTACATTTTAATTATTATTTATTTAACATATATATATCGTAATATATATGAATAAATCGTGTATGTGCGTGTGCGAGAGTGATTATTACATGTTGAAAAAGCCATCGGGATTTTAACTGAGAAAAAAAAAAGTTATACGGGAGATGGCCGGCTGGCGTGCCAGACAGGTCAGTGCAAGCAATATCGAACTTTTCTCACACACAACCATCGTTTTTTGTGTATATATATATATATATATCAAACCAATAATAAATTAAATACCAACGATTTATAATCGTATTATTGCAATTTGAATGAATTAATTCGCCACATGAATTATTCTTCAAGTGTATTTAATTTCATTTTTATTCTTTCACATTCGCTTTTAACAATTTGCCTTTCTCGTTCATGATATAAATCTCGAATTATTATCTCTAATTCCAAAATGTATCTACTCCTACACACAGTTGTGTATACAATGTATATATTGATTTTTATATGTATATTATTTTGATATTTATTCGGCAGAAAATTTCGCATTTATTTGAAGACGAAAAGTAGCGGAGAGAAATTTTAATCCAATTGAATTTTTGATTAATTATTTATTTATGCAGTCTGTTGTTTTTTTTTATTATTTATTATTTCAAAGAAAGGGTTGTGTATATTGAGGATTTTTATTTTTTATTATGTAATTGATGATTTTGTTGAAATATTCTTTCGATTGTTGTGACAGAGATCGGGATGCATTATTAACCTCGCAAAAATTTCCCATTGGCTGTGTGTGATGTGTGTGCATGTACGTATCTATGTGTGTGTGTAACCCCCATAGTGCCTAATCGATAATTTCGTTAATATATTACGGAATATATATATATATATGTTTTTTTTTCTTTTTATGTCGGTATTAAAACCCACCGAAGTTTTGTATCACCTTTATAGAGATATAGGTGGATATATGTATGTAGCATTTACACAATAAAAATTTTTATTTCAGATATACGATGTCGTTCGGTGAATAACGTTTTTGTTACATGCACATACACACAGCGAGAATTGTGGTGAAAATAAAATTTTGAATTTAATGGAATTGCCATTGTATGTATATAATAGTCGTAATTCTTCTATACATCGGAAAAAAAAATAAAAAATATCATTCAAAAATATTGTATAAATGAAAAACAAAAAATAATTTTATTCAAGTCTTCGATTCACATAAATTGAATGAATTGAATGGATTAATAATTGTATTTGATAAAATAATATGAAAGCCAGGAATATTTATCATAATTCAATTTATATTAATAATAAAATGATTGGAATAGGGACATGAGTGTATGTGCGTGTGTGGGTGTGTGTTGCATTGTGATAAAATGCCAGAAAAATGAAGTGTGAGAACAAAATCAGATGAATTGGACAAACGATAATAATCAGCATTGGGCAAAAATGTTGCCAAAGGGGAATTTGAATAATTTTTCAAATAAATATTGAAGAAATGATATGAATAAATAAAGAAATGAATGAATGAATAAATGAACTACAGACGTGTTTAGTTAGCCAAAGATAAATGAATCATTGTGCGCGAAGACGAAAGAGGTAAATATAAATAAACAAAAAGAAATGAAGAATGTTTAGTTGGTCGGAACACGTTCAAGAATAATTAAAATATCCAAGGTCAATATCTTAAAGTAACACTGAGGGTAGAAGTGATAAAAACGTGTGCTAATATCTCTAACGGTGTTAGTTAACAACGTGAAATATCACGCTGAAGAAAAAAACAAAAATAAATAGATAAACCATGGCGCGCAAAAGTGATAATTTGAAGACAGTTAACGTCGCAGTGGTCGGCTTGTCTGGTACCGAGAAAGACAAAGGACAAGTTGGTGTTGGCAAGTCCTGTCTATGTAATCGATTCATGAGATCACTCAGTGATGACTACAGTGTTGATCACATTTCTGTATTGTCACAGGTAATATCATCATTGATTAATTTACATTCATTGACTTCATCTAATAATTTGTATTTACTTTATATCTAATGATTCAATTAAAATTCAATTCATTGACAACTGAAAAATTGTTTCTGTTTCTCAGTCGGATTTTAGTGGTCGTGTTGTCAATAATGATCACTTTTTGTATTGGGGAGAAGTGGCAAAATACGCTGAGGACGGCACTGAATATCAATTTCAAGTTGTTGAAAATACTGAATTTATCGACGACGCATCATTTCAACCATTTAAAGGTGGTAAAATGGAGCCGTATGCTAAACGTTGTTCTTCAACAAAAATAACAAGCGCTGAAAAATTAATGTACATCTGTAAGAATCAATTGGGAATAGAGAAAGAATATGAACAAAAAGTATTGCCTGATGGTAAATTAAATATTGATGGTTTTTTATGTGTATTTGATGTGAGTGTTGTACCAAACCGATCGATTGAAAAGCAGGTTGAAATTGTAGCAAATATTCTTAATAATTTGGTGAAAACAAAGAAACCAGTTGTAATTGTTACAACAAAGAATGATGATGCCAATGAGCAATATGTCAAAGAAGCTGAAAAATTAATAATGCGAAAGGAATATAAAAATTCAATAGTAGTTGTTGAAACATCAGCACATGAAAATATAAATATTGATGCGGCATTTATAGTGTTGGCACAAATAATCGATAAAACAAAAATGAGAAGTAAAATTGTTCCATATGGTGAGGCAGCTAGAGCACGTAAAGAATTATTGGATGCATCAACTGAATCATTACAGAGATTAATAAGAATACATGTCACGGATTATCGTGCATTGTGGTCACAAGCGTCAAAAAAACTTGGACAACACAAAGAATTTACGAATTTTGTTGAATTATTTGGTATTGATTCGACACAACGATTATTTAGGCGGCATATAAAGAAATTAAAAGACGAACAGGTAGCTAAAAAAGTTCAAGGATACTTGGACATGTTGCCAGATATTCTTCATGAAATATGTCCTGATATTTCGAGTCTCATAAATGAGTAAGTTATTTATCTACATTTGAAAATAATATAACATGTGGAATTATTATATGGAAAAATTATCAAATAAATATGTTAAATAAGGGAATGGTCGACGGTGCAACAGTTTATCAAGGAACATCCCGATTTTCATCAACACTTTTATGAATGTCCCGAGGATATATCGTGGGTTGACTATGATTTTGGTGAAAATAATACCACAAAAATTCCATATGATGTTTTAGAAACGCCCGAAGCGGAAACAGTTTTCAAAAATCATATAAATGCATTGCAACAAGAACAAAGACGACTTGAGTATGTTAAATTTAATTATACTTTACTTAAAGAATTCATAATTCATCATCAATTATTTGATAAACATATGTTCATTCGTAGTCCGTCGATAAATATTATATCCATGTATAATTGATTCATTAATTGCTTTTTGCTTCATTCTGGGTGACGTTTACTTAATGCAGACTTCCCAAAAGGTAATCATCTATGACTAAAATTTAGAATAAAAAATAACTGTGAACGAATATTTTCGCTTTTTAATAATCGCAAAATTTGCTGTTGTCATTCATTGGCGCATGAACAAATATAATTATTAATAACAGTTAATAACATACATGAATGTCATTCTAACTAATGTAGCATTGAGTTGAAAATCTAATAATAGAAACAATTTTTTCATTTAACACTGAATACTATTGCATATTCAATGAGACATTTGCATATTTTATCAGATTGAAGAAACAGTTTAAGCAATTACTGGAAGAAACTGGCTATGTTACGCCCGGCAAACATTTGTCAGAAGTACGGGTACTATTCATGGGTCGCGAATGCTTCGAGAAGCTTACACATCATGATTGTCAAGAAATATATGATCAACATCAAAAGGAAATCATTGAGCGGGCAAAACATAATTTTCAAGTACGGAAAAAACAGAAAAAAAAAACACAAATTCTATGCATGCATTTATTGTCATTTAATTTATTCAATCATTTAATCAATATCTACGTTTACGAAAAAAAAAAAAGAGAAGGAATAATAATTCCAACGACAAAGAAAAAAAAATAAATTAATTTAGCTCGATTTCTCCAGGAACTTTTGCTCGAGCATGCGGACTTGTTTTACCATTTCAAGAGCATAGCACCGTCTGGTACTATTACGCAAGATGACGTTAAGGAAATCACTGACGCCTTATTGGATGACTTCAGGTAAAATAGCATACACTTCAATGGAATAATTCTTGATTGAATATTAACATTAAGTTTTTTTTTTTTCCACGGTTTAGGTACAAAGCATTGGACAGGCTTGATCAAGATCGTAAATTGATGCTCTTTCAACATTTAGGTTTTGTCCACTGTCCGATTAGAGAGCACTGTCCGGCATTTCCCAACTGTATGGACGCTCTTATCGAACGAATACTCGGAACAAAAGCTCATAGGTAACTTTTAATGACCTTCGAAAAGTTCTTCGTATATATATACTTAATCGGATTGACTATTTATCGTCTCATCTGTTAATTAAATTTCGCTTACAGACCATCTTCGTGGAATCACAGCAGTCAATGGCAATTAACGTCGGAAAATAATCAATTAAATCTGGTAATACTTGGGAGCACGGGTCTTGGAAATGAATTTGCTCATGAAATAAAAACGCAAACAGAAGATGATGAAGTAGAGATTGACTGTCAATTGTATACACTTGGTTATCGGGTGATTGACGGTGATGTGGGATTACCGCACAATTCATTTACCACATCTGATTTTATGCCACACGGTAGATAGAAATATCTATATATATTTGTTAATTTAGTGAAATTAATAAGAAATTAACTGACGAAAAAATAAATGTTTTGTGTTAATTTTCAGGCTCATTTTGTATCTATGCGAATGAAGATTCATTTGAATATATCCGATCGTCATTAGAAAAAACTCTATTGTCAAATTTGGAACAGGAGGATCGATTGCCATTTCAAGGATTGCCCATTGTTATTATGTTTGTTCCTGATACGACTATTGACGAATTGGAAGCGATGCGGCTGCGAGAAGAAGGACAAAATCTTGCTGACAGCTTACAATGCCCATTTATTGACGTTTGCATTGAGGATTTGGAGCCAGATAAGCGTTTTCCAACATCTTTAGTTAAGGAAGCACTTCAACAGCTCATACAATCGATAAATCATCGGGCTGGGTTTTTAAATATTTATCAAAGTGTAATTGAATGCTTGGAGCCTGACATTAGGTGAGTGAGTCAATTAATTATTTTTAATTTATCTCCGCGAGTGAATAAGCAGTAATTATCGACCTTATATAATCTCGGTTCTTTTTTTTCTTTTTTTTCTACAGGATAATTATGTGCATGTTTTGCGGTGATCCTTATTCAGTTGAGAATGTTCTTGGACCTTTGCTTAGTCATCAATGCTGTTTTCTCAGTGGTGAAAAATCAATTGTACTCGAAACATTTTTGGGCGAATCGAAACGGCGTGTTGAAGTTATCATATCGAGTTTTCACGGTGCAAATGCATTTAGAGACGAATTGGTGCATGGATTCATACTTGTTTATTCGACTAAGAGGAAAGCATCATTGGCGACACTCAAGTAAGTTCAATAGTTCAGCAGCATAATTTAATTTGTTTTCTTCTGCAAATGTAAAACGGTCTATAATTAATTCTCACTGTTAATTATTTTAGCGCGTTCTCGATGAATATACCCAATTTGCCAATACAAATAATGGCTGTGACAGATACTGGTGGTGCAAATGCATTCTTCTGCAATGATTTAAGTCATTTGCTTATCACAGAAGGGAATGCTACCGCAGATCGTTTACAAGCACACTTTATGACATCAGCCTCGAGTTGTCAACAGAAAAGTAAAGATAAAACAAGCAGAATTAATCTACAATTCATAATTTATTAAAAAAAATAATAAAACACCGTATCACATTAGAATATTTTAATAGATGTAATTACAATTCACACAAAAACTAATGCCACAATTAATAATTCCAGCCGCGTTTTATACGCCATTTTTCAAAGAGGTATGGGAAAAAAAACCGGAAATCGAGCAAGCATTTAATATGGAAGAACCTGGCAATTTAAATGACAGCGGTGAAGGAACACTGGAATATTCGGCATTGCATCCAATGCCACCGCCACGACACGAGAGTTATCATTTACAAACACCTGACGATGGGTAAGTCATCATCAAATGATTTTAAAATAATAATAACCCGTGAATTAACAAATTGTTACGCATATATACATATATAAATGAGAGCAAATTAAAAATCTAATGCAAAACAGTATGTCTGTAACTTTTAGAAGTGGTTCGGAATCTTACGAGCAATTGACGCCGGACGGTGAATTGGGTGATACTGGTTTAAATGAACAATTTAATGACAATCGTGCTACACCCAGCGATGATAGTGATATTTATAGTCAAGTTGATTTTCATCGCGATGAGAGAGAGCGTGAATTGCTTAAGGGAGGTGATTTCGCCAATAAATTAACTGGTAAATATATTAATTTCCACTTCTCGTTGAATCAAAATCTACATTTTATTCACTCATTTATTTATTTATTTATATGTTCATCATTTCATTTGCTCATTTTTTAATGTACTTATTAGGATGGGTAAAGGACACATTCAACATACATCACGACGGAGTACCAAACACATATTCACATCGTGCATTCACAACCGGACGACGACACATTCCACAGACAAAATCACGACCAAAAGGCAACAGTCAAACATTGAAACAGCCGGGGAAGATCAATCTTAAAGATTTTTCCAATGTTACTGACGCAATAGCACGCATGAGTACAGCTGAAAAGGCAGATCATGGTTCAAAAATGTTGGGTCACGCACCATTAGCTACACCTGAACTCGTCGATCTTGAATACGCTCATCCCAAAGATGTTGTCTCCAATCTTTATCCACCTTACGAAGGTGAATATGCATATGCACTTGTGCAAGATTCAATTGCAAATAATAAATCGAAATTACGACACAGACGTGAAAAGGGTCAGCCATGTAAGTATAGAAATAATTTATTTTGGACATGACAGCACATTTTAATAATTCATTTATTCGTTTATGTTTCTTTTATAGCTTACAGCGACTCGGACTCGGAGTGGAGTTCATTGGAACGTCAACGTGCTGATGTTATGGGGAAATCGAACAAAAAACCATCCAGTCACAAGAGAACGCGCAAGAAACGTACAGCCATTCCAGTTGCGACGCCCAAAGTACCATCATTAGCTAATATTGGTGGTGGTGACTCTAATATTGCGCTGATTTACAGCAAAGAGGATAAAAACTGGCGGATCGATCCAACTGAACGTGGTAAGGATAATTGAATTTCAGTTAATACTATTTCGTATTTTTATTTTTTTTTTTATTCGTATAAGTTTTTCGTCTTTTCTCATTTCCATTATCCTATTGACTATCTGGCGTTTCTGAATTGTTTCTATTCAGTTACTCAAGATAGATATCCCAATATTAATTCGATAGTATCGAGCGAAACGCCGGATAGTTCTGAATCAAGTGAGCCAGAGCACGGCACGAGATCAAGATTAAAACCAAATAAACTTGGTGCAATTAGCGTGAGAAAGAGATTTGGAAATTCAGCGGCAACGCTACAGCATCCATTCAACCTGAAACATGTGACCCAGGATATGTTCAGTGTGTCCTGTGAGTCAATAATTATTCACTGTAAATGATTTGCGTAATGGAAGCAAAAGAAAAAAATTATTTTCTCTCATCGTCGGATTTCACTATCTTTTATTTCAATTTTTATGTAATAATTCCACAATTATTGGATGTTGCTGAATGTTTATGCATGAGCTTGAATGTTTGAAAAAAAAAACAAGCAGAGAAATAATTGTGTGCTGTTTTTTTATTTTGAATTCGTGTTATTAATTAATTACAGATGATGAATCAAGTCTTGATGTTTCATCGCCGAGAGAAATAAATTCTCCAAGTGTAAGTCTTGATTTTTTTCTTGTTTGTGTGCTGTTTGTTGAATTAATTCGTAGGCTAATTAATTGGAAGTACATAAAAAAAATCAATAATTACAGTTTGGAATATTAACAAAGGGTAAAGAGTGCGAAAAATTGGCGAGGAAGAAAGATAAGCAGAAAGCAAAAGAAGATGAAAAATTGGAGAAACGTCGACAGAAAGAAGAAAAATTGAAGAAACATGCCGAGAAAGAACGTGAAAGGGAGAAGAAAAAACAGGACAAAATAAAGCAGACAAGGGGAACAAGCGGCGCCGCCTCCATGTCAGGACAATCGCAGCAATCCCTTATCGAGGATTTTGCACAAAGTGAAACTAATCGGATACCATTATTTCTGGAAAAATGCGTGCACTTTATTGAAGACGAGGGATTGGATTCAGAAGGAATTTATAGGGTCCCAGGAAATCGTGCTCATGTTGAGTTACTCTTCCAGAAATTTGAAGAAGGTGGGTTATAACTTATTTAATTCTCGAATACTCATTCTTCACACATAAATAAATTTTCTTTTAATTCATCGTCTAAAGTGTTAATTTTTTTTTTTCTGTTATAGATGGTAATGTTGATATACATTCGTTAGACATTCCTGTCAATGCTGTTGCGACAGCGCTCAAAGATTTCTTTTCCAAACGACTGCCGCCACTCATTGATAAAGAGCGTATGACAGAATTGGAAGACATTTCTGGTGCGTGTTAAGAAAAAATGAATAATAAACTTTCAATAGCTTATCGTGTACAACATCTGATTCTAATTTTATGTTTCCCATTGATGTGATTCTATCAGGTGCCCGGGGGATCAGCAAACCAATGTCTGCCACATGCATGAATATGGAAGGTTTGTTTTTACTGAATAAAATTCAATACTTAAACTGTATGCATAATATAATTCACCAATTTTCCTTTTTTTTTTTCTCTTTATTAGATCGAAGTTGTCGATTACTCGCTCTACGATTGATGCTCAATAAATTGAATCCAGTCAATTTCGATGTTCTCAAATTTATCTTTCAACATTTCGTAAAGTAAGTTATTGAATTTTTTTTTCCTTTAACTTCATTGTGGATTGAGAATTGTCGAAGAGAAGATTGATAATTAATGTAATTATTATTCAATTACAGAATCGCAGAGAATTGCAAATTGAACAGTATGGATAGTAAAAATTTGGCTATTTGCTGGTGGCCTACATTATTGCCAATTGAATTTAATGATTTGGGAAGATTTGAAGCAATGAGGCCATATTTGGAGGACGTTGTTCAAACAATGATTGATCAATATCCATTCCTCTTTTGTGACAAAGACGCGATCGTGATGGTTTAGTAATGGACTTTCATTCAATTGGTGGAGGAAAAGTGAACAAACAAGAGGAAAAATATGAGAATGAAAGAAAACGAGGACCTAATAATTACTGGTGTATAAAAAGTAAGCGATTATTTATTGAAATTAAGTATATCGTTAAATACAAGCAACAAATAAATTCATTGGGCCTCGAAAATTATTTGAAAGTTTTTACAATACGCGTTATTATAATTAATAATAACAACCGGCATAGTGCTTAGTATTACTTTTTAATAATGAATTATAAAATAAATTCGATATTAATAACGGGCGCATTTGTACTAGTCCAGATTGTTGCAATGGATGCATGTATTTTTTTTTTCTTTTCTTAACTTTGTTCGACATTGCGGTAATCGCAAAATGGACGAAACAAATGGTGCCGAACTTTTTTCCGATGAACCAAACGGCGATGCGACGTGGAAAAAAAAAAACAGGACGAGAAATAGCAAGAGTCAATCATGGTGTCATAAAACCGAAAGAGCGTATTTTATTTTATATATACATACATATATATATATACATATATATAAATTCTTTGATGATTATATTGAATGGAATTTATTTATTCTAATACGTAAAATTGTAGTATATAAGGAAAATGCAACGACAACTGGGTGTTGCTTTTCTTTCTCTTTTTATTTTATTGCATTCTGTCAATGGTGAAAAGGAAAAAATATGTGCATGTCTGTTTTGAATTCAAAAATTTTGTTTCGGTAGCATTTGTCAATTCAAATCATTAAAGTAAAAGTTACTGCAGTAAAAAAAATTGTTTTTTAAGACATTAGGTTGTGCCATGCCAATCGTATCTATTTAAATTTGATCGATGCACGGCAGTGATATATATGTATTTGCTTATACCATTCCGTCTGAAAAAATATGAAAACGATAAACAAACGAACAAACATGACTTTGTAACGCCAAAAAAAAAAAAAAAAAATAATAAAAAAGGAAAGAGTGGGTGTCAAATCGAAGAACGAATTATTTTGATTCGTTGTGTGAATCAAACGGAGAAACAAAACGAACAAAAATTACGGGAGCATTTTCTGCTCTGCATTAATATTGTGGACTATCGATGGGAAACATGTCAGTGCATCACATTAATTAGAGGCTCATGTATATAAGAGGAGAAATTTCTTTTTTTTTTCCATAGGCTCCATAGCCATCACACACGTGTGTGTGTGTCTGTATCCCGAAAAGAAAAAAAAAACATTATCAAAAATAAATAGTCTATTGAACCCGTAAAATTAATCAATCGATCGTAGAGGTATCAAAAAAACAAATGCGAAGGAACAAAGAATACAACAAAAAGAGGAAAAAAAATCCTAAGCAATTTCTAAAAATATAAAATGGCTTGTCAATGGTCAAACATCGGACAATAGTTGTCAAATAAATTATACTGTTGTGCCACAGTTTTTATTTCAAAACTACCGCCATCCTGTTGAAAGGCTGTTTCTCAACATTGTTTTATTTTTCATTTGTACGGAAATTTTTTCAACATAACGAATAACTTTCTTGATGTGTAGTGAATGAATAATTGACGCACAATAACTGCCTCCGCATATTGAGAACAATGAAACACAGATTTATATGTGTATTTCGGCCATCGAGGTAACGAATTTTGTTGTGAAACAGAGAATGAAAAAAGGAGCACAATTTTCGTACCATTTCAATTGGATATATATGTATCAATATACGAGAATTTTTTGAACATTGACAGCCGTCTAATTTTTCATGAAAGGTAATGATATGCTTTATATATATATATATATTTATATATATATAAATATATATATGAACACACAAAAAACAAAATATATATATATATATATATATACGTATTTGTATATATATATACGATTCTCTGGAATAGTTTTGTCTTTTGATTGCAATTGAGTGAAAATGTTACGTCTCCGCGAAGACATATGCGTAGACGCTTGGAAAGCTTAATCAGTGTTATATTTATATAGTGGAAAAAAAAAGGATGTAATAATAATATTTCCATTGATTATAAAAAATAAGTCGTCGAGTTGTCTATTTATATATATGTGTAAACTTGACGAAAACTTGTATTTGATCCAATTTTTAGTCGTAAACGAGGTTTTATACATTCGTACGTATGTAATATTGAATATTGTGTAACAATGTAATAGAAAGACTAAAAAAAAATGAAACAAAACAGTGATAAATCGATGGTTACAATTAATGTATTATCGAATTTTATGGATCTCTCGATGCGTATATTTAAAAAGAAGTAATAATGTGCAAACGCAACTATTAATATGATTCACTGTTTATCCACTGGACGCGCAATGAAATCCCCTGAAATAAAGTATCCACAATGATATTTTCGCGCCCCCCCCCCCTTTTTTTTCATTCAATCTTTGATCTTTTAGACCTTATTTTTTCGCTCCACGGCCATGCCTAAGAACTAACTATCCACAAGGCGATACATATTTGTCAGAGTGAGTTGAGTTAGTGGCCATGTATATTTTTCTTTATCTTTATGTTTGCACTTTTCACCTCAAAATAATGAGGGACTTATATAACACTTTGAAACATGTCAATGCTGGTGTTTGCGTGAGATTAATGAGACGGTTTAAATATGTTCATGATGATGAATACAAGCCTACCCTTAATAATGATGATTGTGAAAGAGTGGGAGTGACAGAGGGCAAAAAGAGAAAGCGATAGGATAAGAGAGAGAGTGGCGAATGAAACGATAAATAAATAACAACAATAACAAACAATTTTACGATGCTATGCCATTTGATAAAATAAGAAAATAAAAATTTCATCTCTAATAATATATAAACTATTATGCGTAACGTGAATTGAATGATAATGATGGTGAACGAGGGGATAGCAACGTTGTGAAAAGTATAGAGCGTAAGAGTAAAAAATAAAGAAAATTGTAAGAGTGAATATGAAAACAAAAAAAATAATAAATAGGAATGAAAGAAAAAAAAGAAAAAAAGTGGCGGAATGAAACAGAAGTAATGAAAAACACTCATGATCAATGAAAAAAGAAAAGAAAAAAAAAAGAGAAGATAGAAAATAAGGAAGCGCCAAATGGTAGTGTCGAGACGGACATGAATTGATTGGAATAGAATTAAAAAAGGAAAAAAAAAAATTCTGATGTGTGCAGCATTTTAAGGCTTTTTAGAGATATTTTAGCGTTTACGTATTATTAAAATTAAAGAAAAAGAAAACGTAAATTCACTCAATTATCGGCGTGTTGCTGTGAGACTGTCAATCGTATAAAACAAAAAAGGAATAATCTCGAAATCGATAATGATTTGCAGAGGAAAAAAAATATATGAATTCATTGCAAATGTCACAGAAAATGTGTCCATTTTGTTTCCAAATAAGAAAACAATTACGCGACATTCAATAAATATTCGTGTTTTCCAATCAAAAAAATATGAGACACAAAAAAGGAAGAAAATGTATGCAATGATTCCAAGAAACATGACATCACACGCCTTACCAAAATAAATCTTTTTGCGTCCTTGTGTCCTTCGCCCCCTGTCCACATGATACAAAATATTAATTGTAACAATGCTTTTTAATGTGTATATATATATATCGTTGGCTTACGTTCGGTCAAGTTTGTGCATTGGACCACTGATATTATTACTATTATTATTATCATTATTCTTCTTATTATTATTATTGTCATAGTATTATTTATCAAAACTCGCGATAGTGTGTGTTGGTCGAGTGTGCAGGGTAAACGAGAAAAAAAAAATACAATATTAATAACAGATGAGAAAAGCGCAACGAAAAAGAAAGATGAGTAATAAAGATAAATATTGAAATATTTGATGTGCTGTCGAGAGGCCCCCCTCGGACGAACGTGACGTTTGTGCGCATTGAATTTATCTAAGTGAAAGGAAAAAAAAACCCACGAATAATAATAATAATAATAATAATAAAAATTGCGATTGAATGAATAATTGATTACTCCAATCAGTCCAAAATTTTTATGGTTGAAATATATCAATATCTGAATTTTATTGCAAGAAAAAGTGCAGGAAAAATAATATGAGAAAATAATTTAATGAATGAAACGGCTCTCGTTGGACTTCACGTGTGTGATTACAAGTTGGATTGAACTTTATAGTGTGAAATAGTAATAAAATCGCGTTAGAGTCGATTAAATGAAGACTCTCATTAAGAGTTGGGGGACTCATGACTGAAGAAGTCATTAGGAAATTCTGTTGATGACATTGTGCATACTTGTAATCCAACGAAATGGTTTAATCAGAGAGACGTGAATAGAAGCGAGCGAATCGGAAATGTCTTCGTTCGTGACATGATGACGAGTATTATTAATAATTCCGTCTTTGATATTGTAAGTACGTATGCAAAATATCTCCGGG
Source organism: Zele albiditarsus (assembly GCA_958496275.1). Taxonomy (NCBI): domain Eukaryota; kingdom Metazoa; phylum Arthropoda; class Insecta; order Hymenoptera; family Braconidae; genus Zele; species Zele albiditarsus. The sequence goes on from OY292411.1 coordinate 9,156,416, forward strand.
TAAGAGAACATAAAAATGAGAATGGAGGAGAGAAAAAAAATAAATGGAAATTATTTAATAATTTTGTACCCCGAAAATTTGATTCGCCGTATCAGAAAATGTTTCAATCTGTATAATGCAACAGCGTGTGATGAGGAAAGAATGACATTTCTTCTTCTAAACAAATTTTTTCACGCTATTATATAGAGTGGAATAACTTGTCTCTCTGTTGTGCGTACAATAAAATTAATTACACAATATGAAAAAATTGAATGAGCTCCTTATGCCGACCGGGCTAACTACAATATTTTTTCTCTGAAGTCAGATGTTGAACGAATTTTCGTCACAAAAAAATTACAACAACTGAGCCGAATGAAAATGCAAAATAAAGAAAATAGCGCCTACAATTGTTTACTTCACATTTATGTTTCATCTCATGAAAGAAACAAAAAGTGTGGTGAACAATTCTTTTTCATCTAATTTTCACAAGATTAAATCAAAGAAACGAATAAAACAATATAAATGCCAGTGAGGTAAAAGACATAAATAAGAATAAATCACAATTCAAAACTGAACACACAAATTAAAAATACGAACACAAATAATAAAAATACACAAAAAAAAAAAACAAAGTATCGATGTCCAAGAGGTATTTAAAAACAAAAATAAAAATAAAAATTCGTCTTTATGTACAATTTGAACATAACTCATTGTTATCAATTCTATTTATAACTTCTATTTTTTTAAATATTCCAACTGTCCCAAAATACCTAATTCATATAAAATTCCATTCAATCAATATTTAACATCGAGAAAAAAGAAAGGAATAAAGTTCTTCATCCTGTCCGAATATAGTAACCACCATAAAACAATTGTTCTATTCACAGGAGAAGGTAAATGGACCAGAGGCCTCACACACATTTTGTGGGCTTTCACTCTCTCCCGCTCTCACTCCTCCAATTTTCAATATGTATAGTCTGTATGGTGGGTGAGGCTGTTTCCAGGCGAATTCTCCGTGTGCCCGAATGTCCGTATGTGTGTCGACCTCAAGAGCTAGGCGATCAATTGAGAAAACGGTTGTGGTTTAGTGGTAAAGTGTAGACTAAAGATATTGTTCAATGAATTCAATAGATTAAACCATTTATGCCAAATGAACTTCTCGTTGCAATAAACACATGCATATAAACAGAGAGATACTATACAAATAAATAGAAAATGGGAGTAAAATAAAATGAGGGAAAAAATAAGATGCAGGCGTTTTCTTTTCATTCATTCAAATATATATTTTATTTCATTAAAAAGAATTTTTTTTTCCTATCTCATTACTGCATTCAATTTACTGGAAGGAAAATTTGTTCCGGTTCGTTTGCATTTGACGTATAAAAGTATATTAAAAGAAAAATATAATGATGAAAATTCAATGGAAGACTCTGAATTTGTGTTCATGAATCTGAAAAAAAAATTTATATATAAATGCATATACATATATATAAAAAAAAGAATTAAAAACCACCTCGCCAGATGATGATGGCAGACTGAATGAACAAGACTCGTGTCAATGTTACTTTTTTTTTTTTTCAATGTATACGACACTGACATTTACGTTTTGGATTCTAACTGCCAGAAAATTTACAGAGACTTAAAAGAAAAGGAGTGAGTGAAGAGCAACGAATGTTGTCATTCAATAGGTGAAGTCGCGTTTGAGACACACATCAGACGCATCATGTCGAGTGTGTCATTTCACTCTTCTTCTCGATTCGTCGCCGATGGGGCTGCCGAATTTTTTTCCTCCCCATCACTTGACGACTGCTCGTCAATCGGAAGTGATATTGACAAAGCTTCAAAGTGTGATAAAAAATGAAGCGGAAGTTAGGTAGAAACGGAAAAGAAAAAATAAACCAATTCATGTGTGAGAACATGAGGAAAAAAAAAAATGCATAAAAAGTTCCACTCATTTTATAGTTCGTGTAACTTCTTTATTAGCGTATTAATGAAAACTATCTTTTTATTCATTTATTATTATTTATTCTCCCTTCCCCTTTCACCTCGTCTGTTGCGAATGGTGAAAAATGTTAGGAGTAGTTTATATGTAGTGCCACCCTGCTTGAATTCCCCTCTGGATTAAAAGTACCCCTACGACGAGTTTTACAACGTTCTCAGTATCCGCTCGCCCGGAAATTAAAGCGTCATCGCGCGCTCTTGATCTCACCCTCCTTTTCTCGTGTATTTTTCCTTCAGTGGAAGAGTACAAAAATGAATAGTACATTTGTTTTTTGTACTCTCATTTTTTTTTTATGTTTACATTTCTATATTCTGGTGGAATAATATAACAAAACGATGATGGAAGGTTGCTTTTACTAAATTAACGTCGCAATATAACAAACATTGTTTTTCTGTTTCTCAATCTTTTCAGCTGTACTTGCCCTGTTTATGAATTTGTTTCTTTTTTTTTTCTTACGTTTCTCTTTCTTTTTTTTTTTTTTTTTTTTTTATGAAGACAAGACGAGACAATGCCAGACTCTCAAATCTTCAAGTTGTTAACCCAGTTCGCACGACCGCACGTCACTGTATATATGCACTAGACCCTGATGTACCTCGTCCTTTTCAGAACAAAAATTCTGAAAAATTCTGAAAAGGGCACTTTATAAAGATTTCTTTTACATTCATCACTGACCATGATATAGAACATGCATATATACTTATCGTCGAATAGTTTTCACGTCAGATGGGTTGAAAAATTTCTCACTGACATTTTAAAATTACTCCGTTATATAAATAGTTATTTTATCAATGACTTTATGCTGCATTGACAAATAATTGATTAATATAAACTGTGAGTTCAATTTTATGAACAAAAAAAATAATATTCTTCCACTTTGCTCTCGTGGAAAAATATTTATTTAAAAATGTGGATAAACATGTATGGTCTATTTACATTTTTTTTGTGCCAAAAATTTGCAACTATTTTTTTTGTTTTTTTCAATATTAATAAACGTATTAATTTTTGCTGCTCAATTTATTTTCTCAATCGATGGCCGACCGGTTAATTAACTTCTGTGTAAGTGTGCAATTGACTTTCAATTGAAAATTTTCATGTTGGATTATTATGAATGAAAGCATAGTTAAAAAAACAGAAACATGAATGGGTTTGTATTGTTTCTAGCATGGATAAAAAATTGGATGAGGATGAAATATTCGCGGTTATTTCAGCCACATGTACCAAACAATATTGTAGAATAGCTCCTCGAAAAATGAGAATATAAGATTTGAATTCATTCTTTTTCTCTCAATTTCGCTATAAAAATCACAATTTCGTTATTATGAATAAAAATAACGCCAAAATGACTATGATGAGAAGTCTTATAATTATCATAACTTTTTTATGTTTCAAAGAAAAAAATAAAAAATAATAGGGTTTATATGACGTAGGTTGGTTATTGCGGTGTTAATTGAATAATTAAATTTTATACGGTTCATTTACATCCCAAATGTACTCAAGCTCATACTTGTTTAATATACATTCCAATGATCTAGAACAGTATATAATAAATATATTTATTTACATATTTCATATCTATAATGCAAAATTAAATGAAAATTCTTCGAAAAAGTATAATAACAATAATAATTGCAATACATAACTCAAACTAATTTACTAATAAATTTTCAAACTGTTATACAAAATAATACATCACCTTTCATTAAAAATTTCTCTGCCTCGAAATATTTATTCGTGAAAGAAAAAAACATAAAAAAAAATTCTTTTTTTTTCCCAAACAAACAATTAAAATTCATCCATAAAATAGTTCTCAGTCTGAATGTTATATGAGCCCTCTTGAAGCTAAATAAAATTCAGCCAGATATGTAGGTTCACCACTTGACCATACATTGAATAAAGAAAAAAAAAAAGAATCATGAGTAGCAACGAGAGTAAAACAAAAATATTTCTCTCCGAATAATTCGGCAGAGTTTTTACAGCGAGTGGTGTATACACACAGGCTTTAAATCCTTATTTGACTTCACTTACACCCGCGAACCTCTCTCAGTCTTTTTATCTTTTTATCCATACTTCAGTAGTATATCAACATATATATTAAACCTACTGTACCACTGTTGGTCGGCAGTGAAACCACGATGAAAAGCCACTTGCACTTCGAGCTCCAAGTCCCGCGTGTTCATTAGTGGTATAAGTTTACTTTTTCGCCCAAGAAGATATATAAACATGTATACATATAACTCTATACGGTAAAAATAACTAAGGAGCAATGCTACCATATAAACATACAAAAGCTCCAGTTGACACAGAACTCTTCATATATTACATGTCTTCCCTTTTTCCGTTGATTACACCAATTCATTACAAACGAAAACAACAAAAATAATAACAAATATTCACAAACAACAAAATGAAACGTAATAAATTAAAAATAATGAAAACAAAAATTCCCGTCATACCTATATAAAAAGTCGAAGGTTGAACGAGAGATACTGTTAGGGTCAAAAAATAACAACCCTATATTTATCTATATGAGTTCAGGCGCCTGCGAAATAAAAATGAAGCAAAAAAAGAAAAAGTAGTAGCATGATATAGAAGATGTAAAAGACATTCGAGGGTGGATTCAAGATTAGTTCAAGGCCTTTAGGGGAAAGCGAAAAAAAAAGAACGTCTCTCGATTATACATACACCATCACATACAGGGTGGGCGTCCCTTCGCTATAGAATAGTCATACATGTAAATATATATATATATATATATATATATATATATATATATACAAACGTATATGTATAGTGGGATGATGAAGCAAAGAAACTGAATAGAAGGGACAAGCGTGCGTGCACACACATAGTAAAGGTGCATGAGAATAGCGATGGAAATGAGCGCAGGGTTGGAAAAACGGGTGGCGGCATCGGCGGCCACTAGTCGAAGGCGTATGACGTCACTCGATAGAGTGTTGCCCAGGTAACGGGAGCGTTGCGGCGTCGGGACGCCATGCGTCGCCACTGATGCTGTCCCCGTAAAAATCAATTTGGACTCTTCTTGGCTAGGTATAACGTTCTGTGTTTGTTGAAGAGACGGTCGAGAGAGAAGCTGCTCTGTCACGGGCGCGCGCGGCACACACGCTCGCGTCCGACTAGCCGGGGATATTTGGTTACAACACCACTGACGCTTATACATACACAAACACTGCCGTTATAAAAAAAAAAAATAAAAAATAATAAAACAAAACAAAAACTCTAATAAAAATTCGTCCCGACGCACACGTCATGCGTCGTCGTTGCCCCTGCATTCGCACTCACATTACATATATACATATTATATTGGGCCAACACTTGAGAGAGCTGAGAGAGTTCGCATTTACTTCTTCTGGTATTTAAGTACTAACAGTCGCGATCTGCTCATCGAGCGTGTGGATTCAGCGCGTCGTACGAATTATTTAAAAACATTTTAAACAAGAGACGATAATTGGTGGACGCGAATTGTTATGCACAAAGATCAAAGAACAACTGAGCGGTGGGAATAAGAGAAAGTAAATAATAGAAAGAGGAAAAAATAATAAATGAAAGCACCGGGTGGAAGATTGAGCGATTGAGAAGGAGAGAGACAGAGAGAGAAGAGAAAAAGCCAAGCAGTCTCGTAGTTGTTTATTTATTATTTTTTTTCTTTTCTCTTTTCATCTCTCGATTCCAACACATTTTACCGGTCTTTGAATTGGACTTTTTATTCCTCTTTTACTTCTGTGTGTCTCATGTCATCGCAGAGGTATATATTGTTATAACAAGCGTATATGTACGTTGATTATCGATAGTAGTAATAAGGGACGAAGATTGCGAGGTAGAAACGAGAGGAGTGAACTGAACTTGCCGGCCACGAGAGGGCGGTCCATCGTGAATAGTGGTGGTAGCGAGGGGGCGCGAACACACTGTATGTGCATGTGTATTTGTTTGTGTAACTGTGTATGTGTAGGTGTGTGTTTGTATATGTGCGGATGCTCACGGGGGTCTTCACTATCTGGCTTTGCGTCAGTGCGATCTCCCACGGGCTCGCGAAAGTATCGCTTTGTTGATGCTTTTTACGTGAAAAATAATATCCGGGTGAAGCTGAGATAAAAGATTGAAATTGTTTCAATTGAATGATGACAGTGAGTGTGGGAGAAAACACGTGAACAATTTTTTCCTTTCACACAGTGTTGAATAATGAATAAATTTTAATTATCAATAATAAATATAAATATTTTTTGTTTTTGTAATTTTACATATTTGTTTTATTTTTTATTTTTCTTTTGGACATGATAAAAATACGGTAATATTAATGTGTGATACTCGCGGGATGTTTTACACACTGTGATTGACGATGTGGAATTGGAAAATTGGATGAGAAAATATGAAAAAAAGAAATAGAGAAGAAGAAATAATAATATTGGATAAATAAATAAGCAATGAAAATGAAAATAAGTGATGAGGAGAATGAAAGAAATGAATTGAGAGTTAGAGACACATATACTGGGTACAAATACACACACACACACACATACAGTTATGTGTGATTTGTTTGAGTATATAGATGTGTGAATCTAAATTTGGCTGGGTCTCGTTTTGAAACAAGTGGGAAGTCATGATGATGATGATGATGACGACGATAATGCCGTTGCTGTTACTGTTGGTGACTGAGAATCCCGTGAAATTTACCTCTGGATTATTGTCATGTGTCATTTTTTTTCACAAAAGACCAAAACAAATTAATAATTAATAAATAATTGACTGTGACAATTGTCTGTAAAATTGTTTGAAGCAACATTTAGAAGAACTACACACAAAAAAAAAAAAGAGAAGAAATTCTCAAGAGATTTGTAATAAAAGCACGATAAAAATGAGAGTATATTAATGATCAAAGGAGTTGGTCGTATGAAGTATTTCCAAGAGGTTTAATGACTGCACCAAAAAAATAAAAAGAAAGATATTAAAAATTCATGCATACATACACACACGTTTATCTTTAATAACACACAAAGCGTGAAAGAACAGTTGGAGACATTTTATTTCAAGTGCTGATTGCAAGTGTTTGAAGAATAAAAAGACACAGGGAAAGAGTGAGCAAAAAATCGGTGTGTGTTCTGTTAAATGTTTTGAAGATTTTAAAGAGGAACAAATAGTAGTAAGCGTTTTCGCGCGCTGGTGATTTTTTATCGATGATGGTGGACGGCACGTTGCTGAAATATGATTGGCCGTTGGTGCCGCGTGTGCAATTGTTCCAATATCAGCAGCAATTATGGTTGATGTACTTGACGTTGACTTTTACCTCGATCAAGAAAAGTAAAATAATCTCCAACAAACGTTGGTGATATTGTTGATATTCGTGCGAATGTGTATATTTTTATTGGACACCTGTTCATTTATTTCTTCAACAACATTAATTTTCAGTACTGTAAAATAAATAAAATGTTAAAACATCATCGATATTATGCCATTAACGGCGTAATTATAAACAAACAAATAAAACAATGGAGACGATTATTTTGTGGATGAGAAAAAATGATTGGAAAATAATTTTGAATAGATAATATAATAAATGTTGAATAAATTATTCAAAACGGTGAGATGATGTGGTGGTGGTCGATCTTTGATCGATTGAGGTTTGTGCGCGCGCATCATTATTGCCCGTGAATTGTTCATCGGATGAGGATTGGATCACGTTACGTGTGTGTATACTCGCATAATCGTTGGTATAATCCCAACGATTGTTTGATTAATATAACTGAGGGAGATTCACAATAAGATTGTGGTGGATTGAAAAGCGTTATTCCACCATCGAATATGGCCTCGGTGGCAGCGTGGCTGCCGTTTGCACGGGCAGCGGCGATCGGTTGGGTACCGATCGCCACACATCCATTACCACCGCCACCAATACCCAAGGACAGGCGTAAAGCCGACGATGAAAAGCTATTGATAAATGTGAGTGGTCGACGTTTTGAAACATGGCGAAATACATTGGAAAAATATCCTGATACATTATTGGGTTCTAATGAACGTGAATTCTTTTATGATGAAGACAGTAGGGAATACTTTTTCGATCGTGATCCTGATATATTTCGCCATATATTAAATTATTATCGTACGGGTAAATTGCATTATCCAAAGCACGAGTGCCTCACAAGTTATGACGAGGAGTTGTCATTCTTTGGTATATTACCAGATGTTATTGGTGATTGTTGTTACGAGGATTATCGTGACAGAAAACGTGAAAATGCTGAAAGACTTATGGATGATAAATTGAGCGAGAGTGGGGATCAAAATTTACAGCAATTAACGGATATGCGTGAAAAAATGTGGCGTGCATTTCAAAATCCACATATATCAACTGCAGCACTTGTATTTTATTATGTTACGGGTTTTTTCATTGCGGTTAGTGTATTGGCAAATGTTGTTGAGACAGTACCGTGTGGTGCACGTCCAGGTAAAGCTGGAACATTATCGTGCGGTGAACGATATAAAATTGTATTCTTTTGCTTGGACACTGCATGTGTTATGATATTCACCGCTGAATATCTTTTGAGGCTATTTGCTGCACCGAGTCGATGTAAATTTGCTCGTTCAGTTATGTCAATAATTGATGTTGTTGCTATTTTACCATATTACATAGGCCTTGGTATTACTGACAACGACGATGTATCCGGGGCCTTTGTTACCCTCAGGGTCTTCCGTGTATTTCGTATATTCAAATTTTCACGTCACTCACAGGGTTTACGTATACTTGGTTATACCCTTAAATCGTGCGCGTCTGAATTGGGTTTTCTTGTATTCTCATTGGCAATGGCAATTATTATATTTGCCACAGTGATGTTTTATGCTGAGAAAAACGTCGAGGGAACCAATTTTACATCGATACCAGCCGCATTTTGGTATACAATTGTCACCATGACCACATTAGGGTGAGTTATTTTCAATTAACCAAATCTATTATTATTAGAACACTATATTGCACGTTTTTATTGCTCTCGTAGTAAAGAATAATGGTAACGAGAACGAGTGAGCACTGGAGCACTTTTCGACACACATTCATATAACTTTCATATTATTTTTCTCTCCCCTATACAGTGGAAAACGAAAGTATACATGATAAAAAATTATTATTCCACTAGAAACAGGAATAAATTGTGTTAATAATTTAAATTTGGATTCAAAGATTTCGTTCGAGATTAAAATAATCTCAATTCGAATCTCTGTCAAAAATAATATGTGGGACATAAAATATCTGATTGGACTATAAATTTTTCATGGCAATGAAAAACGAGCTTGGGAAGTTGGATAAAAAAAAAGATCGATCAATATTATAATATTCCATCTATGTTCAAGAATATTTCATTGTTGATTAAAGATTACTTCATTTTTTTTCTACTCTCAACCGTCTGAAAATTACACAATAGTAGAATAATTAATAAATAAATATATCGTGGAAAACGAAGAAGAAAAAAAACAAGAATTTATACGTTAGTGCTAACTTAATTGACATGATTTCCATTCATAAATATATTTATTTTTCTATATCGCAGTTGAAATTTAAAAATGTATGTCAATGATATTTTTGTACGGTATTTGATATTTATTTTTTCTTCTACCTTTTTCCACCGTATTGACAGCTGACAGTCAAAATTTAAATACTCTCCAGTTTGAAAGTATTCGTCAACCGTTAATGAAGATTAGCTGCAGTAAGGAAAATAAATGAAAAAAACATGTTTATTACATTGAAATGTAAACATTTCGCAGTTGATGCAATATTTGATTGTCTATCCAAATGCTTGAATCAATTGTGAAATTTATTGGGGCATTGTTTTTGACAGTGGATGCAGGTAGTAATTTCCACCCTCGCATTTCCCATATTCTCTCTCGACATATACATATATAAATTTACTACTCATTCTCACCTTGCGTGTATGTCCAGTCCAGTACATGTTCAGATTGTCGGTCACTCTTCCTTCAAACTTTAATCGTAGGATCAACAGGTGCTTCAGGGTGGGTTCTCGTTGGCTTTCTCTGCACCCTTCTACTACCTTTCTCACTCACTCTCTCTCTTTCTCGTTCACTCACTAACGCGTTCTCACCCACTAATCTGTACACAAATAATAATTTTTTTTTACCTTTATCTTTTACCCTGTGAAAAAATTGAAATATTAATGACGAATAGTTCGCATAAGGTTTCAACAAAACAACAAAAATAATCTCATTCCACATGAGAAAATCCTCATATAAGAATCGTAAAAGTTCTCGAAAAGAATTTCAAGTGGAAACAGGCAGTTTGCCCAGAAAAAAAAGGAGATGTCAGTCCAATTAGTCAGTCTTAAAAAATAACATCTAAAAAAACATTTACGTTAAAAATACTAAACGGACAATAAAATTAAACTAACATAAAAAAAAAAAGAACAACAGATAACCACCAACTGCATAGAAAAAAATGCTCATCACATCCGAAAACAATTCTTTAAAACTTTACCTTAAAACCATTCTGCAGAAACAAATCTCACATTAATTCACTACAAGCATGAAAAAAAAACCTCCACCGCCCAAAAATCACATGCCCTCCTTCAAAATACTCGGAGATAATCCCCACATAAAATTCCAATAATCCAATTCTAAACCCAGTACTCTTCTTGCATACAACTCCACAATACCTATTATCTTCCAGAAAGCTAATCCTCTTATCCTACTTTCACTCACCTCATATTTAATTATCACACCACCATATTTAAATATTATCTAACCTCCACCCCCCCAATTTTCCCTTTCATTGTCTTATGTAAAAATCCATCCCAGTTAACAACAACAAAATGTCCCAAACCTTATTTCATATCCGCGCATGTTCACAACAAATAATACAAATACACCAACAGTTCTTCCTATATTATTCTCTATTTACATACAACGCACGGGGCCCCCCAGTGGTGAAATAAATATATAAACATATCCATATGCATTGATGATACACACAAACACGCTCACACACACATACATACATGAATAGACCCACAAGGCATTTTCCATGTCTACTAGTGCATAATACATGGAATCATTGTTATATTATGCTTGCCTGTTACTCGCGCGCAACCGTTCTCTCATACATTATTTAGATATGTACATACACACATGAACACATATATAATATATATATATAAATAATACACCAACATATATATTTGTATATGGATTTGGCAGTGTCATAGACACTAGACACAGAAGACGTATTTTGTGCGAGTCCACATTGGTTTATAGCCGTCTTGTGGTTAACACCGCGTGTTGTTCATCGTCGTTTGTGTGTATATGTCTATACAATGTTTCGTATCGTGTTGGAATGCAACTATTTACGTTTAGACTCTTAAATATATATATATATATATACATATCTACTTGTCTGGCATCGTGGATATACACTACCTCGTGTACACTGTAGACAGGTGTTTATATCTACAGTATGTATGTTGACCTATAAGGGAAGGTGGATATGCGCTGGTTCTCTTGCTGCTACCACTAACACGGCATTGCGGTCACTGGGCTACATGAAGCCAACCCTTCTTTTTCTTTTTCGCAACCCTATCCCCCTTGTATGTATGTGTGAAAATGTGTGTAGTTTTTATTTTGCTTTCTATCACACCTGTGGTCCCCTCACGATGAGATTTTTTTTCCCCAGCATTTTTCTTTTTTCTATTTACATTCGCTATTCTGATATACTTGTGTGTGGGGAGTTTTCTTTTTTTTTTTTCTTTTTTTTTCATTGGATATCACACCCCAAGGGAATCTATCCTTAACCCAGCTTGCGTCCCTTATTTTACTTATATGCGCAATTTTATTTTTATCATCATGTAAATAAAGTTTTAGTTATTTTTAGTCTTTGTTGAGTTTTTTTTTGCGCAGTTTTTTTCTTTTTATTTTTGTTCGTGATATTCTCGTTAGCTCATGTATTATTTATGGGAAAAATGCTGCAGTAAAATGCGACAATTTTAGAATTTAAACGATGCAATGATATTATGTGTGTGTGTGTGTATGTATGGGTGTTTTGAATGTTGTATGTATTGACATGTTTATGTCACACGTTTGATGGTGATCGAATATTCATTGCGGTCACGGTATACATGAAGCTGTCACCATCTGGATCGAAGATATATGTATATTTAATTTATATATATATTTTTTTCGAATGCAACGGTGTGCAATAGACCACAGAGAAATTCTAGTATTTTAGTTTTATTTTATTTTTATTATTTTGATTTTTGAATTAATGGTTACAGCAATTAATTTTCCAAATAAAAATATAGAGGATTTGGATGTGTCGGTGTCATGGGTTCATGATTGAGTTAGTGTATCACGATTGGAAAAGCTTGAAACATTGTGTATTTATTTTTTTATAAGTGAAATATATGCAGGTAGATATAGAGCTTATGTGCAATATTCTGAGCTTCAAGGATGAATTATTGCATCAATTTTTCGCCATTCGCGTACACCCAAACCATTCTAAAAATTTTCCCCCATGTTGTGCTGTCTAGTTTGGACGTATTGTATTTATTATTCTTTTTACTTCATGGTTTTGCCTTTTATTTTGTTGGGCGTTTTTTCTATATATATATTTTTTTATTCATCCTCTTCCATCATACTCCTCACAAACGCCATGAGTGTATAATGACTGAATTCTCTCTCGTGAAATTTTTGCTCTCACACAATTCATAAGGTGATTCGTGGCAAATAAAAAGAATTATGGTATGAGATAAAAAAAAGAAAAAAATATACTGGCTTGGATGAAAGCGAAATATATAAGGCATCGAAAAGGTTGTCTATAGTAGAGGATAGAGGAACGGTACAAAAATCGCTGAAACATTATTCCATGAGAGAGATTATTTTCGCCTCTGATGATTTATGTGAATGGTGAAGATGTAATCAACAGAATAATTTTTTTATTTGTGCTCACTTCAACAAAAAACTACTACCTCTCGCGAATTTTTTCCGCTTCGTGTATTTCATATTTTCATGTTTCTCTTTGTATATATCGTATACGTTTCATCATTTATATTTTATGATTTATTTTTATTTATACTTTCCGGCGACGTTAATGTTTCCATAAACTAGCAAACGAATAATTATACCACAAATGTAATTATCGAGACGTGTGTGTTTAACACATTTCACTGTGTTAATAGAAGGAAAAATATTGCAAGAAATATTTATTCATTAAATTGACTATATTTTTGTGAACGTTCCATGACATTCAAAAAAAAAAATTAGATAAAAAGTAAAAGACATAAATGAATAAAGAGGAAATAAATGAAAAATTCATAACACTTCTTTTCTCTTGCATCAACATTATTCTAATGAATTAATTAATGTACGTACAATTACATTTTTTTCATTAAAACTTATTCAACATTCATCCATTCTGTAGTATTAATTATATTAATATAATCATTTTTACCTTCAGTATTTTCACATTATCCTGAAAGTAAATTATAATATATAAGCATACATTAATTTCAAATTTAAATGCATTCATAAGTCCATCGCATACATATATACATCAATATATATGTACACACGTTGTGATGAATACGAGCAGTAGGTCATTTTGAAAATAGCTTTAGGTATCCATACTCAAGGGCATAAAAAATAAATCATTTGGTTCCACGATTCTATTTTTTCCACAAATATTCCACCGTTATTTTAATACAATTGTCACTCAAACTTATAAATATTCAGATGAAAATAAAAAAAAAAGAAAAATATTTGTAAATACCAAAGACTCTATACAAGAATATTTGAATCTGGTTCTCAATTGTATTTATGATTTTTATTCTCGATCATAATCGATATCTTGAGATTCAGGAGGTCATGAGGGAACAATTTTGATTATCTAGTTTTAGTGTATAACCAGAAGTGTCGTTATATCGATATTATAAGGGGTCTACAATGAAATGACAAAGCAAACTTTGGATTATAGTGTTCAAACATAATATATACATATAGATATATATGTATACGAATATGTATATGAAACTGACGGTTAATGGTTTGGTCCTTGGGTTAATAGCACCCACGTGAGAACAGCGCAAATGAGCGTGGTGATTATATCACACCCCATGTGATTCCGGTCAGCAGCCCTCCGATATAAATTTCATAGCTCTATATATTATATTTCAATATATTATCATCGTTATTTTGATCTTACACGCAACTACATTTTTTAGTAATAAAATATTGAACACTGGGTTTTAATTGGGTTATAACTAATGAAAATATATATACTGGAGCATGGATACTTCTATTTATAGAGTACAATTAATTTTCAACAAATTTATTTTGATTGCTCGGTCGATTTAAAATTACAAAGGATTTGGCTTAATTTTTGTTTGTTTTGTTTTGTTTCAACGGCTGTTTATGAACTACCTTTTCGATGTTGAAATGGTCTGAAATTATAGTCCTGTTTCCTCTCTAATTTAACAACTGGAGTTTGAATTTTATTTTGTTTAATGGATATTTACTGTATATTTCGTGGGTTTAAAATAGTATATAAAGATAAAATTTAGAGTAGTTTCAACACGCAGAACTATAATTCTTGTGTTTATGAAAAAAGTATTGATTGGAACATTTTTATTTATTATTCCACAAGAAAATGATTCAAAACTGACTGCAAATTTTTTTCTATTATTAATAACTAAGAATATTACAAACATCATATAGAAAAGAAAATTCATTTCAATGACCAAGTCATAGAATATATTTGAATTTGCAGTAAAAAATTAAATAATTAAGTGTAAAGAACTAAAGAAATTGTATTGAATAATTTGGCTATCGAACACAACGTGTTCAATCCTGTTGATCGATATTATGTTGAAATAGAACAGTGAATCGATTTACCATATCGATAAGATCGTATCATGTCAATATCATTGTGTCTGTGGAATCCATGAAAGACATATTGATATTCTACTGCAGTATCGTTGATAATTGATAGCCAATGAGAATAAACCATAGGACAGTATCTGGTCAGTGGTGCGATTAATTTGTGAATTGACCTCATTAAAGCTTTGCCAAGGTGTCGCAGATATTTATTATTATCCCCTACTCCCTTTTGTTATTTTTTTCTCTAAAAATGTATTTCCTATATCTACAATATCGAAAGTACTCTCATAGTTATAAAAACGTGCACACGTGAACCTCACCTGGTTAAAATAATAGTACACATCCATCTGCATACATACCATATTCATTAATTATAATGAAAGATAATTACATTTTGTGGCTATTGTTATCAGTATCCACAATTAATTAATACGATTGAATTGAAATGTAATATCCATTTCAGGAATAGAGAGATTACTGTTTTCATAATGACAAAATTTACGCGAATATTATCAAAGCATTATTGCAATAATTGATGATTGATGATTCAGAATGTGGTTTTGTATTTGTGGTCACGTATACAGAATAATTTATTACCATAAATTTTGTTGATATAAAAAAAAAAAAAAAAAATTGTGAATGGTTGCAGGTACTGTATTCTTTTTATTCTTTTTATGGTTGTGGCAGACACGTGTCGGTGTCAGTTAATGTTGTGATTATTTACACTAAAGGTGTGGTTAGTTTCCCTGTAGGAAGAATCGAACGCGAACTTTTTTAACATTTACCGTTCTCGTTAACTATCGATTTTGCGTCAAGTTAACGGGGAAAAACCGGGTCGAATGGTTTGAGGTGGTTGGAATTTTTTTTTTTTCCCCCTCTATTTCATTATTGTTATAATAATAATAATAATTATTATTATTATTTCATATTTTTTTTAATCACGTGTTCTTTCTTCATATTCTTGTGCTATTTGGTTGAAGGAGAATAAAAAACCCTCAGGCGTGTCGTGATTTCTATGCTTACTTCAATGTATTCGAAGAATAAGTAAAGAGAAGGAAAATAATATGAAATAAAATTGAAACGACAAATTGAAGTAGCAGCTTGTTTCTCTTTTAACCATTTAAATTGTTTCAATTTTTATTTTTCAATCTTTATTCCAATGGTAATATTTATTTTCCAATAGAATTGAATTTCATAGCTGCATTGAAACCTGTTGCGTAAATTTACGTTGAATAATTAATTCAAATGACTGAGATGTAATTGAATTATGTGAATTAGTTTTTTTTTTGTTTTGACCCATTGTTTGTTTGGTAAATATATATATATATAAATATATACATATATATTTTTTTATGGACTGTGGGAGAAATTATATCTCATAGGGTTCTCAAACTTTCAGAATAAACATATCTATTTATATGTATAGAGTTATATACAAGATTGGTACAAGCAAAACATTTTCATTACATCGTCGAATCCGATCTCTTAGCTTTTGTCCATGGGTCGTACAAATCCTTGGACATAAAATCATAGAGAAGGCGACGAGAAGTGAGCGAGTAAAAGTACTTGGTAAAGGAGGATTCATTTCATTTTTTGACATCCAATTTTTTTTTCTTCTTTTTTTCCCCATCACATTTACTCTACCAAGCCAAAAATAACTCTCATATATTTTTTTTTATGTTAGTCATAAAAAAAGGAACTTTTACGTTGAAAATGTTTGCGTGTTTTTTTTTTTTCTTTTTTTCCATTCTTCCTTGTATTACTTTTTATATTTTTTTTTTATATGCTCTCTGATCATTCTCGTTCAATTTCAATTTCGATTATATTCTCGATGCAATGTTGACAAGTGAATTTGTGGCTGATAATCTTTACGTTCAAAAATAATTCCACCCTCAGTTGCATTTGCATGAAATTCAATATTTTATAATCATTTCACGAATCAGCAACGAATTCTTGCTAACGTACGCAGTTTATTTCATTCGATACCGGAAGAATTGACTGGAAAATTTATTACGTCCGGTTTAGTTTCGATCTCCGGTATATACGAGATGTTAGATTATTTCATCAGCTATATAACGTGCACCTGGTACATTTTTTTGATCCTACCACGTTTTTTTTTTTTCATTTAGAAAAAAAAAATACCAGTAAATAAATAAATGAAATTGATGATAGACATTTTTACAATCGGATTATCGTAAACTGTGTACACATACTCTCACTCATATTTATCTTCTGCCTCTGGTTGGTTATAACATTGGTATTTTTATTAATACTTTCTAGTTTTTTTCCTATTTTTTTCTAGATATGTAAAAAAAAGTTTTGTGATGCGTGAAACAAATAAAATTATAATATACTGTAGCAATAACTTTGTGAAAGGTTGGCAACAACTCGTAGTTATTTTTCCCTATTTTTTGATGATGGAATACATTTATCATTCTACAGAATATAACAACTATGAATTGTTGTGAATGGTAGATAGCCTGAGCCGGGAAGCTTAAATTTAATGTATATATGTATATATTACACGGATATCTATCTATATACAATATAAACTTCAAGGTTGTAGTACATTGGCTGTTGACAGATTCATGTCGACACTAATGGAATTGGTATATAGTTATACGGTTTTGCTTGTAACAATTCCAACAAATCTTCACAGAAGTCGTGATTTCAAACGATTATGATAATTATCTGTGATTAAATTTTCATAGTTATATCTTACTGTATCTATTAGAATTATTAAATTCAATTGATTACAATTTGAGAGAAGTTATTATAAATTTTCATGTTTACAATGATTTGAATTGTATTTAATTGATATACAATATTATGATGGAATATGTATACTTTGAGATGTAATTTGTAATATATTGTGATTTATATGAAATTGTTTAGTTATTTTTTTCATTTGTTAATATTTCACATTAAATTTGAGAATTTAGAATTTGTAAAATGGATAAGAATCAGGATTTTATGTATAATAATAAAATTATTATGCAGTGTTTGCTCATAATAATTCTCCTGAAATTTATAATATAAAAAATATAAATTATAATTTTATTCACTTAAATTATAATATCGATTGATACATTTATCAATTCTGTAGATTTTCGGGAAATTATAAGTGTTAAAAATTCACTAAGCGATTTGTAATTTTTTCGTTGTACTGTCTAATAAATATTAGTACAAGAGCACTTTATTTTCTTTGTGTAAAAAAATTGATCACTAAAATATTTCCACATATAATTTCGACTATGTTCACTAAACATAAATTTTCTATCGAAGTTTATGAAACAGAACAATTCATTCACCTGCATTTTACAATATACTTTGTTCTCCATAGGAATATCTATAAATACATGTCAAAGAAATTTTCTCGAATATGTTTCGTATAAAATTATACAGTCTCGACAGAATCGATATCATCAATGGCTTTTAGCATAAATTACATCGTGAATTTTATCCAGTATCATCCCATAAAATATAATTAATCACATAATTGGACATACAATTATTTAATCTAATAAAAATTACCTGAATAATTATTCCTGTACAATGTTATATACATTTATTTTATTAAACTTTCACATTTCTTCAATTTAATATCTTTGCAGTGTGATTATTCAGGTGATATAAATTTTTGTTATAATTCTCCAATTATTATTTCTACATTAATGTAAATAATAAATATTCACTGATACTTATTTTATCCAATTTTTATCATGATAGAATATTGCAGGATGTGCAAAAGATATGATTGAAGTGTGGGGAAAAAAAGATGCTGGTTAGAACACTCGTAGGAAAAAGGGATTGTCCCATGAGTTCAATCATTTCTCACCCTTCAGAATGGTTGTAGGTCGTTTACTCTGGATTCTCCCTATTACACATATATTTACACACATACTATGGCACAAATACTGACATAAACTTCGCTGTGTGACCTCTCACAGCAGCTCACTCAATGTGTACCTATCGATCTGTAGTTTGGTTCAGTTACAAAGGAACACTCATGGGTGTGGAGTTGTAGAGTTTCAATGAAATTTCTCAGTTTGAACTTCACTTAGGTATTCTATTTGCCTATTATTAGAGCTACTATAATATTCGGCATAATTCCTGACATGTTTCTGTGTAATAGAAACCGCAGGAATATTCTGAATAATAAACTTCTATTCAGTTTATTATTCAGAATATTAACTAAATACAATATAATAATAAATGCAAAATTAATGATTAGAAATTGGTTGTACAAGAAAATTTAAATGTTGGATTTAATATTGACTGTAATAATAAATATAAAAATTATCACAAAGGTTTTATAAGACTGTGGTAGATTAGTGGGGATATAAACTTAGATAAAGCAACGCTCCAGGTGGTGCGATAAGAGACACCCTTTATTCCAACTCAAAAAGTTTTTTAATAAACCTAGCGCACGGTTGAAAAAAGTCGTGACTTAAAGATAAAAAATAATACTGAAAATAATGAAAGAAGAAGAAGAAAGGGTTCAGAAAAATAATAATTAATGTCTTTTAAATCTGCGAAACATTGAGGAGTTTCTTTATTTTTTTATTTTAGGATATCACACACCATCACCTGTTTTTAATTCTCCATTTTTCACGTTTATATTATTATGTTTTTTCGTAATTGTACACTGATTTTTAAGCCTCGGGAATTGAGGACTGTTTCAAATCCACTAAGATGATTCAATGCTTCAAATAGTGTAATAAATAATTCAACTGCCGGAAAAGCAATATTTTTTTATGGGATAAATGGAATTATGACTACTTTATAGTGAGAACCAATCTAAAAATATTTTCAAAAGTGATTCTCATGTTGTTGAAAACGAACCGAGTTTAAATTTGGAAGAAAAAAATAGCGAATCTTATACAGCCAATTATAATTCAAAACAATTAGTTGGAATTGCCAAAAAGATATTTATTCAAGGTGAAATTTCAAATATATATACACAATTCAACACTCTACCCATCATCAGTAGTTCCTAAAGACAAGATACATAAAGAAAAATATTTATTACAAACTGGTATAACGTTGAAAAAAAAATTTTTCCTCCATGCTAAAATTATCACATAAATATTCTCTTTTTTTGCTCCATTGATCCAACACTGACGAAATTTTTGATAATTTCTGTTATAGTGAATTTAAATGACAAGACACGGCACGCGACGGATCTTCATTTTGGCAATGGTCCAATGTGTAGTATCCGTCACCGGAAGTGAATGTTTGAATAGACAAAGAAAAGAGAAGAAGAAATAGTGAGAAAGAATGAGAGTGAGTGACTGAGTAAGAGGGATGTGAAAGCACGCCATTCTCAGATTTCTCTGCTATGTATAGGTTGCATATGTATATACATAGGTACAGAAACCTAATATATATGTACATTGTACACATACATTCATTTATATATATATATATAATTTTTTTTTTTACGCTCTCAGGAACTATCAGTTTTATCGCTGAGAAATTTCTCCTACATCTGTCTCGCGCCATGGGTCCAACCCTTCAAGTTTGCCAATTGATGGTCCCGACACGACCCTTTATCTTCATCACTTATAACTTTTCTCCCTTTATTTATATATATATATATATGCGTGTGTGTGTGTGTAGGGTCTTTTATTCCTTGAAATCGTTCACGATTCCAAAACGTGGCGCAAAACAACGACTTGTTATTGGATTCCAAGTAGCAGTAACTCTTTCTTTATTTTTTTTTTTCATCCCCTACAGAAAATATTTCTCTGAATCTGACAATGAATTATGATGTCGAAACGCATCGATAACTTCCAATTGGATATTCTTTTTTATTTTCATAGTTGTAATATAGTGCGAAAATAATTGAAAACAATATGAGTGTAATTGATCATCAGTATTATTGAACATGGTGAGGTTTTTTTTTTTTAACATTATTTTTTTATTGTACTTATGGTGGTGGAAAGGGATGGGGTTGAACCCGGGGGGGGGGGGGGGGGGGGGATGCTCCAGAGAAACTATAAAAATTTGAAGAATTGTTAATTTATCTTCGAAAAATAATATTTTACAAATACATTATTATAATATTCTAAAGAATCAAGAATACAGTTCTATATTTCATTGTGATTTGTTTTCACGATATCAATTCAATTAATTGAATAATTAATACAAATAAAAAAATAACTTGTCGTAATAAATAATATTTCATTTGATTTGGAAGGCAATACCCATCTTGTTCTACATTTAAAAAATTTCTAACTTATCCGAATTGCATATAATTTATATATCTATCCATTGAATTTGTATCTTAGCCAGAAACAAAAATTCTATACGACTTGTAAACGTTCAACTTCTTTAGCGAGTCCGGTTTGTTCAGCACTTCAAACATTTATATTAAACATAATAGAAAAATAGAAGAAATTTTTTTATTGACTTTCTATTTATAGGATAAACGATCATACATATACATGCTCAATCACTTTGACCTTTTTCCTACATAATCTAAAACGATCACATAGAGTTATCTTGTTCTATATTAAATATCTATACATCACTTCATTGAACGTTGTCACCTTTTTACATTGTTATATATACAAAGCTTATCGGTTGAATTAATGTGTGGTATTAATTATAAATTTCATGATAAATTTGACAAAGAGAATAATAAATAGATAGATTAACTACAACAGAAGGTATATTTATTTACCTAAACTATTCAAAAACAAACATCTAACTATTTGTAATAAATTAATTAAACCCTGATTTGTAGGGTTCATTTTGATGGGTATATCCTTGGGTCGCTGTACCAACAGCTCGACGATGTGATGCTCTGGCGTCTTTCCAGAAAATTCTCTGCACACTATTCCATTGGATACCAAAGCTACTTTTTCTCTTTTACTCTCTTCCACTCTTTGCCTATCGATAGCCACGAAATCAATCCACCCGCTGGGTTCTTCGATTACTCTTTCATTTTTTTTTTTTCCATGTATTTTTTTTTTTCTTCTCTTTCCCTCTGTTCGAATTACATTTTATTCGTCTCTGTGTGTGTGTGTGTGTGTCTTTTTTCTGCGCCTTCCCTTCTCATTTAATTGGATAACGTTCGAATGTTCTTGTCATTTATTCGTTTTTCTTTTTTGTTAATGGCCAAATTCTTGGCTTGAATATTGATTAAAATTGAGGAAAAAAATCTGTTTTTATTCGTGTAAATATTATTTTCATTTTTCATACTTTTTATTATAATGAATTATACAAGTGCTAAGTTGTATTTATACACTTTATTCAACATCTCAAAGTTAAAGCAGCTACTTTACAAGTATACATGTGCATATATATATGTATATTTGAATAATTTTCAACCGTGGAACATTTTGGTACTGCTTTTACTCTCCATCTGCTTACATAAATACTGGAAACTGAAGTTTGTATGTTATTTGCAGTGTAGCAGTGAGTCTTTTGGCGGCTTGAAAAGTGGTTGTTTCAGAAGTGAAATTGCATATATATTCATACACATTAATATTTATTTAATGTAAAAATTATTTATGTCAATAATTAATTCACAGTTATTTCTCACAGTCGTTGCTTTTTCTTCTCTTTTTTTATTTATTTATTTATTTATTTTTTATTTCTTTCGACGCCCTACAAAGGGCGTTCACTACGATAAGAAATGTGTGGAAATATTTATTGGTCTAACGACAGATTTCATCAGGAACAAATTGACGTGGGTGTTTTTTTTTTTTTATTCTTTTTCTTTTTTGGGTGAATGATCTCTAGATATTGTCACTCAATTGAACAGGCCAAGATCGAAGATGAAAGCGAGGGTTGTATGTGTATTTGTGTGTGCAGTGATAAAAGTACATCAGCAAAGCGCCACGTATACTACTTTTATATGGCTCTTGAATTCGCTATGCGTGTCAGTCATCAAAATCGATAGCGAGTATAGTAGCACTCGTATCTCTTTATCGCCCTCGTTTTTTTTTTCTGCACTTTTTTCCCTTTTCTCTCCGTTTTTTTTTTTTTTTTCTTTATGAGAGCAAGTCCTCGAGGTGACGAGGGAAATTATCTGCGTAATGGCGTACCATTCGTCGTAATGGTTGGTATGTGTGACCTTTTTTTCTCGTATAATTTTTATTTCTATTTCGTATTCGGGGGGTTTTTTTTTTTTTCCTTTTTTTTTCTTCTATTGTTCATACATTCACGTATTTTATTTGTAAAATCACTCGTTGATTGTTAAATTTTTGTGCATTCATGTCTATGTGATTTAGACTTATTGATTTTTAGTGGTGGAAATTTTCTCCATTTTTGTTATGGTATTGATGTAGTTTTGTTGCGCAGCTGCGTATATTTATGGGTGTATAAAAAAGGACGGTTTATATCAACCCATCAAATTATTTAGTTGTTAATTGTGACTAGCATTCTGATGAGTTTGAAAATATGCAAGAGTTTATTAAATATTTTTTGGTACATTTAATAGAAATTAAAGTTGATCCTTTTTTGATGGTGAATTTAATTCGTTTGAGATCCTTATATTTGAAACACTTTTTTTTTTCACATGATTAATTTATGTGAATTCTTTTTTATTTCAATGTTCAATTTTTTAATGTTTTTGAGAGTTTATTAAATGTATTTTGTGTTAATTTTTGAAAGTGAGAAGTAATTTAAATATGAGAATTAATGTAGTGAAACTCTGTACATCATTATTCATAAAAATATTCAATTTATCACTGCTTATTATTTAATTATGCTATAATACGCTATAGTTAATATAAGAACTTGGTACCATAGAATGTATTTAATTTCCCATGCACTTGTGTTTTATAGCGTAATTTTTAATTAAGTTGAACTCGTAGAATTGGTGAATAATCTCCTCTCAAATTTTTCTTCACATAAGAATTTGTTAGAGAAAGATTTTGTTAATAATTTTAATTTATTTCCAATATTTCTCCTATCGATATATGAAAATCACTCATGAAAATATATATTTGATAAAAGTGATACTTTATTTTTTCCATTAACGATAATTTTCCTTTCGACTTTCACAGTCTTACTTTAAATATATATATATTTTTTTTTTATCGTCATTGTCACTCTTTTATATTGACTTTTTTCTTTGCACTTCTTTTCACCTCTGTGCTTGTCTTCATTTTATTGTCCTTGGGGTTAATGACGTGTATAAAATTACACCTCGTTTCTTGCTCAATGTAACTTTATGGGAGCTAACTATAGAGGAAAAAAAAAACGTGTCTGTGTGCTGTAAAAAAAAAAAGATAAGATAAAAGATAATGTGTGTATGTAGATGATATGATAGCAATAATTGCTTGATTACTTTGTGAAAGTCATCATGAATATTGTCACACTGTGAATAAATTCACTCCACGTGATTTACGTTATTCATTCAAATTTTCTTAAATGTCCAATTTTTGATAACCATTACAAAAATAACCTTATACAAAAATAACTGTATATATATAATTATTGTTTGGGTATTTTACACCTCTAAGTGTGTTAAAAATGAAAACAATACTTGAAGATAGAGAATAATGTGTGTTAAAGTTATACACTACAATTGGTAATGTATCCGAAGACTTTTTCACCTCACTTGGACATTTTACTTCAACATTAATTAACGCATGTCAACAGCATTCATTTATTTACATAAATTAATTCAAAAAAGAGTAGCTAATTAGTGATTGAATAAATTTCCACGTAGTCACTGCAATGAAAAGATGAAAGAGGAAAAAAAATTCAATATTAAATGAGTACAAAAATAGATTTGACTTTGTATTAATTAAATTACCAAGTCCATAATTTTTACAAACTTTTTTCTTATTACTGCAAATTTTTTTTTTTTTTATATATCAAACATCTGTCATCGCAGTATTCTATTTTTTTTTTCTTTCTCCTCAATCTGCAGAAGAATAGGAATTAATATATAGTATATACTATACAGCAATATGGTAATGAGCAAAGTGAAGTTTTGTGCGGATTTTAAATGATCATAATATTTTCTCGTACAAAATTTTTCAATTATCATGAAAAATATATATATATATATATATATTCACTGTACACTCGGTGTAATTATCTCATTCACAAAATGCATTTCTCATCAGGATATATATATTTGCGAGTGTGTTTGTATAAACCGAGAGCTACATATCCTGTGTTATATAATACATTCTCAATTATATTTCCAATTTTGTGAATTGCGTGGCATTGAAAACGTTTAATTCAGTTGGTGTATATATTTATTCGCAAATATGCTATTGTTTTGGATAACAATGGGTGCAATATTCATGAGTTTTGATGTTGACGTTGATTATATTAATGATGAGAATTAATTTTCGGCACATTCATGAGGGAGTTTATCATTGTTATGTTTGAAAATTAATTTTTCTCTCTTATTACAATTTTTACTGTCATTCTGTTGACTAAAAATATTCTTAATATAATTTACATATATATCTACACTCTCTAATATTAATTAAAGTGCATTTGTCGAAGTTTTTATTGTGAAATATTAAAAATTTATAAATTTATTGAGTGGTTATTTCTTTGGTGGAGACGACAGGATTTTACTCAGCGAAATTCCGTTAAAATCTTGTTTGATTTCAAGTAGAATAATTATTCTCTTCAACTTTGAAGATTTTAGTTGAAGTACTTTTGTCAGTATCTAAAACTTGGTGGATATATATACTGTACTATATTGAATATTTTAATAATTATGATGACACTGGGTGCATGCTACTGCATATCACACAAATGATAATTGAATTATTTATAATATTTATCTACGAAGATAGAATTATAATTATCTTCGGAATCTTTGGTCTGGTATAATTAAATGTTGAGTGTATTTCTACTTTGGTATTCTTTTCTTCAACAAAATTTCGATTAACTATATTCGATGCAATTTATGACGTTATAAATTCGAAGTCGATCATTTTATTTTATGATGAAGGTAAAAATTTAGTAATAATTATTTTTACATGCCAAGAGTATTGATTAAATACATTGTAATTAATTCGTAACTTTCGTACGTTATCGATGCAGTGCCACATAACTCTCATATTCTACAACTTTATTATCTTCAACCAAAAAAATCATAGAAAAATAAACCAAAATATCAAGCTGTATTTTACTTTTAACATTGACAATTCTCTTTAATTTAATATCACTAAATATATATATATATCAATAGGTTAAATGTATCTGAAACAAATCAACATTGGTAAATTTGGCGACGACCAATCTTTTCATTTTATCACTTGACATCGTTGGTTAAAAGTAATAGCTATCACCTGTCTGTCTCGCATCAAACGACAACTGTTTGTATTGCTAAATCTATTGGCCAGGTGTTTACTGATCCTGCCAATTTCTTTTTCTTCCACATGCAGTAGCATTAATAAATATTTCTAGATAGTTTATTTTTCATTTTATCTTTGTAGCAGATCGATGGTAGAAAAGATTTGCAATATTGGAATATTTTCCAATTCTATTGCGATTTAAAGCTCGGCGATTTATATATATATATATACTTCGGGAAATAGAAATAAAAGGAAAATCACGTATATATAGTTTATGAAAATTCCAATACATTTTGACAGTTACATTCATTTATTTGTATTCGAACATGTCATGACAAGATTGATCGACATCTAAAGAACTATTGCGTGTTGGATATCGATCTCTTATAGTAAATAAATTCGATATGTATGTGTATGGTAAATCGATTGTCGTATCATTTTACTAGTGAAATATTGAGATTGGAGATGCGAACTGTATAGAGATGAGGTATAGGGAGTGAGAAAGAATGAAAAAGGACGTGGAGAGAATACTCTCGGGTGGAATTAGGTCACTCTACGAAATATACAACATTGTGTACCACAGGGCTTACGATGTGACGTCGATAGAGTTTCTCGTCCTGTCGTTCATTCAGTAAACTTTTAAAGTACACCAAAAAGTCATTGTCATTGGTGCTTCAACTCGTATTCATTACGCTACAAATTTTCGTTTCATCTTCTATTTCACGCAATATGCTGTAGCGTTATGGTTGAACTAGTATATACGATTAATTAATTCATTCAATTGTATTATTTTTTATGTATTGTGCAGTAACAAGAGAAAATTAAAAATTATTGTTTGGGCTTTGCTTTTAATTCTGTTCGTGTCGATTGTAAAAAATGTTGTCACTCAATGGTGGAGGATAAATTAGAAAATATAGAGAGAATAAGTGGATGAGTATATTATTGATTTCATTAAAGCTGAATTTGGTAATTGAACTGAATAAATACTTGTGTCAATTTTATTTAATATTAATTAACATCAATGAATAATGGGCACCATTTTGTGATTGTTCAGTGGTGTTATAAAATCCAGTACGTCACAAGCAGGATAAAAAGGAAATATGAATACGTGTAATGTACTGGAAAAAGAAAATCTGCACTCGACTTTTCATTTATTCGTTGTTAATTACATTCACCTGGTGATGTTTAATGGAAATAAATAATATTCTGTAAATATACATTGAGTAAAAACTCTTGAATTAAATTTATTTATTGTCCAACTGACACAGAAACATGTGTGAATAACCCCAATTCAAAATAACTAGATGAGTAGTGTTCTTTTAATTTTTTATAAAATAAAAACTATCAGTCTTTATCATCCGATTGGCTTTTTTCCGAGTTGCGTGATGCCACCAATAATAAATCCTGGCATCATTTTTGTGTGATATTTTTGCCATCACTTTTAACATCAAGAATTATTGATTCCCTCAAACTCAAAAGATAAATTTAAATCAAATTATAAAATGTATCTTTAATAAAAAATTTATTTGTTTCTATTCAAGTTATTATTGACCAAAGTTTATTTTAGTTTCAAATAAAAATCAAATAATTATCAATCAATTAATATAATATCTTTAGATATAAATTAAATTGGCAAATATTACTGTTATTGCTTCTTTATTCTTGCATATAATCTAGTTAATGTGAGAAACGATAATAGAGATTGGTTATAACACTTGTAGTGAACCACCTACGCAAAAAAAAAGACGTTGATGTAGTTGTGGGAGGCCACAAATTTTATTTCTAGACAAGTTTGCAATAGGAGCAACACCCGCTGTGTCGATTCGTGTTCTCTGTACTAATATCTATGAAAGTGTGAAGAATAGAAAAAAAAAAAAAAAAGAATTAAAGTGGTGCGTGTGAGGTAAAGTGGTAAAACGTGAGTGAGAGCAAAAATGAAAAATCACAGAGAGTGATGAGGACACGTGAACGTTCGCTTTTAATAGTTCGTAATGCAACTTCTCGTCTCCCTCCCATTCTTTTTTTTTTTTTTCCCCCCTCAACTATCTCACTGAGCTTAATACTTACCTGGTGTCAACTGTTGCCAGAAAATTTGTAAACTCATATGTTCACTTCAAATAAGTGAGTAAACGAAATTAATGTTTCACCTCCACATTTGTCATTTTTCTTTTATGACAATGTGAAAAAAATTTATCGGTGGATAAATTATCCATTTTTGCAAGCTCATCTGACCTTTTTATTATTTCATATTTTAAAATGAATATTGATGTGGCTCTTAGATTCATTGTTCAATTTTTATATACCAAGAGCTTTTAGCGAAATTACAGAATCAATTACAGCTTCGCAGACGAGAAAGAATACAAGAACTTTCACGAATTTATTTTCACCTCTATTATTTTTTGCCCCATCAAAAATTTATAATTGCTTGTATCAATAAATTTTTATTATATCAATAACACTCGTGCGTGTGAATGTATACACGATTAAAATAGCTCACTAAATGATTCTGAATTGTATATTATTAGGAATGTGAAATAAAGCTTTGTATATATACACTTAAAAAAAAATATACATGTATAACAAACGTTCGTTGCAGTCTGTCTGGTATCGTGACGTCTTTCTTTACTGCATTCTCTCTCTATTCACTTCTCCCAGCTCAATGTCTGTGACACGCATATGTACACACCCATATATATATTTATACATCTAGACTGCACAGTGCCACGCGTCTTTTCAAAGCACATTTTCTCTCTCATTCCTTCACGTAGGGTGGATATTTGTGGCGTATCGAGCCGTGCTTTTCTAAATATAATTTTCTAATCCGGCGTACTTTCTGGCCTCTTCTCACTTCGCCTCACGGATATATATTCTCTCACCTTCCTCAACTGTCGTATGTATACTCTCAACAATTCATCTGTCTCCATGGGTTTGCAATTTAACAGTATTTTTAATGCACTGCTCGAAACTGTAGGAAAATAAAAAAATACAAGTAGATAGAAAAGAACTAGAAATGAATGAATAAATAAATAAATAGTATATTCATTGAGGTCAAATGTCAGTTGCCAAATGTCTTCTCGTACATTTTCCATGACCTTGCTACATGTAATACAACATCAAGGTCTTTGTTCTCAATTGTTATTTCTTATTTTATATTTCATTGAATTAATTTAGTGGAAATGGCGAAAAAAAAAAAAAATGGTACGTGTGCTGTAACGAACTGAGAGAGTGTGGTAAAAATAAAGAAACAAACATTTAATAGTGAAGATACATTTATATATATATATATATTCAAAGAGTGCAAATGAGAGTTAAATCGTCCACTAATAATTGACACAAAGCGGCTTAGTAGTGAGCTGGGTCCAGGATTATTATTTTTTTTTTTTTGCTATTATCTTTTCATTTTTGCACAAGCTCGTAATTTCTCATCGTTGTTCGCACCCTCACTTTATTGGTATATATATATATATATATTCTTTTCATTCTTTCCCTAACTGACAATACTTTTCCATTCATCTAGAATACACAGACACATACGCATACAATCCCCCTTCTCACAATATATATATTAGAAATCGCACACGTTTCAATGTTTCTCTTACTTTTTTTTTTTCCCTCCCCCCGGTCAACGAGACGTGATCACAAGGTCATAGTTGTGGTGAGGGAAAAGTGTCAAAGCGTATTTTTGTTCTTCTCTATATATTGTAGAAAACTGATGTCAAGAGAATGCGAAAGGCAAGGGGGGGGGGGGGGGGGGGTAGTGTGTGAAAAAGAGTAAATAATAACAAAACCCCAACAAAGTCCACGTTTTTTTTGTTATTTTTTGTTTCTTTTTCCAACTGTATCACACTTTACTTTGAGTTTGACTTGACAAAAATTGGGAGCACCACATAAGAAGAAATTTGACTTCAACATTCTGTGCTACATTTTTCCTTCTTCACTTTCATCCCCACAATTATTATTCAAACTCATCGATGATCACAAAATATTTATTGAATGAATATTTTGTATAATTATTTGTGACCTTGGTAAAATGTTCATTGCCCTTGTCGATAACATTATGCTCGTTCTTCCGTGTTTACCATGTCGTTAAATATGTTTGTATAACAAGATGGACAAAGGGTTCAATATCTTTGTGTGGTGTTGCGTGCATAATCTACCTGGCACTCACTCAATGATATTATTATTACGAACTGGAGCGACGCAATAGAGCTTTTATGTGTGTTTGCGTGTTGAGCACAAGGGATAAACTCATGAGAGCGCGAAGATGATGAAGTGCACTAACGTCAAGTTTTGTATTTATATATATATATTTAAATATATGTATATACAAATATACTTGGCTTCAATTTCAACTGTGTAACGACATGTCGTATACTGAAGGTTTGTAAATAAATGCTTTGCTCTCTAGTTGGAGATATGTGGAAAAGCACTCGTGCAGTATAAACGCACTGAAATGTGTGGGACATAAATCTAATGGTTTATTTAATGAGCACGCTGAGTAATTAATAAATATATATATATATATATGGGTGAACAGAGAGGAGAAAATAAAAAAAATAAAAAAAGAATGAATAAAATAACATTTTATATAACAGTTTATACATTTTTTTGTATTACAGAGGAAATAAAATTTTGGCAAGCATTAAACTTGTTTAGTCATTTTCATCATATTGATAAATTATATATTACACTTTAAAAAAAAAATATTATTCACACAATTATGTGAAGTGTTGATAAAGATATTTGAATTAGCAATATACATTTATTGTGGGATTAGAAAGTTATATTAACTATCTTTATTTATATTGCAAAGTATCGTTAGAACAGTCATACGGTTTTATTGCAGTTGTTGAACAATAAAAAGTTCGGTT
Source organism: Zele albiditarsus (assembly GCA_958496275.1). Lineage (NCBI taxonomy): Eukaryota > Metazoa > Arthropoda > Insecta > Hymenoptera > Braconidae > Zele > Zele albiditarsus. The sequence goes on from OY292411.1 coordinate 9,187,429, forward strand.
AACTATCTAGAGAAATAGCTATTGTATTTATCTGAAGTATGATTACTATGACTATCTGTGAATACGTTTCAGCAGTGAAGTCAAAGCAATTAAAATAGAATTGTAATATTGTGATGTATAATATTTATTTGTGTAAATAATTTTACAAATTTTAGAATGATTGTAAGGGTTTTTGATATAACAATAGTTGAAGTTGTTCTTTACACTGCAGATTTAAGTGTGTTTCATTTTATATAGTTGATGAAGAGTACTTGCAATTTTCTTTAGATAGGAAATTACACACTTGGCAACACACGAATTCGTAGTGCGATAGACGAGAATATATAGATACTTGCAAGGTGTTAGCATGGATCTCCATTATATTGTCCTAAACATAGTTCCATGCTAACACCTTCCAATGCTAATGTATTCACGTGTATAATCAGCAATGTCAAAGACCAATTTCTCAACCAATATGTTTGATCAATATAAAATTATGTACCGGACAATAAATAATAACTTGTAGTAATAAATATATATATATATATATCAATACTTTTTTTAAATTCTTTCTAAATTGATTTGACTACACAATGTCTTTAAACTCAGTCGTGAAAATTATCAGAACGTTTAAAAAGTTAATGAACAATAAATGTACTTAACAATTATTTAAAGTGTTCACTATCAATCAATGATTGAATATTTATCTGGAATAATATAAAAAGTATTTTTGTGAATTAATAAAATAATTTTCATTTAAATAATACAATTAATTTTCACTATAAAATATTTATTAATATACCGCGTATTTATAGTGATAGAAAAGACTGCAGATGTAGTTAAAATAAAATTATATATACCAGCAACAAATATATTCCGATTAGATACATAATATATTTTTTATATCCTACAAAAAAAAATATTGTGTACTATTGTTCATTGTATTTTGTTTTCTCTTAAATATTGCCTAAAGCTCATATATTCAAATGGCCATTGTGTTCACACACGTTAGTCCACTAAAATATTCATATACGTTAAACCACGTGTGATGATGAATATAGAATGTCATCGCGTTTTCGTCAGGATTAAACGCAACGCGCGTAGCCTTGTCACAATGTTCAAGTGCTATGTACATGGATATGCATGCGTATATATATATATAGAACTGACGAATATTTGCTTGTACACTATATACATATGTATCCGTTACTCCATCATGAACCATATCCGCATTTCATATTGCTCGCGTTCTCGACCTCTAGCCCTAAATACTTGGATACAATCCTGGCGCATTCAAAATTCACCCTTGACTATCCTTCTGTGCAAGCTCTTGTTCCACTCACACTCATGCCTTTAGTGCTTTCATTATCAAATTAAGTTAGACGCAACGGTGGCGCGCGACAGTGTGTCCTATGGGAAATGGAATGGGCATGCTTCACATCCCCAAGGAATTTACCATCATGCGCGCATTAATTTGCGGTATCGCAAGTGCATCTGTGATTAAGCGATCGTAGCTTTACTACTTATGATTATACATATTAACAGTAAGCTCTATATAAATATATATTTATACACGAATTATTGATTTTTTTCTTTATCTTTATGAATATTTAATTTAAATATAAATAAAAACTTCATACTCACTGTTTCAATCTCTTTTTGATAAATTATGTATCTTGAATAATTTGTCGGAGTAATTTATTCAAACAAATTTGTTCAACGACATTAAAGAACCTTTTTTTCTTTATTATGTTATTTATATCGATTCGTCTCAACATAGAGAGATAAAAATGAGATTTAAACGTTAGAAAAATTTATTTAACACTTTTTTACGTTGGAAAAAGTGTTATGGGGTGGAAGGAAATGAAATGAGGAAGATGAAAAAGAAAATGATTCATTATGATCAAGGGAAACTTTTGGAGAAGACTCGTCGGATAGGATTTATCACTTTAAAGCTTTCACTTCAAAGAATATATATATATTTCTGTCGTTTTCTTTTTGTTTCTTCTTTTTTTTCTTTACTGACGTAAAGGTCGAGGATGGGAAAAGCACTGAGGTATTTTTCTTCACTGACGGTTGAGCTTTTGCGATCCAGTTAAAACGATCCAAATCTTTTTTCCTCGTATATGTCACTCTTTCACGTTTATTCATTTATTCCACACCACTCTTATGTTATCACACATTCAACTCACCTGTTATCAAAGTACACGCGGAATTTCTTTCCTTTTATTTATTTATTTTTTTTTTTCCTTTTTTACTAAAGCTTGCAGCGTTTTGTAGGTCGGGTTACACGGCGCCATTACGAGTGTGGATCGATGTGTGTCTCATGAAATTGTCGAGGTATTGTCACGCTATTTGCGTGACATTTGGGCTGACTAATATTAATTTTACTCTACTTGAAGTTGTTTGAAATGTTCTTGAAGACAATTTGGAATAATTATGTGATAATGCTTTGAGAAAAAAATTTGGTGGTTAGATATTGGCATAGTTGGAACAATCTTCTATTTCAATCATAGTAAATGGGCCAAATGCAAAACGAATGTTTTACATATATTTGAGATTCGGTAATATAAACTTTTTAGGGGTGGGTTAGTGAATGTATGAGAGTGGAAGTTGGTATTTAGGCATTGGTATTAAATCCATTCTGTAATTTACGTCGACAGCTATTCGATTAAATTATACTCGGTACGCCTTTTAATTATCATTAATTGAAGGCATTAAAACGCCGGGAATAATTTCATTATTGGTGCAAAACTTTTGACCCACTTCAATGTGCGGCTTTCGCTTGTGCATGCCAGTTTTATATATATATATATATATATATATATAAAAGATGGGTATGAAAGTTTTCAAAGAGAGACTGTGAGACCGAGACGAATTCAATAATCAATTTAAAACTGGAATGTCTACGAATTTAAATCGGAAAATCATTGTGACCTGATCTTCCTTTTTTTCTATTTTCTTTTTTTCATTTTTTTTTTTTATAATAGCTTCGCTCTCAATATTCTAAGTTTGATGGTTGATCAAGTAATAAAATAATAGAATGAAGAAGAGACTGAACTTTTATTTCGATTGGATCTATACTTACTCTTATTATTATTCGTTTATTTTTTTTTCTTCTCTTTTAATAACTCAATTGCTTTTGGCAAACACTATTGGTTGGCTTCAATTCATTTTTTGGTGGAAGCAAATTGCAAATAGAAAAAAATATAACCGTATGAATTTATTATTATCCGTCTGCTTTATCTCAAATGTGGCGGAGGAAAAATATGAAAATAGGAAAAAAGAAAAAAGAAAAAGGAATGGAAAGAATAAGAATGATAAAACAAATATTTTTCCTCCAGACAATTTTTACGCTTTTTTTTCTCGACGATTATCCTGATCGTAAATTCTTTACAAACAATAACGTTTGTTACATGAGCGGAGAAATAATGTGTTCCAGAATTGCGGGGACAAACGAACAAAAGGAAAGAAAGAGAGAAAGGAGAAAAAAGATAAAGAAATTGTTTGGGGGGAGGCTAATGAAAAATTATGCTCTCTCGTTTCCCAGTGAAACAAAAATACAAAAATAATAAATCCAATATCAAAATGAATATGGTCGTGTGATAAAATAAATTATTGCGAAGGTTCATGGTAACAGCTACAGCTTTATATATATATATATATAGTGAAACAGGAAATGAAGCGCGTGTGCTTCCGCACGAAAAGAGCCATAGAGTATTGCCATTGGATGACACCGCCACTCTCATTCAAAATTTATTTCGCCAACTTTACCACAAAATGCGACCACACCTCTGAATTTTCCCCGGAAGTGCGCTGAAGAATTTAAAAAACTAAAAATATTCATAGAATAAAAAAATAATTGACGGACAAAAAATAGAATGTAAAAAAAAAAATAAATTAAACTTTGAATATGAGATTGAAAAAAAAAAAAAAAAGAGAAAAATGTAAGACTGAAAATAAAATATTTTAGACCTCAATTATTTTTTAAGTATATATATTTTACACCACCATCATGTACTTTTACAACGTGATGTCACGTACATACGTATATATTGTAACCAGGTCATTTTATATTGAGAATGAGCAAATTAAATCTCGATAGAACTACTGAAATACGCCCCTTTAATTCACCATGGAAAAAAGTCGTCTGGTCGGAAACGAGTGGACTAGTCATAAAGTTACATCCACAGTGGATGAACGAAAGAGAAAGTCCGGTTGACGAAATAGGCGAAACGAGAGGAAATGAACACAAAATGGAAGAGGGAAAAAAAAAAAGTATGAATGTAATAAAAAATAGAAAAAAAAAAAGAAGCAATGAAAGGAAACCAACCGTCAGAACTCTTCATGTATGTACGTGCTTGCGCATCGGTCATCCCGTTACGTTGAGTTGGTTATCCAAGTTCCTGAACACGTCGCAACCTGCTAGAAATTTTATAGCCCGATGAAGGATAAAGTTACTCGAGTGCTTGTACGTTTCCTTTTGACATCATAAAATATGAATAATCCTCTCACACATTTTTATCTATACGGATCTGTCTATTTCCTGTTTGACTTTAAATAATTTTCATGGTACATGCATACATGACAGAGTTTATTTACACTCTCATGTATAAAAATATATATACATATTCCATTGAACTATTTGAACCAATTTTTTTACTGTTTATTATTTTTTTTTTGTTTTATTCAATATTTGTTATTTTTATTTTTACAGATATGGTGACATGGTGCCAGAGACAATTGCGGGGAAAGTTGTTGGTGGAGTTTGTTCATTGAGCGGAGTGCTCGTGATAGCTCTGCCTGTGCCTGTTATTGTCAGTAACTTCAGTCGTATTTATCATCAAAATCAACGTGCAGACAAGAGAAAAGCGCAAAGAGTAAGTGTTTTTAATATCATTCATGAAAAGAAAAAAAAAACAAATTTGATTCATTCTCACGTTATGTGTATGAATCAAATTGTTACGCAAATAAAAAACACATGGTACAATCGTGAAATATTATATTTGGATATTTATCACGGAAACCTGAAACTATTTTTCGTGAATAATGGATAATATTTAGGTATCATGTGCGATTGTTCACAATTCGCTGGAATATAAATGCTATCACGTAGTTTCATTGAAAATGAAAGAATGAAAAATGATTTTATATGTTAAATATATCTTTGAAATCAATTGAGAGTATTTGAAGTCTAGGTAAACATTTTTGAAGTAATTTTTTGAATTTATTTCGTTTAATTAAAGGGGTGTGCATTGAAAAGGCTTGAAACTATATTTCTATATATTTTTTGCAGTATAAAAACACCAATGAAATGTGGTTTCAATGATTCTCATTAATTGTAGAAGCCATATAGATATCCTAGCTATTTGCACATTCTCACAACTGATGGCTGCACACTTTGTGCTGCTTCTTTTAATCTCAATTCAATCATCCAATTTTTTTTATAATTCTTATAAATCTGGTTAGTGTAGGTACTAGAATCATGATATAAAAAAAATTTATTCAAACGACTAACTATCAAAGTGTATCGTCTTTATTTTTACTACTTATTTTTTTTTTGTTTTTCGACTCCACACTACTCAAAATTAGTTGGATTCTATAAAATTTCGGAATCATATCCTTGTACCAACGACACTAACACTCTCAACAACCGTTCAATAAATTGCATAATTAATTTCTAATCAAGATAGTGCAAGAACTATGAATATAACTATACCTGATATTTTATGAAATATGTTCATTCAATTGCTTTAAAATGAATCAATAAAACCACTTTAAAATTGATCTTCAAGACTACGATACTACCTCAATACTAATCAATAAATCAAAATCTGTATTGTATCGAAAGCAATTTGTACAACAGCACCAAAACATCATCCAATATTTCCCAAAAAAATAACATATTAATCTATCCAAACAAAACACTAAGTGTCAAACATTAATTACGATAATTCATTATCTCTTGTTCATATTCTAACACATACACACAGGTTATGATTTACAATATTTCTAAAGATTGTAAAGCGTGGCCATGTTCATCCCTCGTTGGATTAATAGTGATATAAGGTGTGGGAAGAATATTGCAGGGGCCTTGCGGCCATATAACTGATATGATACAACCGCTACATGTAAAGGAAAAACAACAAAAGAAACAAAAAAAAAAAGCCTCAAGAGTTCAAGTTGTTTCCGCTGTGCGTCTGTTTTACCATTTTCCCTAGGGAGATATCTAACTAGTAGTCACATTGGTATAATACGCAGTAATAGATGGCACGGTGTGCTTGCATTCGCGTGTGAAACAAAACCTCTTTAATGTGAATCCACATTCACATATAAATATACGGTAGTGCTTATTTGGGCATTGTCTAGGTATAATACAGTAGAGCTTGCAGCTCCCATGAGAATGAGAGATGAACAATTTACCAGATTACAATATGCCAAGATAAATGAAGGAAGTATTGCATGTAGAAAAAAAAAAATTTATCGCGACAAATTAAAAGCACCATAAATTAAAACATTTTTATTTCACTTTGATTAACTTTTTTGTCGTTTCCGACTCTCTATTTTTTTGTTTCTTCTTCCTCCTTGTCACTCCATATTTTGCCTGGAATTTTTGAAAGCACCGCGTAATATATTCCCAAGTGGAATTGCATAGTATACGTAGATGCAAAATTACCATACTTTCGGTATTTTATTATACACAGAATCGTTCAGTGAATGGAAAAATTTTATTTCAAAGAAATAATAAAAATAAAAAGCGTGTAATATATCGCTTCTATTTAATTATTCACGTGCATTTGTTTGCTCAAGAGTAACGGGGGCGATAGAGAAAAGATGTTATAAAAAGAGTGTGTGTAGTAAAAAGAAATTATGTATATATATGTTAGAGGTTATATAGTGCATTTTCAGTGCGCGTTATGAAATACTAATGAGACGGAAAGAGAGTAAAAGATGTGAATCATGGGGTGTAATTACTGCGCATGCGAAACTTAAGAGAAAAAAAAAAAAAAAAAGAAAAAATAACCAGCCCTCTTGAAGTTGACTTTACCCTGCGTCTAATTCGAACACATATTTCCACACTAATACTCTGGAATATTATTTTTTTTTTATATTAATTTTTTTTTTTTTTGTTCAACGCACAACCTTCTTTCTACTTCAGTTCACCGCCTCAGTAGTTCAATCTTTATATGTTCAGACTGTTTAGCAGTTGGATTTTTATATAAAATGTGAGGGCTCTAGCATGACCTATACATAATTGATCCCTTGGGATAATAAAGATAATTATAATAATAATGATGCTGTACACATTAATGATAAAAGCTCTGCTCCATTGGATGTATTAAAACCCATTATGAACGTTACGAGTTATGAATATTCCGTGCTTAATACATGGGTATATTTTACGCCAGGATATCTCAAGAATCGTGACTTTTGAACATGATTAAACTTGTTTGAAAGTAGTTATATCGATAGATAAAATATTGGGAATATATTTTAATTTTTTCATATAACTTTCTTTGAATTTATGTTTAGTAAAGTATGTTTTAAAACCGGTTATCAGTTGATAGATATATATATTACATCCAATATATTGCACATTTGATTTTGAGATTGGAAGATAAATTATAGATACACTTTTGTTTAGCGTACCATTTTTCTTTTGAATTATTAACTAAAATAGTTAGAGAAATATTAAATATATATTATTATGTTGTTAATAATGATTATTAAAATAACCTTTTTGTGGTTAATTATTAACTCACGCCCTGTTTCTTATTCACAAAATACACTGCTACACGATAGAATTGTTTTGAACTCAGTTTGTGAATAATTTATCGTGCAAGTAGTAACTCTTAGCTGTATTTAAAACAAAGTTTTAAGACTTTACAGACGTGATCTCTCGTGTTTGAAATTGATCTGTCAGTAGATGTGAATTTGATTATATAAGAAAAAAAGGAAAGAACGGAGAAGAGAAAATGTCAGTAGCAGCGTTTGAAAATGAAAAAGAACAGTAAAAAGTCATCGGTGTATTTATTTTCATTTATATATTTATTTATTCATTCATTTTATTTTTCTTATGCAGTGTCATTTCAAGTTGAATTGAGAGTTTCGAAGGGTATATATAGGAAATTGAACGACAGCATCACGTGACGCGCGACTGGTTCCGATTGACGATCCCAGTGAGTTTAGTGAGTAAATGTGAACGCGAGAGGTGTGTGCGGAGCGGTGTGTGACAGGATTGGATGGTGGAAATGGCAGAGGGTAGGTAATCAGATTGGTTTTCTCGATGATCAGCAGGATTGATCGAGCGCGTTTAGGTCGGTCGATCAGGTCCTTAAATGCACTCGAGCGACAATATTCAACGTCCGTTGGCTGTTTCTTGAAGGTAGTAAAAATGCTAAATTACATAACTTTTACGTTGGTAATAAAGTGAACGGAAATTATGTGCACTGGATCGCATCTGTTTGTGGATACGAATAAAACCACTACAATAAATACTATGCATTCGTGGAATTTTTCTGTTAACGATATTTCGCAACAATGTTGTAAAAAAAAAAAGGGGAAAATTGTTTTCTGTTTTTTTTTTTATTATTATTGAAATGTTGAGGGAGAAATGAAGGAGATAATGTTTTTATCGGGTTGTTAATTTTTTACGTTGGAAGGTGTGTAGTAATTTTCTTTTTTGTGCCTATAATAAATTCGAAAAGTTGGAATTTTTTATTCGAAAATGAAAAAAGATTTGGATCAAATATGACAAATTGATTGTCAATAATTTTAAAAGTCAAGATGACTTTATATTTGTTTCAAAAGCATTTTATAATCGAGAATGAATGGAGTATTGTCAGTGGTGAATTTTCTTTTATAAAAATACATGTGAAAATTAATTACCTTTTACTGAAAAGTTTCAGGCAGATAAAATTTATTATTGATTGAACAAAAACTCTGGTGCAGATTTTACTTTTCAACTGTGTTATGTTTATGAATTTTTTTCCGACAAATTAGACGTAATTAAATCACTATCGATTCTGTAACAGAAAGCTAGTAATAATGTTGTTATATCAATCAATATCAATTAGAATTTTTATAGACACATCTTTCATATACAATTTTCACACAAAATGTAAAAATCTGAATAAAAATTATAACATCCTTTTGTTTCACTCATATTGAAACTTGAATTAAATTTCCATATTTATTACCTGAATTAAAATGATTTTTTGTCCTACAACAAATACAAAAATCAACCAAAATAATACTGATAAAAAATTCAGTACAAAACATTTTTTTCCAGTGTGTAAAATCATGAACTCAATGATAAAAATAGTTCATTTTTTGTTCCATCAATCTACATACGTTAGATAAAAAATATTTCTAAATTCATGAACACACAGACATATAGATTTATAATAAAAGTAAAAACGTGAAAATGTGGTTTGTACGTAAACACATCAATTGGTTTTTCATCATGCACATTAATGTTGTTGTCGACTGTAACAAAAATGAAAGTGATCAATTGATCATTTTTTTTTTTGGCTCCATTTAGTTCCTCTCTCTCTGTTCCCTCGCGATAAATAACGTAACCGCATGAGTGAGAAGAGAGTTGATATTTATTTTCGCTACCACATAGTCTATGCACTCTCCGTAATGCTCTTCCGCATGTTTTCACTATTTTACCGCACTCTTTCTATACTCGAGCTCACTCAACCACCCATTCTTTTTTCATTTTTTCCCTTCTCCATCACCTCTACCTTCTCCATCTACGCTATTATCTATTCCTCTTTTCTGTACCCCCAACACTCCATCTACTGACTTTGTAATACGAGGAAGAGAGAGAGAGTATCATGCGTTTGTGCCACTTCTCAAATGTCTTTTGGACAACGAACAGTTTATTTTGGCCGATGTCCAAGAGCTACACACCTTCACTTCATTATTACTATTTTTCACACGTGAAAAGAATAATTCTCAGCTTTAAAATAAACAAAATAATAACAAAGAGAAACATTTCTTCACTTATATAAAATTGCAATTGCAATTGCAAAAAAATAAAAGGTACAAAGAATGCAACAAAAAATATAATATGATTGGATTCAATTTCAGCAAATGTTGTGTGAACAATTGACATTCAATGACAAATAAAATTTTTCCAGTTTAATCAAACACGTTGACACATACGCTATACATTGTATACAAGTGAATGTATTGTTGAACACAATTGTTCTCTTTATATGATTGCTTTCTATGTGAATTCAATACCAGGATGACGTTGGTCAAGGAGAGTGAAACCTAGTTTTTTTGGGGGGGTTACAATTTTATCATTCTCTTGCACACGCACATTCATCTGTACTAACAATACAATATCATGAAATGTAAGGGTGCTATTCACATCAACAATAATCCAATTTGATATAGATATTGGCATGATGTGCTTCACATTTGCTATTGAAATGTTGAAATATATTTGTGGAAATTGTGATTGAGAGAATTTGATGCTGATGAACAGTCGGAAGTATTTTTAATCAATGGTATTTTTTTATTAATTCCAATAGATATATATATGCAAATTTTGTATGGATATATATTGGGATAGAAACGAATATGGTTCAGACTAGTGAATTGTAATTTGGTATTGCTTCAACGCTTCATATTCTGGTATGTATGTATGTATGGAAGAAATTCGTTCGCAAATTTACATTCAGCACTGGTGAACTCGTCCAATTGTTTTCTCTTTTTTATTCAACGTATATTCTGTGTAAAAAGAAAAGAGATCCATATTTTTTCGTTTGACTATGAGATTATTCCATTCTCGCTGGCTTCAAAATGAAATAATAGAATTATGATTATCATTATTATTTAAATATTTCTATCTGGAAAAACGAATGAATGTATTAATAATATAATAAAAACAACAAGTTTGTTTGTTTTTATATAAGTGTTTATAAGATGTTTAACGAGAAAAGATTTAATGATTAATTCATCAAGTTCTGCATCAAGTCGTATGAGAAAAAAAAAAACATAAGTTAAATGTCAGAATTATATTCTAAAAATTATTGAATACTCAAAATGATTTTTAGAATTATTTAGAAGTTGGCTTGGAGAAATGAATAAATGGAGACTTATTTATTTCCAATGAGTTAAATGAATAATAATATCTAACTTTCAATCAACCATATATTTAGTCACATCAAAATATATTTAAAAAAAATTTCTTAATATTTTTTCCATGTAGAAAATCCCAACAATTTCATTTCCTCAGTAAGAACTATTTTTATTTTTACTGAATAGCTATAATAAATCTTCTAATGTATGACATTTCTTATCAACTTGCAACATTAATCAAATGTGAATTTTCAGTAGAACAATTCAAGTATACAAACATTCTGTTTTCGTGACTCGAATGAAAATGTCTTATTCACAAGACACACCTCTAAAATGTAACTGTATATGGGTTATTCGTATCGATTGAGGGTGAGAACAATTGTGGAGTGCAGTAAACGTATACACTTTGATAGACTACATTTATTGTTCTTTGAACTAGATCTAATAAAAGTCTACAAAGTTTTATTTTGAGCTTTGTTGTAGAGTTCACAAAATCTATTACGAAAATATCTAATTCACCACTGAATTGAAATACTTTTATAACATTCTCCAAACCTATGTCATTGAAATATTTAATTGATAATAGAATCACTCATGCAAACGTACAATGTATTTATTCCTAGATAAATATAGACACAGAAAGAAATAGCGATTTGTTAAATATCATATATCACATCTTCTCTTATTTTAAGCTCGAGGGTTACCCAGAGTTACTCGAACAAATCGTTCGGGTTCAACCCTTGAGCTTTTAGTACCACTAGATTGTGGGTTGAAATTCTCTTGGGCGTGCGAGTAACTTCCAACAGTCGCTGGTGTTACTTTCGATTCTCAAACTAATAAACTTAGTTTGATCCATATATGAAGTTAATCCAAGTTTTATATATAAACTTCAATAAAAGACATAAATAAATAAATAAATAAATATATATATATATAAAAGGAATAAAATTGTTTCGTATTTTCTTTTAAAAGTGTACGATATATTTTTTTTTCTTTATCCTTTTTTATTTATCAAAGTTTCTCGCGAAACGAAATTTTCTTGCGCAGTTAATGGAACGACTGATTCACAGAACGTAGAGCTTTTTCTCATTAGAACTGTCGAAATAAATTGGGATACGATTGAGATTAACGTAACGAGAAAGAGAAAAAGTGTGAGAGAACGATGGAGGCAACAATGAAAGAAAAGAAAAAAAAAAAAATTGTAATAATAATGAATAAAATGGGAAAAGTCTGGCTTATAGATCTGTATAGATGACGTATATGCTACGATTGGTCTATATTGAGTTCCATGCTGAATACTTCATCGATGTGCGGGTGACGGGTTCGTTAAGCTCTTTTATGGGGTACGATGCGATGATGCATATCCGGTTGTGCACGTATATATATATATATATATATATATATACGTATCGAAAGAGCCAATGGCAAGAACGCGAATGTTTTGTGAATTTGCAATTTCCGTAGTATAACAACATATATTGCATCCATCAAGGTGACTTTTTATTCAGTTATTTATCTTTTTTGATTATTTTTTTGTTCTTCTTGTTATTGTTTCCATATTATTTTTTTTCTTTAATGTGAAATTGATAAGGATTATGGTGAATTGCTTTTGGTGCTACAGCAATTGAATTTTTTCACCATGGATTTGATGTAATTTTCAATTAGTTACATTTTATTTCCTTTTGAATTTTTACCATTTTATAGATAATAAAATACAAGAAATATCATTACTTATCCTTATATGTTTAAATGTTAAATGATATAAAATATTATCATGGTTTGATCCTGTCGTAAATTTTATTGGTGAAAGGATTAAAGATGAAGACATAGATATATATTTATATGATGAGAGAAAAAGGGGGTGATGAAGAGTGAGAGAAACCCTTCACGATTTCAGGGTTGAGATTCAACTGTGGTAAAAGTGAGATATCGTTTATCGCGTGACCTTTTTCCCTTCACGCTAGATCGGTTTAACCTTTGTTAAATTTACTCCTCGTAAAGTATTACTGCATTAACTGTGGTATACACGTGATACGTATATCTATAAACATAGTAAAAGACCAAGGCTTACTTGAAAATGACGTATATAAAGTCTTTTGCCTTTTATCGTTGATTCAATAATTAATTGCAAATGAATTATACGCTATCATCATATTTTGCATATAATACCATTAATTATTTATTAAATTTACCATGATGCATTTTACCTCTTTCGTGAGAATTTAACGACGTTTTGTTACACAGTAATTCACATTATAATCGCGTGAAGTTTATCGCGTGCGTCAATATTTACACCCGGAAATTAGTGGTAGTTAATAATACATGAACACGCAAATTTTTTATTGTGAAGAACAATTTTGCGAGTAATTAATAGAAAAAAATTAATAGCAACTGTGTATTATAATGTATTTATATTAAAAACATAATAATTAATTAATTATCCAACATTAAATATCTTAGAGTAACAATTCTTTTTTACGTCTGACCTATCTGTTGTCTATTCTACTTCCCTCAGACTAATGAAAATTAATTAGAGTTGTATACTTATTTTTATTGCTGATAAAAATTCATTTATTCAATAGTTAAATTACACAAGAACGTTTGTGTTGAATAAAGTGCATAGTGCTTTGTACAATGTAAATCGAAAGGTAAATTTGACTTATTGAAGATTCTATTCATTCTTCTTGCTCTGTCTATTTTTGGATGAGTATATATATATATATTAGATATTTTTTTTTATCTAGTTACCCCCCTTTTTTTTGTTTAATTTGTCAATGTCGTGTTATTACGAGTCGCCGAATATTAAAATATTGAAATATCTTCAATCTCTCGTAGGTTCTTTTTTTTTTGTCTTCAGTTATTCCCATTTCTACTATTTGTATCTTTCATATCTCTCTGTTACTAGCAAAGCATTGTTTTCCTTTGTATTTCTCTCTGTCCCTTAAATTTCCTGATCTCTATCATGCTGATTTTTCTTTTACGAGTATACTGCCCATCCGTTCTTTTGTCATTGACATGAAATTAATAGTTATATTTATCAATAAAATAAAAAAGTTTCTTCGATATTATAACTTTTTTTAATATAGATAAAAGGCAATTTGATAATACGATAAAGTTTTATGGAGATACTTTTGTTTATTATTGTATTTAATTTTTTTGGGTGTTGTTTGTGTGATGATAATGATAAAGAAAAATGGGAATAACGTGATGTGAAATGAAAATAGGTGTCATGAATGATCATATATATAATATTGTGATAATAGAATTTTATTGAGAATTTTTTTCTCTATTTAAACGAGTTTTTAGATTCCAATTTCTATTCATCTATAAAATTTACACTCACGTAGATATCAATTTCATGGCACGATAACGATTTTACTTACCTCGTCGTTTTATCCAGCAGTGGCAGAAAGACGAATAGAAAAATGCCTTGTGTTATATATAATTCGCAGGATTTAAAGGAGCATGTGTCTCAGAGTTTCCAAGCAATTTCAATGTCTCTAGTGTCAGTTCTTTTCAGTCTCTTTCTTTTCCCAATTTCTTTTCTCACTTCCTATTTCACGAATATGTTTCAAGGATTTCAAACTATTCTTCGGGATAAAATAAAGCCAAGTAGTGGACAAGAAGTGGTTGGATATTGCAACTACTGTTCAGTAAAGCAATACTATCGTTTCTTTGAATTTATGGAAATATATCAGTGGAAATGTATATTCAGAAAAATATGTATCCAATGTATTTGAGAGATGTGAATATGATTTAATATGTTCATATTTCTTATAAATAAATAAATTCATCATTATTGAAATTTATTATCCTAGTGAAAATTATCCTGAGTGAATAAATTTATTTGAATTATGAATGAAAGTGGACACGTTTCAATTGTTTCTCCTGAATGTATATGAATTATTCTCAACGATATATCCCATTTTTTTATTGTCACATTGAATCCTAACATCATTTTTATGTTCTATATACGAGCCATAAGTATTATATTTGTTATGTATCCATTTGGTATGTATCGTTTCCGGTTGTTTGCATGCTGAGACGAATATTGTCATAAAATATTGTTAAATTACAGAAAATGTATACTTGAAGTATCACTATATGCATCTAAAAATCGTGTTGCAATAACGTATGTTATTGATTTCATATCAATATTTTTCCCCGGTGTACTTTGACATGAATAAATTTGTGTCATAACCAGATAATACAGCTCAAATAAATCAAGAGAAATCCAAAGATATTTATATAAAAATTGAAAGATTTTTCGCAGTATTCATCTTCCACTTTTAGTTTGACTTTTTTGATTTTGTATTTCACAGATGTTTCTCTCCATCTCCCAACTTTTAAGATACTTTTAGTCCAGTGGAGATTCGGAAAATTATCTTAAAGTCTGCCAGTCAGAATGTTCTGTTACCATTCACTCAATCAATTCATAGAAACTCTAATATCAACGATTAACAATCGAATATCTCATAAACTACTATTTATCCATCAAAAGTGCGGAGAAGTTAATTGTAGCTTGAACTGTAAGGAAGAGAAAGGTTTTTTATTCAATATTCTACGACCATTCATTCATGAGATATTAATTTTTTAATAAAAAAAAAATAATAAATTGATAATTTTTTTATGTTTGGAAAATTAGCAACTTCATGGCATTTTTTTTTCTATTCATTAACTTAATTTGCCAGATCACTGCTGTATTTTCTACTGTAATACGATAAATGAATGCTTCTTATTGAACGAAAAAGAAATAATAAAATACAATATGTACGCAACAACAAACTTGAACAATTTGTAATCAGAGAAATAATTATTTCTATTCATCACAAAAGTTGCCACATTAAAATGTCGCATTCATTACAACTTGAAAATAATTGGAAAACTCGAAAATTCTATATACACCATACAGCAATATTCTTTACATGCATTCCTTAAGCGGAATAAATAATGCATCCGAGCGTAAATCTGAATTTCACGCCTGGCTATTCTTCAATTGGCTCAGCGTGCGCACGTGCACAACTCTATGAATCTCTATTCTGTTGACTTGTGAATCTGCATTTGATATCACGCCGTTCAAAAAGTGGGGTTGAACGAGGGGTATAGTATGAGGAGAGTGAGAGAGGCCAG
Organism: Zele albiditarsus; assembly: GCA_958496275.1. Taxonomy (NCBI): domain Eukaryota; kingdom Metazoa; phylum Arthropoda; class Insecta; order Hymenoptera; family Braconidae; genus Zele; species Zele albiditarsus. The sequence goes on from OY292411.1 coordinate 9,203,635, forward strand.
AGAAGGGTGGTCGCGCGAATAAGCGGCTTATCAGCTCGAGTCATTTGAATACCCGCGTGCGGGTATAAAGTATATATGAACATTCATATAAATAAATATAGAGTAGAGGTTTTGCGGATCAAATTGCAAACGTCTTGTGTCATTGTTGAATATTCGTTATTCCAATTTACCATTACTTTGATTGGTTAAATATTTATTAATATATATGTTAACATTGATAAATAAAATATCATTCAATGAAATGTCTATATTAGTTATGTATCTTTTCAACATTAGGTAGAGCTTCAATTAACATTTCAAGTGTACACATTGTACATACAGAATGACAAATATCTGGGTCACGAACATTTTACAATTGCGCATGTATAATAAAATTTGTCTGGACATTTATGATGGGCTGCTATCACGCCTGCTGTATAAATTGTAAACTGGCTTTTCTTTTCATGTTAAAATTACCATCAACCAACGAAGATATAAATAAATATATATATATTTATAACAATAGTGAATATTCTTAATTTCCATTTTTTTTTTATTATATTCTATGTGAATAATAAAAAGTTTTATCGCCCAATAGAGTTCACAACTAGAAATAATAATTACATTACTTGGCAATTAAATTTATATACATATATTAATATTGAAGTTTATTTATTCAATATATTTTTGGAATAATTTAAATGTGTTTCTCATCTTTTATTTTGTTATATGTTAACAATTTCATATAATTCATTGATAGTAAAAGTGTTTTGATGGAGTTAATTTTATTTATTTATTAACTGGGTTTTAAGTACGATAGACTTATTGATTATTAAAATTTAACGGTAGTTAAATTGTAATACCAAAAATAACTTTTATGATCTCGTTGCTCATATCTCACTTTCGTTTATCTCTTACACGCGCATTTCATGCCTCTATCGCGCAATAAAATGTTGATTACCAAAACAAATCTCGTGGCTGTGCATTTATATGTACAGTGGAGGATATTGTTTGTTATAAAAAGCTCGTGTTCACGGTGTACATTTACACACTGAAGCCAATTTAATGCTATTAACATCCGCTGTAATGTTTTGTAAATGATTGAACGATAATCGAAACATAAATTCACTTGATGAATGAATATTTTTGTGTTAATTTTTACTGGATGTGAAATATATTGCCTTTAATATTTTTTGTTTTACATGGAAAATCATAATAGTAAATAATGTTTTGCAAGTTATGAGAATTATTTTGTAAATAAATAATATATAGTAGCGGATTGTACTCATTTAAATTGATAAATATGAGATGTAGTATTGAACAGGGGTAAAATAATTTTCTACGTTTGTTACTGCAGTGAGAATTTGAATCTGGGTTATTGCAATTTATATTCGACCACTTTATTGTCATGTAAGTTTATGTTTCCCGTCAAAAGTTTGTTTATATTTAAATCAATATTGTTTTGGAGTTAATTTATTCGTCTGATAAACTCTAACAGAAAAATAAATATGGCTCCTATTGTAAAATATGTTTTAGAGTTTTAATAATAAATTTAGTAGGGAGCGTGCGGTTACTATTTTTCTTTCAACTGTTTTCAATTATCATTTGTAAATTGTTAGTTTACTTTTTTGTTTAGTACTCAATGAGTGATTGTGTGATGTTTTGTTATTACTAATATTGTTTATTAAAAGCTTTGTATATAATGATATTATATACAATCATATTATATATAATATCTTTAATTATAAATGTTAAACGAATTGTTACTCAATTATTAATTTAAAGCAAACATGAAAGTGAACTTTTATCCAATCTATTTTTATCTTCAAGTTGTTTAAATATATCAAAAGCTATTCATCAATTTCCAGAGTGTGAATTGATTGTACAATTGTTTATCTCATGTGATTTATATTGTAAGAGTTGATTTAACTAAAACCACAAAGTCCCCGCATTCAGTGTGAGCACATTGAATTGAATTAACGATTCACGATTTGTCGCGCGCCCCTATTGTGGATTTCAACCCTCATTTTATGCGAACATATATATATACATATATATGTAAACAAAAATATACTCACACTATTTCTACATCTCTATATTTTACCTCTGTGCTAAATTCTCGAGAATGAAACTCTCGGCACGAGCGTGTCGAGCTTTTGCCCTGTACATATACATTTCTCTACGTTGTCAGTGAAAGAAAAAAACAAAAAAATATGCCGGAAGGTATTTGAATAAAAAACAATTGTTCTATGTTAGTTTTACGATACTTAACTTCTTATTCTTTTTGTTATCATTACGTATGTGTGTATATTTTCATTTCTCTTTACACTAACATTTTCTCTTATTTCTTTTTTTTGTTTTCACACGAAAAAATAAAAATAGGATTGTTAAGGCTTTTCCACGCCGGAAATAAATCTTCTTTCCATTGTCTTGCGACGATAAATCAACGTCCCTTACACTAATCCGAGGAAATGAAGTTTCTGGATTTTCTCATCGACCTCACATTGCCTTAAAAATTTTAAACATGTTATTTAACTTCATCCATCTAATTTTGTTTTCTTTCTCACACACTATCAATTTAAAACTCATGATAAAATGCGAATATATAACTACAAAAAGAAGAAGACGACGAGAAAAATAATGATGATAGAATAATAATAAATAAATAAATGAATAAATAACTGAAAATAAGAATGTGAAAATCATGAAATATTTATATGATATATTTTTATCTATATTTTTTCTCAACTATATTCTTTTGTCATACTTCACGTTGCTTTGCCATCTGGCAAACCATGTACGGTTTACTCGAGTGGAAACCGGCGATTGCCTTCGAGTTGAAATAATTTATCATCGATATTTTCAAAGCTGGTTTGTGAAAAATCTCATAAAGAACAGTGTATACATACGTCTAGAATATCCTTAGTTGTCTCAATAATATTATTATTCATATAAATTGCGAAGAATTTAATATTGAAAATATTACTTTAGCCATTGTTCATCAATTAAATTTTTTAAATTCATATTTCACTCTACAGTTAATTAATTTAATGTGATACACACAGTAGAGAATCGATAAATTTTAACAGAGGACTGTACACATACATACATTTGTTGTTGTGCATGAATGTTCAAATATGCACCACCTGGCAAACGATGAAATTCAGTTCTACGTGACTCATTATTTCACGTGAATTATTATGCACCAGCTTCACTACTCGTACACGAACATCTAGCCATGTTGAATGTACCATTTCCCTCCCTACCTTTGCACATTAATTAATCAGTGAGATAGGTAATTATGACACGTGCCAGCTCTTCCGCCAATTTCAAATTACCAATGACCATGTGACAATCAGCTAGATCATATCACGTTCAATTTTCATATACAGGAAGTGACGTTTTCATCACTTCCTCACCGCACCTTTCTCCATATTATTATCAGCATCATTAATCAATTGTACAATAGACCAGAAGTTCAAAATAGTTTCATTTATAATTACTCAAGTGAATGAATTTATTCAACCTTTTATATTCAATTTCATTTTATAATTGTATTTTCTTGCACACAATCTATTCTCAATATTGATAATGAAATCAAAATGAGATTGTTTAATTTGTTGAATAAATTGCTTTCATATAATTCTATTTGTTATAATTATTATTTCATCTTCAAAATGTCCATGGCCTAAATATCAAAATATATTTTGTTACTACACTCACACATTCTCATTCAGTTATATATTACCAACTGTTTATCTATGAAGTTATTTAATTATTTTTAGATATAATCTTATCTTAGGCCTTCACATTTTCCCCCACTAAAATAATATATATATATACTTCTCAATCTAACAACTGCTGCACTCCCACAGATCTGGTCATTCGTCGATTATTTGCTTTGTGGACTGTAGCCATACGGTTTATTTGCGCATAAACATACACACGTAGATACACATGTATGCAATCAAATTCACATGTGAATTTTGGAATATGCAAAGGGAAAACTTGATTCATCAAATAATAGTTTACATCAAGCGTGTTAAAATTGTTTCATACTGGCATCTGCAACTTGTCTCACTATGACTTTGATCATTTGCTTCCACAGTGTGTCTATGTATATATCACAATAATTCTGAATAAAAATTGCGGAAGTATTTCAACGACAAAATGAAGCTATATTGTGTATACACAATATAACGAAATAATATCGTGAAATATTAATTATTATTTCTTTCTGTATATTTTTTTTTTGCCAATGAAACAAGCGAGCGATTTTATTGCGAATTATTTTTATTAAATTGCATTTTCAACTGTTAATAATAATAATAATAATAATAAAAGACGTAATAATGAAATGATAATAACAATGATAGTCTGTGTAACAGCGAAAAAAGATTACTTTTATTTACTGACCAGAGAGAAAGATGAAAATAAAAATGAATATGTGTGATGTGGATCGAAGTGGAAATTGCGAGAAGACTTACACGGAATAGTAGAAAGAAGATCAAATAGAGGATAAGAAAAAAAAAAAGGGAAAATAAACAAGAGAAAGAAATAAAAATAGCTGAAAGTAGAAAACATAGAATGAAGAAACGTGAAAGGGTGCTGCGGCATTTCCTTGCCTTGAACTTCGGCATATTATTCCAATCCCCGTTACACAAGCAGCGTATTTGCACCATCTAATCCACCCCTCTTTTACCCTCCTGTATACCAAGAGAATAATAAACGGCTCTTTCACTATAGTATAGGAAGGGAATTTTCGCCGGGGTGTGTTGTAGCTCGGTGCCCGGATAAACGCCCAGAACTTGAACTTACTCATTTTCACTTCGCTCTATTTCACTCTTGCTTCTCATCATTATTGTATTGAATTTTTTATAACATACTTGGTTATTAAAAATTTAATTTACGAATTTTAATATTTCATATTGTATTTATCATCCTTTTTATACATTGTTCATATTAATTTCATAATTTATTTGTTCCATTTTTGATTTATTAATTATGATCATTAATTTTTGTTTGTACATTTATGTTAATGAAAAGTGTAAATATTAGGTAATATTATCAAACAAAAAGGTTATTACGTCAAAATGTATAATTGGATATTAAATTGGGAACAAATTTTTTTCAACTACTTTGCTTCATTTTTCTGCTTTTTATTTTCATTTTTATTTCATTTTTGTTTTTGGCTGAAGATGCCAAGTACATGGTATATTCATTTCATTAATTAATTGTCAATGTCAATTGTGAACATTAATTAATATCATCAAACAAAAATGTAATTATTTCACAGTGTGTTATTAACAATTGAATTCGAGAGCCTTTTTTTTTCTTGTATTTTATTGTCCATTGAGGATTTCATGTAAATAGATCAAATTTATATAATCAATTCGTTTTATATTGAATTCATTCATTCTGGTTTCCAATTTCTCTGTACCCACATATCAAAAAAAAAAAAAAAAATCACCAGTTATTAATTAACATTGTCAAAGAAAAATCTAATTACACGTGAACGTATGATTAAAAATTAAAATTGCTATTGTTTCCAACGACTCATTGACTTTTGTAATTTTTTATTCTGTATTAAAGATGTCAAGTTCACACTTCTGTAAAATGATAATGAAAATGGTCGGTTACCACATTAACACGTTTCCACTCATCGAATTTTTTTTCCATTTCTTTGTTCATTCATTAATGCACTCATATTTTTCTTTTTCCTTTTTTTTTTCTATTTTCACTCTAATAATAATTGAGAAACATCGTGGGATGTGGCGCGCATTTGCACGCCGATTTTATACCCTTTTGCATTGCACTTTCCAATTGTCGTTTAAAAGCTTAATTGACCGAGCGCCGAGCACACGACTGCATAGAATGTACGAACAAAAATGCCGTGTGACTTATCGCTATGGCACCTTGCGGGACGTTAATTGCACCGTGACCGAGAATTACGACCGATAAAATTGTGCTGCACAATTTCAATCGTCCTCAAAAAATATATATACATACATATTCACACTACTTCATCTATACTATACATGAATATATTTTATGTATCGTCCTTTTCATCGGGAGTTAGGCACAGTATATCGTTCGTGAACTGTAAATTAATGGACAATTTAACACCCCCAAAAATTAAAGAAATAAAAAAGTTAGAACTATTTATCTCCATATCCTAAATTTAAATGTATCTTTATTATATTGATAATACATACATACATTGTTATAAATTGTTATTTTATTTCAATGTTACAGAAAGCTCGATTGGCACGTATAAGAATTGCAAAAGCGTCAAGTGGCGCAGCATTTGTCAGTAAAAAGAAAGCTGCTGAGGCAAGACTTGCTGCAGCAGAAAGCGGTCTTCAAACAGATGAGAGTTACAGAGCTGAGGATATATTTGAACTACAGCATCACCATCTTTTACGGTGTCTTGAGAAGACTACGGTAAGTTTATTGAAGATAGAATTGGGAAAAAATATGAAATCAAATTGTTAAAGATAAATAAAAGAAAATTTACACGTAGAATAAAATAATAAATGATATTTTATTGTTAGACATTTTTAGTCACTTTGATATTCACATAAACTCATTGTGAATTTGTAATGTTACATTTCGAACACCTTTTATAAATAGATACAACATGAATTCCCCTAAAACCACTTTAACTGTGGAACTCGGTTAGCGTTCGTTGCTTGCTTGTCAACCCTGTTCCCTTTTGTTTGTACATTACCAACTAGATATATACATGTGTATATATATATTTGTATTATTGCTGAGTTGTGTCCATGACGAGTAGCCGAGTACGCGCATACCAGAGTCAATGCTGTCCCATTTGAGACACTTGTTATTGCCACGTACACGTTACTATTCAAATCCTGATTGCAATCTTTGTCATGTCCATGGAACTATCAACTGACACGCAAGGACAATGTGGTAGCACAAATATCTCTCATTTGCGTGAAAATAATTATGAATGTATACACCCATATACATTATATTGATTGATGTCTATCTAGTTCATACAGATAAATGCATTTGTTTTTGTAGGAATTGTTCTATGTTATCAATATGTGAGAATAGATGATTGATAAATGGAAAAAGTAGGAAAAATAAGTAGAGATAATAAAATTAATAAAAATTGTGAAGGAAAACAATTTATTGAGAGCTTGAGAAAAGTTTTCTTTTTAAATTAATGAAGAGGAAACTTGATAAATGATTAGAAGTTTCATTTCGTTCAGTCGATTATGTTTTAGATTTCAATTGATAATTGAAATAAAATTGATGTAACTTTATTGAATGGAATCAAAGAAAAAAAAACTGTAGGACTTCCTGGAATTTAAACTTTTTACTGAGTAATGGACAAGGGGAATGTTAATGAAGAGAAAATATGTTTGTTGTTTTTTTTCTTTATAGAGATTGAAAATTGAGATTTAATTGTAATAAAAAATTGAATTATGTTTATGTGAATATTATTGTTTATTGATTAATAGAAGAAAAATGTATTTTCTTTTCAAACACTCGTGATGTTTTTTCTCTAAGCTTCAGATATTGTATGCTAGAATTTAGAATTCATATTGCCATGAAATCGATTTGGCTTTTCTATTTGGAGTGTCTGTTCATTCTTGCAACTATTGGAAAATACATTTTTCTCCACTTATTGCTTCAAATATAGAAATGGGGTAAAAAGGGAGATGGAAAATAAGCGCGTATAACGATTGCTATTGGATTTTGTAACTAGTCACGTTCTTGCATTTCTCTTTGGAAAATCCAATGGAAGCGAGGACATATCATAACGATAACAATATTGAGAATTCGTGAGTCGACGTAGTGTAACATCAGGGCTTGACTATTCCGAGAATAAATATTTATTTAACGATAAAGGGATTCGAACTTTAATTGTTATATATTTGTCAATCATGAAGATTTGAAATAAAAAAGGAAACATCTTACTATCCACCTTCAATTTTGGTTCATCCCTTAATGTACTAATCCAACCATTTTACTCATGGACAAAGTTGTGAAACACGCTCGATAGTTACATCCATTAAAGTTTATTTCTCACGTCTTAAAAATTTTAACCGAGCGAATTTCCGCCACCAGATTCAGGTCATTAAGCGTTGCAACTTGAAAATGTATATGGTATATATTGGTACATGGTTTGGAAGTGTGAAATGTAGTTGTGAAAAAGGTTTTTCATGAACGTCTAGTTACAAGTTTCAAGTTTCATAGGAAGTTAGTACTATTTGGTCTTTGTATGAGTGAATTTACACTCTTGCATTTGCTTCGCGTCTACCAAGATGTGGTGAGACACTGTGTCAGCGAGTTGAAACAGGTCGATACGCGCAGTGTTTTTAACTCAAGATAGTATAACTGTATAGATGATGTGTTTGCGTGTGTATGTATTTTTTTTTTTTCAAATGTAAGATGAAAACAAAGAAAAAAAGGGTAAGTCATATCACGCGAACAACAATGACAACCGTTGAAAAATGCTAACAATGTCAATGTAGACTTGATGTATGAGAGTAAAAATGTTTCACCACAAGAGTGATGGGATAAAACAACAAAAAAAAACAATTTTAGATGTGAAAAAAAAATATCTCAATAAACAAGATTTAAATTTCTCGATTTCATGTTGGTAAAAAATGATTGAGGGTTTCAGTTTTCCTTATTTCTCTTATTTTTTCTTTTTTTTTCACAGTTCAAAGTACAATATAATATTTCTCTAGCAAAAGAGAACGCATACACAAGTAGAGAATATTCTGAAAATGCCTCAGGGATGGTAATGTAAAAGTATAGAATGGGCAGAGGTGGATTTTCTAACCCGGCAGGGTAGTAGACATCGTGGCGTACCAGAGGTAGAACTCTCGCGTACTTTAGTCACGAACAAAGTGCCCAGGATATATATATATATACACGACTCTAGTTTAGTGTCTGTATATATATATAGTCTGGGCTGGCCTCAGCATTGGCTGGTCGTTGCCGTTCAAGTAGTTTAGTAAAGCCTGGGAGATGTTATTGGACATATCTATTCTCCTTCATACTTGGTGGTCCTGGTCAGGTAATATGGGCTATCATAGTTGGCCACTTTCATATCCAACACACACACACACACATTCACTCGCTTTGATCCCATTATATACTCTAAAGCAAGAATGAGTTCTACTTGATCCTCACTAGTGGTATCTTTACCAAAAGCCATTCACAGTTAGCATGTTTCTTGATGATATTCTTGTAGACAAATGACACAAATAATATTAGTACATTTAAGGACTTCTCTGAGGAAAAAAAGAAGAGAACAGAGTACTGATGAAAATAAATTGGTGATACATTCTTATGAAATTGATTATTAGATAATATTTAAATTGATATACTTGGCGTTTTTTAAATTGACAGATAAAATATTTATTTGCGTTTGTACTGTTCAGCATACTTGTCAGTTGCACTGTGAATATTCGATGCATTATGTATTTGATATATAGAACATTTATATTCATGTTTATGTACAATATACTTGGATAGTTCGAAGGATGTTAAGAATAACTCAAAGACGTTCTCTGGCAGCATATTTCTGATGTAGCGTCCATAAACCATAAAACAACAAATAGCTATTAGCATTTGTAGAAACTGTAAGCGGTATTATAAACACAGTGAAGGGTATGAGTATACATAGTATACGCAGCATTGTCCAAACACACTCACATTTTATTAATTATAAAATCACTTTTCATTAAATTCAAGGTAAAAATTTAATTAACAATCAAGAGTAAACATTCGCAATATTTATTCTTTACAATCTCTTATATATTTTTAATTATATTCGTGATTAATCTCGAGTAAGGGATAAATCCCAACGATCTTCTTTAAATTTTAGTACATGGTCTTCTACTTGTACAAACTGGGATAATTTATTTTCATGGGGTAATATTGATGGTGTAAAATAATGTTCAGCTTCAGATTGGGTTAAATTTATTTTATGCTCGTAGATCGTTACCAGAGAAATTAATAATTAGTTTCATTATTTCAAAATGTAAATTCAAAACCATATCATTGTGGTCACTTAAATATACACATATCAATAATTTATTCTCCACAAAATACATTAGACAAATCGTTAGTAAAATATTTTAGATAATTTCGTAATAGAATAAAAACAAAAAATTGTATCCAAAAAATTTATATATTAAATACAACTTCATAGAACAATGACAACAGTAAAGAAGTGTTTTGAGAAAATAGTCTGTGTTCCGCCTTAAGGTACTAAAACGAGATATGTATATAATTTAATATTCATTCTAAGTTTATTCACGACTAAAACAGAATACTATTCAAAATAAAACCATATTGATTCTAAGAATGAACAGAGTTACAAGAGAAAGAGTCACACAATTATAATTCACGGCAATCTGAGTTCAATTCCTATCGACCAAATGCAAAATTATATTTTGATTCCCATTTTCAATTCAGATTTAAATTATTCAAATGGTCGTAGCCACCAGCTACAATATTCTATTTCTAGAATGCTTATTAATTGATCATCATCATCAATAATTAATCACTCTGTTCCATTCAATATCGAAGAGTATTTCCGCATCACAGTTTACATTCTACATTCAAGACAGTTATTTTCCTATTCTGTATTTGCTGTCACTTCAGCAGTTATTCTCAGTATAGATTAATTATTTAAAAAAGATTATAAATAATACCAAATATCATTTCAATTAAACAGTCACTTGATAATCAATGTATTATTATGTTCATACAATTCTAATTATTGTTTTATTATAATATAATTTATTAATATTGCAGGATCGTGAATTTGTGGAGATGGAAGTGCCATTCAATGGAGGTGCACCCAAGAGACCAGGTTCACCATCGCCATTGACTTCACCAGCCCACAGCACTGCTTCACGTGGTGGATTGTTGCAGTCCTGTTGCGGTCGTTGTTATCGACAACGTTACCAGGTACGCGGTCGGCGCATTCTCGTCTCGAGGACCTCTATCAGCGAGGGTCCACCATCCTCTACTTCCCAATCGCAGCCATTACATGGCAATCAATCGCGTTATACAGACCCAACGGAAATACCGAGCGTTGTCTTTAATGTACCGGGTGACAATGATCGTCATCGTTTTAATTCAAGCGCCCCTTGTAGCCCTTACAACGAGACGCGGGTGTGAACTGCCGCGATTTGAAATACTATACTCCATATTTATTTATTTATTTATCTATTCAATCGTAATTTTTTAATTTCCAAATCAAAATTCAACATTCACTATCATAATATGATTAAGTAATTAATTTATTAATTGACGATCAAACTCGAATTCATTTTGTCGAGTATAAATATTAATATCTATTAATATATTTATTTGTTTAATTATAAATGTGAATAAACAAACGGTATTTCAGAGTTCGAAGCGCAATATATGAAATACTACAACAGGGTATGAATTGATGAGAAGAGTCCGCCGGACGGTACTCGCATTAGCGATGATGAAAGCTTTTATCGGTACACGCAGTCATTTTATTTTATTTTATTGAATATATATATATATGTTCATTGATAGTTGAGATAGTATGTATATATTTATTAGTGTGAAGATAATTTAACTGAATATTTTTAATTTTAAGTCTCACTTTAAAGCGATTTTCGATGTTTCAGTTGAAAAGAGAATAGAGGAAAAAAAAAAAAATTCAATAAAATATTTGAGATGATAAACAATTATTCATTTTTTCAATACCAATATCTAACAATTTTTGCTGCGTATATATATATAGCTATAAGAGAATGAAAAATTTTCAAGACTCAGTGATGAAGTTTGGTTGTCACTTGAATATAAATAATTCTGATACAATCGTTTTTTAATTTAAAAAATTCTTGAACATCCTACAAATATTAATATATCACGCTGAAACTTTTTTCACTACTAGGAATAACAATTATAAATAAATATTTGAGATTGGAATGATGAAGATGAGAAAGGAGGTATCAATTCCACGAGTATCTAATTGATTTCTAAATTTTTTAATGTTCTCTTAAAATTATACATGAAAATCAATGCAAAATGAAGATTATAAAGTTTTTGAGTGAGATGTGTGAAGCAAAATATTCAGTTTAAAAACGTGTCACACTAGTTTATATGTATATATATATATACATTTATATATTTTTGTTGTGTTTTTCTGTCATTAATGACGACTGAACTGAACGTATGACCATTAATAATCATAAGAATAAAATTATTCTAAAATAATAATCAATGACCTCGAGCGACGACAATTAATATGTATGTATACGGATACCGTATAAATATAAATACACACATAGATAGGTCTATAGATGGGTTGTAGGTCATCGCGTGACGGTACATCAGTCTTGCGTCGCAGTGAACCATTTCGCAGTCCTCGAGTGTATCTAATATAAATAAATTATTTTCATCATCAAAACTTCGAGTCTCTGTAAGCGTCACATAAAACATTATTGACCATTTGACATATTATATCAATGAAAATTTAATAATAATTAAATTAATGAAGGCGAAAAAAATTCAGTATTAAATAGTAATTAATAAAAGAGCATATAAAAAAAAGGGACACTTCACCACAAATTAAATGCGGTTGAAATCATTATTTCCACGAATAATTTTTTTTCATATTAAATTCCAATACGAAAATTCGGTCTAGCAATTATTTCAATTAAACCGTGTATATACATATGCGTGTATGAGTGTGTCTGTGTGTTCTAATATGAGGATTATTTTCGCGAGCGTGACATATTGTATCAGGTGGTATAGTACTGTTCATTATAATACTGCTCGAAATTTTTCTTGATGAAGTATCATTGTTTAATGATAGAAATAGCCCATTTGTCCCGGGTGAACATATCAGAATCGTGTGTATATTTATATCGATAAAATTAGAGTGGCTATACGAATACATATATATACATATATATATATATATATATATAGATCGCAAATCGGAGAGTGCAATTTTACTGAATGTGTTCGAATGAAAATACCCGTTGATAGTTGAAATAATTGGAACAACATTAATATAACACGAGGGATGATTTTCAGGCATATAATCACACTTGTTTTATCAAGTGGAGAAAATACATTGGAGCGGCCCACAAGTATTTTGTGACAATCGAATTAACTGTGTATACACAAATACATCAGTTATTCAATTCCATTTTTTTCTTTTACACAACTTTATCTAATTCATTGAGAATGGATTACAAAATCTTGCGATATGTTTTTAGTGAATTGTTGAACACAACCTAATTGGAATTGATACACTGGAGCAATAATTAGATACAAGGAATTGGTTGTGGAAAAGAAAAACAATTTTAAACAACACAAAAATATACTTTGAATTAAATCTGGTTAAAATTTATTCATTATCAATTTTGGATTCAGTTCAAATATCATCAATTCTAAATCTATCTTATATCATACAATTCCTAATAAGAATTGTGATAATCAATATGAAAAATAATTCGAGTAGATACAAAAATAAATTTATAAATAAAATTGCAATCTTGCATCAAGTAAAAAGTTTTGTCTTGAATAAAAATGCTAAAATAGAAAATTAAAAATAACAAATAACTTACACTCAACTAATTTACCGTTAAATTATTTCTTAAACTCGAAATCAAAATCTATTTTATTCAATTCAAATAGCTATCGGTCATCAGTATACAAATTGTCTAAATGTTCATTGACACTTATTCTCTTTCACATTCGCATTCAAATTCAAATCACTCCATTGTATCTAGTGTCACGCGCCTTACGCGGTTTTATTGTACAAATATATATTCACAACTAATATATATATATACATATGTATTAATATAGCATCGTGAGATTTTATCGTGAAAACGCCACCAGTTTATATCCGATTAGGAATCTCCGCTTGGCAAATGGCGTCGAGACGTCTTCCAGGGGAATTTCGATTCCGAAAACCCTCCCACCCACTTCCTCTTTCACTTGACTCTACTCTTCCACAATACCTCATATATATATATATATATATCCTTCTCTCACACTCGAGACATTCGTGATATTTGTGCTAAAAGCCAAGCGCGCGTACCTTCCCACGTCTTCCATTCTAAATGTCCACAATTGAGCAAGCTCGTGCTTACTATTGGAAGTGATCGTGAATATATATGTTGATATATACATATATATTATACACAGATGAAATAATTCCTGTTACATTAATCTAATTCACTTTATAGTTAACGTGATTGGGAATTGTCTCAAATAATATTCTCACTAAGCTTCTTGATATTCATTCAAAATGTGTAAGGGAACAAAAGCAGGAGAATGGAAACAAAATATCATGGAAAAGAAAAATGCTCTGTCTTATTCTTTTTTTTTTTTTTTATTTATATATTTAACGTAAAGAAGCTTTTGTGTCAATATTTTACATGGGCTTCAGTAATTCTGTGCTTTTACAGGACACACATTACAACTCTCACTCCAACGCTCTTTTCATATATAATTACATTATTTAACATCAAAGAACATTTTTTTTTCCTCTTTTTTTTTTTTTACTGAAGTGATTGTAAATTTAATATTGCTACGTGTTCCTACCAAACCCTCCCCCCCGGTCCCTTTCACATGTATAACCATGAAATATTTAAATTATTTTTCACTTTGAAAGTTGTAATTTCGCCGGCAATAATTTCTCTTCTGTACCGTGTGCGTGTGCGTGTCCATTTACAAAAATGTACTCAGTCAATGTCACGGTTTATTTATTTAATTTACTTGCATACATATGTGTATATTTTTTTTTTTCCTATACTATTTTTTTTTTTTTTTTCAATAGTGATGATTGATAGAAACACAAAAATATATATGTATATATTACTCACTCGGGAATAGTTTATTAGTGTCGGAATCGCGTTTCACATTAAATTATTATGAAATAAAATAAATAGATAAAAATATGAAAATGAGGCAAAAAAAAAAAGAAAAAAAAAGAAGAACAAGACTCAAAATTAGTAAGTAAGTTGATAGAAATATTATAATTCGTATACAATAGTTATCTCATGCGCCTAGATGAATTTAGAGTAAACGTAAATCAAGAAAGAAAATAAAATTATAATTATTAACAATGCAACAATTGTAAAGTAGATAAAAAAAAAAATGATTAATAATATTTCTCTCGATTGATTAAAATAAACATATATATGAAAATAATTTATAGACGGGGGCCTATGACAGTCGCGTGTGACGATACAATCTTCGAAACTGAAGAAAGAAATATCGGATAATAAATAAATAAAGTGATAAACAATATGAAATTATCGTAAACGAAATAAAAAAAAAAAGAGAGAATGATAAAGAAATTTAAATGGAACAAAAAAGCGTACGCTATGAGCGTTTAAAAAATTGGCTGCATTGCACTGTCAATACAGCGAATAATTTTTAAATAAAAAACGGAATGAATAATTAAACTAACAAATAAACTGATATCAGAATACGATTAATTGACAAGATATTGTCAAACAGTTTTTGGCATAATTCCAAGCCGTTTATTGTTGCTTGGTATAACGACGAGGGAATGTGCAAGCGAAGCAATTTTGCGCATGCACAGAGAGTTGCACATAAAAAACTCTATATAAAAAAACAAAAAAGAATAAAATATACATATATAAATATGTATAGAATTATATAGTGACAGATGTGTTTGGACAACAATGTAATGTCGTGTGCAATTGTGATATTGCTTCTGACATTGTCACGGACAGTTTGATTTTGCTTAATACAAAACAAAAATACAATCGCTATATTTACATTCGAAATTTTATTTACGAGTGAAATAAAGAACAAAAATTAAACAATATAAAATAAAAGATATCCACTCACTATTAAATATTCTTACCTTCAGTCGAATGAATATCATTCATCCAGCTATCAAAGATATGATTTCTGTTCGAAAATTCTTTCTTGAAAAAATTAACAAACGAGAAAAAAAAATTAAACCAAAATGATTATTTATAAATACTCGAAACATTCCAAAGAGAACGAAACGTCTTATGAACAAACTCCAATCAAACGTCTCATTATTTTTATTCGAATAAATAATGAAATATTATTAGATAAATAAAAAAAAAGAAGATATTAAAATTATAATAATATGAAACTTTCAACGAATTGAAACTACATCAAAGCACTTTGACATTATTCTCTACCAGATGGCTGATTAAATAAATTAAGTTATTAATAATTATGATCTGCTTTTTATAACGGTCTGTTTTGTCGAGCTTTCGTATAATTCATATTTATATATATATATATACAACTTCCTTTCGCGAAACCCATTTAATTGAAATCCAGATTCTTAAGCTCGCTTTCCTCACCTTCACACTCTCTCTCTTTACTTCGCTTCACCACTTGAAGCCCGCATTAATTACGCGCTAAATTAGGACCATGACGCTCTGGTTGTACGAAACTTCTCAATTTATTAATGGCAAAACCTCGTCATTGTCATCGTCATTCTCTTTGTAATATATATGTTAACATATATATTAAAATCTCAGAGTTTTGCGATTGTGCCACGCCTAAAAATTCATTGTGAAACTATTGCTACATTCTCTGTATCTCTGCAGATAATATTATTCCTAACCACTCAGTTGGGTGATATGAGAATAGGGTTGAATACCACAAGTAATTCAAGTCCTGTGACGCCTTTACGTTACAACACGAACAACAAAATATAAATTGAGAGTAAGGGAGATGGCGAAAAGCAGAGGAAAAAAAAAAATGAGTATTATTTTTAGATGAATTTTACTGCTCATTATTATTTTATATTTTCATTTCTTCTATTTCATCGTTTATGATTGTATAAAATTCGTGAATACATTCTCATTGCATTTGTCGAATATTAAATTTGTTCTCTTATAAATTCAATGTTATTTTTTTTCGTTGTTCTTATGGGCAGATAAAGAATGAAAATTAATGTTTGTGTATTTGAAAATATATATATTCATTTGGTGTGTATACAAGTTCGGAGCTTTATGAGATAAATTTACTTCTCTTTGTTGTCGTTATTATTTATTTTTTCTCTGTTATCAAACTTTACTTTCAAGGTACAATACATAATTACTTCATGTTTTTCACGATGTTACTCATACTTTTTTATTGTTGTAATGTCTTTTTATTCACTCGCGTTGAAACAGGCATCATTCAAAGAAAATGAATTGGTAAACTCTGGTGGAAATTACACAGCCATAATGAATTCAGAGTTTTTCATATACAAAAATGGAATATACGTGTACAAAGTGTATATAGATATTATATACGAGTTTTTTTTTCTCAATAAGATTATATAAAGTAGAAAAGATAGAGAAAAATAATGAGAGTAAAATAAAGCAACAAATAATTTTCAATCCAGTGAACAAAGTGGAAAGTTGAAGATTTTAAAATTGATTTATGGGATATGGATTTTTTTTTTTCTTCTTTCTGGATTGTTCCTGAAGATTTTTCTCACAGTGACAAAAGAATAATGTCATTCTCAATCACTTTTTCCCACAATATCTCTCACGCTACCTTACATACTGACAAACATATACATATATATGTATACTCAATTCCACAAACGTTTGTCAAATATATCTTCTATAGAAAATCTCATGAGAGAATGATTGTTGCGGATGCAGGAAGGTCCAAGCGATTTCCGGGCCCACAGACTGTAATCATTCGTGGAAATGATCCAACCCATTGTTATATACTTGTGCGACAAGAATGAATCGTGAGAAATGTTCTAAATCAAGTGATCGCTTCGAATATCGTTGATTTATTTTCTAGTCGAACTAGGGACAATGAATTGCGTTCGCGAATGCTGGTGTATGAGACAGAGTTGAACAAGATGGGGTTATAAAGAAAATTGAGCATTTACAAGTCATTGATTATTATATTTTTATTATCAGAGAAAGTTAAAAAAAAATGTATTTGTATTATATGCTACTGTGAAAAATTGAAAGTGTATGATAAGAAGTGTTAAGCTTGTCTATTATTATTATTATTTGTCTTCGACTTTCACTATTTGTTTTATTTATTTAATTATATATTAATGCATTGGTGACATTACCAAAGTGAGAGAGGATAGTATTATTGGTTTATAAATTTTATTTTGGATGAAGAGATTATTTTTTATCAATATAAAATTCATTTTAATTCCAATTCCAGTGCTAATTTTTCGAAACTTGTTTTCAAGATAATAATATAAAAAACTTTGTTGATATTCCATTGCAATAATTAAAATTGCAGGAAATAAATATGTTTGTTATTGCAAGTGAAGGATAATAATAATAAAAGTAAAAATAATAATTGAACTTGCAACAAAATAAATTATTACATATGAAAATGGATGAATAAAAATCTTGTTTTTGCTCTCAATTTTTCATAATTTCCTCAGGGAGATTCCATCTTGTCGAAACTAACCATCTTGTTTAACTTTCCACCCATCATATATGTATATACATATAAAAATAATCTAAACTTATGACACAATCCTGTTAATTCTTGCGAATGAAAATGGATAATTAATTTCCTTTCTTGATATTTTTAGTTTATACTCAACGTGGCTATTAAATATCTAACTTAAGTTCAATTGCACTCGACATAAACCGTCGCGCACAGGCAATGATAAATGATTTACTTGAGTGTGTGTATTGTGAAGTTATTTTTTTTTTATTCCACTACAAAGGGGGAAAAAAAATACTATAACGACTTTTTACGATTTGAACCGCAGTAAAGTAAATTAATGTATACATATATATATATACATGGAAAAAAATAGGTCAACTGCATTTTTTTTGTCTGCTTTATGCTCTGAATAATACTGATCAAATAAAAAAAAAAAATAACGAAATCCATATTAAATAATGATTGCTACCATAAAACACTTGAATAAATCGCGTTTTGTCATTCATTTTTTTCAATTAAAAAATTTTTAAATTAAAGGTGTAGGGAAAAAAAAAATGTTGATTGAGTGTGACAGTGGCGGTTATGCACATTCGCATTTATAATGTAACACAAGTTGTTCATTTTTATGAATAATGCATAGACGAAGGAACAACGAGAGACTGTATTGGTTGGGCATCCACTTCAGATGAGCCAGGCAAGATGAAAATTGAATCTTGAGTATCTGCCTAAAATGCTACGTCAAAACCCCACAACCCTACTAACCACCCTTTTGCTATAACGTCCATCTATATCACTTTTTTATCGTCGTCAATCTTCCAAGTAACGAGCAGTCCCTATATACTATCCCTGTTTCCCATAATTTTTTTTTTTTTTCTTCTCTCGTTCGTTCATTTTCATTTCTTTTTTTATACTCTCACTATCACTCCCCTGTTAGGCTCCCCTTCGCTCGAGCTAATTCCAATTTCTCTTCTCGTATATCTATATTTATCATTGTGTCTAAACTCAGTGTCGTTGAAATTTTACTGATGGAATTGGATATCCCCGTAGAGACTAAATTGGAAATTAATCATTTTATATATATATATATATTTGTTTTTTATTTTTACTTTTTTTATTTTGTATATTAATTCAAATTGAAATATTTTATATTATCTTAATATTTAGTAGTGTATATAATGTAGATAAAAAAAAATGTTTCTCACCAAATTACACAGCACAAAATTACAAAAGGAAATAAACATTATTGAATGCTAAATAAAGCAAAAACAAAATTTGGCATCACGACATCAAGGCGTCTTTTTTTTTTCTTTATTATTCTTGCCAAAATTTAACTTTTTATTGGAATACGTGCATTGTAGGGCTATAAAACGTGTGCCTCATTATAAATTTACTTCCACTATAACCTCAACTATTTAAATCCAGCGCAAAATTCGTCGAAGTGACAAGAGAAGTATAGAAATAACCGGAAGGGATGATGAGCGCCATGGGTGCAGATTGTGTGAGCCCAATATATATACATTAATATTAAAATTTGAATATTCAGAAGACCGAAAAGTTTTGAGCTTGAGGGTTTAGGTTTGCCAACTGAAAACTCTGTCACCAACTTTTACAGCATTTTGTCAATGTTTCATTTCCATTCTACATTGTTATCTTACTTCATTTATTATTACTTATCTTTTCTTCTTTTTATAAATTTTTGTATATTCAATTTTTCGTTTCTGCCTTTTATTTATTTATTTTTGTTTTTTTTACTTGATAGCGTGAGTGATAATATCGTAGACATTCTCGAGGGTGAATTGTGTCACGCGACAGTGAATTCTTTCTTCATAGAAGTTATAAAGTAGAATAGAAATGAAAGAGGTTTGGCACTTGTGATAAATTATTAACGTCAATGACGTCAACCAGACCAGCCAGGGTGTGTGTAGTGACGTGAAGATAGAATTTTTGCGCTCGACTTATACGCATCATCATTTTTACCCTAGCTACTTACCACTTGTCAACTTTAAACTCTACAAAATATAAATCCATACCATAAATAAAGAATATAATATATAAATATAAATGTATTTGTATATTCATGAATATATATTTAAATAAATTCCAAAAGGTCAAACAAAAATAAAAACAATATTAAATTCCCACAGAGATTTTATTTTCACTCAAAGAATTTAATCACGTATACCGTGATGACTCGTTAGAAATAAAATAGCGATAAGGGTGGTCAGTAATTGTTCATCTTTATATCATACATATACAGTTTCTATACGCGTTTATACGCGTTTATACACGCTTGAACAAATAGAAACGAGCTTTTCCATATTACTAACAGACAGTATACATATATAGAAGTTTAGAGAGTGCAATTGCGGAATTCCACAAATGTCCCAACCACAAAATTAATTAATTTAATTAGCGATCACTCTCGTATACGTATGTATGAATGAAACAATATTTTTTTTTTTTTTCATCAACATGAATTCAATCATTTGTATAATTAATGATTAATTTTTCATTTCGGTTTTCCAGTATCAAATTATGTATATGGGTTGATTGATTTTTTTGCTATTATTAATCTATTTTTTTTTTTTCTTCTTATCGTGGTGAAAGCAGAGAAGTGATGGGATTATTGAAACAATTTGATTTAGAAAAATTGATCAAATGAACAAATTGGGAAAATAAAAAAGAAACGTTTAGATTAGGTGTGACTGGCGTGCAACAATGTAGTGTGTGTTTGTGGTGTGGATTTCAGCAGGCGTACAGTCAGTACATCCCGGCAACGAGGGCCCAACCGCCGGGTGGTCCAGGTGAACAAACTGGGGTGGACGGCACTTATCTCGTCGAGGCCTCATTCTGAAAAAAAAAAAAATAATAATAAATAAAATAAATGAATAATAATTAATTGAGAGCCAATATTTAATATTTTCGCCTTGCAGCGCGAATCTATATTGAATAGAAAAAAAAAAAAAGAATAATAATAATAATAATATGAATGAATAACAAAATTTATTGAGAGGAAAACAATTGATACCTGTATTGCAGAAGTGAAAGAGAATTTTGTTTCAAAGAGATAACGAGACAACACACTATCCATGAATTATAATTAATTGAAAATGAAACATTAATGATAATAATGTTATGATAGAAATAACATAAATATTCTTCGAAGCAACTGAATAACTAAAAGAAACTTTTAAATCAATCAAATTCTTCTATTTCCCTATTTTTGTGCCATCCAATGACGTGTTTGACATCTCATACACATCCAACTCTACCAACATTGATGGAATATCAACGGCAACATCAAATTGTCTCATCAACGTGTCCAATATCACCATCGTCGTCCTCAATGCTGTGTCAATCTACCATCATTGAAATCAACGCCATTCAATTCTGGACATTTCGCATTGTTGGATCGTCTTCGATTATTACTGCTACTACCATTACTACTACTGTCACTATCAACACCATCTTTGCAATCAAATTATCCCTCGTTCTCGCTCTCTCTTTTCTCTGTATTACACGCAACAATATAACGTGGACATACACCGGAACAAAAACCAACATTAAATTGGAATAAAAAATGAAAATAAAATAAAAAATGTACACAAATAAATGTCCACGTATCTGGCTGCTTTGAAAAACATGAAAACACTGGTTCCAATTGAACAAAAATATATTTAAATATACAAATGATGTCCATTGCTGTATCCGTTGGGCGTTAATAAAATTGTGCAAAAAATGGGAGAAAAAATAAATCACCAAATGGCATATGGATGAAAAATAAACAAACATCACAATGAATATATGAATGAATTGATGAATAAAATTGAATTTATCCATCAAAATTTACGTGGCTGCATTGCAAAATTACAATACAACATAATTGAATGCAAATTAATTTTCAAACTACAAACCAAATATTCAATTCCCAACGATGTAATGATTCGCAATGTTATGTGAATAATCAAATGAAACATCGAAAACAAAAATGAAATAATAAATCAATTTAAAATTGAATAATGAAAAATAAATGCGTGTAACGTTACATAGAGCCTTTCGTATCAACTAACGTCGAACGAGAACAAGGATAGAGTGGTGCTAGTATACGGCGATCGTATACAAGTGAGGAAAAAGGTAATGAACCATTAACAAAAATGTATATGCACAGGTGGACAAGCTCTTCCGTTCACATTATTTCATTCAACATTATCTATATATATATATATATATAATAAAAAAATTAATAAACATTAATAAACATATATGAATATGAATACATATGAATATACATATACATTTTTATTTATATATTTGATATTTCAATGAGAATAATAATGAAGAATTGTCATTCATTGTGGGCTCAATGAGACAGATTTATTACATTTATTTTTTCTCTCCACACATATGGATTAATTTAATCAAATATAATATGCCAGTTTGATGAACGCACGAGCGACCAAACATTATTAACGAATTGGCAAAATGAATTGGCTGGGCTTTGGCTTATATACGCTTTGTATATATTTAAATGACTGTATACTTTCGCCTCATCACACTCGCAGTTTAAATGCCTGACAATATAAATAAATTTATATAAAAATGCACCAATGCTGCGCATAATATTGTGCTTTAATATATTTGTCATACACTCAATTTAAATTCGTATCAATTCTTTTTTTTTCTTTCTTTTTTATCTTTTCAAAAGCTCTGTGTTCGTGAAGACAATCTTCATGCATGAAAATAAAGCAGCAAAATTACATATAAAAATATGTTTGTAAAGCGCACGGAATATATAAAATAAAATGGAAGTCATATGCTAATATATGTAGACAATACGTATACATACTTATATATATACAGAAAAAAAAAGAGAAATATAAAAAAGAGTGGCGCCTTCCATTTGTTCGAGTGCCGACAACGCTTTTGCCCAATTTTCTTCCATACTTTTTTCGCCTTTCAACATTCTCTCTCGACACTTTTGTACATGCTGCTTTATGCATATATATATATGTACATATAATATCTACATATTTACATCAAGCTATATATATATATTTATATATATGCACTACATTGAATCCTCGACGGAGTGAAGCAAGAAAACAGAAAATAAGAAAAAAAAATTGCAATACGCACCCGACACCCTATTTTCACACTGTAATACTGAATATATATTCTACACGGCTGCGCTGTGAGATTGAAGAAAGAGGCACGCTTACATAGAAGGAAAAATTTACAATAAAAAAAAAAGACACAAAATTAAATATAATGAAAAAACAAAACGAATGGAAGAAAAAAGTGAAATATCATGTTTTGCATGAGAGAATATCACTATTCTGCAAAGCACTCTCACATACTCTTAATCCATAAAATTACGTTTATTATATAATCATGTATACATTCTTCCCTATTTAATTACAGTAAACATATTTTTTATCTGTTTATGTGTACATATATATATATTTTTTTCTTTCACTTCTTCGACTGAAGTAGTTCGCCATGTGTATCGATCAATTTGCACAAAGTTATGACATAATATATACACTCATAGTTTTTATATATATTTATATCTATATGTATGTGTTTGTATTTATGTAGAGTGAAGCAAATTGATAGGTCACTGTGTGGGAAAGTTGATTAAAAATTCATGAGCACGTGTTCGTGTTCATTTTCTATTTTTAAACCCTCGTAAGTCTCATTGAAAATTCGAGTGATCGCTCCAAAGAATGGGAAATTGCACGATCTATATATATATATATATTCTTTTTTCTATCTTTATCTATTCTACTTCCTTTTCTTATTCCACTCTGCCTATTTCGTTCTTCTATCATTGCTCATGTTCATGTTGGTTCGTCAAAGTCGAATAATGCACGAGCAAATTGCACGTGCCATGTTTGCATTGCACTGCATATACAATACACCAACAAACACCAGTAAATATTTAACGTGTTACGTCGTGTAGTGTCGTGACTTGTCGTAAAGTCTAGTGAATTTCAATGTATATATATATATATATATATATATATATATATATATATATATATTTATATGTATTATATTGTGGATATAGTACTTTGTATTCAGTAGTATATAGTAATCACATAGTTCAATGTTCATACTGTATTTGAATTATTTTTTTTTTAAATAATCAAGTCGTTATATTATTTATTGTAATTATACACGAATTATATTTATACACGTATCTACAATTATTTTAATATTAATTGTAGACTCTTCAATGTGAAGAGAGAATAATAATTGGGTCAGCAATTGTAATTCAACACAGACAAAAAAAAAAATTTTACTTATTCTTATTTCTTTTTTTTTTTTCATTTCCTTGTATCCTATAATATTGTAAAAAGAAAAAGAAAAATCGATATTCACTATTGCATCCAATTATGCCGTTTCCATTATATTCTCTGCATATTATTCCCTCTCTGTGTCTTTATGCATATATACTAACGTTTATGTATATGTGTGTATATGTATATATATTCTGATGCATAAGTGGACGTGAGTGGTATGTACATTTAAAATTCTCAATTGTATATCTATTTATATTCTTATATAGGCGGAGGAATTTTTTTTTCTTTTTTTTCATTTAGTATTGCCATCATTGCGTATTAGTAGCGGACTATATTGAAATTGTGACGGAATTTTCTATAATTGTATGGAGGAAAAAAAAAAAAAAAGAATAGGATATATGAAACGATTTTTTTTAATAGTACATAATTATTTTACTAATTCACATAATTGTTAATTAAAAAATGTGAAGAGTATTATTTGAACGTTCATTTCTTTTAACAGTGGACATCAAGAAATATATATTAAAATCAGAACAAAATTTAGTATTGATTATAGGGTAAGAAAAAAAATGTTTTAGATTGAAAAAACATTTTTGCACTTAAATGAAAAACAAAGTTTTGCTTTTGATCTTTATCGTGCAATTCTCGAGATTTTTGAAATCCCCCAAAGAATATCTGATTGATGAATATCAAATTATTTTTCAACAGTAAAACAAATTCAGAACAATGGAAAAAAAATGAAAAATAGCATGAACGGGATTATGACATATAAATATTTCAATATTTTATTTTAAAAATAATTCATTTCTGATTGAAAAATACTATTTCTTTTTTCTGTAATAACAATTCATCGCAGCATCGATATATAGTCCACTACAGCAATTGTAATAGTAAATAAATAAACTCAATTTACGGATGATAAACAAAAATGTTTCGTGTAATACTTTCTCCACATACATATACGAAAAATATAAATATACAATCGTAGAATAACTTTCGACTATATTCTCTCTATCATTCATACTTTTTCACTCTATTCATCACACACTTTCACACTCTCTCATTCTCTCTATTTCTCTCGTTTCACCGTGTCCATAAAAAAACTCCAAATGCACATTCACATCGAGCTTGAATGGTAAAAATGTATCGAAACATTTTTGCCTGAGGGAAAGAAAAATATCGTGTTAAATTTCTCGTTTACATATGACTATAAATATATATATGAAATAACTTTCATTGTCGGGAGAAAAGTTCTTTGCTGATAAGGAATATAAAAGTGTCGGAAAAGATGGGAGAACATGAGAGAGATGAAATCAGAGTTGACAAAAGAGAGAGAAAGAGAGAGACCGAGAGAGTGAGAGAGAGAGAGAGAGTTATAGAAAGGAAGAGTAAATAAGAATAAAGGGAGTAGAGAGAAAAAAAAAAATTCTGGAAGAGCAAAATAAAAAATAAAAATTCAGAAGAAAAAAAAAATTGAATTTTGTCCGAAATGAAAATTGTTCCAGGATCTTAAGAAGCGCGGTTCCCACACCTGCGACATGCAGGCCCTACAGCCACTTCCGGTTCCCACTATCAACACAACGCCTGCCATGACTACTTCCGGTGGGCAGCCACCGCTTCCGGTATCGGAGACCGCTTGAGTCCGATCGAGCATGATCCACACACCGAAACGCGATTGTTCATCTACATCTCAACTGCCCTCGCTCGAACGATCCATGGCCGTTTGGCCAAGATTACGGTGAGCCTTCTAAATTTGTAAATATATATTTATTTTTTTTTTATTTTTCAATTAATTACCTATTTACATATTATTTATATTCATTATTAAATTCTCACGCGCTTTAAAATGACAAACGTGTCGTGTTATATTGTAGCGAGCCTCGAGATCAAATTATTATTCAATTATCAATAGAATCAAAAGAGAAAAAGAATTGTGTATTTTTACCCAATTATTTTTTTTTCTTCGCTATTTTTATAAACATTTTATATGCAGATGTTCAATCAAATGTGGACTGTGTCGGACAAGCGATTCGTTTCCGATATCATTGACAAACAAAACAACCTCCAATTCCTCACCATATTTTCTCAGTGAAATAAAATACAAAATTAAAAAACTTATCACTTTTGTTTACTATTCAAATTTTATTCCATGCACACTATCGAGTAAAACAATTATTACATCCATTTCTCAATATGAAAAAATAAATTAATTCTTACATATAATCATACTTAATAATTTATCCAACAATGAATGTTAAATTATCTCAAGTCCTTTATCTTCACAACCCACATTTATATATCTACAAATATAAATATACTTCAGTGCACGAAGATAAGACTAAAGGTCTTCATTAATGACGATGCGCATGTGTGACCACATCGATAAGGGAGAGAACACGAAAATACACTTCTTGAATTTCAATCTCAATCAAGGAACATAAATGTTGAACGTGACGAGGTCGAAGGAATAAAGTATCTATATACAGAGAGAAATCCAATAGCAATTTGATGTCCCAAAAATTTAACTCGAAGTTTGATATACAAATTCACAGCTCTGGTTATCATTAGTCTTCTTTATGACTGTTGAAAATACTAAGATAAAGTGAAATTCACCATAAAATACAATGAGTAAAATAAAAGTGAACGAGTAACAGTGTAAAGAAAAAAATTGAAAAGTATTTGTACGAAATGAATGATAATTTGAAAGTATCAAGTGAAATGAGATGTCGAGAAACGAACAAAGGATAAGAAATCAAAATTTCCACTGTCGTATTATAAAATGCCAAGTGACATAGAGATTAACGAGTCTACTGAAATTCACAATCGCTACCAGTCAAGTTAAATTTGTGCAATTGTGCAATTCAATACGACTGAAGATATACGAGTTAGAGAATCGATATCATTCTGGTTATAGAGAGTGAGTCAGAGATGCTCTATCAACGTGAATATATATCCAGTGCCAAATGAGATTACTGTAGTTCACTGTATCCATTCATATACATATGCATGAATACATGTCTCTGTATAGAGAGCCGATTACCATTGGGAATACGAAGTAGTGGAGTATACTATTTGTGGTCAGACATATACGTCTACGTTTATCTACACAACGCGTAAATTATCCTTTAGCTAAGTCAATCTCTCTGTCTCTCTAACTCTCTCATCATTAATTTATATTGTCATTCCTTTCATCAGTTTCAATAATCAAAATTAAAATTGGAGATGAATTTTGATTGTTGAATTAAAAGTCTGATGATATAATCCAACTTTGTTTTATTATTTTATTTTTTTTTCTTTTTTATCTTCTCTTTTTTCTTCCTCTGAGGACAAACTGAAAGACAAGAAACAAGGGTGTGCCAAAGTTTGATCCTGAGATACATACACAATGATATCATGACTGGAATAATATTGATGCTACATTGAAGACGAAATGAGAATATTCCATCCACTTTCAACATTAACCATTTCTTTTTTTTCCTTTTTTTGCCTCCTTCATTGATTTATCTCGATTAATTTTTTTTCTTTTATCCCCACCGAGTCTTTCTCTCTTCTACTGTATTAAACTATCTTCACCATTCACTCAATTTTATTTTCTCGCTGCTCACGTCTCAATGATTGGATGGAAACAGTTCAAATGATTGTGGATTGATTCACGAAAAAAAAAAAAAAAAGATAACAAACTCAAAGAATATATAAAAAGGAAAATGAGAGAAGGGAAAAAAAAAAAATGCAAGGCCTTTTTTCACCACTATCTCCTGTATTTTATCTTTTATTTTTTATATATACATAGATTTTTTTTTATTTTTTCTTCATTCATTCCTTCCATTTCTTCTCCCTCGTGTCGCATATTTTTTTTTTTTTTTTCTTCTTCTCCTCCCTTGAAATAAATATTCTCTCTGCATTCATTTCAGCGTAAGGAGTGACAGCATCGAAAGGGGAAGTGGCACCATTATCTATAGTGAGGTTCCACATATACCGGATGTTCGCAGAACGGAATAGTGGGAGTGATGAGGGTGAGAGAGAGAGAGATGGTAGGGAGAGAGAGAGTGAGTGAGAGCTAGCGAGAGGAACTAAGCGTGAGCTCAAACTGGGATGTATGGCCATTGTGGAACAATGTGGTCGAGATATCGATCAGAGAGTCGAAGAGCAGAAGGCAGAATGAAAAAGGATGGATAGTGAAGCTAGAGAATTGCAACCAAGGCAATGAAAGTGTGAGTGAGACAAAGTCTACAACGCTGACGCTTGCTGGTCCTCCACTCATTTTATCCCCTGTGCTCCACGAAGCAAAACTGTCTAGAGAGTCTAAAGTCTAAGTGAGATGAAACGAGGTAGAGCACAGAGTGAGAGAGATATGACAGTGGGAAAAGTAGGAATGAGAGACGGGACTGAGTTGTGTTGAGTGTTGTCTCCATTGCCTATTGTTATTCCGGCATATATACGATCTTCAACTTGAGGAAATTCAGAAAGAAAGGAGAAAAAAAAAAGAAATAATAATATCACGAAAACAAAACAAAATTCACCAGGCAAATATAATGGATATATTGACATGAAGTGGAGGAGATAGGAATATGGAGAGACAGAAGAGGATAGTTTGAAGAATCTATTGACAAAATAATTGATAGCGAATATACGAGTTTTTTTTTTGCATTTGTATATGTGAATAATAGAATTTATATTGGATGGACTGGTGATTTGTCTGACCAGTGAATGGGGCTTACCCCTTGGTGAAAAAAAAAAAAAAAAATAATACGATACTTAAATCCCCCAAAAAGCTTTTCAGGTTCACCTCGATTCTGTTTGCTTTCTGTTTTTTTTTTTGTTGTTGGTATTTTTTTTTTTCCTCTCTTGCAATTTATTATGTGGATGGGTTGGGTGTGAGGTTTGAAGGTGACAGAGAGTGGTTTTGAGTATGTCTCTGGCGACGTTTCAAAGCACGATGAAATTGGGAACAATTTTTTTTTTTTTTCTCTTTCTTGTTGTTGATTTTTTTTATTCACACCATCTTTATATGTGTGCTTCGTTTGCTACTAGAATGGGCGCTTGGGCTTTGTCTCATATACAGCTTTTCATCTATTCTTTCATTTTACATACATACACAAATATATATATATATATATATATATATATGAACATTTTGTTGTTATGCTAACCGACGATATATAAAGAATGTGAAACTGTGCATTCATAATATTCTCACATTGTTGCACGTCGGTATTGTACAATTATGAAAAAAGAAAAAATAACAATAATACCAACATTATTCACCAGTTTATTTTATTATTAATATTATAATCTTGAGACTCGCTACATTTGGAATCAATTTTCTTCCACATATATATTATTGATTATAATTAATCATTATTAATTGAATGAGTGGGAGGCAAAAAAAAAAAAATATGGAGTTAGAAGTGTTTGGTTACATTTTCAGTATGAACGTTAACGAGTGAGGAAATAATTGGTCCAATCGATCGTTACGTCAGAGATGTCGTATTGGAGGGTGCGACATCACACATTGAAGAAATTTGGAGCGTGAGGGAAAGTGCGTGTGTATTTATGTATGTGTATGCGTGAATGATAGCTAGATAGATATGCTGAGAGGATGAGAGGGTGTGAAGAAAGATGGCGGCACCTCTGGCGGTGAGGGATATACGATAGTGTGTCGTGCACTCCCGTGAGATCGTACGATGGATTGAGTAATGCGAGAGTCGACTCGGAATTTATGGGACAATAGGGGAATGATGATGGAGGATAATAATAAAAAAAAAAAAAAATAATAATAATATAATAATAATAATAATAATAATGATAATGATAATTATAATAATAATAAATATTCGAAAAAAAAATACGAAGAACATAATAAATAAATTACGTACGGTTGATTATTTCATTGGTGGATTAAACTTCACGCTGTGAAATTTCATTTATTAATGCCGATATAACAGCAAATGAACATTTGTTCCTTCACACGTTGTTGCGGAGAAAAAATAAAAGAGAAAATAATAATATTAGAATAAACGATAATAGGAAACAAAAATTTATTGAAATAAAAATCGGGCGAGGAATTGTTGAAGTGAAATTGTGGAAGGTAAATCGAGAATGAGAAAGGTGGAATAACATAATTCGTGTCTGTTGTAAATATTTTTGTGGTGTAAAGAGAATTAAAAGAGATTAATAGGCAAGAAAAAGAATTGAAGAAGAACGTGAATAAACAAATGACAAACACAATAATAAAACACACACTGTGTCGTCCTATTACAATTAAATGAATTCATAATTCTATGATATTTGCCCATCAATTCAGACACAGTATAAATGCCAAAGAAAAAAAAAATTTATTAATTAATAAATCAATAATAAAATTAAAAGTAAAAATGAATGTAGAGAGAAAATAAAAAATGTGATTTGCGGTTGAGTTATGAGAAAAGGTAAAAAGATTTTATCTTTGAGTAATTTATTGAACGACCACGACCGAAAAATATTTAGAATTGTATTTATACATTGGATAGCACTACGAGTCGTGCAATAAAATAAAATTCTAAAGTGTTCCAAAAATAAGAAGAAGAGAAGAAAAAAAAAAAAAAAATATACACAAAATAAAAACTCATAGGAATGAAAATTAGAACAATTGAGCATGAAAATTAAAAATGAACTCAATTGCGTATGTGTAAGTCAAACATAAATTATTCAAACATTTGAGGGTGGGAACAAATTAAACAAAACAAAAAAAAAAAAAAAAGAGCTGTGCTTTTCGTGTGAGTGTCGAAAAAGCCGAACAAAATTTAGAGAGATGAATATAAAAAACAATGAAGAATAAATAAATAAAAAACGAATTATCTCGTTCGTCACAGTTTAACGTAGACAAAAAACTGTATTTACAAATTTGTCGATTATCGATTATATAGTTTAAACGTTCGTCAACGTTGGATCGTTTAGGCCATTCTCGGCTGAATAGAATCAGTTTAATCGTCGATAATAAATAATTAATCATTAGTTTTCGAAATTAGTTGTGTAACAATAGCGCAATTAATTGATAAAGTCAAGATAAAGCCGATGTAATATTATGCGAATGAGACGATCGGCGAGGGACGAATGTGTTTATGTGTTTGTGCATGTATGTATGAGCACACTATGCCCTCTCTCTCTTTCCAATCCCAACCTGTTGCTTCCTATATATTTTCGTGAGTGAGAAAATTCGGAGAATTTCAAGTAACCGTCACTTCATTTCGCGCGGTGAAATGCTTTGTTTCATTATTAATTTTGTTATTTCTTTTTCCCCTTCATATACACACAAACACATACATCTCCCACATTTTTTTCGATTAAATAAATAGACATGTGTCCCGGCACATTGTCTGTCAGATTAATGTTACATTCCATAGGGGAAAGTGTAAGAAGAGGGTGGAGGATTGATAATAAAAGAAACAGAAAAAAAAAAGAGAAAAAATAAAGAACGAAAGAAATTTTAAAGCTGAAAACAACAATTAACTAGACTTCTCTTCCGATGTTCTGACAATATAGTCTATAATACATGAAAAAAAAAAAAAAAATACATTAAAAAGTTAAAAAATTTACTAATAATGGAGAGAAAAAAAAATGAAAACAATCTCACTCGTCCGTGTGAATGAATGAATGAATGAATGGATGAATACTATGAAAAAATAAATAATATCACATGCGATAATACCGAAATAATGACAGAAATTTTTTGGTTTACTAAAGTTGGAGCATGGAAAAAAAAACAAATAATAATAATAATAATAAAAAAGAAAAATGTAACGAGTCTTTCAATTTACTACAGTACTGCCAATATTTTCCGAAGCAAAATATCTATAAATTAACTCGCGTGTGTATATAAAATTCTCACTCGATGAAAAGCAAAAAAAAAAAAAAGAACTTATTTCGTATTCTGATATATGCCTTTTACAAATGCAAATAATAATTTGTTGTCGTGGTACAGTGGTGCACACACGATGTAAGCATAAAATATTCTCATCATATTTTTCTCGAGTGTTCGGTAAAATCGATAAATAAATCAAGCCTGCTGCTGCTGATTTTTTCTTTTTTTTTTCTTCTAATCATCCACAGAAATATAAATAAAAATGTTGTGTGGATCGATATAGGATTTTAAATTTCATTAAAGAATGTCGTACAGTATTCTAAGTGAATCAATAAAAAAGAAGAGAGAACCAGAAGAAGAAAAAAAAAAGGAAAGGCAGAACTATTTAATATTACAAGACTCTCTAACAAGTGGCAAGGGCAATTGGCATAATCGATCGCGTTACTCATTTTATTCCTCTCTACCTATAATAAAATTGAAAATACGTTGGCGTTATACCCTCAAGCGTTTCATTGATCGACAGTGACCCAGTGAATTAAGTTGTAAAATATTGACACGTATACTTATATAAATATACACTTATAAATATAGAAAATAAAATGTAATAATAATATAACTAATTAAATTGTACATAGCTAAAGATTATCAAAAAGATCTATATATAAATTCACTGAATTGTCGATGCAATGAAGCAAGAATAAAAAAAGAACCGAACTCTCAAATGTTTTATATTCTTCTTCATTTTTCTTCACCAATTCTTTTTTTTTTTTTTTATCATCATTCTTTTGCAATTTTGATGATGTGAAATCGTTCTCGTTATTTCAGAATAAACGAATGGAGATAGAGATGAGAAACGAGGCGAAGAATTAGAGAGAATGTGTCGGTGAAAGAGAGAGCATTTGCACCAATCGATAACGACCGATTTGTCGAGAGAATTCATGTGAATAAAAAAGAAAAAATGAGAAGGCAAAATTTAAAAAAAAAAACAAAAAAAATATATCACAATCGCTCTTATCAGGGTGGGTGGAAGAATCGTTTGACTACATGCGATTTAGGTCAAATATAAATTGAGATGCGGGTTGTCTAAGGTAAAAATTCAATGGATACAACTGCCTACTATTGAATGCGAAAAGCACCTCGTCAACGAGAAGTGAGAGTGTGTGAGCACAGTTATATGTAAAATTCTCTTTGAGTTTATATAGATATCATTCTAACTCTTTGTTAACAAAAAAAAAAAAAAAGAATCCTTCTTTCTCCGTCTCTTTACTATTTTATTCACATGAAAGCGTGCAATATAGCTGGGTAGAAAAGTTTTTTCACGACAAAGATTTATTACTTTTTATTTATTTTTCAAATTATCGTACAAAGTAAAAATATTGAAGTGATATAAAAATGATATTGGGCAATGTGAAACCACACTGGGACCCACTGTCTCTAACATCATCAATTCTTTACTCTCTTGGGATATATATCTCTCGTTGAGTCATCTCCAATTCAAGAGATATATATTTCAGGTGAAACTCAATAATTCGTCGATATTGGGAAAAAGTAGTTGGAAGAAAAAAAAAAATATAAACTGAATATAGATAGATTAAATAAATAAAGAATATCATTTCATTTGAATGAAAGATGATGGGAGAGAAGTGGAAAAAAATATACAATTAATTACCACTCGATTGAATATTCATTTATTATTTTATATACATCTCACAGATTGTTTTCCAGTAGTTTAAATGTCACTGGAACATTGTGCAAATGCATCTGAAGAGATTTTTAAACGTTTGTCCAAGTATCCTCTTTTGTTCTTTCAGATTTCGTTATTTTATTTTTATATATTTATTTCTATTTATATTTCCTTTTTTCTTTCATTTATTTCTTCATCTCTCTACTATATATATATATCGATTGAAGTGGGTTTGAGAGGAGAGAAACATTACGAGGAGCGACAGTGTATTACTTATTCATCGGATGGTACTCGACCTTTTGCTCTCTATCGCGACAACTCGTTCTCTATTTTGTAAAAGGATACCATCAGCATTCTTCACTTTTCTTTTTTTTTTCCTCTACATTTTCCTCATTTTTCCTCTCATCCTCACTTTCTCTTCCTCTATCCCTCGTTCATCCACTCCCACTTCAATTCAACCTACCCAACTTGGTTTTTTTTACCAAGTACCTATCTCCATTTTATTTCTCAAATGTTAGTAGACACTCGAGACCATTTCATGAAAATGTAACGTTGATAATTCTATGAGACAAGAGTAGAGACATTGTTTCGTTGTTTTGGTGGATAAAATTTCGATAAGGCTAATTGGAATGGCGAGAGAACCAGTTAGTAATAAATAGTAGAGCGTAAGAAAGCGTTAAAGAAATGTAGAAAGGAGTAAAAATACATGATAAAATTCAGATAAATCGCGAGTCAGAATGAGAAACAAAAAATACAGATTTAATATTACACAATAAATAGTAACAATCGAGTTAACGTTATGTAACAAATACAAATGTCATTATTAGACAACGAATAATTAACTCTTATTGTTTGCGTTATCCAGTTAGACTCGTTGCCATTCATATCACGTTCTACCATTAGTCGAGACCTCTTAATTGTTAATCCTCTTTCCTTCCTTTCTTCCATAATACAGACAAAGGGTTTATTCCATTTCGGTGGACGAACAAATTTTGATAATAGTAATCGTCGAGTTGAGAGAGGGAGATAGAGAGAGAGAGAGAGAGGGAGAGAGTGGGAGAGAGAAAATCAGAGTGCGATTGTAAAAGACTAAATGAATTGGAAGAAGAAAGGGAGAGAGTGTGCACTTCTAACGTCCGCATTTAGCTCGAGCAATACCATGAACGAACAATTAATTTATCTAAGAAAAATAAAAGCAAATATTTCGATCCTATATCTTGCGCGATTTTAATAGATAAAGCGAAATAATCTAATCAATAAAACACAAAAATAAATAAATAAATAAAATATAATGAAATACCAATTGAGAATAAAAAATAAAACAAATGGAAAAAACTTTGAACGATGAAATAATATTTTAGATCAATAATAGCCTTCACGTGTTCTCTGTTTACAAATAGTGAAGGCTATATCTTCTTGTTTCCTCTTTCATTCTTTTTTAATCCGAAAAAATGTACATTAGGGAATATATATGTATATATATATATATACATATACAATAAATATTGTATGAGGGATTGAAACGATGTTTACAATGGAAAAGCAGATACTTACCATACCAAAACCAAAAGAAACAGATAAAGATGTTTGATGATCTCGAATAATGTGACACCAAGATGAGAAATAAATTTAATATTTTATTATTCTTATTATTATTATGGTAAATGAATTTTTATGATTGTGAGAGGAGTTATAAGACGTTTTGAGACTCGCGAAAGAATAGAAGGAAAGAAAGAACGTATGTTAGTAAATAATTATTGTTTGTTGATTAAGTATCGAGGGAGTAAGGGAAAATAGATTTTTAATTGACTCACTGTTTATCATCTGTTTTGGTTGTTTTTCTATTCAATTTTTTCTTTCTTTCGTGCATTATCATGAAATTTATAATTCGATCGTGGATCGATCAAGGTTCTTGTGGCTCGGATGCTTGAAGCATATATGTAAAACAGCGGAACCACTTAAATTATTAATAAAAATAGATTTATTATTAATATATGCGAACCGATAAAAACAAAAAAATGGGATATATGAAAATAAAGTACTGTCTTTATTCACGTTTTTCCGTTGATGTTTAATAGTGTGTTATCCATTTATTATCCCTGTCATTTCTTTCCTCATCTTCAATATTAATTGATCAACAAACCAGGTAAGGTAATAGCAATAAATAAAAAAATTACATTTGAATTGTAAATAGAAGAAGAAAAAAAAATATACATTTTTTTCTGTTTTAATCAGTTATTTATATTTCTATTTTTTATAGCATAAATTTTACGATACTTATTTTGCTATCTGTGACAATTGATGTACTAGATTTAAGAGAAAAAAAAAAAAAATTAGAGGAAGGTACTCCAATAAACAACGTTGAGGATAAAGAACGAAAAAGGAAAAAAAAATCTGGAGAATTTATCAATGTATATTGCTGTCGCTCTACCTTGACAACATGTGTCATATTGGACGGTAAGTGGTCGCATTGGACTTCTGTTTCTCGAGTCAGGTCTCATGGGAGTCTACAAATGAAAATAAGTGACAATGAAGTTGACAATTAATTGTCTAATTAAATATCGAAAAATAATTTCTCTTATTTTTACTATTTCTATTATATAAATATAGAATAAATTATTTTTCTTTCACCTTAAATTCATCAATTGATTCTCTAAGATCCTCATCCGAATATCCTTTCATTGCTTTAGTAGCAACTGGTCCCATATAATTATTGACAACTGCAAATTCCATCAGCGAAAGGAAGACAAAAACACTGCATGATGACATCCAGATATCAATTGCTTTCACATATGACACTGGTGGCAGTGATTGTTGAGATTGAGTATTCTGCGTTGCTGTAAAAGGAGAATGAATAAGACATTATTAAATATTCAATGCTATGCTAACACTTTATTATTGATAATATGTCGATTCGCATCAATAGAAGAAAAAAAAAACACTGCTGTAACTGGCAGAATAAATCAAGTTACCATAAATTTTCATACAGAATTTTATTTAATATTGTGGAGAGTAAGTAAACCCGTAGGCTTCATTAAAGATCATTGGATCTGAATAAAATGGAATATTGTTCTGGACAGTTACGAGAAACAAATTAATTTTTTAATACTTCAACGATGATTTTCTTGCTTGAGTAAAAATCACAATGAGAAAAAATATTTTAATATAAATGTGTGATTACTATTATACAAATGGCATTGCACCGGAAAGATTCCCAGACGACCCATTCATAGTTTCATGAGAATAGAGACAATATCTCAGCGTCAAAGTGTATTGTGTATATATATAAATATATATGTTGACGACGAGATGGCGAAACGTTGACAGGGATTTATGAGGATCTGTTTATTGTTCGCTTCTGTGATTTTCTCAGGTCACCGCTATACATTTGTCCCACACAAGTCAACTCAATATGTGAATGTGTGGGGCTTCACCGAAAGCAGTTATAGCACTGTATCAACACATTCATACTTCAACGTATTGTCAGTCATTGTTTCACAATGAGAATATAAAATATTATGAATGAAAGTCTAAATAAAAAAAAAAAAAAAGGAAGGGATGAATGAAATAAAAATAAAAACTAAAATTATCGAATATAAAATAGAGAATGAATTTTTCAATTTCAATTTTGTCCATCACATTGAACAATTTTTTTCTTTTTCATTTCATTAATAACATACCTAGAGTTAAAAGTGATGTAACCCCAAGGGTGACTCGTGCAGGAATGGCTTCAGGTTTGATCCAGAAAGCAATCCATGACATCACGACAATAAGGGCGGAAGGTATATATGTGTGAAATAAATGATAGCCAAGTCTGCGTCGTAATGTAAATACAATCTGGATGCAAGTAAAATTGCCAGTTGAATATTGAATTGTGCAGTCAGTAGTATAATTATTAGCGACATCCAATTGTGGCAGTTCAATATCAGAATTAACTACCAATGGATCTGTCATATTCCATAGAAACACCAGGTCTTGAGTTGTATGTGAAACTATCGAAAAACAAAACACAAAATAAATATTAACAAATATAAAAATCCATTGTAAATATAATTATAATCCACTTCAATAAACTAATTCATTTAGTTATCTATTATTCTTTTCTTCATATAGCAATATTACTTGTTGACAAATTACAATTTTAATTAAACATAATAATAAATATACCAAGGACATTTATTTATTTTTTTTTTCATGTCACTCCTTTTTACATACTACCATAAAATACAATGTAAAGTAGCATTAAGCATTACTAATAGTGGAATTAATTGAAGCGTAGCATGTTATTAATGATAGGGTTGACACGTCTGTGCGAGTATCATCAGAGTAAGTAGTCCATAAGTCGTTTTCATTTGGAAAGAGCAAACTGAGGGGTTCTGAGAATGCTAATTACTAATATTACATTTGTACGTTTCTATTATAAAATAAAAGTAGATATAAGAAATATTAATATGAATTTATTTGTGATTGTAAGGTTTATATATACACAGATACGCAGGGTGATTAGAAATGATTACATACGACTCTCAATCATCATTGAGCATATCTGAGTGTCATGGGGATACGACTCGAACTTCATTGCACATGAGAGAACCAATGTGAGCCTGGAAAAATGACATTTTTTTTTTCTGAATTTATTAAATATAGAGAAAAGTGTTGGAGTTAATTTATGTAAAAGTTTGTGCCAACTGCAATCTGTACTAATTTTTTCCATCATACAGCACTCATGCAGCGCAAGTTTAAAACATAAAAGAAAAAGAATCTGGAAATATTCTCACCCAAGTGTGTTGTGACGGGGAACAGACTTTTTTCGACATACTTATTATCTGTTTTTTACATGCCTTAATATCTACTTTATTTCCATTTTTACATTTTGTGAATGTAAGAGAAAAGTTTGTTGTGAATAAAAAATGAAATAAAAGAAATAAAGAAAGAATGAAAAGTGGAATGATAATAATGATAATAGTAATAATAATAATATATAAATATAAAAGTTAAATGTATATAATAATGGAAAAGTTTTCCTCACTTGGACATATAGAGCAGAGTTTTATCATGATAAAGCCAGAGATAGTGATTTGGTATTGACATCTCATGAAAGGTGACCTTCTTTGCATTTTTGAAAAAGCAATCGGGCCTCCATATGTTGTGCAACCAATCGACATCGAGTATTCTGTAATCCTCGGACATATTTTCCGGGAGCCTTAGTCTCGAGTCGCGCCAACTTTGAGCGAGAAATATGTCAGCAACATAAGTCTGTGAAT
Organism: Zele albiditarsus; assembly: GCA_958496275.1. Taxonomy (NCBI): domain Eukaryota; kingdom Metazoa; phylum Arthropoda; class Insecta; order Hymenoptera; family Braconidae; genus Zele; species Zele albiditarsus. The sequence continues at coordinate 9,243,145 of OY292411.1, forward strand.
GAAATTAATAACTAAATGAATAATTATATATGTATAAATGAATTAAATAACAATTGAAATATGTAGTGTTTCTAAATATTTATTGTCAATAAAAAATATCATAAATAATATTCTTGAAGTGATACAAAAAGATTATGAGTCGCCATCTGTCGACTTCAATTGAAACATAAGACTGTGCTTTTAGATAACACTTGACCCATCCTCAATATAAACTTCAACCCCCTGCCTCATTGGTCAATAAATTTTCATTGAAAGAATTTTTCCCTCTTTAAATTGTGGATTGAAATATATTTTATCTTCTGTTTACTTTTATTCATTCAATCAATTTATTATGTTACATTAAAATTACTCACCATTGATTCCTCATTAATTGAGTCAAGACTTAATACAGTAACGTGAAAGTACACTACAGTAGGTTGTCCAAAGTATTTTGGTGCTCTGTGCTTATCATAAGCCTTTGGATTCAGTGGCAATACGTCCTTGAGCGAAAGTGCCACTTCTCTTCTGCCATAATCATCAGCTTCTGTTTCTCTAAAATATGTAAATCCAAGCGAGAAGAGAAACGAGACTGGCAAATCTTATTTAACCCTGTCGGGTTAACGCGATGGGATTTTGAGGGTGGATTGGATGAGAGTAGATTGATGTATATATTTTATATATAAATATACATGTTACTTTGATGCCATTATTACCAACAATAGTCAAAGATAATTCCTCGTTTTTTGTTATCAATTATTGACAAGTGAAGACCAACATATGAAAATAGTCAGGATGAATTAACGAATGATATCAACATCATTAATCTCGTGTTATCGCAGCCGGTAAATTTGTTATGGTAAATAAAAATTTATTGTCGATAAATGAAGGAATATTAATAAACAAATATTTGTTTGTTTCGTCGGAAGACTTTTTTCCTTGGCGAATAATTCTAATCTTGATTCATTTTTGTTTAATCTCAATATTTATTAAACTTATTTTTGTTTCTTATTTTTTTTGGACATTGATTACAATTTTGTGATTCACGACCAATCTTTGTGATTATTATTGAAGCCACAAAACAGTCTACTGATACCCTTGAGTGAAGTTTCACAAAGGGAATTTAACGAATATTGACATGTAATGTGAAATAAAGTTGTCAATGATGTGTAGTGAATTGAGATGGATGTGCGACATATGAGTCTATATAAATTGTCAATCGGATGAATATTTTGAAATAATAATCGAGAAAGAAGTGATAATGAACGGTATAAAAGAGAAAAAATAAAACAAATAGGAAAACATCGATTTTATTGTTTTGGCAATTGATTATTCCAAATTACCTTTCGATCTTCGGAAAAAACCGGTACCCGCGCTTTCTTGCGGAGAGTCGAATCGTGCGAGACGATAGGCTATCGACTTTAATATGCCACCCTTCGACCTCCGTGGAAAGTACCGGTTCGCATATTTTCTCGCTGAAACTCGAACAGTTGGAGGGATGATGGGGAAAAAAGTGTGTGTGTGTGATTGAGAAAAAGGGCATATTATATTTTATACACGTGTATACTCACGAAAATTGCATGGTGGCCATATTGATGAAGGTGTAGAGATAGCAGACTACCAACAGATAATATTTCGTCATACCTAAAAAAAAATTTATTTCAATTCAACAAAAATGAATAGAAAAAAAACAAAAACAAAAATTATCCAATAAAGATAATTGCACATTGAAGTGACTTCAATTATTATTATCTCACCCCAATTAGCTTTACCCAATCGTTTCTATTGGGAAGCGTTGCTGAGTGCGTCAGTGTCAGCAGCGTCCCGGCGTCACTGACGCAATAAAAAAAAAATTCGTATTCAATTTATCCTAACACGTTTGATGAATTATAATTATACACACAAATCGTTCAATATTTTTTTCGTCCTCGCGGACTTATCCACGTGGTCTTGACTGAATGGATGATGATAATGATAATACTGTTGATGATAATGAGCATTCATCTGGCTCGATTGATTAACATTTTTCACATTAATATTCACTATCAATAATAAATAAAATAGCTCACACACTTCACGATTCATACAATCTTTTGTTTAAGATAAAATTCCAAAAATTCACCAAGTCACTTTAAATCATTATATTAATAAATATATATTCATTTTTAATATGTAACTGTCAATTTTATTTCTCAGATCCCCTTGATGTTAGATCAATCGAACACAGGGCACCGGGTCGCCCACACTCAACTCCGCGTATTTTATCACCGAGGTTTCCTTTAGTGCTGTATGCCCATGGTCGAACACGCGCTAACCCAATTTAGCTATCGACTAACTGATTAAACCCCTCGCTATTTCTATTTCGCTCGTGGTGTATTCGCTGTCATGACCTCCCTTACCTCTACATTACGATGACTAAGAAAAAAGAGATAAAAAATGATATAGAAAGGAAAAAGGAAAAAAAAAAGAAAAAGAAAGAAAGATAGGAATGAAAAGGGAGAAAAAAAAGAAGAAAAAAACAACTCGTGGACGGCTTTCGCGTGTCGTGCCACGTTATTGGGGGTGTTCGACACCCCCTCTGTCCACCAACCAGTTATTATGTAGGCTAGTGGTGTACAAGTCACACCTCACAATAGTCTAGTTAATGAGATTCCGTCACCGACATTATCAAGTGGCCTCATAGTATATTTTTATTTATCTTCATTTCCTCCAACGCCAGAATTGATTTGACAATTTTTATCTTCTTTATAATCACAACGAAAAATGTTTGTCGGTTTTTCTTTTTCTTTTATATATTTTGTTTGTTGATTTATTGATGAAATTGTGAATGGGTTTTGAATGAAATTAAATGAACAATTGTTTTTTGTTTTTTTTTTATAGGCCTGAATGTTTCGACCACATTTCATTTTATTTACCAACATATTTCGGCAATTTAATTGTCTTTAGATAATAACTTATAACAATTTTATCTGCAATCATTTATCGCTGTAGTAATTTTCTTTTTTTTTCTTCCCATTTTGTTTATTTATAATATCGTACATGTCCACTTTGGTTGCAGTGGTTTTATTTATGTTACAAATTATCATTAAATTTGTTAACATTCATTGGATTTTTTTTTTTTTTCTTATTTCCTTGTGAGAGGAAAATCATTGTCGTTACTAGATTTATTTTTTTTTCTTTCATTATTTATCATTTCGTTATCAATCCTCCTCGGTCATTGAGAGATGATTTTGTTTAGCTACTTATATTTAATATTTTCGTTACTTGAGTTATTTTTTTTATTTACACACACACACATATATATTTATATGTACGTTATCATTACATTGGTAAATTGATTTTTGCACTAAGGACCATTTCTTACTTTTTTTTCTTTTTATCGTAACATGCTTCAAGGGATGGAGTATGCTTCTAATGTCATATTGGATACTCAATGTTTTTCAATTTACATAGAACAAGTACTATAAATATATTTGCAAATTAAATAACAAAAAAGAACAAAATTATTTTTATATTTTGCAATATGAAAATCATTGAGTTGCAATAATCGTAGAAACATTCTGAGCATATTGATATATTTATATGTATTTATTAATTTATTTATTTATAGGCAACCGGTGATTCTGAAAATTGTTCAAGGACTATTTCATCGTTCAATTTCCGGAAGACCTCATGCTTTTTACTATCCGGATGATTTTACAAACGGAAATAAAATTTTAATAAATTAAAATTGTCAGTAAGTACATCATGATAGTTGATGCAAATCCCTTATAGTTTACAATTTTTTTTTTCTCATTTTTTCTTTTATGGAAACAATGAAGCATATTTCGCGGTGCGCTACTTATTATTCTTACATTACGTATAGTCTTATATGGCTTATTTTTTTTTTAACTCGTGTGGCCGGGGTCAGACAGCATTCCAAGTAATAAAAAATATATTTATATATTATATCTTTATGTATAATATTTCATTTTTCTTTTTTTCTTGGTTTAGATTATAATATACAATTGATGGATTGGTGAACGATAATTGTTTAGTGTTTCATTGCAGCCATTGAGCTTTCGTTATTTGATCAATCAAACGCCTCGAAAATAAATAAAAAAACAATAATTGCTCACAAAAATATTTGGCAATTATAATTATCATGAAATTATTTCTGTAATAATGAAAAATAAAAAATCCTTCTCATGTCCTACAATCATTATATCTGTTATATTTTACAATTGATAAGTCGGTAAGTTTACCATACGACACAAAAGCCCTCATGCCACAGTGAAAAGCTCATGGTTTAACAATCGGTAAAAATGTTAATTTTTCTGCGTTTGATCGGTAAAATAGAGAATGAGCTTTTTGAACATGGTGAAAAACTTATGTTAAAAAGGCATATATCATGTGTGTATAAAACACGAGCGAGAAAAATATCGCGTACAATATTATCACGCGTAAAAATTCATTTCTCTGACCCCTGCCACTTTCAGTAGAATTAAATTTCAGTGGCGCATTTACAAAAAAAGAATTTTCACGTAACCGTGTTATTCAATCATACAAAAAACATACAAATATATATATATATGTGTTTGTATGCAAATATGAATTTGAATAACAATTGCAAACAATTATGAATATATTCAATATAAATGAAAATAGAATCAACAAAAAAGAAAAAAAAAAACGAAAGCTTTTGTTGAATACGCCACTATATATTGCGCTCACTGTTGTGCTTCATTTCAATTTCATTCAATAAGCATCGAAAAAACTGAATCTACTTTGAATAATATAATAAAACCAGTGTTGGCTGACTCCCTGATTTAATAATGAATCAAGGGAGCCTTGATATGTTCGATTGAAAACCACCATAAGTATTAATTATCATTGTTTTTTTTTTTTTTTCTTTACATCATTAATTGTGTGTGTGTATATATGCTCTGACTATTTTTGTATTTCCATTATTTCTTCAGTTCGATCATATTTCGTCTATTCACTTCTTTTTTTACGCAGTCAATTCACATTCCAATATTTTTTTCGATATTTTTTATTTTCCCGTGACAAAATTTTTATCACACTGCAAGTCTAAATAATTCTGTGTTCATGTACGTTGCAGTGTTCGATTCACGCACACATTATTGGACATATTGTTGTCATTTTTCATCATTTTTTTTTTTTTTTTCAATATACGTCACCTTTACATTTATGTATACACGCAATATTTTTTTTTCTCACCATACACAAGCTTCAATATAAATTAACTAGCACACATTTGTGTTCGATCGATTGGAAAAAAAAACTTTCAGTGAAAATATAACAATACAAGTAAATATATATAATTAAACTTCAGAAACGTGAAGTTGACTTTTCAAGTTTATGTAAATGTTTATAGTTGCATAACTTGCGTGCGACCAATTGGATACTGATTTGCGTTATGATAAAAATTAATTGAGGTCAAGAGTTATACATATTATATTGCGCATGGTTATGTTATTACAATGAATAACATTTTTTGTTTACTTTGTCATGAATTAAAATTCAGGCAATCTTATAGTATTTTCTTTTTTTTTTTTTATATATTCCCTGTACATTTGTTCGATTCAATCTACATTTAAAGTCATGAATTCAAGAGCTTTAAATCTTTTCACTTGAAACTTCAAATCTCTCATCTACATCCATCCATTATAATTCTTTGTACATTTATTTATAAATTTATCTTACGTCGTCTGTATAAGTCACGAGAAAATCAGCACGCACGGAAGATGAAACCTAATATAAATACACACCCTTTTTTTTTTTTCTCCCTCTCAGTAAATCATCCATTTTTATCTTCAGGTTTTTCTTTCACCCTTATGAAGCCCATGCGCGTTACAGTTGAGCTTTTGGACTTCGGCATTAGATATATCAAAATTTGATGCCATGAAGTGAATTTGTTTTTACACAGTATGGACAATGGGTTGTTGTTTTTTCTTTTTGTTTTTTGTTTACTTTCGGTATACACGATTTATCCATTCCACGGTAGAAATGAATATTATTTATTCATTGAATTGATGTCCATCTTTTAAAGTATATATCAGTCAAAGATTTTAGAATCACTTGAGTTTATTTTTTATTAAAATAAATGTTCAGAATGTTTATTCATATTGACAACATTATTTTCTCTCTTTTGTGAAATTAATTGAATTCCAATATTGAAATATTATTCCATACAGTCAAATGATATTTCCGATACTTATAATTGACATTTCAAATGATTTAATGTGTCACAGTATTGTGCGATGAATTTAGCAAGTGAATGTTACACGTAGACAGCAAATTCAGGAAGACTCATTGATAATTATATTTGATATGACACTTGATATGTATAATTATCCCTTATCATCCACAGAATCCATTTGTCTATTTTCATTTTTGTTGATAGAATTTGAAAGCCGTAGTTAAAATAAATACAGTGGAAGAGAAAAAAATACGTATAATAATACGAAAAAAAAAAAAATGTACAATGATGAATGAAAATATTGATTAAACTTTCTAAATTTACCATATTATCTTTTCAATGTCTACTCATTTTATATCAATACAAATCCCCCAGATCTTCCTGCTGTATTTCAATATACCCATATTCATTTGTTCATTCTCCATCATTCCATTTGTTTACTCTGAAAAGCCATTGCTCATTTTCTGGTAAGTGGTTTTAGTTTATTAAGTTTTTTTGTTCTATTTCTACCTGTTTTTTGTTTATTCCACCCATCTGTACACGAAACCGTTGACGTTATACGATTTTATTACTGTGCGCGTGTGCACGAGTGCGAAAAAAAAATTGATGGGCAAATTTTATGATCGACATTGCGAAATGTACTACTGGCAAACATGACCCCGTTATACACCGAATAATCTACGGTCATATGTATTGTCCATACACGTTCATACTCTCCAGTTTTTGTTTCGTAAAATGGAAAAACAAAAGGAAAAAAAAAATACAACACAGCAAAAAATGCGAAAGAAAGAGAGAAGGATTAAAAAGGATAGATGAAGTTTGTCTTCATTCCCAATCGATTTTCACTTTTCCCCTTTCTCTCTTCCCTTCATCCATTCATTCATTCCAACATTGTCTGTCTGTCAATCTTCATCTCACTTTTGTTTATCAACACTCACTCGATATTTGGCGTTCAACATTGTCGATTCCAAGTTGGTGCGCCGAAAAAAAAACCAAATATACCATAAAAACAAATCTATTGAGAGAAACGAACATTAATTCAGTTGTGTTTCGAATACGATAAATATACAATATGCATACACAAAAAAAATTTCACACGATTTTGAATCAATACTTCATCATAGCTCACTGGCAATTGTCCTTTTTATTTATCTATTTTTATTCCCAATTAATTCTGCTACTTATTTTTTTCTCTTTATCCCTTTGTTGTTTCTAATCAAACGTGTAATCATACACGTTTATTAATTAATTTTTAAAAACCCACCACCAGAAAACCGCTTTTTATACTGCATTATGTCATTAGTTTCAATGATACTATATGAAAATTCGTACTCTGAAATTCGTGGAAAAAATAATACAATTATTTATCACAGAGTACGTTCTTAACCTTTTTTTTTTTTTTTTCTCTCTTTAACATTTTTTTGTTTATCGTGAATATAATTAGATCACTGTTGCGATGAGTTTGATGATGCATTAACTTCAAACGATGCTTGAGTGGCTCAACATTATGTATGATAAATCGTGTAACCACATTCGCGCACGCGTGCTTTAAATTCTATTCTCTCTGTCTTGCTACGTATGCTCTCGTTATTTCCCCGCCTTTGACCTGTCGCTTGACGTGTTCTCCCTGTATCATAAACTTCGTACATTATTGCTTTTCCGATAGCCATGTCATACTCGCCAGTGCCTCACGCTCGTAAGCCTCAACTCCAACTGGTAGATTAGATATAGATGCAACATATATATTTAATAGATACGCAGAGGTGTCTGAATGATTCTATATCATTTCCCTTTAGCATTTATTTATTTTTCCTTCTTTTTTTTTTTTTTATCATTGCGCGTTAGCTTGAGATAACTTTGGCCACTTTGGCGCGTATAAAGACGCTATACCTCGACATCTACTCGTGTCCCCATCGTTCAAAGTTGTGCCACTCTCACATTACGTATTCACAACTTGACTTGGGGAGGGAAAAAACGATATCGATAGACGTCCACTCGACAGACAAAGTTTTTTATCCTCATGAAAATTGAAGGGCATTACTTAAATTTTTTTTTATATTCTTTTCTTTCTTTCTTTATTCTTCTTTCATTTTAACGGTATGTCGTACATTAATAAATAATACCATCTCGTACCTGGTTTCACTCAAGTTTGTGTAAAACAATCATCATTTGGATTGACGTGAAAAATGATATTATAAATTTATATTTATTTATTTTTAGTTGAGAGAGTTTATTTTACTCGCGAGCGTGAGATTTGTGACACAATACTTTACATTGATTTGTTCATTTTTCCTTTCGCAATATTCTTTATTTATATATGCATATGTGTTGTGTGTAATTCTATTTTCATATCTGAAATAATTTACAGCTATTTTTTCGTCGTTTTATTTTATTTTTTTTTTTGTTCTTTTCGTTCTTTTATCCGTTTTCCTTTTCCATTGTTTAAATTTATCTTTCACACATATCTCTGTCATACATTCATTCTTTTACTCAATTGCGTAGACATAAATAAACAGAAGTTTTTTTTTGTTGTATAATATTTCATCACGTGTGTCACGCAAAATGAGTTTCACACATTGGACGTCATATACAAATTATATATATAATGATCTCTATATATTTTTCATAGTAATTTTGTGGTAAACATGTTGACGCTCGTTTTACGATATTGCGTCACGTTTTTAGTACCAAATCCTCCTGGAATATTTATTGGTTAATTGTATTATGATTTCCATTTAATTCAATTGGTTTTCATTTCATTTTATTTCATTTATTTATATTATATTATATTTATATACTTTAGATGAAGCTTTGGGAAATTTTACGTCATCGAATGGAAAAGATATCTAGCATATACAAATACGGGAAGGCGAACTATATAATTTTTTGTTTCTATTTCAGTTCCATTTAATTCACTTTCAATTTATTCTACATTGGCAATGACGCATCGTTCAAGTTTTCATTAATAGCACTGAGGAAGAAGAAAATTGAAAGAATAACAGTGGCTAATAATTGTTTGTTAAGATAAATGGTTAGGAAAAACAACAAAGATTTAACAGTCAAATTTCTAATTTCGCTTTGGCACGTACGTGCAATACTCTCGTGAAAAATGTTCACTTGCATTACTCATTTCCCAGATTGCAACATTCAAATCGTCATTAACACCATACACCGCGTGAGATTTACAACTTTAGTCGAGAAAGTGTTGAAAAACTTTTGAAATTAGCTGTGTAAAAGTCAGCAAAACTCGCTTCTATGTGGTTGAAGAAAATTTATTTATATTAACATTTTGTGAGTGTCATTTTCATATACTGATATTTAATCATTTCATTTCTCTTCTGCTTTTGGTCTTCTACAATTTGTTTGCAACCATTATCTTCAACTAAAAGTTGTGTAATTAATTGTTATTGCACTCAAATAAATGTTGATGGTAAATAAATAGGTTTTTCGTTTCTTTGTTTTTATTCAGGTGATATAAATTTTTATCCACAATTCTATCTCATGTGCGAAGTTGTGGGATAAAATAATAATAAAGAAAAATAAAAAAACATATTTCCAAGTTCTTCTTTGTTTTTCTTTTTTCACTCTTTCAGAGATACTTGTACGATGATAGCCCCAGACCAGCCGTAACAAAAACTCTCTGAGCACCACTTTTACTTTCTCACCCTCATGTTTGTTACGTTTCAGACGTATCGAGACACTGATAGTAAATAGCTACGCGACCAGTGTGCCATGAAAAATAACGCAGATATCAAAAGGAGAAAGAAGAAAATTTAATAAATGGAATATTAAAAAATATTAAAAAATGCTCAATATTCCACTCTAGAAAAACGAGTTTTCACTGGCGTTATCATTTAATTAAGGATGTTAATTTATGTATGACGACTAATTGCACAAATGTACCAGGGGATGATTTCAACGTGAGGAAATTATTCATAATAAAATTATCAACCTTTTTTTTTTCTTCTTCCTTTCGTTAGAATAAGACGATGAGACATTGGCAATTTTCATAATTCAAGCACTCATAAACAATTATTCTCACAATTTCATATAGCAAGTTAGTTCATTTTTCTACTTTATACACATCAAACTATAATGACACATCGCTGAAACGAGGTCAAGTTAACATTTTGTTTGAGTTTTTTTTTATTTCTTTCATTTAATTAATTACTTTTTTTCATCTCGATACTTCTATTCAAATTTTTTATCTTTTCATTATTATTGTCATCCATTGTATGGACGAATAGATAATTAGGTTATCTGTCACGACGTTGAATCATCAAGGACGATGCAATAAAAATATGACATAGAATTCAATCGTCCAATTATTGTTGCAGTAACAAAAAGTATAAGCAGCAGTGGTAATGATGCTTTACTTGACACAGTGGCTTCACTGTTATGTGGTAATTTCACTTCAACCTCTGCCATTTTGAAAATTGACAAAAGTGGATGTGTATGCACCTCTTGATGTTTATTGTTGATTTTGTCACTGAGATCTTGAAGCATTGCACCACACTCCTCCTGTAATTCAACAAAGTATATCATTAAAAAAAAATAATAAATAATAAAATAAAAATGGGATAATGTGTGAATTCTTGCATGACCTAAAACGACTCGGAGTAATTTGACGTTGATAAAAAATCGATTATGTTAAATTTCAATGTGTAAAAGCTATTTTCATGTTCATTTACCAAAGTGTCATTATAATATTTGCAAATTTTCTGATAAGCATGTTAAATTAAAATATCAGAAAATTAATATGATAGATGTACATTGAGAGGAATTTTTGCTAATTTTAATATCAGCTTGTGTAACTATAGGGATGACGTTCCATTGCAGTGGAAGTTACATAAATTTCTGTAGAAGTTATATAGGTGACTGGATCCATCACATACACTGATGAAAATTTCGCATGTCTGTTGGTTATAGACACCCATGCTTCTTTGAGAGAAATTTATGTAACCTTCATTGAAATTAAATTTCATTCCTGAGTTATATATACTCATAGTAAAATGATAGAAAATCTTCCTTGCTGTATAATGAAATATTTGTTATATAACAGAATTAATTAATGCCACAAATATTTTTATGTATCTAAGTTGAAGAAAATTAATTAAATCATACATGAAATCCCAAGTTGATAATCAATTTTCATTTGGGGTCAAAATTGTTATTACACTGATGGAGATTTTTTATAAATGTTCTTCAAAAAATTCTTAAAAATATTTTTTCTCTCAATGTTATTCCCATGCTTTGATTATATTAATTGAAAATCAACTTGAGAGGTATTTATACACGTAAAGATTAATAAAATGATTCTTAAATGTTCACGAATATGAATTAATTTTAAAAGTTATTTCTTTCTTGTTCGTAGTATGTGATAATATGTTACACGACCTTGGATTAAAACAGAATGCGAAATTTATCCAATTTGCATAGCTGGGTTTAATGACAATGGACATGGCCGGTCACCCATCGATTTCCATTATTGTCGGTTTGCTCTATACCTACGTTTCTCTCTCACCATTCCTCTGTCTCTTCTCACAAAAATATATATCAACCATAACCTCTATGGCTTGAGTTCTATCCTTTTTCTTGTTTCTCGAGTCTGTTACCTAGAATTACCCTCGGCTCGTTGAATCTTTAATTTCCGGCAGAAACGTTTTGAAAGTGGCGTCAGGCCGTCATGACTTCTATTTTTTTATTATTTTTCTTTTTTTTTCCTTTTCACTATTCAACCGTTTATTATTCTCTTCCTCCCGACCCCTCACCTTTTCTTCCTCTCTACCTCTCATTCTCTTTATTATCGCAACGTTTTTAACTTTTTCCACCGTCAAAAGCTCAAAAAATTTTTCCCAGGAATTGAAACGGGAGATTAATTCGTTCGTATATGAAACAATGAAAAATTGGCTCTCGGGCGTGTGCCTTCCGTTCAATTAAATTTTTTTTTTCTATTCCTCTCACCCCTCAATTTCCCATTGGCAATTGAGTCATTTCAATTGGCGTGGAAAATTCGCGGACTTCCTACTATTATTATTTTATTTTTTCATTTATTTTCATTTTTTTTTCGTCAAATTAAATTGCAATAAAGAGATAGAAAAAGAGCAGTTGAAAAAAAAAAGACAATAATAACAATAGAGACCACTTCTTTTTTGTTTCCTTTGTTTCTTGCACAAGTGCAATCAGTTTAGTGTCTGACAATACGTATACATATTTCACTTTCGTTGAATTAAATTGGAATTTAATTGTGGTCACGTTGTATTGTGGGGTTGTGATGGCACCCGAAGAGAATGAATTACACATAAATAATTAATACACATATACATTTATACTATAAAAAAATATATATTGTCGATACTAATTTAAAAGATGAACCATTTCCGTATATTTTAGTCCAATTGAATTGAGCGTTGCTGCCAACCCACTAATAATCCACGCTCCACGAAAGCACGAGGATGATAATTCATTTTACATATCGCTCTTGCTAATTGTACCTAGCTTTGGTCTTCTCGCCGCATGCACGAAATTATCCCCATATACCCCTTGTATATATTCTCATCGTTTCCCTTTCTCTATACTCAATTCTCCTCCATTTCCAACCTCACTGGCCTATAATCCCATGCCGCATTTTGATCTCACCTTTTGCCCTACTACAAAATTTCAATGTATGTGTGTGGTGACCATATTCACACAAATGAGCAGTTAAAAAAGATTTTATCCATTTCATTTTACATTCTTTTCTCCATTCCTTTTTTTTTTGTGTCATATTAAAACACATCTATATTCATTTCGCCTATTTCTATTAAAGCCAAAACAAAAAAAAAATGGTATAATTTAAAGTTTTCTCATTACTTAGTCTTGCATAATGAGTGGATGAAGAGAACGAGAACAAAAGGAAGGAGAAGAAAAAAAAAAAACAGTAAATTTCCGCAAGGAAAATTATCCAAAAGTACTTCACAATAATGCATCCAATTTTTTTTTTTTCTTTCTCCTCTTTTTCTATTTTTGTTTATCATTAATTTTTCTTTTCATCTCCTTTTCCACATTGAGACAATACAATAAAACTGGAACAAGTTAAGTATATACCAGTTTTCATCTTCAACAATATAATAACAACCACAAACTACTTATTTTTGTATACAAATATCTACAGTCTTATCAGTATCTCTCGTAATTATCTAAAAAAAAAAAAAACATACATTACGTCCAAACATTCACAAACATCCATTCAATAATTAGCGCATGAGACGAATGAGTGAATTTATAAGGTTGATTATTTCGTATTTCGTATCACGAACACAACGAATTAATGATGCATACATTCATCTCACATTGCATCCCTCTCACCCTTATCTATTTTCCTATTACCACACTCATCAAGCTCTGCATATTCAAGTCATTCTATTTATCTTTATCACTGCTGTGAATGTATAGGGGTTGTGTGGCGAGCGTGTGCAACTCGTTGGATCCTTTCCCACTAAAATATATATATACAAGTTGTCATTCATTCCAAAGTTCATCTCGTTTTTATATATAAAACCTAAGGAATTATATATATATATATTTTTTAGTAGTTAATCTCTTTGATTCATTAATATCTATGACGATCTGTTGCGAGATAATAAAATTGACCTCAATCAAAAATATTAAAATTGAAAACGAAAAAAATATCACCAGGAAAACAAATTTTTCCCCAAGTCATAAAGTTCCATCAAAATTACGTGAATATTGTAATGCGAAAAATGATTGTAAAACAAAAATCTGAAAGCACAATACTCAACTGAATACTGTAACTAAATATCCAATCTCAATTATCAATAATAAAAATCTTCAATTCCAATTAATTAATAATCTAAATAAATGGGACCATCAAACGTAAAATAATATCCATGAAATTATGATATTGAAAAGCAATATTTAAATATAAATGAGAACAAATCATTTATGTTTGAGTTATTGTAAAATTCACGAAGCAAATTACAATCCAATAAAGTTAAGAGCCAATGTGACCTCTGGATATTATCCGTTCTTCTTCATTTCTGTCACACAATTTTTTTTATCTCTTCACTCTTGAGAAATTAAGAGGAAAAAAAGATGATGGTTTTTGCTGGTTACTTTAATATATATTAATACATCAAATCAATATCATAAGCGATTATTATTATTATTATTATCATTATCTTAACATCCCCATTCTCCTAATTAATGTGAATCCTTATTAATGACAGGCTAATTGGATCAATTGCATCAAGCAAGAAGCAATCGCGTCAACGACCACATGAAGACCAATAGTGGCTTAGTTGGGGTAGACATTTCATGCGTCCATCTTCTCTACCCACCCTCTCTTCCTTTCTATCGAGTGTATATATTTATATATATATATGAAGCCGAAGGTTGATGATCGTCGTGAGTTGGATTCATGACGGAGGGAAGTAACATGACTCTTGACACGATCGATTCACTCGATACTAATCGCAATTTCCTATCAAATGTTACACCACTTATTTTACATTGCTCTAATACACTTGACCTTCAAACCGTAATTGTTATCCCTTAGATAAATATATATATATATGAGTTTATAATGTTAAATATAACATAAAAAATTTAAATGGAAAAATAAATTAATGGGTTGATGTTTAAGTAGTTGATGCAGGTGGGTATTCAACGATTAAAGTAAAAAAAAAAAAAAGCTTTCGAGAAAAAGGGAGTTTTGCGGTGAGTTTAAAAGCGGAAACTTACGAACCCAGAAGTGGCTCGGGACAGATGACGATTAGCGAGGATTTAAGATTAGAATCGAGAATACATATATACATATAAACGTTAACCATTTTGTGAATCTTTGGTGTTACGTGTGTGTGTGTGTGTGAGCCAGCACAAATGAGAATACATGGAACGTTTTTTTTTTTTTTGTATAAGTGAAATATGTATTGAGGATAGGGAGATAAATGCGGTATGAAGAAAAAGGGACGATGAAGAATGAAAATAAAAGAAAACAAAAAGAATAATAATAATAAATAAATTGAAAAAAATTTTGCACTGGGGAAAAGAAGAGAAGAGAGTTAAGTCGACGAAGGTGGAGGTACTCATTTGCATTGCGTGACAAGGTACTTTTCTACAGGGTGAAAAAAAAAAAGAAAAAAAAAAATAGAGGGAAAGAGTAAGAGAGGAGAGATCGTAGTTACGTGTTAAAAGCCCCTCGTGTGAGTCAAACGGTGTAGGTTGGTGCGTTGCATGTCGTTTATTCTTTCATTTGCTTTTTTTTTTTTTTCGTTTTGTTGTGCTTTCTTTTTTTCTTTTCATTCATTTTTATTATTCTTATATAAATATATATATATATATTTCTATGTATTGTTTTCTCGCGATCATTTGACTGCGCTCTTATCCCTTGCTCTTGGTTGCTCATTTTTTAATTATTTCTTTTTTATTTTTTGAGGGGGAGATTCATTTTTATTTATTTTGCTTCATTTTATTTTTTTTTCATATATAGGCAACGACGACGACGACGACGACGCCAGTCTGGAGGTCGTTATTGATTAGGTAGACTATACGCGATGGCACGACACGCTGTAATTTCGTTTATGGCACTTTATTCTCCTTCTGCATTTATTCAAAAATATAACAAAAAAAAGAATGAAGAAATAAGAGGGGAATTATAATAATAATAATAATAATAGTAATAATAATAAATCAACATCTCTTCCACGTATTTATATAATTATCCGTTTATATGTATATATGTTTTAGATTTGATTTTTTAGTGTGACGATGCATGCGATACTGTACGAAAAATACTTGTGTATAAAATTTATGAAACATCAAAGTAAATTATCGCACTCATACAAATGTGCTTTGTTCCATGAAAAAATATACATTTTTAAGTGCCGACAAAAATATAATACTCATTATATATTTTATTGTACGAGAATGAATTTCCTTCGTTTCTTCATAATTGTGACATCAATTATTTTATATTATTCTCTTGTGGAATTTTTTCTTCTTTTTCTGCACGAATATTAGAATACTTCAGAATTATTTTATTTCACAGAATAATTAAATATCACGTGTTTAATTTTTATTCGAATGTGTAATTGTATAAGAGGTATTTCAATAATGTAGAGTGATATGTCGTGATAATATTTCAAATTATATTTTATATTTATAATTGGAAAATATTTTAATATTTTGTAGGGCCAAATTAATTGGACAATATTATTGGAATTTAACGAGTTATATCATTGATGTATTTCATCAATATAATCTTATACGTATTCAGAGGAGAAACATTAGTTAACCTATAAACTTTGTTATGAAAGATATATAATATTGACCTACATTTCTAAAAGTATACATTTTTTTTTTTCATTGAAGGAACTATTGGTTTAATTACTTTCCCAACAATTTTTCCTTATCATTCCAATTAAAACCAATCAATTCAACAGTCTATAGTTGATAGAATAAAGTTAGCTAGACTCATTTGTCAGCCGACGATCACTATCATCAATGCAATTAAGAAATAAATTCACACAATTGTATGAGTAGTGAAATAGCTCGCGGCATCTCCACCTATTTCAGGATGTCGAGGACGAATATAAATCAATATATCTACTTATACTTCATCATTTCATCCCTCTTTTCACTATCAATTTACCACTGCTCCAATAATTTTTACTACAGTCTCAATTTTATTCAGACCATTCATTTTATCCTACCACTCACAGTCAAAGTTATTCCGATTTTCTTTTGGCTTTGATCACAAACTTTCCACGAGAATACTTTTGGAACCTTTTGTCTCACGTTTTTATACTTTTATCAATAGTAACGGTCAATGATAAGCTCGATTGAAGTGCGAACATTCACGTTTCCTTTTTGCTAATTGAAAAGCAATAAAAAATTTTCTTTATTTTCTTCCAAACGAATATCAATTCTACAATGAAATAAATCATTTAAATATTCTTATTCAACCTCAAGCTCAATAAAATAACAAAATGTCTATAAATGAATCTCGAATGTTTTATTCTGTCTTCAAATATTGTACACTTGTTCTGGATTTTTTTTTTTTTTACTCCATAGGAATACTGAGAAAAATAAAAAAAATTATGTACCATGTAAAATTGATGGTTAATTTGATATATTTCTTAGGATAATATTTTCCCTATACAGAAATAACAAATGATGCATATAACAGTTAATGATGATAATAAAATCGATAGAATATAATTGAAAATATTTGAATTACAAAGTACAAAGTGGAACAAGTATGTCTATAGTCAAACGTATACGTATGTTAAGGACATTGTGACACTTAATGTCACAATTTAGTATGAACAACTTGCTAATACTATTAAACCGATGAAATAATGATGTTTGTGTAAACAATAGTGGTGTTGACGCTTGGGTAATTGTAGACGTTCCCCATAAATATATGTTAATACGTTGAAGGGACGATAATGCATCGTTCCCAACTGTATACTCATTTCAACTGTCGTACACTGACGGTTGTTGAATGCTTATATATTCCCCATGGTGAATAATAAATTATGAACTGTAGACAATGTATGACATTATGTTTATATTATTAAATAATTATTTATTCATTGATGAATGAAATAATTCTATAATAACTACATTTAATCTGTTTTTATATAATGTCTAACTTTGTAAATGTGTAAATCGAATTCACGTATCGTGATAAATTATTAAAATACATATGTCACGCTTCCCTGGTACAATTGATTGAATGAAAGAGTTGTCTATAACACAAGTTTATATTTATTTTTTTTTTTTTCGCATTTATATATATATATCTTTGTGTGTATCTTATATACCACATTTTATTGTACATGCGCACAGTAAATAAAAGAACAAAAGACGAATAATAAAAGAAGTATTTTATTGCGTATATATGTAGTCAATAACGGACGTAGGAATCTAAGGCGTTTACCTCCAAGCGCAGTAAAACAAAACTACGAGTTGCGTTATATTGTGTAGATCGCGTGACAAACGTTTTTTTTTTTCTTCCTTTTTTTTTCTTCATTTTATTTTCTGAGCTTTCACATTATGCGAATCTCAGCGTGTATGTTTATGTTTGTTTCTCAACTCTTTGAAACATTCCATCGGATAATATTTGAAAGCGTATAACAAGAACAATTATGCAATTATTCAGAGTCACATTATTCATATTAGAAATAAAGAAATTGAATAAATATTTGTAGGAAATAATTATTTGGAATTATTAGCTCATTATTAACACGAACTTTTCACCCAATTACGTTTTTTTTCCATTTTAAAATGTACATTTTTCTACGAATTTAATTATTTATATTCAAATATGTGTTCACATCCATATCGATAAAATAACAAAAACTATTTCAATAGATGAATTATTTTTTGTATCAGTCATAATAAATTTTATGAAGGAAAAAAATTGATAAATTTCGGTATATTTGTAAATATATTCTCTAGAGATAAACGAGAAATTAATTAAAAGACAAAAATCAGAAAGATATTCCTGTAGATAAAATATCTAATTATAGTTTATTACCTCAATTAATTCTCACGTTCATTCCAATTATAAATACGAATATGTATTTCTAAATAAACATTTCAAATATAAATAACGTGTATTATTAGACCCTCTATTCAATCATCTATTTAAACAAAATTATTTTCACTCCAACTAAAAATAATATTCTATAAATATCAATTATATTTTCGGAATATAATAAACTGTAACATAATTCTACTTATCGCCCTCATCAACAAAATTCAGTGGCATTATTAACCTATCGACAAATTCCTCCCTTTCAATATTCCCTCATTCACCATTACTTACAATAAAATATAATCATCACTGCTATCGTCACAACAATACACACTTGAGAATACAATATGTAAATAAATTCACGCATTGACACCCCATTTATGTATACCTATGTATTTATACGTTCAAGAAATTAATTTCGCCCCAGTGTAATGAGAGTGCTGAAAAAAGAAATAGATATAAAAAACACAAATGAAGAGTATGGGTCACGACAAAAAATCGGCAAATCGTCGATTCTTGAGCTCGAGTAAAACGCAAGGAATTCTAATAACGTTCCAAGCACGTAAGCAAATGTCGATAAAGGAGGCGCGCACGAGAGAAGTTGGCGGAATACATTTGCAAAGAGAACAACGAGAGTAATGTTTCTGCGACACTTTTATATATACATATACATCTACTAAACGTAAACATATATACGTACAACTGTTATTCACCAATAGCAATATATGGTAGATTTAACGTGTACAAACAAAGTACATCAACGTACAGTATATTATTTTTATGTCTCATATCTGTGACATGATAATTCAAATATATTTGCTTCAAAACTACTAACATAATTAAATTCCATCACACTCGTAATATTAATAAATAATAATAATAATATATATTTATTCAAATCTTACGTATTATAACTTCACATTGCACTCAAATTATTCGCTTTTGATTTTCTCTAAAATTTTATCTGACAATATATTCAAGTAGTAAACCCACCGTTTTCGTCAGACATATATAATCCGTTTGCAATCTTCAATTTTCTCTCTTTCCATCTTACGTGCTCTCATTTCATTCCAGATTGAATTTAGAATTTTTATCGTCGGCATGCTATACAAAACTAACATTTACGTTATTTCATCTACTCTCATGTATTTCCACAATATATATATAGTATATACGTTTTATTTTATTTGTCAATGCGCATCGCAAGCATGTATACAAATTAATTGGCACACTCGAACATAAATCGAGATTTCCGTTGCACCAAAAAGCAACAAACATTTGCTTGTGACTTCTCAACGTTTAGCATTATAGTGAATAGTGAACGTTAGTTCAGTAGTCGCATTTCCGGGTTGTGTTGACAGTGAGAATGAGAGTAAGAGAGGGAGAAATAGAGTAGAACAAAGACAGAACAATCCTTTCAACTCCTTCACGGAGAAAATGGTTTGTTATATCCGGTTCCACCCTTTCTTCCATTCTCTCTTCTAACCAAACACGATGCTTCGTTGAACTATACATACGTACGTACAGACATATGTTTATATATATATATATATAGATAGATAGATGAGGATACGGAAAAGGGGTTGAATATACGCGCAGGTGTTCCACATAGATAGCCCCACCATTGGCATAAAGCCAATAAAAGCACCTACGGTCGCGTCTCGAGTATCGATCTTGGGTTGCAACTTTTCATCGAATTTTCCTGCGCCACTCAAGACCGCAGCCGTTCCCATAAATTCATATACCAATGTGCCTGCCCTCTTCTACATTTGCCCTAGCACCATATCTCATCCCTTATACTTTCTCATACAGTAAAATATTACTGTAAGCAATTTGCCTTTAAATTGTATGGGAATTTTTGTGGCATCAATGGCTACTTTTGTGTATGGAAATGTAACTGTTCTATGTCGTTGTATTCAATTTTCATTTTTGTTGACATTCCCAATGGAAAAATAGTAATAAATTATATAGGATTTTGGTCGAATGTATTTTTATTTGTAATATATTTATCAATCATATTTCATATTCAAAATAAATATTTTAATTAGGAATATTGAAGAAACGTGTTGGAAATATATTTATAATAGTTTCTCATTGCTAATACAGAATTTATGATTAAAATATATTCATTATATTATCTCAAATGGCAGTCGAATGAATGAATATTAAACACGAAATTCAATTTGTTACTACTCAATATTCAATTATTACATTGACAAACATTTTCTTCGTGTCTGTTTGGAAATGAAGTGCCTACATTTACTAACATCACTTTGTGAAACATAAAAAAATCCCTTAGAAGTTGAACATTTTTTTCCCAAATAAATATAATGAAATATATTGCAATATATATATATATATCTTCGTAGGAGATATATTTATATACTTAGCTACCGTGCGCATCATCCTCCCTTTTGAATAGTGTGCTCAGACTAACGATGTTACAGAGGGATGGTAAGCCTCACAGCTGCTTCTCGTAATATTCCACACGCCAAAATCTTATCGACGTAGATATAAATATATATATATATGTATTTATATATCCCTTGAACGAAAGAGGGTAAGTTGTGCCCTAGTTAATCGCAATGAGGATGAAGAGGAAAATTTTTTTTATCATACCCAGCGCATTGGATGATAAAATCAGCCGAAATATTTATATAAAGATGTATATTATTTTTTATTGTACCATAAATGATGTCAAAGGGATGTAAATGGTGATAAGTGATAAGTATCAAAAATTTTTAAACACGTTTTATATATATATATTTTTCTCTTTAAGTGATGATCGATTAAATCGATTTGTGTGTTGGAATATCTTCTTTGGTGCAGACACGCGACCCAGATAAGACATGTTCTCGCGCGATCCCTCTCTTTTACACAGGCGACTTAGCTATCCAGCGGGTAGAAGAATGGCGCCGTTACTTCACCTTCGGTCTCCTTTACGTTGGAAACCAAAAAGAGAATGAGAAGGAGAAACGTTATTGGAGTTATATATATATATATATATATATTCTTTACTCTCTTTTGCTTCTCTCTCAAGCTTCCTGTGGAAGCTAACATACATTGCAGACACAGAGAGCTTCGTTCAAAATAATTTATGACTGCTTATCTATACCATTCTCTTTCTTGCCTTTAGTGTGCATTATACTGAACGTCCAGACACTATTGCCCAAGAGTGTTCTTTTGAAGATTTAATATGAAGTGAGTAATGAAGAAGTTAAATTACTGTGAGATTTGACATTTTTTGTTGTAATATATATTCTATGTGTGTGAATGTCTGTATATTGTTCATGTACAACTGATGAAACTTGGAATAGTTTTTTTTCAAAATCACCATTATGTTTATTGAAACAATATATTTTTAACTGTGAACTAATATACGATGCAGAAAGGAACAACGTTTCGTTTCATTTCTTCTTATTATTTTCCTCTCGAGTTTCATTGTAATATTTCTTATCATGTTTTATATTTATTTATATATCAGTAATATTTATTGTATATATGTGTGTGCGAGTGTATAATCAGAGAAATGACGCGAGTCACGAGACTTCATGTGGCAAACGACATGACCTTAATTTTTTCTCAACGATAACAATATTTGCGAGTCAAAAGTTAGAGAATAAGTGAAGCATTATGTAACATTAAAATTTATTAAGGTACATTTGAAATCTTTTCTTTTATTATTAATTTATTCTCCATGTTTTCCAAAGTGGATGTGAGAAGGAAGAAAGTGAGCGACAGAGAGATAGAGAGAGAGAGAGAGAGAGTTAGAGAACAAGTTTCGAGGAAAAATTCGATTTCAACGAGACTCGAGGTCATAGAACCGGAGAAATACTAATCTCGGCTTCTGTAAACTCAATCTCTTTTTCTCGTTTTTTTACCTCGTGTTCTTTCCCTCTTCCGCACATTCGTTCTTTTGATCATCTGCTCCTGGCATATCAACCGTAAAAATATCATCTAGCTTGATTCGCTAAAGGAACACTTTCATCCTCCATATTTTTTTTTTAATATATTATTTAGCTTGTTTTCTTTTTTTTTTTTTGTTCTCATCGTTCATATTCGGTCCATTTACTTGTTTGTCCTCGACATCATAAACGAAACAGTTTATTCATAATTTTCGTTTTTGGACATTTATTATTTTTACTTTATATTGTATGTGTACAATACAAACCCACCGCTTCGATAATTAACTGTATACAGTAGCTATAACACTGGCTAAACATTATGGCTAGTTGTTATATTGACAATTGCCGTTGCATGGTATAAACAACATGTGGCCATGCATCGGCTAATTGGAATAATGAGAGAGGGCGAATGAGAACGAAATTATCGAGTGGCTCGGGAATTAAAAGCATGTTTTTTACAACGAGAATAATACATAGAGGAATGGGAGAAATATGTATGCCACTAGGTTATAAATATTTCTCTAATTGTATATATGTATATATAATGAAATAATTATTTTATTAAACTTTCATCCGCTGTGATCGGAAATAGGAACCACTCTGTCACCTGTATACCTGAATATTTATTCAATTTTCCATTTTTCACTCAATATTCCGTTGTAATATTTAATACATAAATATTTTCCCTATTTTATTTTCCCTTTTCGTCATACATACAACACACATAAATATGGAATTAAATTAACCGAACAATTTCCACAAAGGGTCAATATCCGATAGTGAATTGGTGCTAGTCACGTTTGAATCATAAATATAAATGACTATTTGTTGCTCATGAAATGTGTTATGTTATGCAGTAGAAGGAAAACTAACCCTCAACACATGGACACACATACATATTTATTATAGCTTGGTGTATGGATGTATAATAAAAGCTGCTTAACAAAAAATCGATTTCAACTTCTGAGAAAGTCGAAGAGTAATTTCGTGATTCAAAGAAGCCACTAGCGACGGGATTAGGTCTGGTTTCCGTTTAGGGAATAGTAAGGTAAGGAGCAATGTGGGGGATGTATAGAGTGGAGAAAACAAGTTCTGAGCTTTTGCGAAGCTTGTACGGGCACACAGTATAATATACCCGGATGAGTAAAGTCTTGTGAATGTAGGTATGTATGTGTGTGTGTGTGTTTGTGTGGGAAAGTGAACTAAAACTTGTAGAGAAATTAATGGAATGAGTTTTGGCTTTTCTAATTGCTAATCAAAATTCGTGAATATTTTCCTAGTTATATTCTTCTCTTCTATTGGTATTCTATCAATTAATTTTCATTTATAGATGAAATAATGATTCGTATCAAAATATCAATTTATTCAAATTTGGATTTAAATATTCGGGAATATTAGATTATAATGTGAAATAGTTTGATGGTGTAAATTTTGGAATGGGATATTTGATGTGTGTATGTGTCTCTATGCGGAGTCGAGTATTGCATTGCATTCAATGTTTTTATAATAGGGTCATTGTCAATTCTGAATTCTGTGAGCTTAATCCATAGAATTTCAATGACTGTTCCTGAATTTTCGTAAAATATACGGTGGGTGAATTGGTCAGTGAGAAAGAGAGAAAATAGCTACGATATGTATGAATGTATATGTGTATATGGTTGACCTCTCTTCCCACAGACCGCATGAAACGATTCGATTATTCATATTTTGTGGGTTCGTCATATACCCCTTCAACCCGCCGTTTCCTCTTTACCCGCGTTGTAGAAATGTAGTTTCTCTTCCCCCACGTTAATTTCCATAAACAAATAATTTTGCACCAATCGTTATTGTCCCACGGTTGAAATTTGTTTCGAAATATCTGATAAATAAAAAATGGGAACTGAAAAAAAAAAAAAAGAATACAAAGAAAGAAATATAATAAAATAAATATATAATAAAACTGGCGAAATAAATGCGATTTAAAAATTCAATGAATAATTAAGATATTCCATTGAAATATTTTATCTGTATATTGTTATGAATAAATTATTTAACTGATGCTGATGTTAATGTTGATTGAATTAATCCGTTGAATACACAAGTGAATAATAGAAAATAAAATAATATCACATTAACATAATATCAAGAATTTAAAATCAATAAATGTATATACACTCAAACTTACTTTGACACGCAGCAGGTGTTGCAAACTCTGCGTTGTACTGTTGTTGGACGTTGGATTATCACCGCCAAGTCGTGCCACCGCAATAACATTTTCCCTCGTGACATTGTACAAGAATAGAGTGCACACAGTCTGAAAATTGAATAACACAAATTCGTGATGTAAACCAGAGAAATTATAGAAAGACAAATCAAGACTAATTGAAATCTCACAACCAGTATATGAAAACAAAACAGATAAATAAAATAAATAATAGACAAATACCAAATTTGATTATACAAATAAATTATTTTATCAATTACATGAATTATTTACCTGATTATTAACTTCTTCACGCATAAAATGATCGAGTGAATTAACCGCGTCCAGCACAGTTAAATTATTATGTGTCCTCAATAAATTCTCATCTGTCTCACTGTATCCAAGAAACATGAATACCCCATGAGGTATGTTGTAAGTTTCTGTTCATAAACACGAAAACAAAACATATATATATGAATTTCATATTACATTTCGAAAGTTTGCGAGTATTGTCATTGCAAACGAATATATATTTTAGTTGCGTATGTACAATTGCACAAACAATCTCAAAATTCATGGCACGCGCCTATTTCTCTCATTTGCTATGCTACTATTCGAGAGAAATTTCGAAAGTTAAGGCACGAGTCTGTATACACGACTAAAAAATGATGAGAGATAGGAAAGAAAAAAGTATAACGATGTTATCACAATTTAAAATAACTAAAGGTGAATGGGTTACTCACCAGGCGAGGGTCGCATGCATATGAATCGACCACTGTAACACAAACAACGACCACGATAAGCTTGGTAAGCTGGCGCAGCATGATTGTAAAAGGCAAAGTCTGTTTTGCACGGTGATGACTTGACGCAAATCGTATTGCATACGAGCATTACGCCAACACTGCATTGACACAAGTCTGAACACTCTGGTTCATTTTCACGATAAAGCTGAAAAATAAAAGATGAAAAATAAATAAATGAAAAAAAAAACAAATAACATGATGTGAATTCAGGTAAATAATTCTCAAGCTTTCATTGATAAAGGTGACTTGTCTTTACGAGCAGGAAAAAAAAAAATTACTAAAAGAAAAACTGTAGAAGGGATTTGTTTGGAGTGCGAATGACATTTGATTTTCATTGATAGAGGGAGACGGATAGATGTGTACGAATGTGGAAGCGGAAGTGTAAGAGAAAAATGGATTGGAGAGTATGAACCAAATTGCTCTTGAGGTGACTCACCCTTTTGCCTTTGCCTTCACGTATATACTGGTGGTTTTGCCTCGGCCTTTGAAATACACAGAAACCTGTAAACGTGTGGAAGAAAAAGGAATAAATGAACAAATAAATAAATAAATAAATAAATAAATAGAAATATTCGGTAAATATTGGAGTATATAAAAGTGGGATGTCGAATGTCTACAATTCGAGACTTTACTTTCCGCTACGCGTTTGCCTCTGCCATATTTCCAATGTTTTCAGTTATATTTGATATATATATTTTCAATTTCGCAGCTTTCATATTTGTTTTCTTATTATTTTTTATTCTCTCTATGTGATTCCTCTTTTTATTCTTGTTTGGAGAGACGTATGCAGTGTCACGATTGAGTAAAAATGCCATGGTTGGAGAAACAAACTTTGAATTTCTGTCGTAAAATGTCACACGAATGATCAAAGTATTTGTCAAAGTCGAAGATTTGTAGTAAAAGCAGAAAACAAATTCCGTCACCCACCACCCCTCTACTGGGTTAAATAAATTCCTACAATATTTCCTTTGGTAGTCAACAGTTCATCCAACGTTTCGTTGGAATGTTTCGCAATGTGGCATCGTCTTTGATCTAGCATATAGCAATGCCAACAAAATATTAGCTTTTCATTAGTGAGATTTGGAATTTTCCAAGTGTTAACGGAAGTGAAAAGATCAGTAAGGAGAAAAGGGGATATCGTGAAGCTAGATGAGAATTGACATCAGACGGTAACAGAAATGTCACCAACTGAAATTAACTCACGCGGTGGTGGTGTGCTTGTTGTAGTGGTAGTTGGAGTTGTTACTCTTATAGTCGTACTGGTGATGGTGACACTGGCTATAGTAGTGCTGCTGGTGGTGATGATGGTGTTACTGCTGCTGACGCTGATACTGGACTCTGATGTTATCGCTGGCTGAGTCGTTGGATTTCTTGTCACTTCAGGTATCACATTGTCCTCACCCATACTCTCCGTAATCGTCGGTGTTGTTGCGAGAAATGTTGCGGACGTGCTCCATGTATCCGTTGACGTTGTTGTCTTGGAATGGAAATGATGATGGTGTTTTTTGCGTGCATGAAAGTCTTTTTGTGACTCAACTGTTAAAAGAACAAAATGGTGATGTTAAATAGAAGTAGAAATAAAATATGTTGGTAGAGAAAAAAAGACAAAAAAAAAAATGTGATAATTGTTCGTTTTTAAACTATTTTTTTAAGTTATCAGAAATGTCTCGTTCTTTATTTTTTCACTCTATTAATTTTTTTCAAGTACACTTGCCCGTCGCTATGCGCGAACAATTTAAACACACTATCTAAATGACTTATCTAATCGTTGTAACGCAAACTATATATTAACATGAAACTGCAGAGTTTGCGTCTGCAACTTTGTAATCAATAATATCGTCACGCGCGCGGTCTGGTTCATCTCAGTTTTCATCTTTCTTCCATCATAATTGCGATTTATTTCCATTACTTTAGCGAATGTATATACTTTATCGAGATCCAAGAGGAGAATAATTAAGTGATTCGTGCATGAACATAAAACTTGAATAAAACTCATTAAAAATAAAATTGAAATGATACGTTTATATTATACAAATGGATTAAATCAATTTCTTAATGAGGTGCAAACAAAAATTATTAAAATCCAATCAGAAGCTAATGAATACTCATTGAATGATGGACTCTGTGAATCTCCGAGCCAAGATATCATTCAAGAAGAATGGATGGAATAGAAAGTGTGCAGGAAACAACTATGATTACTACCAAAGTGAATTTTACGAGCACATGGGTTTTGCAGGGCCCAACTTCGGCTCTCAATATACATTCTTTAACTGATACTCGTTATACATTAAAACCATACATAAACCGTGCAAGATAGTGAATGAATGCACATCCATAAAGAAATGTGTTTGAATATTTAAAGTAAGATAAAAGGAAATAGTTCATTTGCATGGTGAATTGAGAGATAGAGTAGTAGCTCGTGAAATATAAATAAAAAGAATACAGCACAACGGCTTAAAGAAGATTTATATTTTTTATTGTGTGAATATTTTTAAATATAATATTCTTCCTATTTTTTTTTTTATGTTCTTACCCACACATGGATTAACCCATAATAGACGTTGCCATCCAAGGCAATCGTAAAGTTGCGTGAGGTCGGTGCCCTTGCAAGCGCAGTTGGACCTCAATTCCGTGCCAAGAATACCTAACATTGCTCTTCTGCAGTCCACTGGCGGACCGGCGCACTTCTTCGTCACGCTATCCACCGCACAACTCTGCTCGTAATGCTCCAATTTGTTTCTTCAAGTAGAAAAAGTAAATTTATTTCAACTGTATATATCTCGATAATAATAACAATAAATATATCTTCACGATTGTTCAATGAATGATAATAGAAATAATAATATAATTGATACCATTATTATTTATAAATACAGAATTTAAATATCTTTTGTAGTCTACTATTCTCCACATCTGTGCCCACTTTTGGGTAGGAATATACATTTTTATTGACGATTCAATACAACTTTATAAAGCGAAAACCAATTCCTCTATTTCTATCTATGTCAATTGATTGTAAATTTGAAATGAAAGTGGAAAAAAATGAATATTTTGCATTGGCTGTGTGCAAAAATTGGGGCCAAGTGTCTCAATGAATAAAAATCGATTTTCCAACACGAGTTTCAACAACGAAAGATGAAAGAAGACACTTGAGTCTTTGTATATATTTATTATTTTTCTTGTTACCTTATTTTATTAATATTTATTTATTTTTTTTCTTTTTCTTCTACTTCTTTTCCCGACATTGCTTGCCGTCTTAATTGTATAATTTATAATATATTTTCGTGAAGCGAGGCCAGAATATTGCAATATTCACCTCGTGACATTCTCTACTAACGTCGTGCTCCTCATCTTGTCATTCACGTATACATTTCCAATATTATCTCGCATGTAAAGCATGCACATTTATATATATATATATATATATACACATATAATACCTGCATGTCTTGTCTTCACGACAGCTTTCAGCCAAGCTGTGACACGTTGGTAGCTCAGCAAGATCGTGACCCTGCGCACACACTGGATGCATCTTTTCTTGTGCGATGATACACTCATCATGTTTATCTTGAGTTTTTCTTAATAATAAATGAGAAAAAAATAAAAATACAACAACAATAATAATAATAATCATCATCATCATTATTAAAAGAGTAACATACAATTTGAATAGGTGTTAATAATGATAGACGATAATTAAATTCAGTGAACAGTACAATTTCTCATTGTCAGATATTATTTTATGCGATGATGAAGAAGTGAAAAAAATATTTGATACGATCTCACAAGATAGAGCTTTTATTCAGAGCGTTGGATAAACGAGAATGAAAACTGGCGCACAACGGGTGGGATTTTAAACAATGCGAGAAATCTGTAGAGGACACGAGATGCAATAACTAACAGGAATGAAAGAATAAGAAAGGGAGAGTGAGAATGTGAGACAGTAAAGAGAAGATGAACGAGAGAGGACAGTCAACGATGAAGTTTGTCGCTATTGTATAGTTTGAAGTCTCTTAAAAGTTGAAGGAGGTTCATTAAGAAGTAAATTCTATTTTCGCAGATACATAATTGAGGATAGAAAAAAAAATTAAGTTTAACTTCAAAGTTTGAGTAACTGAAAACAAAAGAATTGAAAAAAAAATTATTGTTAAGAAAAAATATTTAATGATTATGAGTTTTATTGAAAGTAAAAAGTATGTCATGTTCATGATGCAATTGAATGTGAGCATTGTTAGTGACTAATTGAATGATCGTTTTTGAATCCTTGAAGAATAAATGCGGGAGAAAATAGGATGGTTAATTGGATACGTGTAAAGTAGTGCGCCAGCCATCATTCCCCTTCGTGTTTGTTTCCAACATCGCTTCGTAAATGAATCCCAGTTTGAAATTCACCCTCAATGTCGAACACAAATACACATACACATTCCTACTAGACATCGTTAATTTTTCCTCATCTCATTGTGGTTGTGAATATACTACTACAATGCTAGTACTGCAATCAAACCATCAATAAATTAAGACAATAACTCACTTGCACAAACAAAATGCTATTTCCATGGAATGTTTAACATTTGCCTTGTTGTAGAAATTTTGTAATGCATTCATACACTCATTTCGTGCACAACTGCCTATGTTACAGTGATTTAAAATTGGTTGCAATAATCCACGACACTCGGAATCATTCCTGGAGACAAAATTTTTTATATAAATTAGTTTTCATCATTTTTATTTGTTTGTTTTTTTTTTCACAATCTATTTATTTTTATAATTGTTTTATAACGGTGAAATTATTAAATAGACAATTACTCACCGACATTGAGTGTACGCTTCGTGACATGTACTTGAAAGGATTAATTTCACCGGCTGATGTATCATTCGTTCTGCTTCCATTGCTGAATCTATTAGAAAAGTAAAAATAAAATTTTTATTATTTAGACATAATGGTTCATGGGATTTAAATTAATATTCGTTGTGTATTGGATAAATGTCGATTGGAAAAATTGATAAACTCAATTATAATTGTGAAATTGATATGAAGTACGATGATTAATTTCACAAGTTTTATATTCGTGCTATTGAACCATGTTTATTTTTAACAGAGAAACGAATTGATTTGCCAACACTTTTGTACTTTGTGTGGGTTATATGGTCTATCGTAAAATGGTAAAATTATAGCTGGTGTGATTTTATCGAACGAAAAACAAAAATAAAGAATAGAAAAGTACTCACGTCATGTGTTATACACTACTATTTTATGTAATTCTTATATATATATATTTTATGTATTTATAGCAATTTCTCTCTCGATTTTATTTTCAGAAAAATGGGTATTAAACCTCTCAAAGCTAGAGGGTATATATTCTCCCATCTCAAAAAAGATGACTGGTCATAATTCTGATGACAAGAGGGATGCGGATTCAACTTGGTTTTATTAAGACAAATGACGTGGGCTCAACTCGTTACCGGATATAGTATACCAAGTTTCAACTCCTCAATTAAGATACACGACAGGAAGACAGATACTCCAACCTTCTAATGGTGTTCGGGTCTTCCTATATCTAGAGCAGTGTTCAAACGTGACAATTTTTGTTCTCAATAAATTGTAGGATTTGAATTTTACTATGATAACTCCATGTTGTGTGACACATGGTATAAAATTATTGAAGATTTTGAAAATCAACTCATTCATTTATTTGTCTACATCAATGGAATGATTTGGAATTAATTATTAATATTAGGTATCAGAGAATTAGGTTTTATTGTTATGATAATGTGAAATATAAAAGATTTTATAAGTGGGTATAACATTGGACATCTATATTGAATGAAGTTTATACAAAATTTGAAAATCAGTGAATGTGTTAGAGAAAAGTAAACTGTTTGGAATTTTTACTACGATGTTTCTCATCGAAGTTTTGATTGCATATTGAACAAACATTCTGGTTGACATAGTCTACAAGATAAGTGCAAGGATATATTGTTTGTGAATTTTCCCCTTCACATTCTTCATTCTGTAAACATAATTTTTTTTCAATCGATTAAAATCAATTGAAACTTTGTCATTTTATCGAAACATTTACGTGTGCACTTTCAACTTTATCAAATGTGTTGTAAACAAACTTTCAGTATTATACTTCAATGTTCTCAGTTAATTATTATAAACACCTTCTCTTACAAACTGCCGAAGGGATAACATACTTTTTCTTGTACGTATTTTCAACCACAACTTTTCATCCGTAACTCTCAAGTTTCTATTGAGGAAGAAGCTGTGACAAACTTTCAGTGCACCAAGTTTATTATCAACAGAATAACGTCAATAATAGTGAGATAATTCCGTTAATTTTACAACATTATCAGGATATATATAAGTTAATAAAATAAAATATTACTTCAACAAAACTCCTCCACACCATCAATTAATAACTTTATCACAGAATAAATTGTCAATATAAAATAAAGACAAAATATTGTTATATGAATTCAATACAGTCAAGATGAATCTCTCGCTATTTTCACCCTTCCACTACAACCCCATTGCCGTTGTGTGTATGGACAATCCAACTTGATGGGGAGTAAAACGATAGCTGAAACGGAAGCGAAGAAAAAAAAATGGAAACAAAAAAAAAAAACAAAGGAGAGCAGAACGAGAAAAAAAAATGAATAAATAAATAAATGAAGGGTGAATTTCCCTCCTTTTCTCTATTTCATTGCGAGGGGATTTAGCTGGAACTATTTACAGAAACGAGCTTCTGCAAAATAGCTAGTAATAGTAAATCGAATTTTCTACATACACTTGCAGCTTTCTCTTCACAATAAATATAATTCTATACTTACAATTTACAGTACGCGTTTTCACATACAACAATTGTGTTTATATGATGAAATATTCATCAATACATAAATGATAACAGTGATAGTGAATATATAAAATGCAGCTCGCATGAAAGAGATGTATAATTAAAAGTGCGCAGTATTATATTTTTTAATTAATCCTCATTCATTCCCATATTTACTGTTTCAACTTTTTTCTTTGCTCGTCAATTACCGTATTTTATCCTTATTTTATTTGACATGAGCAAACATTATACTAATAATTAACCGCATAAATGTTCGATGAGTGAATGACGTTGTGGTTTGACACAGGTAGTAAATTTTTTTCTTCTTTTTAAGAGTTGAATTGCGCGCATTATTATATCAAGTCGTGGTAGCATGCTCTTGTGAGCTTTTCATATCGCATTTCTCATTCAAAGTATAAAGAGAGGGTGCGCTTCACCCTCACTCTTTCTCACTCATGTATCCTCTGCGGTATTCATTAGCGAACAATTAACTTGACTGAAGCTGAAGGTGTATGTAAAGCTTAATAAGAGCTCAACGATGATAAGCGCAAGATGAACGTACAAGACTTTATAAATGAAAAATAATATTTCTTATTGTTATTCTGATAATAAAAGAGAGTAAATACAAAGGGTTAGTTAATGTTTTGAATTGCCAGATTATTTATATGATTACTTAAGTGACAGGATAATTGTTATTGTGAAACACGAACTACTGCTAGTGTTTGTAATCAGTAACAATACTACTTTATTCTAAAAACGTTGTGCAGGGATTGCAGAAGCTATTGTATCTACACGACATTTAATTTATTATTTCGTTTTTTCTTTTTCATTTGTTGTTGCTGCAAATGGAAAAGTGGGAAAATGGGTTCTATGTCCGATTCAACTAATTGGAAAACGTGTCCGGCAAGCTTTTATATACCGCAACTCTATGGTGTGTATATATAGATATTGAATCGATGAGTGTGCAACTCATTCATTGAGTGAAGAAACTCTCTACGTGTCTACGGATCAGTGCGCTACTGATTAACTATCTTTTGTTTTTTTATTTTTCTCCATTTTAATCATGAGAAGTGCATTACAGAAGACGGCAAATTGATAACCATCATTTTTGTTTGTGATCAATTTTTGTTATTGTAAAGATGTGCAGAGGATCAATGAATCGAGAACCTCAATAATTATTTAGTGTTTACGAATTGGAAATAAAAATTGAATTTGGAAAATTAGTTACGCTCAACGTGCATTGCACGATTATTATTATTTATGTATTTATTCTTGAGTGTAATGATCCGGACAATTAATCAGAATATTCATACGACAATTATTCATAATGATGAAAATCAAATATCAGCACGTGATAAAAATTGATTGATTTGACGGTGCAACTTTCTCAAGAGGCCATGAACGAGGAGTTATTTATCAACGGTATCACATCGGAATTTCAATTTAAAAGTATGGTAATCCTTGATCGAATCGATTGAAATTTTCAGCGATTATTCAAGGAGCCCGAAAAAAAAAAGGTAGGCAGCAGTATAGTAGCGGTAGTAGTAAGGTGTGAAGAAGTTTGCATTGCCTTAGGCGTTATCATGATTTGCCGTAAAATTTTCGTGAAACTTTCGTGAGCTTTCGAGATTCATGTAACGTTTCCGGTACTAGAGCGCGTCATTGCACCGTAGTTAAAGTCGTAACCGGATGAAAACATATATATGCATAGTTATGGATCTGTATAAGTATGGATGTAAATCTTGAGGATGGGGAAATGAGAGCAGTGGTTTCGTCGACGTGGGCCAGGCGTTAAAATTAAATTAAACCAAGACCAACAATTGTGATAAATCATTTGGTGAGTGAGTTAGCGACATGAGTTGTAAGCACGACGATGGATATCGGGTGTTCATCAACCGCAGTTGCATATACTAGTTTATATGGCGCGTGGACTTTGTCCCAGGGTGTAGTATCGACTTCCGCCCTCTTTATATGCTTCGCTCGTCGTTCTAAATCGCATGTTACTACGATAATAGGAAACGTTGCCATTTTCTTTTCGGTTGTAAAACAAGTCGTAAAGTTCACTTGCAAGATTTGAGACGGTGGATAATCGGCGAACATTAAATTCTACAAAGATTTGGTGATTTCACATGAAGTAGGAGAAAAAATGGCAGAAACAAAAGTTTAAACTCTTCTTTTTATATATATATATATATATGTGTTTGAAAAATAAAATTGGAGAGTTATTGCAATCGTGAATGCTTGTCTAATGCTTCGTTCAATATTTTTTCAAGTGAAGAATCGAAATAGAAAAGAATGAAAAAAAAATAAACAACAAAGAAACTCAATTCACTTTTGACCTTCTGATGTAATTTCGTAAACTACGAAAACTTGAGCCGTAACGATTTGTCCTACACACTGCTGGGTGCGTCATTACTGTCGGCTTGAAAGTGCATTTCGAGCGAAAACAAATCGATCCTATCGTGCACTCAACTCTCCACCCTCCAAACTATATTTGTTTATGTGTGTGGGTGTGTGTGTATGCATCTGAGTTCACATTACCCAACAAATACACAACAACCAAGCGGCAAGAAGAATTATTGAGTCGATCTATTTATTGGAGAATTCTACGAATGCTTTACCAATTTCGAATGTGCGAAAATATTTAAAATCTCCTTTCTATACTTCAGAAGTTTCTTGATGTATTTTAAATAAATTATTAGATACAGAAATACCAACCATCAACGTCCTCCACAGAATGATTTCGTCGGTGGTGAGGTCGATGTCGAAAACCTGGTAGTCCAAATTGTTTCAATGCATGAAGATCTTGATGATCAGCATCAATTAATGGATTTTCCAATTGTGATTCAATTACTTCAAAACTTGTGGAGTTGTCAGGGTGTGATATTATTTTCACTGTAAATAGGATTTAAGTGCATATTTATAAATAGGAGAAATAGTTGGAGAGAAATGTGTCAAATGATAAAATATTCTTGGAGAATATATATGAAATGTATTTTTTCTGTTTTTTAACACGAAAATTGTCGACAACTCTCATCACGCTTCAAAGAATTTTCTCGTCTTAAAGGCTCTCTGACAAATGTCCAAGGAAAAATGAGAGAGAATTGCTTCACGAGAAAAAAGGAAAAAAAAAGTGTGAGAACTTTTGAGGGAAAAAAAAAAATTTACTTGACTTGGTTCGAATTTTTCAAACAGTGAACAAAAAACAAAATCTGTGAGAAATATTTTGGCTTTATGTCCATTCCATCTTTCTCGCTCTTTCCATCTAAATGAACATATATATCTATACAATAAAGCAAAGATAGCGCAGAAAACGTATACGTTTCAACACGGCAGAAGTAATCCTTTCTTTGATGTCATCGCTCGATTATATGACCGGAACAAAGACGACATTTTTCGTGAGAGAGTTATCGTCCGTCTTGTATTCCCATACTCGTACATCCATTTATCGCGCCATCAACAGAACGAAAAGACGCCATTGTCATAAATATATATATATATATATAAATATACATGCACATATATTTTCATCTTTTCATCATTCGCGAGAACACTTTCAATCTTTTGCAATGCACAAAAGTATTCACGTATCTATAAACAAAATATCTTCATGAATTCAACCCCCTTTGTAAATACGTCTTCGCAATCTAGTCAGAGAGAGAAAACAGTTGTTAAATGTGGCGGTATAAATGCCATTGAATTCTCTATTCCAACCAATCTGAATTGATTACAGGTGTCTGCGCGTATCGAGCGTGAACCATTGTCTCAGAATACTAGGTCATTGGCGCGCGCAAACACACGCTTTCTTTTTCATTTAAATTTAAACACTAATACATTTTCTCGAACATTGATAATACTGTGGTGGTAATTTTACCGCGAGAAAAGCGTCCAGATATATACAAAATATTAAAAAAAAATCAAATTGTGAAAAAGAAGATAATTTTCAATTCAACTTTTTAGTTTACGTGATGTACATTCGCCAATAACGAATCGTGACTTGAACCTTTCAAGATATTTTAGGCCATCACTTTTTCAGTGTAAGAGATACGTGTGCTAAAACGCAAAGACTCTTTTGGCCAAGTGCCCATATATTAAATACGAACCTTGGGCTACGAAGCCTTCAAAAGCTTCGCGAAGATCGTAGAGCCGATCTATCGGTAGCCCAAAATCATCATCGATCCGATCGACAACAACTGCGCCGTGTTCGTAGGTAGGTCTTGGTGCAAATACGTTGGTGCCAGGTTGCAGCATTGGTGGCGATTGTGCGGGATCGTACTCGTTCACTATGGTGTCGGGTAGTGATGGTGGTTGTGGTAGTGCAGGTGCAGGTGCATGTGCATCAGGATATTTATCATGACGATGTCGTTCGCGATGACGATGGTGCAATTTGTAGTTGTTATGGTGCTGGTTATTCAGGTTTATTTCGTGCCTGTCAAGGTCATGCTCATGTGGCTGCTGATGCTCTGGTTCATAGTCATGCTTGGGCCGATTTGAAAAGGAAGAAGAAGAAGCAGAAGAAGAGGAAGAGGATACGCCTTGATTATTGATTCCAATATTTTTATTTTCTTCATTGGAAGTTTCGTATGGGTTTATTCTTTGTTTACCGGCGCCATGACTACCTTGCAACTCAGGAACACCATAATGCCCATGACGATGATGATCGTGATCATTTAAATCGTAATTAAATGTGCGCGCGGTCGCGGGAAAAAGAAAATAGGGGTACATACTGGTTGGGGGCAACCAGATCTCTTGAAAGTTCTCCTGCTCGGGGTCGAATGGATATAGGGCCGAGTCCGTTCCCGATAGATCTAGGGACGCGGAGGAGGGCAGAAAGTCTGAAACACAAAAGCAGATTCGCGGCAAAAACTAGGGTGAGTGGTATTTTCTTTTATTTTTTCTTTATTTTATTTATTGTTTTAATGATGCAAATTGAGGTATCAGTCTAGTGAAGATTGAATAGTTGTGTTATATTTAAGATTTCAATTTTTTATCAAGCGAAGAGATAATCATTTTGAATCTGTTTTGTTTTTTAATATCAGAGAACTTCAGGGAACAATGAGAAATTATTCAATTTTTATTTTTTAATCCATGTTAATTTGTAATTTTTCGATTTGCAGATGTAAATTTATAACCACTCAAAGGGATTTTTATATTCATTGAAAATTGTTCTGGTTTTTGTTCTGTTTCAGATTTATTTAATTTATTAAATTATGTGACACAACAAAATATCACTCTACATGAAATCCAACTATTTATTCCAATTTTGTGACTAAAAAGAGAACGAAACGTGAAGGAAAATATTTTTAGTCTGATTGAAAATTGATTGAATGAACAGTAAAGAAAATTTCGATTGGTTATTGGTTTTATGCAATGACAAATCCTAAATATTGCACAATTGTTCAGTTTTCCATACTAAAATGATCCCCCAATCATCGAATAATTTTATTATTATTTGTTATTTTAATACATGAATATTTATTTATGGAGATAAATGAGTGGTTATGTATGCACGAGGACAATGTTATTATTGGCATGATGATTGGATGAATTGTCTTTGAAGGTTGAATTTTTAAAGGCGAAAGTGAAGCGGGGAAGAGAGTGGGAGAAGTTCAAGTGTGTGGTGTAGTGAAAAGGAAGAAAAAAGAATGTAAGAGCTGTGACGGGGGATGAAAGTCTGCGTTAAATTGGATTTTCATAAAGAACGACTTGGTGTTCCCGGGGGTCTTGACCTCGTTTACTTCCTGGTGAATACACGGCATGAAGTCACCCAGATTTTTTGTCAATTTTTTTTATATTTAAGTAGACAAAATAATTTTCATTTTTAATCGAAAGAAATGAAGGAAAAGGGACCAGAGAAAGGGAACTGAATTAATATGTATTTAGAATTTAACTTGATATCAAATTATAAAGGGATTTTTCTTATCAACATGTCATGAACATTTTCGAAAGTTGTAAGTTCAATGCAAACAATTTTGCATCGTGTTCGAGACGTGAAACATGTGAAGAATATTACACTGTGAATAGTAGAGCTTTTCATACCAACATATTTATATAAATTCGCAAACTTTCACATGGAAGTATTCTCTATACAGAAATCATTCATCGTTACTAACAGAAACATTCCAATGATTTTGAAATATCAGATTCAACATAATTCCAATCGCGAAATAAAGTATCAAGCGAGAATAGAATTCTCATGTTAGCATCGTATAAAGTTTGACAATAGGTGAAATATTCGTGGAAAAAAAAAAAAAAAACGAATTCTCTGGAGGGAAAAATGTATTAAAAATTTTTTGATCGATGAGAGGATTATGAAGAGTATGATGTGTGTCCTGGGGGTTAACAAAAAAAGAAAAGAAGAAATGAAAGAGAATAAGTTTTATCTTGGTTCAGTTTGGAAAATATATTTGATAAAATATTTCTCGTTACATAAAAATATTGAAACAAAATTCAAATATAAATTCAAACCATTGTTGATCATAAGACAGGCTCGAGAAACTATAACGGATGAACAATGTTCTTTTACTGATTTAAGTTTCTTTTTTTTTTTCAAATTTGGTTGATATGTATGTACATATGAAATCTACGAGGTACAGTGAAAATTATATTCCATGGACCAGAATGACAAATAAAAATAAATACAAGTGGACGTGCAAAAAATTCCGAGCATGCGGTGCAAGTTTCAACTGCAAACGCTCGACTGAATCACAGGCAAATTAAATAAACACAAAATTCATATAAAATTCTCCGTAAATTGTGAATAGCATGGATGCACAAAGGTACTTTTTTTTATTTTTTCATTCATTCTTGTCTCTATACTGACATACATTCAAAGCTGTAGAGCAACGCAGAATGTAACTAACAAATACTATTTTATTCATGCAATGTATCATCGAAATTGATACAAGAAATACAAAGAATGTAAAATACCAAAGAATTCTAACGATTTTTTAATAAATAGCCCTCATGACGATAAACAATGATAAATATTCCATCAATGGTTTGAAACACCAAAAATGAGGGCGAGATATTTGGCAATCAATTTGATTACTTCTGTTGTGTGATATTTTGATTTCAATATATTGCCAATGACCCATGTGCAAAATGACGCATTACAAAACACATTCCATGAAGTGCATTGAGGCAATATATCTATTCAACGAAATTCGTCAATTTTAACTCATAGTTCCTGAGTAGAATAATATAGATAACATTATCACATTGAATACGTAATTTATTAGTTGACCCTTTATGTATTTATCAAGCAAAATTGAATGGATGATTTATATCTATGATATTGTATGTACGAATCAATTCCATCCATTGAAATATATAGTAACAAACTCAAGTTGCAATAAATGTTCAAAACAGTAATTCGACATATGGAAATTCGTTACTACAAATTCACAAGCTAATAATCCTCAATTGAAATTAATTGAATGAATTAGTTGCTTTTTGAACACGAGTTATTTGATGAAAAGTATATAAAATGAGATCAAATAGATTAAATTAATGAGTAGAAATATTATATAGTATAACATTATGCAACCGAGGTATATGGCGACTATTTAAATGATTTACGGGTAATTAGACTGATCATGATCAGTATCAAGTTATATTCATGATGTTGTATTGAATTTAGTTGGGAATAGTATATAACCAATCTTGAATGTGTAAAGCCAACGGAAATGCGATGCAAGTGATTATTCCACAAAGTAGATGCGATATTATTTCTATGATAATTAATTGCATTGACAGTTGGATTGGATAGTTTCACAATCATGTAAAATTGAATGAGAACAATTATATAATATTTATATATATAAAAAGATTAATATTGAACTTGATAAAAAATAAATTGTATATCATGATAAAATCCTTCTTTCATTCGTCATCGCATTTCTCCGTTAAGCCCTCGTATAAATTTACGAAGATGGATTGACCTCAAGGGAAATATTATCTATAGATGAAATATGTCTTCGATCATCATTAGATTAATTCAAAATCAACGATGCATATGACAACATCAACTACATAATAAATCATTTTTTCTTCTCTTCACAGAAAATTTACGAAATAAAATAATGATGAATATTATATTCTGCGTTTATGAAGAACTAAAAAATAACGAGATAAATTAATTATACAAATTGTACTTAATAGAAAATAATTTCAATCAAAAAATAATCAACAACACCAACAGTCTCAACGAGGTGCTATATACAAATTATCGAAATTATTTATAACATAATAATCATTCGCATATGTTTATATGATATCGTCATTAAATTGTTGTTCCAATGTTGTTTCACTCACATGAGATGACTTGTAGAAAGCAATATATACCATTTAATTTATTTCAACAAATATCAAACACTTGAAAACTAGAAAAACCAATAATACAATACTAAAATAAAATAAATAGATAATATAACTTA
The DNA here is from genome assembly GCA_958496275.1 of Zele albiditarsus. Lineage (NCBI taxonomy): Eukaryota > Metazoa > Arthropoda > Insecta > Hymenoptera > Braconidae > Zele > Zele albiditarsus. Next base: position 9,284,031 of record OY292411.1, read on the forward strand.
CCAACACACGGATTGTGATTGACAGTTGAAAATATTTTATCACATCTTTTTTTAGCTTGATTACCAGGACAAATGCAACCAAACATTGGTGACAATCGGAGTTGGGTCCAAGCATCATGACAGGCATCACTGAAAGCAACAAAATTTCACAATGTAAAATTATCCACGACAAATTATATAGATAATAATTTTCAAGAACCCACACTGATCCACTAGTGAAAATAAATTATATAAATAATTTAGTTCATGTCAATCAACTGATTTATTTACAGAAAAATCACATCGTCGTAATTTATGTAAAGAGAAAAGCACGTTTGGATGGTGATGACGATTAACCTCGTTATCATGATCGTTATACTTGGCCGGTGCCAACTATTCTGAGAACTTGGCAAAAAGGAATGAGAGACAAAGCGCGTGGAAGAGTGGATGTAAGAGGGTGAGTAAGAACGCATACACCGCATCGCCTTACGGAATGTGAATTATTCCAAATCGTCGGTTCTCGCGTTCGCGTGTGAATGCGATTAGATATATTCGCGCGATGGAGATTTTGCTTTTACTATATTATATATATTCGTGGGAAGTACACGAGCCAAATGTGAGATCGTGGTTGCACACTGTGAATATATGTATATATAAAGAATAAATAATTTATTGATATCATATTCGTACGATAGAAAATATCTAGAACGATTAAATATTCAATTTGTCAATATCATTTGCCATATTTTGCTTCCATTCATAAATTCATTTCATATTAATATTAATTAATAATTAGATGAATTAAATTCCATGTCATATATCGTATTGAGGGTGGTGGATAAATGGATGCGATGAAAAATTCGTATATGTGTGCAAGAGGATAGTAGTGTGAGGGAATAGTGAACGCTTGTGCGGTCGAAGGATTTTTACATGAGGAAGAAAAAAAATTATTCCTCGGCATAAAAAAAATGTGTGAATATTCATTAAAGTCAGGGCATAAATCAAATGGCTTTATTGAATTTGTCGGATGCATTCCGAAAAATTTACCGGATGAAGGGAATAAATATTTAAATATTCAAGTATTCATATTAACCAAAAAATATTATTGATCAATTTAATTTTAATTATTTAATGACAAGGTTCGCCATTAATTTTTGTCTGAGATAAAAATTTGAGGGTATTAAATTCTTCTTTATTTATATTTTGTATTCTTTTATTATTTTTTTTTTTTCTCTTTCTTTCATTATTTATGGTTATCACTATATATTTTATTTTTTCATATGAATAGAGATTGATGAGTTAACGTCAAGATGAAAGAATACCGAGTCTTTTTACATTCGACGCGTATAAGATGCGACCATAAAATGAAATTAAATTGATATATATAAACATTCTCGAGTATCTTCTCTTTTTGAGTGTAGCAGTGAGAACAATATTGCCCGTTGTGCTGCGAAAGAAAGATTTATGAAACGCTTGAAACTTTAAGTTGCCCAAGATTGGCGCGCACGAGTCATCGTAACATTTATATCTCTATATATATAAAAAAAGAAACACATATATATATATATATGCATATAAACACTGGTATTATTATTTTTGTTTTCACAAAATTGATTGTTACATTCGTTTCAAGTAATTCGTTGGATGCTCTAGAATAAAAATAATAAATAACAATTTAATATCTGGCAATTAGATATTAATCAAAAAAAAAAAAAAACAGTGAAGAAAATACAAAGAAATATCTTTGTATAATAGCAGTTTAATAAGTTAGAAATTCTTCAATGACAATCAAACAAATGGAAAAGCGACCGTTGGTATTTCATGCAATGTACTCAAAGTCGGGCGCAACTTTTCAGATTAAAAATCATCGTAATATTCTCTGGGCATTCTGCCATTCTTATGAAACGTGCTTCTTGGTGGATAAAAAAAAAAGTCCATATATAAATATCCAACCAATTCATTTCTATAAAAGGAAGAACAAAAAATCACTAAAATGTTCAATTTAACCCATATTCTTTCCTTCATATTATTCACATACATACACTTTAGTGTATAGCCATAAAGATATCTGAAAATATATATATATATATATATATGAAAGTGGAAAAGATATCTGGATCGCGTCTGCTTGGACGTCGAGGTGCACTCCTTCACGCCCGTAGCCCCTTGATTAAAATTCAAACTGTCGTAACAGGCGCGTCATGAAAATTCTTAGCGCCCTCATGGCGACCCATTCGAGGCAAAACCTCTCACTCTTCAACCCCTCTCGTGCCATACGGTGCGCGTTTCTATACTCACCACTAGTCTACCATAATTTGCCTCAACTTCCGCTCGGTATCACGTGCAAAAAGCTACGACGCCATCTAGAACAACTTTCATAACCTCTTAACTGAGCGCGTCAACACACATTCAGTGGTATTAGCACTATACACTCCTCATCTTATATATATATACATATGGAATATACTCTCACTTTATAACCAACTGCGTAATGATGATAGTGAAGGAAATGAAAGGATACGTGAATGGTTAAGAGAGAGAGAGGTTGAGTTAGGAGTTTATAAATACAATGTAACTGCATGTTTACATGGATATTGTTAGTTTCCCTTAAGACCAAGATGATGTGACAAGATAGTAAGATGTTGGTGATGCTTGTAGTGGGACATTTATACGTTCCATATTCGGACGACATCTATAAATATATAATACTTGCATCTCTTCGTATGCATCTTCGTGTGCGAGATGGTGCTGAAGTGGAAATGCGGTCGCGTATTCAAGTCTTATGAATTTTAATAGGAGTATTTGTGTATCGTGTCACGTGACAGGAGGGTGTTTGTGTGGTTTACGTTACTGCAGTGAATGAGAATGAGGGGAAAGAGAAGAAGAATGGTTAATAAACCGATATAAAGTTTAGACAATGTTTTTTTACTTATTGTTTTTATTTATTTTCAACGATGTATTTTTTTTATTCATACTCTAGAGGTGAATATAAATATTTGGGATGGTTTAAAGGGTGCGAAATAAATTTAAAGGACAATGAAACTAACGATTTGATTTAAATATATGACGATGGTTTTTGCAGGTGATAGAGGGATGAAATACTCGTTAATGACTTTTGTTTTGTTGGTTTTTTTACGGTTTGTCTTCTCGTTTTAAACGGGATGGTAGTTATAAAATCAATGGGAGTTGAATGGATAATGGAGATTGGAATTATATGGTCGTTGCTTATATTATTATTATTATTATTATTTTTTTTTTTCATTTGATTGTATTACTGTTGATAACACAGTGGTTATGATGGTATCGATGAATATTTATATTGAGAATTGTGGTTGAAAATAATATGGAATATATTTTAGTTTCAATTGTAATGACGATGCTAAAAGTGACACTTTACGGGGATGAGAAATATTGGTAGAATGGCGACAAGATAAGGGTTGAACTGAACACTTTAAGGCACAATTAATTCAAACGCTTATGTCAGCGCGCTGTTCGTCATACCACGTGATAACGGTTCGAAGAATTTACGCAATTTTGCGCTCGTAATCCGCGTCAAAATGAATAATTATCGTACTAAGCTCGAACATCATGTTAGATAGCAAACCTTATTCTATGACATCCACATTTTGTTATTTTTCATCTTGGAAATATCATCTTTATCATCGAATGCAGAATTATTTTTGAATATTACACCGACGAACAAAAAAAAAAAAAAGCATTTGAATTTCATCTAATAAATATGATTTGAAGTAATCTCAGCACCAGGAGTGAAACAGAACGATTCCAATTCCAGTGATAGATTTGATTAATATTTGAAAATATTTTTGAATCAAAATAGATATTGATTTTTGATATGGTAAACAAAGTATCGTTAGGTTCAGATTGGTTTGGAATTTTAAATAGAAATTGTGGATTGAATAGGCACAAGTTCAAATAAAAAGTTGAAATGGTATGAATTAATATGAGGAAAAATATGATTTCGAATGGAATCATTTATCGTTGAAATATTGATCCGACTTTCGGATCAATACATTTTTTTTTTAATCTCATCCTTTTGTATTATTCCGTTGTATTTTATAGTGTTTTTTATTTTTTTTTTTTTCGTGTACACTTTCTGCTTTATGAGTCAGTGAAATATCCAACAAAATGAATAAAGTTTTGACTGTTTCATTTGCCAAAACAAAGTGAGAGTTTTAAAATGAAATACCTGTCATAGATGGAGAAAAAAAATGTAGTTAAATAAATTAGGTCATGCTGTAGATATTGTTCAACTTATACGTCAACCACGACAGTATACAAATCCGTCAAATCGAATTTGTAATCGTGATGAATTTTTTTTCCCAACTAAATTGTTGAAATAAACATGGATAAAAGTGCTGAAAATAAAATATTGTGCTCCAGATATTGCACTATAAATATATAATATCATGAAAAATAATTTTCGTATAATAAATTTAGGGGATGAAATTACTTGGCGAGCGCGTAGCTGACCTGTTAACGGGTAAAGCAGAAGAGACGATGACGGTGGCTGATAGTTTAAGGGGGTGAGAGAGCGAAAGCGGGCGCGGAAAAGCATCACGAGAAAGATGGGATAGTTAACGCAGTGGCATAGCTCTCTGCAGGTGAACGAGTCTCGCTTGCATTAAATCGTCCAGTAAGCACAATAAATCCGTGGCAATTTTAATATTTTACATCTCCCACGAGTACCGCAACTCGCATTTACAAATGTTTCACCATAATCAAAACCGTAATAAACATTTAACACCATCCTTGTCCTTATACTAAATCCTGAAGCGATGATGATACAGTTGTACAAAATAACCAAAAGCAATAGCCCAACTGTGCCATTGTATAATCCTATAATCTGTTTTAACACAAAATCCTTAAATTTATTCTTCAACGATATCCAACATTTAACAGAATAGTGTTATCGATCGTCAGTAAAAATAAATAATAAATGAAATGAATGAGTGAAGCTGTCAAGGACTGTGCTACCACTCGTTCTCCATGTTTACTCTTTATCCACATCTACATATTGTATGCTACTGTCTGCTGAAGTTTACCACACTGAATTACCTACGATCTGTTGATCTATATCGTTCGGTCTTTGAGCGTGAAAGCACCAGAAGGGTATAGTTTACCTGTTCCATACAGCCAGACTTTTCAACGATGTTTGGCCCACTAGTCGACACAGTTGTCTTTGTTTCTCTTTGCATATATATAGATTACACATAAATAGCCCATGTAGATATCATTTAGGTACCAGAGTACTGATGATGGTGATGGTTGTGTTGGTGCAGCGCCACACGCGGCCATTCAAGCGAGGTGGAGTCTGGGGCGGCATGGGGTGGTAGGATAGCAAAGCCGTACGTGGCAGACGGAGAGTATATAGGTGCCTTCAACCGCATTGCAGAATTACCCGGCCAGGTTCCTGCCGGGAGAGCATAAAACAACTCGCTGCCGAGGATGGTCATGAAGAAGGGGTTGACATCAGTGATGTGTGTGGCAAGGGAGTAGTAGTGGAATTCGGGGAGTAGAAGGAAACGGTTTTGAAGCTGGTTGCCTGGTTAAGGCGAATTTACGATCCGCTTTTATAGAGTGTAATAGAAAATACTTGAGTTTCAAAGGTTTACATGGAAAAAGTAGAAGAAGTTTTGGAGAGTGTTGAGACTGGTGGGAATCTGATAAAACGGAATCATGAAAAATCTCATGAATTCTCATATAGCTTTTACGTAAATACAAATGGATTAGATAAGCATTACTCGACTGATAGTTTGTTCCGCAAAATGTTGAATTAACGTCCGTCAACTTGTATGTATTGCTATCCACGCTCTTTGTGGATTCAGTGAAACGTATACTAAATGAGCCCTCGTTAGGAGATCTCGTTGACCGTCAGCAAAGCTAGTTTAAACTTCACTGGAATCTCAACCACATCATAGCATTTACGAAAAATAAAGTTTGTTTACAGTTAACGGATAATTCACAAGAGATGAAGGATCATTAGAGAAGTCCGAAAATTCACCAAAACTTTGAAGTACATCTTTGCTTCTTGCTTTCTTTTCTGTGATAGGATATTGGATGAGGTCATTTGGAATAACTTCAACTGTTTCTAGTGACTGTGGAACTAATACTGAATGACCATTAAGAAATTCACAGTAGAATTGTCACGAACATTGGGTACTTTGTCCAAGCCTTTGGATCTTGTGTCTCAACTGTCATTGACAAATTTGATTACGACAAATGAAAATGGCCTAACGGGAGGGGCGGATCCACGCAGGCAAAGGCTACTACGTTGATGTTCACTATAGATCGTATTGAACCCTCACCAACCGGTTTCCACCAGTTTCAGATTGGTCGTGTCCTCAATACTCCGATAACCTTTCAACTCTATCACAGACCTTGAGGCGATTTGTGTGGCGCATAATGGGATTACGAAGGACGCTTTAGTGATCCCCATACTATCCTAATTTGTATAGTTACCCGCAAGCTCAAAAAATACACGTATTTGTAGTTATAATACAGAGTGTTTTGCAAAAAGGAATGGCAAGGGAATCCAAGAAATTGAAATAAAGCATAATACTGTGACAAGTAAATTTTTATGAGAGATTAGTAAGAGCTTATATTCCTCTCTTGATCCATCCGTAGTTCACTTATCATAATCAAGAAAATAATGAAGAGATAAATGTAATAATATTCCTATTTCTGATGATCTTTTCTTCCACTACTTCGTCGACTATTACCCGGAAAAAACCGCACAAAAGAACCGCCCATTTTTCTGAGCGGTAACAGAAACTACCCGCGGATTTTATATTCCCACTAGGGGTTGTCTCGTTTTATTTGACTTGATCTCCCCTGCCGCAACCGCACGCCACAAGAGGTAGGAAGAGGATAACGGATAAAGAAAACAGGGAATGTAAACCGCTTCAACCACTGGATGCGTGCATACAAAATCGGCCGACAATGTTATGTAACACACACACACATATTCATCTATACCATATACACACTTCCTCTTCCCTCTCGCACTTATCTCTCACGGGACGTGGAAAATGCGAGGCTCTTTCTGTACTCGCATTGGATGAAATGGATCTCATAGATGCTAAAAGAAGCTCTGTGAGAAGATTACGTCCCATCCAATTCAACGGCCATTTGTCGATGCTATTCCAAAAGAAGGGTGAATATACTGAATATGAACGAACGAGCGTAAAATAAAAACAGCAGCAGCAGAAGTATACCTTTATACAACATTGCGTCAGCATTTCTATCCTGACTGCTCAATTGTAAAAAAATCAACGCGTTAACTTTTCTTTCTCGAATTCAATGCTGCAATAGTTCAAACATATCTGTCAATAACCAAACACAAACATTCCTTATGGACTTACTCGAGCAGAATAAAATCAAGGAGAACCCCAGGAAGTATCAGGAACTATTACAACCAATGAAAACTGAACGCTTCGAATATTTGCCCGACACCACCATGCACCACTACCAAGCTTATGTCTATTTACTACTTGAATTCCTCGTCAGAAACACAAAGCATTCCTCGAGGGCCGAGCCAATTAGCTAGACACATACACTCACTGTATAAACATACCCTAAGGTAAAAGCTACTATCTCATTCCAACAACAACCACATTCATCATTCCATATCGATCACATCTCTATTATCCTTCCTTCACTTCATCGCTACATTATCATTATTATCCTTATATGTCGTCTCTTTGTCTTTGATAAACACACAGCCTCGGGGCAAGTTTCTCTGATTGCTTGAGACCTCATGTATCAAATACATTTTGAATTGGTATATAGGGTCATATATGGATGAGTGAGCGGAGAATGGAAAGAGGAAGCTGGATCACATCCATCGATTGATGAATCGTGAAACGTCGAGACTGAGAATAAGAGTGGGTTGGAGATGAGGGGTAGCGAGGATGAACCTTGGAGCAAACGTAAACGACGATTCTACGTACGTGCTATCGGAATTCTGCAGTGCAGCTGGCGCACGTGGGACATGGCGAGAAGGAAGACGGTGGGGTGGAATAGTGGGCCGCGCAAAGAGGGAGCCGAATTGGCGGAGTGTAACATGGGAAACGCAGATAACTCGAAGCGACTGGTAATGCCTGGGCTATATGTATATATATATATATTATATATACCTGTATACGATTGGAAGCGTGCATATAGTCATGGGCGCCAATAGCCGCTGACGTTTGCAGAGAGGTAACACTATCACCATCCTACTTCCACCATTACTTGCTCGGCGATTGCCGACTTCCCTTCAATGTGCCCCATCTCTCGTAATAGCGTTTCGCAATTCGAAGTGCACGAAGACCTATTAACCTATTAACACCCTGCTCAACCGGTTGCGTGCTCACGATCGTCAACATCCAGGGGTTGTTCCACTGTTCCAATAGATTCACAGTGTCTTGGACTGTATAATTTATTCAGAGAAGATTCCAATACATAATTTATGTTATTGATATACACATTGGAATGAAGTTATCGAAAACATACTTGAAAAAATTATTGAACTAGGTCTCATAATATTTTCCAAAATCATATTATTCAATGGACAATAAATATTCTTGTTCCAGTTATGGATATTTTGTTGATTTCGGAATGAAATATTGTCAGAGATATCAATGGTATTACATTCGCTTTTCATACGTGATTATTTATTTATTGTTTGTTTATACCATGGGTTGATCCCGCGTTATTAATAATTCATTGTCCAATCGGATACTTCATGTATCGTGATTTGTTTTTCCACAGAGCGAGTTTCTGTCGAAAATATTTTAATCTTTAACGATGTCGTAACATCTGCATTCGAATCAATAATGAAATACATTCGCGTTTCAAGTTTGTGCGGTGTATTTTGTTCATGAATATTCTGTTTCTAGTATATAGGTGAAAAAAAAAAAGATATTCATTTATAATAGAGAAAAATATTGAAATTGATATTTGTTCCGAATGGTTGATATTGAAATTTTTGTAATATTCCAGATGCCAAGTATCAATTCAATGTTGAGTGTCGATGTACCAACTTCAAGATTATCCATCCTGCTTAACATTTTTTTTTTTTTTTTTCATAATTCTCGAGCCATGAAGATGATAGTATTAAAAAATAATGTTTTAATTGATGGGATCACTCAAGTATGTATCGTTATTTTATATTCAACTCTAAACTGGTATATTGACACTTTTTAACTAACATTTAGATGTACACATGTACATAAATGCATAACGTTTAATTTATTATACAGTCTGATAATTTTGTTGTATAATGGTGCAATAACAGCTGACGCTCTTCATTATTGAATATGTACATTTATCTATATATATATATATATTCATATATTTATTTGTATGCGGAAATTCTCCTGACTCATTCGGGCGGAAGTGACGACGGGAAATGGCAAGCTTGCGTAACGGAATCGCCCACAGTATTCGCCGAGTGTCATTACAACGGGGCACAATTACCTCATGTTTCGAAATTCGTGCGGCACAGATGTCGATTCGAACATTATTCGCTCTATACAACCAAAACAACAACAATCGATACCAACATTTCTGTATTCGACTGATTATACTTATTACTATATTTCCATATTCAATTACATTTTATTGTCAACACACGTAACATTTATAATTATCATACCTATGAGTATTATTGTTCACTGATAACAAAGGACATTCCTGATTTCCCAATTATATTGTATCCCTATTATAGTACAATAAAAAAAAGTTTCTTTAAAACATATACAAATATTATTCTTAATACAATCTGTATGTTATTATTCCTGAATTAATTACTCAAATTGTTTTTCAAGTTTTAATTAATTTGTAGGATTATTTGGCTACAGTTGATTATCGAATTAATTATATAAAGAGTAATATGTAAGGACATCATGTGACTGTTAAGTTTGTAGAACTAGCATCCAGTTGTAGTATAAAAAATTATGGAATAATTGTGTCCCATGTAACTAAAACAAAACAATTATTTCTCTCGTTACTCAATCAGTTGTTCTCTCTATTTCTCCTTCTTTTTCCAATTAATATTATTATTCAAGTTCGATACGAATACATCATCTCGAACTATTCACTAATCTAGCTCGATTACAGTTTACCAATACGTTAAAATTTGTGAATAAAAATTGTGTTTGTTTGTTCGGATTATATCGTATTATAACACACATTTATCCACTGTCATTTCATGAATGATAAATACTGGGAAAAATCGAATTTTCTACTGAGTAGATGGTGTATAGAATAAATATACTCGCGAATATGCCATTTAAAGGCAGAAGGAATGCACCCAGGCATTTATCTCTGATTTTCGATTTAAAGAAGAATCCATGGCTCGCGTCTTCACGCTCGGCTTCCTCCTATTTCCAACGATGAAACGAGTATTGCAATACGAGTCGACCACTGTATGTCGAAGTCGTCGTATCCACTTTTCGCCAATACGCATGTACACATGTACATAAAAGTATATATTTGTACATACATTCTATACTACTTCAAGTTGTCAATAATCTCTGGAAACTGTCGCATTGAATTTCCTGGCAACGATACCAGAGGAGTTTGCCTTTTATATATATAAAAAAAAATAAACCTCTTGGCTCTGAATATATGTGAGTGTGTAGTGTCGTTTTCGAAAAATGTGCAATGCAATCCAATTTACACGGAAATAACAAATCGATATGGCCATTCGTCGCTTCACATAATCATCTCAACAGTTGTCACGTACGTTCCTTCTCCCCTGTTGTGTACATAACACGTTGGTCCCACTGCACCACACGTATACTCATACACTTTGCCCACAGGGCCTGTTTCCACTACAAAGTCTTCAACTATAACTTTAATGACTCTTTGAAATTTTGAATCGTAAAATTGGAATATAACGGTTGAAATTATTAACAAATTATGCCAAACTTTTTATATCATATTCAATTTAAATATTTCAATTGAACATATTGAATGATTATTGTTCAACAATTATACGAATATCTATCACATGAATAAGTTCATCGCATCACGTTGGACTAATCTTGAATTGGTTATAGCCAAGCAATACAGTAATAGCACATGGTATAATAATCTAAAAAAATTTCCGTTTATTTCATCCAAGGCATGTTCCACGTGCAATGAAAATAGAATAAACATTTATTTATCACGTATACATCCAACGTGTTATAACGTCTAGCACTTTGGTCCACCATGTTGTTGCGGTCCATTGTCATGGCTTGGACATTAACGAATGGTTTTCCGCAAAATGCCTGTATACAGAAAATGTTCGTTCAATTTTTCTCAAACATCCCTATACTGACAAACGTTACATACACGCCAAAACACGTTTCCTTTCTTCACAAAAATTCTTTCCCAAACAAAAACCATATTTTCTTCACTCTATCTTATTTTCTCTCTGCCACTTTTTCTTTTCAAAAATAAACATTCAATATTACTTCCACACTACCACCACCACTCATTCACTTTCTTCATATTTATTCCATTCATATTCTTCCAATATTTAAAAGCGTGGGAATTTAAACCTGCCAATTTAAATCAACAAATTGAACCATAGCAACCGAGTTAATTAGTTGGAAATCTGTATACATAATGCATGACTAATCGAATATATCCCAGTCATTAATTCCACCGACGAGTACCGGCGAAAAGAGTAAAGGGATATTATACCCTATCCATTTATCTATATGAATATCTATCCACAACATATACACATATATCCCTATTACGAGTAGAATAGGTCCGTATGTAGTCAGCCACGGGCAGCACTAACCAAATATATATTACGTAAGCGGGAATATTTTGTTGGATGAGAATGACAATATTGCATTCATACAATTCCAAGCAAATATAACCTCGAAATATTCACAATGACCGAATAGTAACAACAATAAAAATTGAAAAATAAATAAACAAAATCAATATAACGACTGTATATGACGAATGTAATAGTGGTATTCTCATTTGTCGAATTCGTTGAATGACTATGTGTATACCAACAATGACGATTACGAAGGCTTGAGAATACAGTTCTGGCCACGATGTAGCTATACGTTTATACATACATATACACACATATATATATATATATATATATATATAACGATCGTCGTTCGCAGAAGCGAAACGTTACGGCCGGCCAGCCCGGGAATCCGATGAGTTTTCCGCACGAAGTAACACATTTTACTCGCACGAATTCCACGAGGTCCGCGTTATCGTTTGTACCGCGAAGCGAAACGCACGTACGGTATGCCACTGCAACGCCTATACCTACGTATATATACACCATCTATGGCCGTACATTGTATATGTGGTTATATATATTTATATAAAGAGACATATGAGATATATAAACGTACTAGAGACGCGTATGTACATATATATTCCTTGTACACCTTCGTTATGTGTTTGTATGGAACGTGTTTGCTCGCCGCCGAGATGCATTCATAAGCGATTAAGCAAGCCTGGCTACATGTGCCGTCCAAATTAGATCGCAAACCTGGCCGGATGCGTGCACGTGCGATACGTCTGTGAATATATATGTGTGTATATATACTTGTATGTATTGAACATAATGGCAACTTACATTTTAGGAATGTATGAGAGTAACAGAGAGAATAACGCGATTGAATCCGCGTGATGCCACGATTTTCATGTTGTAACGGCTGCAACTGTTATATACCATCATGGATTACTCGCGCCTGAAGTATGACGTAGCATCACCGCACATCTCTATGTGTATTAGTGGAATCGAGCAACGCACGAGTGGTTTTGAATGTTAGAGAAGGGATATAGCTAGAGAAGCGTGATGGCATTAGAATATCCCCCGTGGAAATTGCTATGGGGATTTATATGTAAAAGCATATGCTCTCGACGTATTGAATCAAGATTAAGATGTATGTTTGGGGGATATATGTACACAAGTTGATCGGTGGATGCACATTGTGCATTGCGGATGATTCTAATTAAATTTGCAATATGTTTGTTGATATGTTGGTAAATATTTCTTTTCATTATTGGTTTGGTGGTATTTACCATACTTGTATACAGAGAACGAAGAACCTCTAGAATATTGTATATAATTGTTCAGTGTGGATGTGTGGAGAAACCTTTAGATACTTATTCAGAGTGGAAATTGACATCATGATAGCTCACATTGCAATATTTACTAGACTGCATAATGAAATAGTTATGGAGTTTGTGATTAATTTCTACCGCTCGGGGTTTCCCACAAATTTGCAGAATCACTTCAATGGAAATGATGAGAGCCGAAAGTATTTACGAAAGTTTACAGTGTGTATAATAAATTTTAGTAATTGATATTTTAACTCTCATAGATATCATTTTAATTCTTGTTCGTTTATTTATTGTTAAAATTATATTCAGATTGTATTTATTACACAACTATCTATACTATTCTCTGAACAATTATTATTCTTTCTATACTCTACAACGCTAATTTTTTCTTGTACCAAACAAAAGTTGGGAGAAATTTCGATGTTCCAAAGATCACTGTAATGAGTTCTGGGTCTAGTTTCCAAACAAGAGTCTACCTCTCAACCCATCCAACAATTTTAATCAAAGTAGTGAGATTCATATTTACATTTCACTTTTCATCTTACTATAATGGAAAAAGTATTGCACGACATTTGAACGTGAATTGTGGCATATAATATATACTATTATATTAGTAAACGTATAGCAACATATGTCTGATGTAAAAATAAGTATTGCATTGTTATAAGTAATGCTATATCTATATTTTTCTTTTATCCAACTGCTATTGCGAAACAAAAGTATTTCAATATACCAGTTTTTTTTTTGTGAGAATATTTCCACTGCAAAAAAATTAGCAAGAGGCGTATTTGAAAATATATATTTATATATATACACGTAATAGTGCAAAGAAAAAGGTTTTGGCCAATTGAAATAAAATTAGGTCACGAATGCACGGAAAGAGTGAAACGAAAGATGGTATGCGCGGGGTGCTGGTGCACGAACAAAACTCGAGAAAAAGTTGGTCTCTCGTTATGAAAAGCTACTGCACAACGAATATAGCGAAGCAGAAGGTAAAATAGGGTTTGGACATTCCCTCTTCTTCCATTCGTATGCTTACAGTTCAAGGCAGTTGCTTCTTATTCGTTATTTTTACCATTTACTATACATTTTCTCTCTTTGCCATTCTGTTTTTTTTTTTTTTTTCCTTTTCTTTTTATTTTATTATTTATTTTACGCCTTCCGCTTATTTTTCTATCTTACTATCTTTACCGTGGACATATATACAAAGTGATAAAGTTTCTGCTCACGATTGTATTCGCATTTGGTGAAAAAGTATAAATTTAAGTATTCACTGAATACTATAGCAAATTAGATTGGCATCTTCAATTTATTTATTCAGGTCAATGTATGCACAATATTGAATAACCTTGAAAGGTAATGTTGGAAAGTGTGCAAAGGTTAAACCTGTTGACCTCTATGGATACAGTGTGGGACGTGAGCGTACGTGCGAGAGTGATCAAAGGCAACGCGGTGATGAATTGTAAAACAGTGAACTTCGACATATCTGTCACATCAAAAGAGAGATGGTAATAAAAAAAAAAAAAAAACAAGCCAATGAACTGAACAGATTGAAAGTGGAATAATTTTATGTGTGAAGTGAACGACATTTTCTTTTCATTTTATATCACGTGGTTGAAATCAGAGAAGTGTAAACGTCGTTTGGGATATTTTTTTTATTTTTCGATAACTCAATGTCACAGCGTGTAACTAAAATTATTGATTTTCGTTGATTCTAAATCAGTATGGAGTATAAGAGCGTGAACAGTTAATTCTAGTTTTATTAAAACGATTTATACCTCATCTCTACTTTTATAACCATTGTGATTGCTTTATGAATATCTGTGTAAAAATTTTGTGGAGGATAAATAGTAGTACCACCTTAATAACATTGTATGACTTCAAATATATTTACATTCTTGCATTCGAGTGATTGGTGAAAGTGATGGCAAAATAATTTACATAGAATTGCAATGAACTGTTAAAAAATAATGTACTGTTGGAACTATTTTCTTTTTCTTTATTCACATTTTATACTGTTTTAATTGAATTGAACTCTATATTTCATTTATTTTTAAAAGTGTCGCCAGAGCAGTGAGAGAAAATTAATAATATTGAATATGATACCATTAATGGAAACAAAAAATAAATATCATTCGATTAAATGAGTATAGCATACGTGGAAAAAAATATACAATTGCACTGAATTTTTCACAATTTTTTTCATTTGCTATTACACACGCAATATATATGTTTGATAAATATTATTTGATGATGTATAACATCATTTTTATACCATATATTTGCGTGATAAATAATTTTATGCATAGTTGAAGGTAAAAATGCCAATGAAAAATTTCGCACATGGTGAATAACGTTGAAACTATTTATATTGCATGGAATTTATAACCAAACCCGTAAAACATTTTACCTTAGCGTATCCATCCTATACAAAACCGCCATTTCACGGTCGCTACACGTACGTATCTCACGTAGAACTCTTCTATATATATCTAACATATATACTACCTATATATAGCAAATAAACATGAATACATAACTAACTATATCCTGTTTAAAAAATAAAATTGTCGATGGAATTTTTGTGTGTCAGCTATGAATATTTTTTTATTTTTTTTTCCAAGATACATTTACATCGCGATATGTCAACCGACAAAACTGGACTCTAATATATAATTCAATTTGCAAAAATACAAAACGATGAACAGTACAAAATATATTTTCAAATTGACTCTTTGCCCTTGTGACATTTATATAAATTTCAAAGCACTAGTGTGTCATCAGTTCACTGCAATTATTTATTTGTGATGAAATCTCTTCAACTTTGTCCTCGTTGACCTCGTCATTTCCATGATTTTGTACGGAATAGCATCCCTTACTCGTGCGCGTCCGTTGAGTTGACAAGCGGACGAAATTGTACTACCCATTTTGCATTGTAGTACAATATACCAACAATCTCATGTGAATAATTACGAAGAGAACGAGACGGAATTATATGTTTATTTAATTATGAATATGCCATTGTGTGCGGCTCTTGAATACGTAAGTCATACTCCAAGTGGAATTAGTTATACAGTTTTGGATTATTTCAATATCTGAAACAATATCCATGAAACAATAGTTGAAAACCAATTGAATTGATTCCCCTTTTTCTTCCTTCCATGATGATAATCATTTTTTTTTTTTCATTAGTTCCTTTACAAAATACACATAATAGTTGTATTGATATATTGACAGTAGACTTCAAAGTTGAAAACGATGAATATTCACGATGAAAAGAGGCAAATGAAAGTGGAAAAATTGCTCTCGTTGCACACTGGAAATATCCCTTGGGGTGGAAAAATATATATGAAACAGTGTAGGTAGTCATAAGAAGAAGCCGATTCGTTGAAGCAAAACGTCAGCCGGATATCGAAGTGAGATTACTCGAACGCGACGGTACGTGTACTGCTTCTCGTCGTCTGACTTCTTTTTATATATAAATATATATATATCTTTTGGAGATTTCTCGAGAGGATCACGCTCTTTCGTCGATATGTAACCCATCCCTCTTTACCAGTATATTCATATCTTTATACAAACGCACTCGACCATTTCTTTAGTTTCTATTCTACTCGAGTAGAAAAATTTAGCATCCATCAGACAAAATCTGTCAATTCACTATTTGTTACTGTACACGGTCACTGCACGCTCGTGTATTCTCGCTTTACTCTGTCATTTTTCAAACACTACATCCAAGCGAATGACGTGAAACAAAAGACAATTGTAAAAAGATTGAAGATGCCTGATGTCAATATCAAATCTTTACTCTCTCATAGTTTTTTCTCTTTGCCTGTTTTATTCAGTATGCTTTCTCCTCTATCTATGTATTTATTCCTTTGGGATTTGTTCACTCAACGAGTTCTAAAAGCGATGATGCATCTAAGATACGTCTTGAAGGATTTGAACAGTTCATTAAAGTTTCACAAGAGATTTACAGAAATATATAAATAATTCTATTTTAACCATCGCAAATGTTACAGACAAAAACTTTTTGCAACTTATATTCCATCTTCATCGTGAACGTCTTATCAATTTATATTTATTTTTATTTACTTGACATATACTATTTTTTAATTCTCTATCAACTGCAAACGTTTCAATCAATTTTTGATGCAATCTTTATCGATGACAGAATTAGTTCTACAGAATTGAATTAAACTGCGAAGAAATTGGATTGACATAATTCATTTTTATTTTTATACAATTGAGTTTTATGAATTAATCACACTTGGTATTGTTTAGTTTTCATGATCTTGGCTTTCAGGGTTGGATTATGAAAAGAATTATATACATATGTGCTGTTCAAAATTCAGTAGGAAATTATGCGAGTAAAACGTTAGGTGAATATTAATTTTATGGAAGTGGAAATGAATTCTCAAAGGGGAACTCTACGAGTTATATACTTTTGTCTCAAGTTCTCTTCACTTTCTTTTTATTATTTTTCCCTTTTTTTTTTTTTTTTTGTTGTCTTCATTTACCCGGCGGCACGTTGCCATGAATTTCCGGTCGTTAAGCCATGGGATCGACATAACACAGAATCCCGAGTAGGCGGAAAGAATCTTGGAAGTAAAAATATTACCAGTGCTCTTCTTGTTTGTCCACTGATCCAGGAAATGTTGAAGAGACTCTGTTGCATGTTACACAATGGAAGAGTATATATCCGGTGTAATGATAAAACAGAGGAAGAAAAATGTTTGAATATACTTTTTAACATTTGGATGTATTCTATGGAACGTTTAAATTTTATGAGGTAGAATTACATTCTTTTATGTATTTATTTTTGTTGGTAACACTGAGGAAAAGTATTCTTGCTCCAAGAGACAATAGTACACTCAGAACAATAACTAATTATATTTTAAACTTGTATTTGGATTGAGAATTTGTTTGCAATGAAAATATTTTTAACTCAAATAATTGAGTGAGATGTTAAAATCAGGATTGTACACAAAATATGTGTGATTCAATTATTAATTTTTTGTAGTGAGGTAAAACGAATTCAAAATAAAAATTGAAAGAAGGAAATTAATAATATTACTAATAGATCCTACGGAATTCCTTTTTTTTTTCTATTTTTTATTAGAACTGAGAGTCCAATTTTTGTTTATTTACTTCATTCAACGATTTTATATCAGAGAATATAATTGATGTCTATTAAACAATGCTATTCTTTTGATGAAATTTTTTTCGAATAGCCATTCTTTATGTGAAGAGAACTTGAGAAGAGATAGAATAAAAATTCTGTTCTCTCATCTAAAATTACTCATTACGTCATAGAAAAAACTTGACGATAAAAATCGTTCAATGTGTCACTGAAATTGTTCAAAACTTAAATATCAAAAACTCCAATAGTCCCCACGACTATTAAATTAAAAGACAATTAATAACAATAACTAAACACCAAAAAATCTCAATAATAAATTGACGTATATTATTGTCAAATCAACAAACAAATAGTTGTACAAATTTTATAAATATGTAGAATCATCAATTCATTATTAATTATAATTAACAAGTTGAATTTGTTGTTATGAATAACCAGGTGCATCTTACAAACCCATAAAATATATCCATACATGCTCGAACTATTGAAATCAATGAAAAACAATAATATACTGATACCAAGCTTCCATTAATCAAACTATAATTATGTAACTATACTTAGCTACAACCGATATATCATGAACAGAAATACAGATGATGAATTTCTAGTTATAATCTAATATCATCAGATCGATTGCCAGGATGTTAACCATTACCACAAAAGATATTTCATGCCCTTGGCATTCTGACTTGGCCAATATCCAGAAAATTAAAGCTTTGTCCGTGAAACTCAATGAGGAAAGCTCGTGAGTAGATGGTACATAGGTGTGTGCTATATATTACACCCATAACATGGATCTGTGTGGAAAAGAGAAGAGAAAAAAAAAAAAGACGACGACGAGAGATTGGGAAGCTTGGTCGTTGGCAACAAATTCACATCTGTGTGAAAAGTTATCGCGGTTACATTTGTACATTCGTTGTGAAATTTTTATTTCCCCCCCTTTTTTTTTTTTCTCCCGCGTTTTCCTGAAAAGAATACGTGAAAATAAATGCTCGGCTACCGAGCCTTTCACAATACGTCCTCGCGTAATTACTCGTGACTTTATACATGAGTTATACGGAATTCACCACGTTTTTCTTTCCATTTTTTTTTTCTTTTTAAATATATATTAAAATATACAATACCGTCAAATTTTATTTATATTTATATTTATTAAATGCAACATTTTACAATACAGTATAAATTTCATATGAAAATGTGTTCCAATAAATCTGTAGCTATGTTTTGTAATTAAAATTATATTTGGTTGAAATATTTCATGAAATTTGTATACCTATTATTATGGATGATGAAAATTTTACGTGCACGATATGTTTCATAATTATATACCGGATGAAATTGAATAGAGCGTGCGTAAATCAACTGACTGCTATGTTTATTAAGTGTAACAATACACAAAAATAAATATATATAAATTTGATGATTATATACATTGTCATTTACATATCTGACGATTGGTGTCGTAGCATCCTATATATGAAACTATTTCATCAAGAGAATCCATATGTAATTATTGTCGATTATCTATGCTTACACTCAGCTTTCAGATAATCGATCAAAGGGTTGAGAAACATTGAAGTGAGATATAATATATAGAGTATCAGTTCACGCATATTGTTCAAGTTTGTGGAAGCAGAACGATTGATTTCGCTTGATCGAGGCATTTCCTCAATGTTAAGCCAATTCATCTCATTCTATTTACGAGTAAACCGATAAACGTCCTCCATTGGCTGAGTTTCTCTGTATACAATTGTTTCGAGAAGAGTACACATATGCGTATCGCAAAGCACTTAATAACGATATATTACAATATGGATGAATGAACACTGTTGATTCAGGTGAGTATTATATTTCTCATTCAATAACGACTATCGTTTGATTTAATATCCAATTATTAATTGAAGAAAATAAAACCAATGCAAATTCGATTATCATATCAACATCCACTTCTAAAATTTCATAGTAATGTCCAAATAATAAATTTTTACAATTACATACTGGAAAAACATTCAATGAAAAACCACACAATTAAATTATTTCTCAATAATCTCCTGCTGATTTTTTCTCCCTCATAATTTAAAAATATCTACATAAAATATTATATCAATAATGTGCATCACCATAACAATAAAAAAAACATAATCTTCATTATAAACATACTCGATAAAGAACAAAAAAGTGGCAACAATTTTTATTTTTCCACTCACACATATATTTGTCTTGGGAAAATAAAAAATAATGTTTGTTCCTTTTAACGATGCTCAACCTTTATTTTTTTCTCTCTTCTCTGTATTTCATTCCCATGTGTATCGCACGATCGTCTGAAATACACTGAGATCTCGAGGGTCTTAAAAAATCATAGCCAATGCATGTATACATATCTACATATACACATACACAAAGGAAAAGGAAACGAGCAAGTGAGGAAAAGAAATAAGATGGAGAGAAAGTGAAGACATTGAAATGGGCCACAAGATGGCATATGGAAAAAAAAAACAACTCAGAAACTGAATATGGAACATTCAAGAGTTGTGAGAGAGCTTAAGAATATTCATATATACATATTGCAATAGTGTAGAAATGCCATAAAAAATATAAGTAAAAATGGCGGCAAGGTTGAGTAGGATAGTGAGATCGGGTAAGAAGCGGAAACGAAAGAAAAGTAAGTATATACATATATATGATAGTATGTCAGCTTGGGAAGAACTACATAGATTTGAGTCGTGTCTTATCACTTGGGAGCCGTTGCCGCAAGCGATTCAAACTTGTCTCAACTTGCTTTTGCTCCTGCATCCCCCACTTCTCATCTACTGTTGGCTGATTCGCAAAAGTACAAGACACCTAACATATATCTATGTATCTATAAAATCGTAGTGAGAATAGTAAAACGAATGACACTTTAAAAACATGCACGCGCTGGCAAAATCGAACTGGCGTTCGCGTCGAATCACCATCGTCTTTCCTTTTTGGTGATCCCCTTCCATAGCCTTTCAAACTCACCCTACCACTCGTCCCAATTTCAACAAACTACCTCATCCCCCCGCCACCCCCTTTCCGTTCATTCTGCCAGCTTGTTCCGCGGCTGAATGCCCCAACGGCCCGCGGCTAAACTGGCCAGCGTACACTGCATTGCAGTATACCTGCTTTCATCGTTCCCCAGGCGCTTCTATTACTCTATATGTGTGTATGTATATATGTATAGACTGTAGTATTATATATTGCATATGTATTGGTGTGCATTTGCAGGACGTGATGGATTGGAGAGTAGTCAAAAAGACGCATGAAAAGACGTACGAAATGAGAATGGAAGCGAAAAAGAATGTGAAAGTGAAAAAGATATAAGCAAATGTATCGCGTGACTGAAATCAAAAAGACTTATGTGTACGTAGGAAATTTACTTCTCTTATTAAAAGTGCAGATTATTTCTTTTATGTTGTATTTTATATTATTTTTTGACAATTATTATAAATTGTTAATGAGGAAATGAAAAAGGAAGAATGTGATATGTGAATGCGAAAATAAGTGGCGTTTGTTCCGGATGGATATACATATTCTTAACATTATTCTTCGTAATTTTGAACAGAATAATTATAGTAATAAATAATTCTTGTATTATCTGTACGTATAATCTTTAGTTCAAGAATCAATAATTCTCAAACTGTAAATAAAGTACTATAATATACATTTGATATTTATAATCATTAATGTTTTCCCATTAATTTCCTATTTTTTTAATCTTCTTGAGTTTGTCTTTCCCTTTGGATAAAAAATTAACAGTTCAATTGTATAGTTGAATAAATACTTTAATTATAATAATATTCCAATTCTTGGATAGAGAATAGTTAATTTTATAGTTAGGGCCGAATTTTTGACAAGGGAAAATTTCTTAAAGCTTAAAAAAAAAAAAAAGAGAAACAATTTTATACACCCTTTTGATGTTTCTCATATCATCGTAAAAATACGTGAAGAAACTCATATACAATCTTATTTCAGTATGAGTCACGCAACATGTATTATATTTTTGTATATTATATACAGAAATAGGGGAGAAGAAATATATTGGTGTAGGACGTGTTGTGAGTGGAGTCGATGACGCGAAAGAAATGGATGTAGACATTTAAGTTAGATGCGAGTGGAATGATATATATCTAGGTATATGTATATGTATATAACTGGAAACGAAAGCAGTCAGAGAGGTAAGATATATATTTATATATGTATGGGTATATATACAAGAAGGGTAGGTGGTGTAAAGGGTAGGTTATGGCATGAAGTAATTGGGTTTATGTGAGTGTCTATTCCAGTTACGTTGAAATTCAAGAGCCAATTGATGATTCATATTGAAGTAGTTCCTATTTATATATAAGTATAGACATATATATATAGACGATCCCTCTTTTCCTTTTCGTCCACTTACGTAAGTTTTCCTCAATCGGATTCAAATACCATTACTCATCGACTGTATTTTTTTACATTCATTAACTTTCCTTTTTTTCATATTGAGTGTTTTTATATTTGAAATCTTTCAGGCTTCACCGTTCTCAAGTTATTGAGATTCTATGAAAGAAGAACCGTAAAAAGAAAATAGGAGGGGAAAAAAAAAAAAAATAATCCAAAACCTCATTACAGCGATGTCGAGAGGAAAATACGTATGTAAAGAAACCTTGGCACATAAGAGACATTTTGAGCAATTAGAGAGTCTTAACTTTTTTTCACGTCTTGGAGCTTATGAAAAAAAAAAAAAAAAAAAAGATTCTTCAACATTGTCCCATTCTACCCCTCCCTTTTTTTTTTTTTCTTACTTTATACATATGACTTATATGCATAAATATATGTATATACGGTACATTCAAGCGTGGCGGTAGAGTAAGGGCGATATATAGAAGCGAAAGGGGTGAAAGACGGTGACATATTTTCCAGAGTAACGTTGGCCCGTAGCAATTTTGCGACGCGTGTTTTTCTCAAGATTTATGTCGCGAACACGATGCTGGGCGACACTGGCGCCCCTTCAGGCTTGGGGCATGTATACACATACACATATATATATATATATATATATATGTATATAGATATGTATAGTTGTGGGCCCAGAGATAGGTATATGAGGGTGGTCGTTGTTCAACGCGACACTCTGCCTTAGCGTGATCTTCCTTTATCTCACTCTTTTTCTCTCTGCACTCTGCTTATATTCTCTTTCGTATACTTTCTCTGTGCTGGTCCCACTCTTGGCTTCTTTATTATCACTCTTTATTATCGTCATCGGGCTTACTATCTTGGTAGTGAGAAAAAAAAAAAAAAAAAACAAAGTTTATACGTTCCTTACAAATGTTTATTTCTGATTCGCGTCAAGATCCATGACGTAATGTATACTCATATTTATTTGAAGATGATCTTGATGTGGAGATGAAATGTGCATTATATATTCTTATTTAAAAAACTTTCTAAGTGTAAGAATATTATTGCAATTTAATAATGAAAAATGGTTGAGGCTATGGAGAATGTGAGATTGGAGAGGCGAGGGCAAAAAATAACAATACCAAATAATGACAGTGATAATTACAAAAATTTGCGTGCAAGAATCATTGTCAATTAGTTTGATTATTTTCGAGTTAATACACAAGAAAAAAAAAATGCTTCCTGGTCAATAATTCCCTTGTTAATTTCATCCTTTATTTTGTTTGTGTAATAGCCAAATGATAACGTCGAAAAATGAGACAATTCCTCGAAATTGTCTGAATATCCCATCGCCTCACAAGTTTGCTTCAAGTTAGATCAAAATAATCACAAATGGTGCAATTTCTTGAAACATTCTCAACCTAGAAACCAATTCCGAGATTGAATTCTAGAAACTTCTGTGCAATTTCAACTAGTAAGTATATCTATGTTTCGAAAACATATTTGCAACATAATATTTTACAGTAAACTTTATATATAAATATTTATATTTATTATTATAATTACTCATTGCATTCATAATCTGTATATAATAATGTCATCATTATCATCGATATTATCACTCTAACTTTGTCTCATTATCATAGTAAGCGTTGTGAAGCAAGTAAACGCGAATGCGCGCGAAAGCGTATAGCGCGACATGAAATTAACTCTGTTAGTAGTCGAATGAGGTCGACGGTCGCGGCCGACGAAACAACCTTACCGAACACTATACAGTGACTTCAAACTCTCCAGGTCTTTCTCTCTTCACCGCACTCGTGTCTTTCTACTACAATTTTACTCTAACACACCAACCCAACGTATACTATGTAATACCTACTATATAAATATATATATTTGTGCTATCCCATCTCGCTTGAAGCGTTTCTCACGTACACAACAGTAAACTCTTCAACTCTCTATCTTTCTCTCTCTCTGTCTCTCCAGCCACGTCGTCGCTTGGGTAATTGCGTGTTTATCTGCCCGGTTTAATTACGTGTCCGCTTGTCCAGGTGCAGGTGGTAAATTTCACCCTCGCCGGAAGGATGTCCCAACATACTATCCTCTCAGCGTCCATCAAACTTTTGCCGCTTTAACTCTGATCACATGTATATATAAAGTTTGAAATAAAAATATGCAAATTTATATATGTATGTTTAGGGGTTGAGTACAGGTGGATGGAACCCTCGGGCAAGATATGCCAGGGAAATGATCAAAATTTTGGAGAAGAGAAAACATAAAACTTTGATCTGTTTATAATTTCAAATGTATTTCATTAGTATATATATTTGGGATGGATTGGTATTCAATTAGTACTCAATATTGTTCTTCATTTGTCATAATAAGCAATGTTTTTCTGATCTAATTTTATATTTAGAGTTATTTTTTCATCAGGGATTTTTGTCTGATTTTAGAATTATTTGAGGTAATTTTTGAATCACATGTTCGGGATATTTTACAAGTGATGAATTGAATTTTAAATGAAGTTTTAAAATTAGCACTGAAATCGAGATTCAAAATTCATTCCTGATCCGGGTTCGATAGATAGACGAAAATAATGACATTTATCCCAGTGTCATTTGCAATGATAATTTATTCTAACAATTGAACAACTAGTGTAAGTTATATTTTCAAGAAGGCCCATTTTGTGTTACATGAATTTTTGTTTGTTAGCTACTAGCTTTGAAATGAACAAATAAATATTCCAATTATCAGCTCATAAACGTATACACAAATACATATATAATAAATAACAGTTAATTTGTCGACTAAATATTTTTTTCTAGCTCTTTCTTTATTTATTTATTCTCCACCCCCCCCCCCCCCCCTTTCCATCTCACTTCTCCTTCATTTTTCATCTTCCACTCCTGTTCTTCTTGTACTTTTTATTTTTGGTTCTCTGTGTGGTCTCACAGTGGATCATGGCCTTTCAATGAACTTTGAAACGCTTGGCCCAATTTCACATGAATGGAGAAGCTGAAAGAGGAATGAAATTCACTCGTGGTTTTTTTTTTTTATTGCAGTGCTTTCTGAACGACAAAAACGAAATAGAGATGATGGCGTTTGGTACAAACATGAATAGAGTGGATATAGATTGAAAATGAATATGCAATAATGTTAATGAGAATGTCTGTCGAATCAAGTGAAACGAAAAAATTCAAGAGTTTGCAGTAATGAGAAATTATAAAATAAAATTTATTTATTTGTGGATTAAAAATTGTTGATGAATTTATAGAGATAAATCAGAATAAATTCTCATCAATGATTTTACATTGACAAATTTTAGTTATCAATTTTAAATGTTAATGTAACACTTATATCACAATTGACTGTATGTAATATGGTGAATGAACGAAAAGTGAGATTGGGTTTGATAAAGCTCACAAGGACCCATCGTCTTGTAACGCGATCAGGACTCTTAACGTTTTGTGGAATCCACCCTTGGGACTTGGTAACGGGGGCGATGGTGGCACAATGTTATATACCATTTCGATAAGGATTATAGAATTGAAGGAGAGTAAAGAATGAACGAGTGAAAGAACGAATCCAATGGGTGTTCAATGTTCTTTGCTGTGGCTTTTCTATATCTTCTCTTAAACTATCGAATTTTTTTTTTTTTTCTTCTCTTTATACTTCATCTTATCAGACTGTCTGCCTTCACATCTATATACGTCAATGGCAACATCGTCATTCGGATTGAAATGCAATTTATAAATATAAATATATTTCATATTTTTCTTTTTTTTTGTTATACAGTTCATGTGAGTAACATAAATATTAGAACGGACGCTTATCGACGTGAGGAATTGAAAGTACGGTACACGTTTATATTTAAATTAAATTTGTTGAGATGCGAAGTGAAATGCAATTTAGTGAAAAAAATAATATTTATTTTCAGTGACAAAATCGACAGAGAAAATGGTGGAAAGCAGCAAATGTGAAAGAGAGAATGAAGATGGAAGTTATGACAATCTATATGAAAGAAAATGGTTGGTTGGAGAGGAATATAGAATGGGGAATTGTGGTGGCAGAAGGTCCATGCCGGAAAAGCCCACCGACTTCACGGGATTTCCGAGTAAGCTTGGCGCCCACTACCGTTTTCCGATTCTATCCAAGCTCCCGGATATCCGGTTTCCCATCGCGTTTTACCTGGATTCACTGCATATAACCTCTAATGTGTGCGTGGAGGTGGATCTAATGTTTCACTGAAAGCTACTTTATACAACTGTATGTTTCCGTTTATTATAATGTATTTAAACAAGTGAAAGATATGTATTTCTTACATATTTGATATTTGGATGAATAAGAAGAAAACAATGGTGGGAATAAAATTCAGTGGTCGATTGTTAATATAATATAAAGAATGAGATAAGTAAAATGATTTCAATCAATTCATCAGACAGTTAAACATCATTTTCATTTTGCCATCTCAAATTGCATTGCCATTTATTGAAAGATTCATTTTTCGATATACAATGAATTGAAAATGTTGGAGTAAAGGTGCAAGTAATGTTAATGGCATATACAGACTGTTCCAGTGAAAGGGTTCAGCAATATGTGAAGCGAGACCGCAACACTGAAATGCGGTCAGTGCTTCTAAAAATTTATTACACCAAATAATATATATATATACAATTTTTTGTCTCCTTTTTTATTTCATCATCACTTTCTCAAAGTGGATAATTTTTTCGATATAAATCGGTATGAGAGGAATTCCAAGTTGAAGAATGGTCTTTCACTATCATTTTTCTCTTCTATATAAATATATATATATTTTCAACCCTTTTACTTTCAAGTTAAGTTCACAAAAGCTTTTAATAAAAGAATGTCTTGTGTGTATAACCATGAAACACATGTCCAGTAAATATACTTCTTGTCTCAAAGGGACATTGAGAGTGTTCTTGTAGATAAATTTACGTAGTGTATGTGTTCATCAGAGTGAAGTCATTTCGAGCACGACGAGTATGGAATTTATAAAGGACATACCGGAGACATTGTGTCCATTACCAGATAAGCTTAATAGCTCAAAGATTATGTGTAACATGTAGAGGTCGTCTCTGTATAGCGAATATGGTTGAATAAATGAATAAAAAAGTATGAGCCAAGGTAAAAAAATGGAGGATTAAAGTAACTATTCAAATATGTATACTTGAAATAAAAAAAATTCATGGTATATATTTGAAATATTGCGGTGAAACATTCTCACAAATTGAAAACTAAGCTAATTGTTATGAATTATATAATGGAAACAAGCCATTCATAACATTTACTATGCATGCAGGATAATTGTTTTATATTATTCTCATATGCGCATATTTAATTACTGAGATGAGATTTATATTTCAATTAATATTACATGAGTTTTTGTACAGTTTACAGGAATTACATAAAACAATTTTAGAATGTAATGTCATTTTTATGTGTATCATTGCTAACTTTATTATATTCTACTTGACATCCTGTATCAATCACAGAGGATCGCGTATTATTGAATTGAAATAAGATACTATTCCTGTACAGTTATGAGAGCAAATAAATTTTGTTCTTACAAACATCGATAACAAGTAAAAAATAATTTTGCATTCATTTAAGATGAATGTAAAAAAATTAATACAAAACATTATTCACTGGTGAAGTATTTAATTTTTTTAATACTCTATTCTGAGAAGAAGTCTATTATCTCGAGTGAAAGTGATGAAGAGAAGTGAGGAAAATGTATCCATGAAACTGAGGTTAAATCCTTAACTCATGAGAAAGTCGATAAAACTTGCTCAACCGAGACAGAACGGTTCTCTAACACAGCTCTCACATCGCTGCACCCTATTTGATATATACTATGTCTTCTTCCTGTTTTTATTCAACCCTATTCTGACACAGAAGTGATCCAACAGCTCAACAAA
The DNA here is from genome assembly GCA_958496275.1 of Zele albiditarsus. Classification (NCBI taxonomy): domain Eukaryota; kingdom Metazoa; phylum Arthropoda; class Insecta; order Hymenoptera; family Braconidae; genus Zele; species Zele albiditarsus. Next base: position 9,312,591 of record OY292411.1, read on the forward strand.
AAAATTTATTCTTAATACTGAATATATAATAAGTGTAATTGTGGGACAAGAGATAATCTACATTAATTTATTACGAAGAGTCTCTTGCGCATACTATAATTTTTATACAGATAGAACGATAGTTATACTAATTCATCTGAACATAAGTTGATCGATACGTTGTTCATCTACTCGCTTATAGTCGTTCGACTAAGTTGCACACCTGACACTCGTGTTATAATTCTATTATTTTTAGCTATAAAATTATTACTGGAAAATATTGTTACAACATCACTTTATATTTATTTATGATCAATAAAGTGATCTAATAGTAAACTCCACTAATGACTAAAACAGAGATACACATGGAGAAATTAAATTTAACAAGTAAAGAAATTAATATAAATTCCAAATGCGAAGGAAACTTGTTGAAAAATTTCTCTCTTGAATATTACAGCAACAATATAAATTAAATTCAAACGAAAATGTTGTTTCTCTGTATCTTTATTTCTCTCACTGCGGCAACCATGTGAATGAATATTCTCGCTGAGGTTACACGAATCTTAATTGTAATTAACGAAGCCAATTACACGGTTCAGGAATGGGTTGTTTGAATACATTTGTGTGATAATGGTGAAAATAAATGGTAAGATTGGGCAACGAGGTGAAAAGTCTTTGGTGAATGTAACACAAGCTATTGTAATAAAAGTTTTTGGTATAATTAGGTGAATTTGTGTATTGAGTTTGAGAGAATTGGTGTGCGATGATGAGGGAGTTACAAAAGCCAGTGACAAAGTTTGGTGAACAGTTGGTGGCATTGACAATTATCTATAATTGTTGTTTGTGCTATTCAGTGATTACTTGACGAATACATTGATATAGAATAACTGGTAGTTCATCAGTTACCATTCCCATTGCCTTTATTCAACATCAAAGTCCAGTATTTGATATCATCTATAATTTGAAATATCAAATAAATATTTGTCATCATTTTATCTTGATTAATACAGTTACTGTTTATATGGTGACACACAATGAGGGCAAATGTTATCTAGATTGAGTTCAATAATAAGTAAATATTAATCTATCTGACAATTGAATCATCAATCACATTATACTCCTGACTATCACATCTACATATGTATATGTGCATAATAAATATGAATTTGACGATTAATAATTCATATTTGTGTGACAGTTATTGAACATAGTTAATCAATACTCACTGTATTAATTAAATCAATTATGGAATGAATTATTGGTAGTAAAATTCACAATTTAATGGAGAAAAAATTGAGTGAAACAAGTACGAATTCAAAACAAGAGTCTGGTATGATTCACTTGGGAGAGAAACCGAGAATTTTCCTTTAAAAAATTGTTAATTGTTGATAAAATTTCTTGACAATTTTTAAATATTCCATGCATTGAATCTTTATTAAAAAAAATAATTCTCATTCGTTACAAGTAATTGCTGTCATGCTTAATTCTAAGTACATTCTTTATACTATTGTAGAAAAATTGATTTCTAAAGTCAACTCATTTAAAATAAAAATAAAGATATTTATTTCTCAGAGATCATTAACATTTGTTGTATTATAAACTTGATAGTATAAATGTGAAAGTGCTAGATAGATATTCATAATAAAAAAAAAAAGACATTGGCTATTTAAACTATAGATATAACACACCGAAACGCAAAATCGCCTTGAGGGGTAGAAAAGAAGCAGTATAGCGAAAATGTGAGAATGCTGCATTATGCATATAGAGGAAAATAAATGGGAATAACTGGTGGCGGAGGGTTAGTGGAATTTTACTCGACACGTTAGAGGGTGTGAGAAACGGATCCGTACTCTGCCGACGTCCACCGGCCAACTCGAATGAATATTTCTTTCACGGAATATAAATACACTCAGCAATTTTATAGTATTCATTCTATTTTTTTTTAACACTCTACCTTATATTCTAAAAGTGAAAGTAAAAAAAAAAAAAATGAATTATAGCGCGCAGTGTATAGCGAAGCTATATTTCATTGTGCAAAAAGTATAATGATAATAATTGTCAAGAGAATAATAAAAAAAAATAAAAATAAAATAATAACACAGTCAATATTCTTGTTAGGTGCACGTTAAAAAAAGAAAATGTTACAAGCATATTATAATAGTGTTCATATACTGGCATTCGTGTGTCGTAAATTTCTTCGTGTACTGAGAAAGTCTGGGTGTAAAAAAAAAAAAAACGGAAGGATAGATAAAAATAAAACGATAACTGGAAAGTTTGCGGAACGAGAGAACCACGAAAGTAGTGTAATAGTATGTAGAAAATAGTGGCGTGGTTTCTGGAAAAAAATTCTTATGATTTTCCTTCCTTTTTTCTTTTTCCCCCTCTTTAACGACATTTTATGTGTGTAGTGTGGGTGGATCGAATGATCGGCAGTTATTCTCACCGATCTTATCAATTTTCTTCTTCTTTTTTTTTTTTCAATCTTCCAATTTTTATTTATTTTCATCCTTTTATTTTCTGACCAGTTCTCGATATTGAAATAATAATAATTGGAGTCAAATAATGGGCATTAATGTGAATCGAGCACTACGTGTCCAATCGACAGCAATGATTTTAGTGCTTTCATCTTGCTTTCTCTGACTCGTGTTTGCTCTCTCAACCAAACTAAACCTCGAAAACCACAAATGGAGGATCTCGTTACGTGGGTAAACACGTTGAGGGGACTTCTACTCGCTCGTTAACTCAATACCACCAAGCTGATGGCATTGTCAATTAATTGTTACAAATTAAAGACTCTCAATACGTTTCATATTTGCATCTGTTATACGTCAGTACAATAAAATACATTTATCACTTGTTCAAACTTTTGTTGTTATTTAATTTGAATTTTTATCTACAATAACCTATATACATATTTTTATTTAATGACATATAATTGTAGATTCAATTCAATCATTTGTAATGCATAATTTTATAAAGCAAAAAGAAAAAATAATGAATCACTAGGTCAAAGTATAAATACAGAATTGATATTAATTGACGTGATAAATATGACGTTAAGAGCTTTGAGTATTTATCTCTGTCTCACCCTCACTTCTACTTTGCCCGCACATATTTTTCGTTCCAAGTTTGTGCTCGTGGGGTTAAGCTAACCTCTTAACGTACCTTTCATAAACTTTGTTTATCAACGATTTATAATCTCATGGGTGTTGACGGATTTTATCGCGGTTATAAACAACAAAAAACATAAATTAGCACAAAGAATATAATGAGATATTTATAATTTTCGTAGCGGTGTGGTATTAACGTAAATATATCTCTGTCAATATATATACACACTCAAATAAATCTCACTGATAAAGATTGAATTCAAAAGTGTACCGTTGTGTATAACTTACGATCCACCTGAGCCAATTTTAAATTTATTTACGAAAAGTTTCTCAAACATGGTCTAATGATTTTTATATTCAATAATTCATTTCTTGCATTGTTTAATTATACCTTTAATGATTGGAACTTTGAATCTTCAACTTTCCTCAAGAGATGTTTCATATAATGAACGAAGCCATATCAAAATGAAACAAACGAATATTGGCCAACATCTTATACTTTTTATTTTCTAAGAAAACTTTTCCAAAAAGTTATATCATTAAACCAATTTAAATTGTTCTATAAGTATATTCCTCATAATAATCAAACTATCACTCATTATTTGTGGTTATGCACATACCTATTCATTCGTGTAATATACATAATGATAAATGAATTTATTTCACATGAAGAATTTGAAGGATAAATTTAATTGGTATAAAAATGAATGAAAGACAAATGTGTCAAGAGACAATTATTCTAGAACTTTTCTTTTCAACAATATTTGTACTATTGACGAGAGCCAATAATGTAATAGATTTCCTAGGTTGCAAAGTCAAGTGTGCTCTCATTGCAGTCCAGTTTCTAGTGGGACAACGTGAATTCAAAGTTTGTGGTGAATTCATATGTATGAGAGTAGTTTGGATCCAACGAGTGGGTAGATACTGCTGAGAAATACGATTGTGAGAGTCTGATATAACGAGGCCCGACGTTGCCGGAAATGACGAGGAGTTACCCTGATGTAGTTGCATCTACTATGTGCATCAAGGACCAACAGAATCCTATGTACATGTATATACCAATTTCCATCTTGTTGAAATATATTTCTATCTTGTTGTGTTATCTACAATTTTTTATATTTGAAATGTATATCTGATGTTTGTTATATAAAATTACGTCTAGACATCCATCTACAACAATAATACACTTCTCTGAATGATATTCATGATAAAAGTGTCAGAGGACACTTTGATGTAATAAAAAAGGAAACAGAAGTGCTGGAAATCCTAGTGTCTGGAGAAGCATTCTTTTTCATGTGATAAGTGGAGAAAATAAGGATGATAGAAATACATCATGTCAATAATGATCAGTGAGCTTCAACAATGAGAAGTACTATTCAATGGCATTTGATTTGAGTCGAGGACTTTAACCACATCGTTAACATCATTTATGTTAACCACAAATGTTCGTAAATTGAATTTGAGGTAACAACTTTAGATCAAAGTATAATTTCATAACAATGAATATTTAGAGTTACGGAAAAGCAATTAAATGTATGAATATCATTAAGATATTTTCACCATTTTTATTTTTTACCACAGAACTGAAGAAGCTCCAAGATGATATTCCAGAATACGATAATTGATTAATCACAATTATAACCTTTCTTAATATGTATACCATCGTCAAGTTGAGTAGTTATTTATATCAAGAGAAATATAAATTACCGTGCAATTATTTAATCATTGTGTGCTATATTTCTTAGAAAAGAGAATATAATTCTACCGATCTATAAGAAATAAAGAATAAGAATACATCAAAGTAATAAATAAATATATATACATATATATATTCGAGTTAGTGAATAATATTTCATATACATAATAAACAATCACGACAATTAAATCCGTAACTTCTGCAAAAAGTTTCAAGCACTATTGTTCCAAATGTTGAATCATTTTCGTGAGATAAGAATCGAAAAAAGAATAATATACTTATATATATCTTACAGTATTATATGACTTTTGTTTTCCAGTTTATTTATTGCAAACCAGTCACATCTGCCAAACTCCAAAAGTAAAAAAAGTTTAATCTGAAGTTGAAGGGCCGGAAGTCTAAGACGTGAGCTCAGTCGTATCTCGGTTCACCAGAGTATAGGGAGAGACAAACCCTCTCAAAGATCATTGTGTACTACTGGATAGACAATGGGACAGAACTGGCGATGTTGTGTCGAGAGAAGGCTTGAGTGGCTTGACTATTCGACCGTTAGAGCTTGCGGAGGCGGATTGTAACAACTACCGATCGGTGTTTGTCGATTCTACAGTGGCAAGCCACACTGCGTTGGATATCGATCCCAGTGGAATCAGTACACCACTAATTCTCTCCGAAACAATCTCTCGGATTGGCTTGTTGGCAAAACCAAACCCTCACTGCCCCTTTCCACACTCTCTATTATCTCATTCTCACTCGCTCCCATATTCTATGACTCACTCAGTTCTCTGGTTGATTATTACATTATATACAGATAGCTTTACGTTTACCAGTTCACTGGTTTTGTCATTCATGAGTGAATTGAATTTAATCAAAGCAACTTAGTCTTTACATATCATCATTGTTTGATATTTGTGAATGCAATTATTGAGTTAGTACACTCATACAGGAAATGAAATGAAAGCTTTTTGATGATGAAATGTTAATTTTTTGGAATAATGAAAGAAGGAACTGGAATATAAATTTGCCTAATAGAAACGCTGATTAAGTATTATTATATTCTTATACTACTTCAAAAGTATGAGTATAAATAAAGAAGATAAAAATTATAAATCAAACCCAAACCATAAAGGAAAAAAAAAGGAACTATTGAAACTTTCATTTCGACTTTGGATATTTGATTTCAACGAAGTATTTCACTGTTTATATCCCGAAACGCACGTCCACTGCCACTAATCACCGGTGTATTGTGATGTTGTCGTGAGGTGATGAGGGGGAGGAGATAGTTGATGGGGCACGAGTGGCATCGCGAGGTACGTGCCACGGATGTTGTCTCTCATGAGTGTGGCAGAGATAGAGAGCAATTGAGTGAGTGCTACAGACTATGCGGTGGTAACGGCGAACTGGATGGTGATGTGAACCCATTCATAGGATTGGGATAATGGTATAGAACGGAAAGCACCGCGAAGAGTGTGAAGTGGATGAAGGTATAGCAAAACAATGTCCAAGTGAGGATGATGGAGAATGAGGGAATAACAATTAACACGAATTCGCTATGGAGCTGATGCAGTTTTCGAGTTTCTCTCCAATTGTTTCATCCGTCCATTTTGTCATCTATATATATATTTATACATTTTTGTACATACATATATATATATATGTCACTCGAAAGCGAGATATATAATACTGGCTAAGCCGAATTCACACGACAAATTACTATGAGAATTGCAATAAAAACAGAATGACAATGTTGATGATACAACGAGATGATAGTGTGCACACAGTGAGAGCTTTAGAATGGGAATATGAGAAATGGAATTGGATTGTTATATACCTAAATAGAGTGATGACAATGTGTTTTTGAGTGTGGATATAAATGTGTAAACATCCGTGCAAATATAAAACATGAATTGTGTATGTGTACTTTATGTAAAGCTGATGAATGACCGATTGTTGAATGAAATATTGTACCACATTGAAATAAATTAATCAATTGAGTGAATTAATAATTGAGGACAAAGGTTCATCTATGAAATATAAAATTGGGAGCTACAATAGTGCAACATTGATGTTGTCGATATTTGATCATATTTTTGTTTATTGGAGAGAATATGTTATTTATTTAAAACGATTTACTCGGGAATATAGTTCAATATAATTCTTCCTTTGGTTGGAATATTTACTATGGGTATGCTATCTGTTTGCGAATATTTTCTATTTAAATCAAGATTTGTTGGTGTTTATTTTGCATTTGTGATGACGTTTCGGATGATTAGATTATGAATATTGTATGGTTTGTATTTTGGGATGGTGAAGTGTCAAGATGTCTGACTTCAATGAACAGTTGGATGCGGACGTGTTAGTGTCACAATTGAAAAATGTTCAACACTATTTGTTGGCTATATAATTGAAGCTAATGTTCTTGTGGTACTTTTGTAAGAGATATTGAAAAATTAATTGTAGAACAGTGACAGTCCAGAATTGAAGGCACTCAGATGTATTTACTGTTTTCTGATTTATTTATTGAAAACAATGTCCAATTTTGTTGAATAATATAACTAGACATACCGATATTTTTTTCTACAAACAAAAATAGGACTTTTGTGTTATATTATTTGTTGAAATGTTGGATAAACGAATGACTGTATTATATTCTTTAACATTCAATGATTATGAAATATCGAAATAAAGAAGAAGAATATAAATATAAGAATGGTATTGTGAAACCATTCCTAAATTGAAAATGAATTAAATATATTAGATAATAATATTAACTATTACAGAAAAATTGATGTAATCAAAGTTCTCCAAATCAATTTACAAATCATGTTTATAAATTTTTCTCGTGGAAGAGAAAAAAAATAATATGAATAAATATAAATACAGATACATTTCCTTGATATATTTCTGAATGCGTAATCATACGTTTATAAAATGTACATAATGTAACACGAAAGAAAATCCGTTTCATTTTTATCCCTCTTTATATTTTTTTCTTTTTTTTTTTTATTTACCACGGTGAGACTTCCGGAAGAATTTTGAATGGAGTTTTATATTACACTATATCGAAATAACAGCGGGGGAGAACAATCCACCCTCTTGCATATTTAATGTATATTTACTCGGCTGCTACAAACCCCTCACTTCCACTCCTTTATCCACCTTAACTCTCCACTACTTTATACCCTTCTTCGTTATATATGTTTATATATATGTATCTCCATATATATATATGGGGAATATATAAAGGGGATTTATATACGTGCACAATGTTCGTTGACTTTTGCTCTTTTCAAAATACCAAAAAACTTTTTCCTGGTTTCCCATTGTTTAAACGTAAGAAAACCCAAAATATATATCAACTTTTTTGATATATATTCATTTATAGTGTCGTATATTTGAAGTATCTATTTTATCATGAATGAAAAGTAGAAAGAAGATTTTATAGAATTAAATTTTTTTATATCTACACAATATGCGAATTGAATTTTTATTCACACAGCAAATTTATAAATCTTAAAAATCAGTGAATAATAAAATCTGAAATTGATATATTATAAACAATTGAAAAATACTAGATTTCCTGTGGATAAAAGTGTAATCTATTCAGTTCAATTGAATTTGCAATTCTCTCATTTATTTAATTATTGATGTCAGACAAATTGATTTAAAAAATAATGGAAATGGAATTCTCGGCATTTTCTCGATTTGTATATGTCGAATCGTGAGTTTCATTATACATTAAAGCACTCCGGTCGCTATTCCAACAAAGAATTGATACGAAATGTCCATAATTGGATCATGATTATTACATCAGTACTCTAGACATTGGACAGAAAAATAATTAAATTTGTAAATATAATATTCTATTAAAATAATTAGAAACCTTCAGGTCTTGAATAAATTCGGAAAATTATTATTATAAATAGCAGGTTTACATGACAAGTGTGTTTAAGTAGTTCAATATTATATATAAAATAAAAATTCTTACTCACCGACTATCCATTCTGCACTTTCCCTCACGAGTTTTGCAACTTGTTCTAAAGTCTTCGTAAAGCTTGGAGCAAGCTTTGCCACGATTACAAACACTCACTGCGTGATTGCACGTGAGTAGTGCATCAATTGGATAAGGATCTTTATCTGTAAAATAATTTGTTTTCATATCAAATATTTATATATTAATATGACAAAATGAAAAATAAAATAAACTAAGTGAAGCGAAACGATCATCGCCCATTTTCTTCATCCCAGTATTCCCTATATATTTCTTTCGAGTTAGGTAATAAAGTCTAACGAGCGAACTGAATACGAGCATCGACGACGATGGATAAAAGCAAGAAAAAGAAAATGAGTTCAGGCAAATCCAGGCAATGATGAGGCTAAGGGGAATGCAATGAGCCAACGACGAGGGCGGGTTTATTTCATTCCTCCTGAATGAAACGACGACAACGATGAAGATGAGAGAGGAATAGAGAAGAAATAAGGAAAGACGAGTGGATGGAAACTAGGCATGTAAGGATGATACTGGAAAGGAGTGCAAGTGAATAGATCGACTAGTATTCCAAGAAATCGTTCGAATGTTCAAAAGACTCGACAGCCCGGACGGAACGGGCTGCTGGGAAAATGAACAAAGCTGCTGACGGATGGTGAGGTCTAGAGGGAGAGAACTATATATATATATTTACCAAAAAAAAAAATAAATAAAAAAAAAAGGGTGAACCCTATAGGAAAGAGGAGAAGTAGGATTGGCAAAAAGACGCAGTCAAAGGTCCTTTGTTCCATTTTTTTTTTTATTCTTCTTTTTAGTATTCTTTTTTGTTCTTCACGTCCCCCCATTTCAATTCCTTTCTGCCAAGGGCTATATGAAAGCCTCGCTGATTTACTTTCAGAGGGAAAATATAAAAAAAATTCCATTGAAAGATATTTTTTTTTTCGTATAATTACGTGTTTGAATATTTTGCGGTTCTAAATAATTTTGAGTTGATTGAAAGTTTGTTATTAATTAATATAGCGTTAAATTTACTAACTGAAAATAAATGGTTGAGAAATTTTAAACACATTCACAATTTTAATTAGTTATTCGTTAAACGGTGCAATAAATGTGATAAATTTATTTGTATCATTTTTGAATTCGAAATTGAGATAAAACATCTGATAATAGTTAATGCTCTGACACGGAAATTTTCTCGGTTCACAATGACTGATATTATGATGAATAAATGTGACTATACTGCAGTTTATTATATTTCATTTGAGGTGGAAATTTATCATAATCATAATAATGTATAAAGGAAATTGATAAATGAGAAGAGAAAATGACAATGAGAGAAAAAATAAAATAAATAGGAAAAATAAACTACGTTTGATTGAGAAGTTTCTCATTGTCGACAACAATTGTATTTACTTTCTCAATTCGTATCGTAACCACGACTGCGCGTGAAGTGAATGACAAAGTATAACAGTAATATTTTATTTTTCGCTCTCACTATCTCCTCTGTCTTGAACATTATAACTTCTGGCAGATGAGAAAATATCCTTTTTTTTTTTTCTTCGCACGATAGCAAAAAAGAACATGAGAAAAAGAAATTGTGACTGGGAGAATCGTGCTTGGACAATCAACGATATTAAATGTCTTACGGTGTTCAAACAGTTAATCAATAAAGATGAACAATACTTATAAATACGATGGAATTTACTTATTTTAAAATGCCATGATCAGAAAGTATACGAATATTGTGACGAGAATTCTTAAAGGAACGTGAAGAAGAAGAGAAATGTATCATCAGGATTTTTTAAATAGCTTGTCATAACTTTGTCTGCAAATTTTTCTTCCATATATTCTATCAATTATTAAATAATATTTTTCTCAGTTTGAATAGCAAACATTGGTTAATTCATAAACTAATAAATACATATAAATTTTCGGCGTGTTTATAACACTCTTGTTTTTATTTCTTCTTATAATTTCTATTGATGTGTATTTTTTTTTTTTTTTGTGAATTCAATTAGTCAAAGTAATAAAATATAATATATTACTCAGCATGATAGAACTTGAATAGGAATAAAACATTGATGTGTTGTGTTCACATGTACCTATCAATACATATATTCCAAAAACTTCAAACAGCTTTGATTTAATCACTTCACCAATCATGTGATTGCACGATGAGTTCACAATTTGTAATTACACAGGCAAAGACTGTGTTTGATCAAACGAAATTTCAATATTGCGAATACACAATCAAACATTTATTTTTCCATAAATAATTAATAGAAGCGGAAAAAATTGGAAGCCACAGATTGAATAACGATATGAATGCATAAATGAAATTGAGTGGATTAAATAATGACAATATGTTTAGTGAAACATACATTTCAACTTTTTTCCTTTCATTTTTACCTCATTTAATGAAATGCATTGTTGGATTAAATAGAAAATATATTGTACCAAGAAAAATTTATTTCTATATATAAAATATCAGCGAGTGAAAGAATGGCTCTGTCTCTTGAGATTCGCTAAAAAAAGAAAAATAAATGTACGAACAAAAAGGAATTAATAAAAAATAAAAAAATGGTTTCTTGGGATTTAACTGTGACACGTGATACTCTTTATGTCATATTGTACAACAGAAAAGATATTAATCTTACAACTGTACTTGAACATCTGACGTGTAAATGATAAAACAAAAAAGGGAATGAAGAAAACCAAAAAAAAAACATAAACAAAAAGTTAATAAATTGTCTGACTCACCTTTTTTAAGTACATAAATGCATGGATGATCGAACAGGAAATTTTGAAAGCTGTTGCATTCAGGATCGACGTGTGGTTCCTTACACAGACATGTCGGTCGAAAAAACGAGAAAGCTTGCAATGTTTTCAACGCTGCTTGACACTTTGTTACTGTCACTGTAGAACACGCCACTGTAAATAAAAAATAAAATAGATATACATTTATATAATTTCTATATAGTAAGAAAAGAGAAAGTAAAAGATGAATAAATAAAATAGAATAAATTAAAAAAATTATACATACATATAAATATATAATCAACTTTTTTGATTATTCTTTTTTTTTTTTCCTCCCTTTTCTCTCATTCTAAAACTCAATCTCACGTCCAATGTAAGTCGGTGAGTTTTTGCTGCAAAGCCCTCAAGCGAGAGGTTGAAATCTATCTTAAATTAAACATTAACTTCCACTTGGTGGAATTTTATTTTTCACTTTACCAAACCGGGTATAGTTTTCCACGAGTATTTGTTCTCTTGCTCTATAACCATTCCTACATCGTCAATTCTACTCTTATTCTCTTCCACCTTATACCCCTCATACTCAATTCAATACATTTGATTTCTTTCCCCAACTGTTTTCAAATCATTCATAAATATTGAATAATAATTAGTCGCATATAAATCGCTGTTTCATTTTTTTTTTTCTTTCTATCCTAAATACCAAAACTTTTCCAGATATTTTTTAAATGTACATGTACATACAGTATTGATACGTAGTATAATTACATGTGAAAAATTCTGAACGTAAATCACAAATACATTTACATCATAATTGAATATTAAAATAAATTTTTATTTCCATTTCTCAGTGTGACACTGAATCCAAAATTTAATTGAATATTTAATACCACACGACAATATAGACGGTTATCGACACTTCATGTCACGCCATCATGACATAAATAATAAAAATGTCAACCCAATTCCAGAGTAAACATATAAGTCATAAAAAAATATTGACATTGTATATCACAATTTCATTGATGTAATAGAAAATATATATTTCATCCATAATACATATTCTAATTCAAAATCTTATATTTCCCCATTCTATTTAACATTACAATAATTTATTCATACCTTTTACATTCAATATAAAAATTGGAAAAATATTTGAATTGAGTTATTGGCTTCTGAATGTTTTCTGAGATAGATGTGTGTGCAATTGATGGCTTGAGAGATTTCAGTTTGCATCTCTGGGAATACGAGAGCTTTCTCATAACAACAACAATAATAATAATAATATATATACAGTTGTGGTAGACGTACATATCTACATGTCCTCCTTAGACAAGGATTTACAGCGTGTGAATGCCTTCAGGTATATATTGATTATTCAATCACAGATGATGTCTTGATATATCCCATTACATAATATACCAACAACCCATACAGAGAATTTTATTTATGAGAATATATATTCAGCAATATCTAGTTATATATAATGTATCTTCCTATACACAAACCAAATTATTGTGTTATAAATAAATTTATTATATTCCCATTGTATTTAATATTATTTATAGCCAATCGTTCGTACATTGTGTATTATGAAAGTATATATATATATATATATATGTAAATAAATTGTCTTAAAGAAAGAAATATGCCTGGAAATATTTTTATAAAATCGAGACACGAAAAATGGATATGTATATGAAAGTAGTGTCGAGCGATACAAATGCGAGATACGAGCGAGTCAAATTGAACAACGAGAATGAAGGGGTAACATTCGTTGGTGCATTGTTCAACGAAATATTTTGTGACATGGGAGAATGGAGTGATATATAGTATTAGAAAAATATGGATGAAAAGAGGTTGAAAGAAAAATCGAAATACAGCTCGATTTCACGCCTCGAACGCAAGCACGATGAAATTGGATCTGACGTGATGGTTGAAATAACGTATGGGCATATATAAAATTAAAATATTCTGTTCGGATATCACATGCGCATGCGCTATTATTTATATCTATATGTGTATATACAGCTTGTAGAGTATATATGGGCTTTATCATTTTTCCATCCAGTTCCAAGTCCAACACCGCCTGCTTCAACGACATCTGGCCTCGTTATACGTTTACCTCGACACGACTATCGTAAAACTCGTTATTACTTGCCGAGATTACATGTATAACATGAGAACTATGGCACAGGAATGAAGGGGTGGATTATATTATATTATACGCATAGATATATATGTATATCAAATATTTATACATGAAATTATAATTTTAATTATCATAACCGTGATAGTTTGTTTAAGATGTATTTTTTTGTTTTGAGAATTATATAATTTGTTGTAGTTGTTGTTTTTATTACAGTTTTTTTTTTCTCTTTTTAATATTTATGTTGGTTTGTGAAAGAAAATGGATTGGCAGAGTGGAATATTGAAGTGACTAATGTGATGATGGAGCAAGCTCAACATGTAGCTCAATTTTTTATTTTTGAAATGGAAAAAAAATTGAAATTAAAAAAATTGCAATGTCAATTGGGGAAATTAAATTATTTTTGAATATGTAGTTAATTCGACGTGTGCATGAATGAATTATGGGATAGTAAAATTATAAATAACAATATGTAGTGAAAGAATTTTATTGAATTTCATTGATTTGTTATTGTCAGATTTTGTAGACAAAAAAAAGCACATAAAACATTTATGTATCATATAATATATAATATACAATAATGAAGCCAGTTGTTTATGAATAAAAATTGAATTACTAATGTTTAAAAATCAATTACAACATAAACTTTATGATCATATGAGAAATAATTGTTTTATCTCATAGCATGAATTAATTTGAATGAATAATTCACGTGCATTATTACATATTAATATTTCGTTATTATTTCCTTTTTTTTTTATATAATTACTTCGCCAAATTTGAATTTTATCAACTCCATAAATCACTGCTCATGTGATTTATCCGAATTAGAAAAATACAGCCGGAAATTTCACGATGTATTTGAGTTGACAATTGAATGGATGCCAATGTGCAGAATAAACTAAGAATGAAAAGAGAAAAAGAAAATCCTTGTGGAAATCTTCAATTTTACCCGAATTCATTATCTTCGAATGAGTAGCAATCATAAAAAAAATTTTACAAATATTTCTGTGATGATTTCCAACATTCCAAATGCTCTACAATTAATTTGTAGCTATACTATAATAGAGTTTAAATATCATGAAATTCAACTGTCTTGATATTCATTTTGTCGTATAGTAAAAAAAAAAAAAGGAAGAATATAATTCAAATAATCTAAGGTTCCTCACAATTTCTACCACACGTGCCTTTTATTTCTTTTCTTCCACTATTTTTTATCAACCATCTCACTCGCGCTATCCCTAAATAAATTGCGTCAGAATCCGTCGAGTTGTGAGAAACTTCTTAATGTAAATCTCTCCAAAGCAAGAGCTCTTCGTGTAACTTTTCTTTTTACAAAAGTTTTTCGTGTTCACGAAAGACCCGTAGAAAATCGCTGGCGCATTCATCGAATCCGAATTGTATGATCCTATCTCTTTTCTTTTATTTCTATTCCAATCTCTTTATCATTCGCCCAGCACTAAACAAAAAATTTAAATGCTGACATCACTAACTTTAACACACAAAGTGTAACGAACACCATTCAATTACTCCAATTCATTTGACATGTGATTCACTGAATTGAAGAATAAAACATCCTTTCATATAAACTACCACAACCATACCACGTATTTTTATTTCATCCAAACAACAATAACAACAATAAAAATATTACTCTAAAATAAAGAAAAATTGTTGAAACAGGCCAGAAAGCCATTCAACAACCGTCGCATTCATTAATTTTTGCATGGTTTCTACGTGCGCACTAAGGCGAGTATCTTAGCCAAAAAAATAAATAAATAAAAATAATCTCCTCATTCATTAGCATAAGTTCTTTGTCCTTATGCAGGGTGGCGCCCCACAATGACGATGATATCATAACGGCGCAAGAAAAAAAACAACGAGTAATAATAATAATAACGAAAATAAATAAAGACTATGAGAAAAAAATGAATAACTAGCTCACCACCACCACCACCACCAACTACATACAGACGATTATCGCGTTTATTACTGCGACGAAAAAATTGGCTGAAGACGAATAAAAAAATTGGAGCAAGGCTGAAAAAAACGAAAAAAAAAACACCATTAAATAAAATAATAATCCTACAAAGAAAGAAAAACGAGAATAGAAATAAATGAAGGTATCAATTTATTCTCAATCCATAAATCCGTGACTGAATTCATTGAGAGTAATGATTAAATATTTTTTTATCATTATTATTTGTTGATAATAAATGTGTAAACATGTTAGATCAACGGGTGGTGAAGAGAACAAACGATATAGTTCAAAGGAAATCGTGTGGTTGCATGGTGTAACACCACTATAGTAATGATTAGTGACATTACACAACATTCTCACGTGGTGACACACAATCGTGCGCTGACCATCTACACATTATTCAAGTTGTTGGTTTCGAAAGTGATTTATTCAGAGAACAAAACTGTTAATTACAAGAGAGAATTGAGTCAAGTTGACCAGAATAAAAGAGAAGTGAATCTAAAAGTAAGAGAACCACACGCGCTTGTCACTATCACGCTGTGCTCCTTTTATTCTCATGCATTTGTAGGAAGAAAAATATGTCACTACCCCATTGTGATACAGAAACACATTTATTTTATTATATAGCAACAATAATAAAAGTATCACCAACAATAATAACACATAATCATTGTATACAAATTTAACATTTGTATGTATAACAAATAAATGTGAATATATAAATCAATCATACATTATTCACTTGCATTTATACGATTGATATTTGTATTTATTACAGTATAAATTGGTTTGCTGTATAAATATTGATTTATCATAGTTATAAAAATAATAAAAATATCGGCACACATTGCGATATTGGAATGAATTTATATTGATTAAATTGAATATAACAAAATCGCTGTAACGGTAATGGAGAAATTCAATAATTGGCAGAGTGAGATGACAATCATATGTATATATATATATATATTCTATTGACCAATATACAATTTTGCAAAGTACAAAGTGTATTGGCTAGGAAAATTGTTGAAACTCGTCAGTGTATATTCAACTCTGACCTCTCATTCCCAGAATATTATTCCCACAATAGCCGCAAAATGTAATCTCAAACCAAACCCTTCACTTCATCCCCACTATATTGTCCTATAGGCAACTGACATATATATATATATGTTTGTTCATGTGCATTTAGATATAGATATATATATGTGTTTGAAGGTAAACTAACACCCAATGAACATATACATAATGAAAGACAGCAATGCTTGTGTCTGTGGGTGATAGCTTTGGGTCAGTTTGTAACCGAGAAATTGGGGTTAGAATGTACCATACATCGAACATTAAACATGAAGGACATCATATATACATAAATGTTTGTATACTTATGTGTAAATGTATATGTGGAGAGTAAAGTTGTTGGTTTAGTTGAGATATTTTGGTGTTTATGAGATTTAAACAGTGATATGAATTGTCGTTGAGTCAGACGCATGTATGAATAATTTTGGTTGATTTGGATTCATTTAAATATACTTATGTGTATGTATAATAAAATATTTTCATTGGATTATTGTGTATTATATTTATCCTGGTCTTTAATGATTGAATGAAGATAGGGATGATTTTAATTCAAGGAAGAAATTGTGAATTTTATTCAAATTCGATAAATATTGATGAATAAAATTTAATATTAAGTGCTGATTTGAATTTAAAAATATCATTGCACCCGGAAATTTTGGATCTGATATATATATATATTAATATATATTGATGCAATGAACACTTTTAAAATATTTTTTCTAAGTTATAAATAATCGTACTCCAATATAATACTAAGATATAATTCAAAAGTTTGTCTGGATGTAAAATCGAAACTTTCATTTCCATTAAATTTCACGTTAAAATATTATACAAATTAAAATTAAAATATTATTCATAAAATTTAAATAACTATATTCTCACATAAATAATATCTCTTACAATCAATTATCAAATTAACAATAACGAGAATAAATTATGAAATAAGAATAAAATTTCATTATCACCGAAATCTTTATATAAAAATTTATTTTCCTCTCTTATTTGTTTGTTTTTTTTTTTTTTAGTCTTTTCCCCTTCAAACTCGACGTCTTCATATAACGATTGGATGATGTCGTCTACATGTCGTATTCTAGACACACTATATGTGATCACATTTTTCAGGACATCCACTTTCGTGAAAGAGCCCTGGCTCTCTCTCTCCTCATCATAGTTGTAAAGCTTGTGTTGTATGTGTGTGTCAAGTAACATAGCATCATTGGCGATCTTTTCTAATGGAACAAAATATAGCTTACAGTATACAACACCATTCCCTTTCACTCTGTCGTCTCACTGATGTCTGTAGAATGTCGCGCAACATCGTCTAAAATTGCCCACCGATAAGAGAGTCGTTCAGACAAAATGACAAGAGAACGCTATATGCCTTTATACATTTTCTTCTTCATCCCTTTAACAATATAACTTCCTAAATATATATATATATTTGCGGTTGGCACGATTCTACCATGTGACTTTTACTGAGGAAAAAAAAAAGGTAGCTCTCAGTTATTCGCCGAGAATGTAAAAAAAAAAAAAAGATAGAAGGAAAAATTACATGTATACATACACGAACACATAGATATACATTTGTAAATATAGAAAGGACGAAAATCTTGAAGAAACAGATGTCGAGCATTGCACACAGCAGTCACATGCGCGTGGCAATACTTTCTACTATCTCTTTCACTCTCGTTCACTCCACACACACACACACACACTGTTTCTTTTTAAATCGCTTATGGTAGTAACACTATATACCGTATTCGGTTCACTCACGCTCGTTCGCAAAGTCTCAAGACCCGGGTGAATTTATCAGCATCATTTCCGTCACGTGCCAAGTATAAACGGTCAAAGACGCAATGAAAAATAAAATTATATATATGCAGCAGGAGGTGAAGAAGAAGAAGAAGAAGATGGAAAAAGGAGAAAAAAAAAAATAGAAAAATATCAAGAAAAATAGTAACAATGATAATGGTAGAAGTGAAACATATTTATTATTATTATTATTATTATTATTATATGTACGTGGGTCTATATTTGTGCACGACTGCACTCGATTCATTTCAAACGCATGCCAACAAAATGACTAATGGTCACTGGCAATAAATAAAACTTCACGTACACAAGGCGAATTAAAAGTATGGGAATACATATATATATATATATTTATGAATACTGTGAAATGAAAGAATTTCTTTACTTTATTTCGATGTCTTTTATTTATTTATGTATTTTTTTTTCTTTTTATTTGCTTTTGTTACGATATACTTATAGTATTTATACTTTTATGTGCTATTTATTTACTTTTATCGTGTTACAGCAAGGGAAATATGGACCACAGTTACAGAGTTAATTGGTTGACTCTTTGAAGGCTGGGTTTTTTTCTTTAATTGATTGGGTTTTAATTTACAGTTAGTATCAATGTTATTGGGTACTTTGATTTCATTTCGGAACTTTGACGTGATTGTTATATTAAATATATAAGACTCGATGTTGTTGATTTGCCATTTTGTATTCAGATTTAAATTATTAATCGTCAGAAAAAAAGAGATATGACAACGTCTGTCCATGTCTTTGTATATACACTTTATACGTACAATGTTTCATGCGACGTTGCCAAATATTTCAATATCTGACAGCTGATGCCAGACGTTAACTTGGCAGGAACCTGTACAATTTTTCATAATATATCAATCGTTTATAATACCAGTCTTTAATTTTTTAAAAGATCAGAAAATTATTAAATAATAATATTTCCAATTTTTCTATAATTTATCGCGGATTTCTTTGATTGAAAATAATTAAAAATAAGCAGTTTAAAACTGTCATACATCATTATATTATTTTTGTAATGTATTTCGAATTCGGAAAATTTATCTTGGAATTATTTTGATGATCGTTGCACCTTAAAAAAAATAAAGAAACACAAAAGTACAATGGAAAAAAGGAGTAAAATAAAGTGAATACACATTGCGCTTTGTATATATATTTATATATATATATATATATATATATATATATAACATGAGCGCATCTTTTGCAGAGTGCGCTCACCTCACATCGTAAACCATTGTGAAGTGAAAGAGGCTTTGGCGCAAAACAACACAATATATACTTTCGAACAATAGAGACGCGCATCACCCTTATCGCTTTTATTTCCGCACACTCCTCTACCCCTTGCTCTCACCTTTCTTCTCACATCCATATACTTGTTAATGATGAATACGTTCACTCTCTCGCTCTCTTATTCACCCACATCTATGCTTGTTAATGAAGAATGAAGCGAACAGGCTGAGCTATATCAGTCCCCATATCTACCTTATGTATACACTCTATATTTGCTTTGGCCTTTCTCTCGCAATCACTTTGCCATTCCATTTTGTTATGTCTCCACTCGAGACGCGTTGAATCTAAAGTCTATACACATAATGTGTTATATGTAGGTGTACAATTTATATAGAATGTTCAATGTATGCCGTATTATTATTAGTAACAATGGGACAGCACAGATTGAATTGAATTGACAACTCTGTTAATATATGAGAAATAGTAAAGAGAACTGGTTGTGAAAAATTGTGTCGTAGCTATTGCGGTATTCTGTTGATTAAGACACTTTTTTTTTTTATACCAAAGCGATGATAATAAAGAATTTTTATGGATTTTATATCTTAAGTATGAATTGAAGATGAAAGTTATATATCAAGAAAGGAAAGAAGAATAGCAATGTGGACACAAAATATGGTCGTGTTGTTAATAATATTGTAAATTTTGATTCATTTATAAAAATTTCGTATAAATCGTTCTGATTTTAGTTCAGACTATGAAGAATTCATGTAGAAATCGAATGAAATTTATTTGAATTAAATTGACGAATTAGTTTTGAAGATATCATATTCGCTAATTGAATATAAGTTTGAACTTTGCAACTCTCGCTATTTTCTTCTACGTAGTTATTTTAGGATGTTTATCAATTTAATGAAATAAAAAGATGAAAAAATTATTGATACTTTTTATCTGATACACAAGAATACGTATACAAACAAAACATATAATTGTTAGTCATACTATTGAATAATAAGTATTATGGCACATAATACTTATACTGTTTTGCTCTTCATTCATATATTTTTTTTTCTCTTCTACCTTTGTCCCAGTTTTTTCATCTGTTCAGTTTATTATCTCGTGGCAGCTCTCGGTTCAATTGAACTTTTCATTGTATATCTACTTTGATTCTCCGCACATTGTATCATTCGCCAGAGAGCACTCACAGAACTATTTGCTGTCAATAACAATCCATGAAAGGGAGATCAGAGACGCACGTTTGAGCACGATTTAACTCGAAACAAAAATGCACGGTATATATTTCTGTATGCGTAGTTATTTATTCGTTAAAATGACATATGTACACAACATAATATAAACATTTTCCACACAGTCTTGGTCACATGCACAAATTTATATATATATTGTTCAAACTTTCGAAGAATGACATAAATTTAAATCACTAACTTTTCAATCAAGTTTTTCATTTTTTCTAATATATTTTCTACAACTATTTCCTTAAAGTTACTGTCTGCATGTTTGTTAATTAAATTAAAGAGTCAATGACAGTACACACGACTCAATAATAAGCAAGTTGTAAACTTTATTTATTTGTTTTGAGTAATTATTTATCTATGAATCACTTAGAGAGCAGACTTTTGTCTACAAATGCCATTATAACTACAGTTAAATTAATGTACGGAAGGGAAAGATAATTAATGAGAAGTGTTTTGCAAATTTTCGAATTTTTATTAGAATAATTAGAAAATTATTGGGGAGGTAAATGAGAGGAGGATCTCGATATCGACAAAAGTAAAATAGCAGACAACAAAATCACCTTTGGGAATAAAATCTGCAGAAAAAAAAAGAGCTATGGATAACAAAAAAAAAAAACAGTGTCAGTGGAAAAAAAAAAAAAAACATGTGCGACAGATAAAATAAAAAAGTGTTATCAGTATTTTGCACACAACACAATTTTTTTGCGCACCCCATCCACCAATAAATAATATCCAACCCTATAATTTACTTTTTCGTGACATCATCGCCTTTACTATTTCAACGCACAATACAAACAATTTTTTTCGTCAGCTATTTTTCCCAATATTAAAAAAAAAAAAAAAATTCATAAAGCTTTCACAGCACTCACGCATCATTGCTCTGTATCTCAATTCACTCATGTAAAATATTGTAGCAAAATTCTCCTCGCCTTGGTACATATATCTATGTGCGTGCGTTTGTGATATAAAAATGAAAGTAATAAAAAAAAATAAACTGATATATATATATATATATATATATATATTGTTGGGTTGTGTATATGCAAAGCGGTTTGAGCTTGCGCATTCGCGATGCTAATCGACTAACGGACCAGCTGTCGGTCAACGTCACATCACGCGGAAACTCTTGTCGTGTTTTCTATTTCCTTTTGCTCGTATATTCCCAACACACCTTAACCACACGGATCTTACACTATGTCCCATCATAAAACTTTTGTCACTGTTGAAGTTTTAAAGAATTTACTTAAAAAATTGCAGCAAGTATATACATAAATTAACTTACGAATAACGAGTGTATATATATATATTTGTATCAGTGTAATGTTAAAAGAGAGAAAAGAAAAGCGTAGAAAATAAAAGAATAATTATAACAGTATCAATTTAAAACTGAATATTTTTCTGTATTTATTTTTGCTCCGATGTGTGCGCAAAGAACTGGAAAATTTAATGCACTTTTATTCACAGTGAGGGTGGAGTAATTCCATTGTGGAATTCTACAGGTAAAAACAATCGGGGATGTTGCTCAGAGAGTGTAAGAATATATATATATATATATATATATAGGTATTTTATAAACAAATATATATATATGTATATATTTATATATGTATTTGTATGTAGACTTATATGCAGTCGAA
The DNA here is from genome assembly GCA_958496275.1 of Zele albiditarsus. Taxonomy (NCBI): domain Eukaryota; kingdom Metazoa; phylum Arthropoda; class Insecta; order Hymenoptera; family Braconidae; genus Zele; species Zele albiditarsus. The sequence goes on from OY292411.1 coordinate 9,335,275, forward strand.
CCAATTTCTCGTGGCTTTTTATCCCTTTTTCTTTTTTCTATTTTACTTTTCTTTTTATCAATTCCTTCAGTCAGAGTGAGTACATACATATATATATATATATATATGAATGCTTTTATATGTATACAATAGTAAAGCAAAAGAATAATAAAAAATAAAAAGAAAAAATACAAGAGCACGTTTGTATACTGGTACGCCATGGGCAATACAGGCGTTTAATGGAATTCATATAAAAAGCCGAACGAAGAGCGTATGAAAATGCTACGGATTTTTTGAATTGAAAAATTTCACTCGAACGAAACCCTCTGGGCAAAAGCTACACACTATTGAATTGTAAATATATATATATATATACCCTTTTTCCTTCCATCTTCGTCACCGTTTTTCATTTTTTTTTTTATATTATAAATACACAAATATGCCTGAATAAATTCCAGTTTGAACTTGTTTTCCATTTACATTCTCCCCCGATTTTTTATTTATCATATTCCTCATAAATCAGAACATGCAATTGTTTTTTATATCGGTGAACAATGTTAAATGTGAAAAAATTCTATTGCAATGTATACAAACAATACATTATCTTTGAATGAATGTAAAATAATTTCAAAGATAATTGGACGCTGAAACCATATAACAATACCTCATTTTAAATATTACTGTATAATTAATTATAATATTTGACGGTGGGTAAATGAAATTCATTTAAAAAGGTTTCACAAAGTAAGACAAACAAACAAAAATAATTACACATATATATATACGTTTAATACTGTGCACGAGAGTGAATCCACGGCGATGAATGAAGTGGAGTATACTGCAAATTGAAAAGAGAGTAAAATGTGAATGCAGACACGCGCACACTGTAGAAATGTACGGTAAAAGACGTTGTGGGATTAGGCTCATGATCATCCGACGATAAATCAGAATTAATTTAAGCGCTGCGCGTGAAAATCCTCTTTAGACTATACCAGCGCTGTATATACATATACATATATATATAGTCATACTACTGTTCATGTTTGGGCTTGTGTGTTGGAGTTTTACTCAACCGCACAGAGCTCGGCAAAAGTTTATTGGTGAAACGGACGCTGGGAGATTCATAAATCCAAATAAACAGCCCACATATATATTCAATGTGTCTATGTGTATACATAGCTTCTATACTCTTTCTAAATTCAGTTTCATATATATATATTTCGCACGCTTTATCTGCACATTGCGTTGTATTCGATGGATAAACTCTTTTCGCTCTAAAAGCTCTTCTGTTCTCGACATGCCACCTTAATGTGATGGATTGCGCTGCTTCAAAGTTGTTGTTCTTTACATTATATTGTTTATTATAAATACATACAAAGGATCACATCAATTGAAAGATTACTATTGAAAATTTTAGAATTATTTCATCACTTAGAATAGTTCAAGTGATTGATAATTTTTAATTGTGATTGGTATATATACTTTTATATAGTAGTAAGAAGTTACTTTAAATTTCTGATGAATGGTGGTTTTGTAGAGTTTATTTATAGATTTGAGTTATTAGTCATTCATCTGTTTGTTTATTCAGGTTTTGAAATATGAATGTGTGAGGTATAAAGTTATACAAGTGACATTATTGTCTGGATGGATTTAGAGATGGAGAGTATTAATGAAATGGTATTTATATCCATTGCTCAGGTGTAACACTTCACAAAGATGAAGAAGTTGATGGGGAATTTAATCAAATTAGAACACTGTATATTTTAGGACACTATAATTGTGAATTAAATGAGTTTGGAAAGAAGCAAAGAAGCAATGAAGACATGAAATAATATTTTATTCATATTTTTTCTAATAATTTACTGTTCAATATTTTAGGATTTAATAATTTAAATCACCTTTTTTTTTAACTCACTGGTCGACAGGGATTCCACATTTTATTTTACCTTTATTGTTTAACTTTTAATTATATCAGAACACATTTCAAATATAATATTCTGTTGCAGAAATTATTAATATCTTAAATTAAATTTACCTGGAGTAAATATTATTTTAAGAATTTTCGTGTTAAAAATTGAAATTTCTATCTGGGTCATTTGTCTGGTGTCAGACACATCTTAATCAATCATACGTTGAAGTTCTTTTTTGCAATATTTTTTTTTTTTTATATCCTTCATTGATTATCGATAAGTGTCGAATAATATCTATTGAAAAGAATTCTTGATATATATCTGTGGAATTGAAGATTGACAACCGTATAAGAAGTAATACAGACTCTCATATATATTAGAAGAAAACTCTATATAATATATTATCACTTCTATTTGGAATATTGAAATTGCAGGACTATATTTTGGTTCTTAAGAAAAGGTTGGAAGTGAAATAAGACTGCAATTTCTACTGAATATCAAAAGAAGCATTTATATATAGACGAATATATATATATATATATAAGTAAAAAAAAGATTATGAGAGTGCGAGTCACTGGTGCACGTGAGGTCTTATTACTGTGTGCACTTTGGCTTATAGAAATATTTTGGAAACCTCAGAGAGACCAATCGATAAATATAATCGTAATTTTTTGTATACATATATACGTAGATATATAAAATTTTCATGAAACTTTTTTAAATTCACGAATGTGATTTTTTTTAGTGGAAAAAAAAAATAAATAAAAATACACACACAAATATTATGAGTATTACGGTTATCGATTTTTACTTATCTTCACGTTACATATATAATGAATATACGGATACGTAAAAAAAAGCCAAATAATTATTCAAGTTATTTTGAGCATCAACTGATACAATTATTTCACTGAAAAGAAAAAAAATCTGTGAACAAAATTTTTTTTCTCATTTTTGTTTTTATTCAATTATAATATTAACCTGCCATCGGTAATTGTTAATTTGAATATCATGAATCATTTCACAAATGTATTTTATATCAAGAAAAAATAAAAATCCGATCAGACATTTTATTATCTCTTTTATAATTAAAAAATTGACCTCAATTCAGAGTGCAATGAATCAATAAAATACCATGGATAAATTCGAGAATAGTATATATATATCTATTCAATTCAGTAACCTCTTTCAAAATAAATCGTACCGATACCAAAATATTTTAATCATCAATTAATAATATCACTTACAAATATTTTATATCAGAAAAGAAGAATATAAATTTGAATAAAATTTCTTTCATCTTCTCATATTCCATCTCAAAAATTAGATTACTTATAAATATTTCAACCATCGAAATTTACATTGTTGTAATTTTTTTCCAAAACTCTGATTGGCCATCAACGTCCATCATCCAATTATACTTTAATCTGAAGTCGCCGTACAAAATTCAATTTACATATTTGTGGTTGGCATAAATGACGTTTATAACACGAACGAAGCTCGCGCACCAAATTCAATATGAAATTAACCTCAATTAATATCACATTTAATAATGAAAATACCATGAAGAAAAATAGAATAATAATACACACAATATATATATATATATATATTTAACCTATTATATATAGCACTATTCCTACTGGGAATAAATTTAACAATGAAGAATAGTCCAAAATAAAGGGGGAATGAAAGGTGAAAGGAAGAGGAAGGAGTGTAGGTCACAACACGAATTACGGGTCGTGCGGGATCGATCGCGCATCGACGATAAGTTCAACGAGCCGCGCGAAATTGCCCATCCCCCACCGCACATATATATATATATATCCGAGAGAAGAAAAGAGAAACGATGTAGATAGAAGAAGAATACACATTTGCAAGTGAGGCAGAGGGAGAGAATATACAAACCCACATGACTGCTTCCAGTTGACCTGTCTCGCCAAAAATTCAGGCCATTCCCCAGAGAGAGAGAGAGAACGAATGAGTTAGTGAGAAGAGAACATGTATGAGTGAAAGGGACAAATGAGGGAATGGAAGAGGATAGGAGAAGTGAGAGAGAGAGAGAGAGGAAAGGTCGAGTCGTTCGGAAACGAGCCGGAAATTCAACGATCGATATTTGGACTCGTTGAAGCAAATGCAGGCACTGCATCGCGGCCCATGAACGAGAAAAATATATAGGTGAAGAGCGATGGATCCAGTGCAATTATACTATATATATACGCATTGTACGAATATTTATATATATAGATAAGGTATCTATAGAAATCGATATATGCATAATTATAATGTAGAATTTGTATAGCAAATTCTTTATTGGGATGAGAGTAAGGGAAACATGATATTGGAGTTTATTGAGAAAATCTTATTCACGAGTTTAAGATGATTTCTAACTTTACAGTATGATATTCTGGATGTTTAATAATGAACATTGAATAACTATGTGAACTCATGTTATACTGATTTAATGGTGAAGGGTATTTATATTATTGGAGAAGTATTTTTATCTGTGGATCTGTATTGATACATATGAAGATATTTCTGACACCAGAATTGTGATTGAAGATGAAGTTTAATTTTGAATGTAATGTTCTGGAATTGTCATATTTTATTCAAGGGAAAGTCATGAGAATTAGATTATCGACGATTTTCTGGTGAATAATTCCGATTAAAAGTGTCGTTTAAACTCATTAATGACAGACAAGGATTTTCTGGATACAACGAAAGTTTTAATTGTCTTCAACAATTAAATTTTAGATTTTTCTTTTATAAACTCATTGTTCCGGAGCTATTGATCCCACTGTGATGATATTGATCTTGTCTTTTAAGTTAGCGTTTGAGGTCTTTGTGAAAAAAAAAATTTGTTAGAAAATAATAATTTTTCCAAGAGATATTTCCAGTTGAAAACTGCTGGGATTTGCAGATAAAATCTGTCAAACTAAGATGCTTTTATTTTCTACTATTTGTCTTGCATGGGGTTCAAGATTGTCGTGCTAGAAAGAAATGTACTATCACAGAGTAATTACTATATTCCAATTAATTGAACGCAACACAATAACATAAAAAATCCTGTTCAATATATTTCAAGGAATTATTTAGAAAATTTAAATGTGATGGAACAAATTTTAAATTGATTTTATTATTTCGGTGAAGAAGAGAGTGATCTAAATTTGTAGATCTTTGTAGTATTAATAATAATTTTGCAGCTTAATTAAACATCCATAATTACTAAATTAACAACATAATCCTCATAATAACGTTGAATATTTTTAGATTCATGAGTTATAAATTGAAAATATTTCATGACTAATTTAACTAAGCTATTTCTACTATACACCAACGAAATACGATCCGGTGCAATAGAACTACCTTAAATATGTTGATATTTGTGTATTCACGTACAGGGATAAATGTTACTGCACATCCTTGCAATACTCAACTTAATGTGGTGAGTCGTTGTTGGAAGTAAATGTACGTATATTATACATATATGGAATATAAAAGCGAGTGAGGGATTCGATGGCGCAGTCACGGAGGACACATGAGAGAGATAACTAAAGGCTTTGTCGTATAGTTTCTGAATTTCCCGTTGGAATATATGAGATTCTTCGAATTCCTATAGCGACACTGTTATACATTCTAGAAAGGTAAAAAAGCCACAGTATCCACATATACAATAGTGCTCACTTAAATGTTTCGATGCACATGTGTATGATGGGTAAAATGTAACTGAGCGATGGAGGAATTGCAATGAGCAAAATTTATTAGTTTATCTCTTCGATTACTTTTCTACCATGTACTATTATAATTGTACAATACTTTTATATATAAAATTTTAGGTTCCACAATTTTTATAATCACTCTAGAATTTTATTTGCTAATTATTAATTTAAATTCGACGATGGAGATTCGGAAAATTGTCGTAAACTATTATTCATTGTATTTTTTTTTTATTTACTATGTGATTTTTTATTCACGTTTATTCATTTTGTATATAATGGCTGCTTTATTCCACATCTTCTTTTATTTCCTTTTAATTTGTTTTACACCTCCCTGACACGTTTGAATATCTATTCTCTCTATTATAAAAATTTAATAATGATTTAGTTTCCAACTGCTAATATACCCGTCGACAGAATTGTATTAAAAATGACTGAAAACCTTTTAACTTTCTGTTTAAAGAGGTTTTTTTTTCTTTTTTTTTTTTGTTAATTCACAGGAAATTCATTATTATTCAAGCGAAAAGAATGAAATAATATTCAACTAGTGATAAAACTGTATATTCGATGCTAATGAAATTTCTCGCTGGGTTCATTTATTAATTTACTCCAATCGTTTTTCTTTCTGTCTTTCATTTCCTTTCAAAGACTTCATATCAACTGAATTATTGCAATAAAAATACAATATCAGTATATAAAAGTGTATAGTAACCGTATCATTTATCGGAATTCTTCGAAGCGCGGAAAATGAACTTTCGTTGAATTTTTCATTATCTTTTTTTTTCTGTCATAACATTTTCTCCCATTGCTATTTTCATTTTATATTTCATTCATAAATTATTTTGATTCAATTTCAACATAATATGACTGTCAAAGTTCCGGCCCCCTCTTCATTTTAACTCAAATAAATTTGAAAAATGTTTCAACATTAATAGATAAATATAAATATACTCACCGAGTTCTGGTCCGCACACTCGTGGAATAATTTCCAATATGGCACTGCACGACGGGTCATCAAAACATTGTTGTCTCGCGAACAAACAATTGAGGATGTTAATTGCTGTTTTAATATTTGGACCTGCAACAAACAAAACATCAAATGAGAAATATAAATTATGAATTTGTATGGAGTTCACTTTTAAATATAACCCAAATATCGTTCACTAATAATTTATTTTTCACCACAATTTTAATAATTATATACGTAATAATAATAATTTATTAATTGCGATAAAAGTACACCAGGAATATAAGTGATAAAGAAATAAATACTGGTAATATAACAGTCTTGAAAAAAGAAAAAAAGATTGGTATAACCGACTGTCGTGATTTAAAACTCTTGCGATAAAGCATATTCCTTTTATTATAACGTTTGAAAACTTTGTTTGAGAGGGTGAAATAAGGGGTTCAACATACATATACACTTTCTCATACCAATATATATATATATATATATATGCATAGAAAGTGCAGGAAGCTCAAAATTATACAGCATTGGACACAAAAAATTGCCCTCTATTACTCAAATGAACTCATTTATTCCAATAAATTATACAACTCAAAGAAAAAAAAAATACATTCTCTAAAAAGAAAAAAATAATAACAAAAATTATTCAATGCACAGAAACAATTATTATTTTGTTACATGAATATAATGATGATAATAAAAATTTTAGTTCTCTTACAAAGAAACAAAAATAATAATCTGACGATAAAAATTTATTGAATATCAATGAAAGAGAAATCAAATACATCAATAAATATATATGTATTTTATACTTGAGAGAAAGAAAGACAGAGAGAAAAAGCACGCACGCTGTCGTCCAGATTTTTACGAGGCACTGGCGTAACGGAAGTCGATAAAAGAAGCTCTCTGTGCGGCAATTAATTACGAAACGTTCGCTGCCGGCATACTTGGCTATAAAGTACAGTGCCACGCTACTTTGTGCGACCGTCTGTAGCTAGAGGGCACGTTCTTTATATACATATATAAATTCATTTCATATATATATATATATATCTATACATGAAAGTTAAGTACTGAGTGGTGACTTTAAATTGCAAGTAACTTGTTTTTATGACGAAAATTTGAATAAAAATTACTTGCAAATAATATATCTCCATTTATATGAAGAAACATTTTGATATTTATTTATGTATGTTGGGATTCCTTTTTATATCACAATCGATGTAACAAAATATTGGCAGCAATGATATAAAATTGTCGAACAGGCGTCGACAGAATTCTAACAGTTCCAATACGATAGATTGTAGGTGCGTGGAGAGACTTGAACTGTATGAGCAAAGAAAAAAAAAAGGTAAAAAGGAAAAAGAGAAGAAATAGATGGGAAAAAAAATATGGTGACCCCACCCAACAAATCTTTTTCACGATTGCATCTGACTGATCACACCATTAGGTACAAGACACTTGACTCGTCGTTTTCCCTTCATACAATAAAATACTTCAAGCTAAGAAGCATTTATCGTGTTGGAGATTCGTTGCGCCAACGGCAAGTAGAAAAAGCAAAAAAATTCGTCGCGTAGATTTGTTGGGAGGAAATAGGTGTCATAGTAAAATAAAAAGAAAAAAGAATGTAAGGAAAAACAAAAAAAAAAAATAGTAGGAAAGAAGGAAAGTGAGACGAAAAAATAAATGAAACGAATATAAGGAAACATGTTTAAGAGAGGCCGGACAAGAAAACCAATATAGCTTTAACATCCGTTTCGTTTCTTCACAGTTTTAGGCTTTCTTTTCTTACTCTCTCCAGTTCGAGTGTCTTCTTTTTCTTTTTTCTTTCACGTATATATCGCGCAACCAATTTTCCTCGGCTCAGAGGACACTTCTACTTTGCTTCGTATATTTATTACTCTGATGTGGCAGTTGCCAATAACCCAAATACAACTATACAAACTAACAAAATAGATCCTTGTATTCCTTGACAAATACTTTTTGTTTTTTTGTTCAACATTTTTTTATTTTTTTTTTTCCATTCTCTCTTCCTCGTTCACTGTCATTAATTTTTTTTATGTATTTTATTTTGTCCGTTCTTTTTCCAAACACCGTCACTTTCTCATTTGCGAACACGAGTCGAAATTATAAACACTACCCTCATCAACTCTATTTATATTAATTACGTGCGATAGAGAGAAATAATTGTCTTTGTTTATTCTAGCATAAAGATAAATAACAAATTGTTTTCATACCTCTCAGGTAATTAAATTTTATTGTATCATCGCGATATAAATACCTTGAGGGGAAATAGGTATTCGTGAATAAGTGTTAGGTGTGAAACAAAGGGAGAATAAAAAATGCAAGATGGATTTCATAATATGCGCGATCGGTACATTTATAAAAAATAAATGTCAACGTTTCCAATAATCTGTTTTGCTTGCTTTCAATATTAATCAATTGTCGTTGTTCTATCAACGTTCATACCTCAAATCATCCCACTCACCAATACACCCTTGTGTAATCTATACACCCCCTCATAATGTTACTTGTCTGACTGAGTGAAAAAGTGAAACGACTGAGAATTCAGTTGAAGAATTTTTATGGTAATAATAATACAACGAAGATAAAACAAAGAATAAGAAAATATATTCACTTTTTATTGTACCATTTTTCTATACCTTTCTCATTTTAATCCTGTTAAATCTTTATTTTCATCCTGACGATGTAATTGTCTGAAGAATTTTGTTTACTTCTTCTATATTACAATATGTGTCTTTTATATGCGTTTATAAAAAAATTCAATAGTAAATTTTTATCACCGAAAATGTACAATATCATTATATAAACTATCCATCCTGTGGATTTTTTTTCCCCTTTCTTTTCATGCTCAAAATGCCCGGAAAAATTGTTTTCGTTCAAATATACCGATAAAGTGAACAGGAAGTGCGATCGAACAGAAATATTCGATCTCCAAAACACGAGAAAAAAAAACGAGAAGCAAAAAAAAAGAGAAAAAATAATAATAAAACGCTTGATCGCTTCCAATTTTTGCTCGTTTCACCCTTTTTTTTTTTTTTTTCTCTACATAATCCAATGGTGCTGTGCATCAGAACTCAAATGAAAATTTCATTCTAAATCCCTTTTTTGGCACACTACATACACAATTGAGTATGTATTCCACTGTACAGTGTCGGTCACTGTTATTCCACTCATGTTTATTGTTTTGTCTCTCACTCTCTCTCTCTCTCTCTCTCTCTCTCTCTCTCTCTCTCTCTGTCATTCCATCTTTCTCTATACATCCTCCTTTCCATCCTGTTTCCACTCTGTTATTCCACCTGTATGTGTTTGCGTATTTACGAGCTATTTCTCCTCCCTGCTAACATTTTTAGTGTGCCTTCTGCTGTGCGATATCGGATTAAATCCAATTTTTATTCTGTTTTTATTTTTAACAGGCGATATCTAAATCACACACATACATAAATATCTTCACGTAATAGTATATATAGTGTGTGATTGTTGCTACCTCTGTTGACGAGAACGAACAACTACTACATGTCCAAACGTGAAAGCACTCAATCAATCCTAAGCGGTTTTATCTCCTCCATTTTTGCACAATGTCTATTTACATATTATCCAATTGCAAACGTGGTTCGAGTGTGAAGTGGAAACCGATTCAGCAACAAATATATACATACATGTGTATATATCCTTGTGAATATGCGGCAAAGTTAGGATAATACACAATGGTTGAAAAATGTAAATTTTAATTTTTAATTTCACAGATAACTAAATATAATTATTCTAGAAACAATTGTTGGCACCACTGCACGAACAATATAAAATAACAAACCACATATAATATTAATAATAATAACAATAATAATAGTTAAATCACTATTAATAACAGTTTAAGAATTAAATGAATATTAAAATAGAAAAATTGAATTTTCCTTGAAACTGTTTTTCTCCAACCCACTGTACTAATTTACTATTTCACTCTTTCGCTAATTTCTCTTTCGCACAACACCGTCCCCTATATTCATATCAAATCAAATTGAACGCTACCAAATTTCCCTCTCACTAAAATATCTTCAGCTAACAAAAAAAAAAAAAAAAGAGATATCCAAATTCAACAACTATATAACTGCAATGACCATTTGTGTTTTTTTTTTTCTTTCTTAAGTGCCCCAAATTAGCCAACTCTATCCCATCTTGTACTACCCCTAATTGAACGACTGGTTCGCGTGCTCGTTCTGTTTTCATTGACCATTTACAATCCATTGGTAACACATTCACACTAAAAGGTATACGACCAACATGTTCATGTTATATACTAAATTTGCCACCCTAAACCTCTATCTATATAATATATAGATAGGTTTATGCGGGAGATGACAACGCGCGGGAGCGTAATTTGTGAAAATGGTTATGGCGTGTGTGGGGTCTATATATCTACATATGTTGTAGGCATACACGCAAATTGGAGTCGGCTTGTAACCGGGTGGATGGTCTCTCGTTATATATACTGACACAAGAGAAATGGAGAGCGAAGGGGTTATGGTGAGAGGAAAGGGTGAGAGTAGGTGATGGAAAGAGAAAAGTGATGAGGGGAAAGCGAATCGTTGACATATCGTGCCACGAATCGATATACGGAACACTGATTTTCAATTATCGGTTCATCGGAAAATTTCCGTCAACGAGCTATGTGGGAAAAGTGGATCGACGAAAGAGCGTTCGAATAACGTAGATTGCGTTTACTTTAGCTGTCGGTTTTGTTGGTCAAATTGAGTCACTAGTTTTGTGTAGTTATTTTATATTTGTTGTTGAAATATAATTGATAAGTGTTGAATAAGTGAAATTCATCTGAAGTAATTCTAATTATTGTAATAGGATTGATATGTAAAGTTGGTTTTATTCTGTGGGATTTTATTTGAAATTTAAAAGGAATATATATATATAGATGGAAGAGGATATGTTTGCTATTCAGTTGTGGTGAATAAAAATGACTACATGTTCTGTGAATTTACAGTACTATTTATGTCAATATAGATTTTGTGTAAAATTGCATCAGCGATTTGTGTAGAGGGATAAAATACTCAACAGCAGTGTTGGCAATACTTTATTTTGTTGTATGTATCATTTTCATATGTGGTTGAATATATATGATACTTTATTAAATATATTACGATCTAATATATTAAATGAATTATCCCGATAAAACTGTTGTCTCTATTTATATATATTTAAATAAACTCTCGTGGTATTTAACAATTTAGTATTTATCACTCCTGAGATAGTTGAGTGATTTGTAATATTTATTTACAATGAGTGAAACACAATTCTTTCGGGATTTTTGGTGAAACACTTTGAAACGTTTCACGAGTTAATTTACTATTGAACAATTAAAACGTTTAAGAATGTATTTATATTTATTGAAATAATTATAATAGTAAATATAAGAGTCGAACATTTTTACGTTTCAACCAGGAAAAAAATAAATTTTGCAAGTATATCGACGAACCTTTAAGTCGATTATTTTATTTTACAATATCACAAAAATTATAAAAAACAATTATTCTCTTATACGGGAGAATTAATTAATTTAGCAGTGAAAATTATAAAATTTCCAGGATTAATCATTACAGTGATAGAACTACCTTAATATAAAATGTCAGTATATTTCTCGATAGAATTCAAGTTATTGTATATTTTGCTATCACAATATAATATTCATCGTCATATTTTTCGCATATATAAATTACCTTTCCCAATATAATCCCATGTATTGAAATATAAAAACTGATGTTCAAAATTTCACATAACGTTAAAGAAAAAAAAAATCGCAATTCAACATACAATAGTGATGCAATTATTAATATCTTTCTGGATATACAGTCACATCTATATAAATTTCATTCATTCAAATGTGAAACGAGATCTTGAGCCCAGGGAAATAAAAAAAAAAAAGAAAAAACAACAACATAAATAAACAAATACATTCACAAATCAACACACAACCAACAAGTTGGTAATAAAAAACGTAAAGATAAAATTTGTAAAAATAAAATGTCCTCCTCTCATTCCCATTTTTATTTTCCCTCCTTTTTTTTTTTTTTCTCCCTCCTCCTTTAGTGATTCTGAATAAAACCCCAAGAGGTTGGTGTGTTGAGTGTCACCATGCGGTTAGCAAGCCCGCGGGTATGTCGGGGTTGAAGGGTTCGTGAGGTGAACAAAAAACATCAAGAAGAAAAGAATAAAAAAATAAAAGAAAGAAAAAAAAAAAAAAAAGAGAACGAGGAGACGAGAGAGAAGAGAAATCTCGTAAGGGCTACCACTGGCGCGCCCAATCACAGCATATGGATAATAATCTCATCTTCTATACATATACAAACACCCTACATATATATATATATATATATACATACACGAGACCTGCCGAGTGACTTTAATTGCGAAGTAGGCATCGATTTGTCGCCGACGCGCGTCAGCCCTAGCAAACATGACTTTATACCTTCTTGCATACACTCTTACTTACGATATTTTATGTATAAATATATGTATGTATAGTAGCTACACTGTGGAAGACGTGTTCATGCACGCACCCTTGCCCACTCGCCACCTTCCGCTTCCACTTTCTTTTATTTTTTTCTTTCCCTCTGCTGTATATATTTATATATATATATACAGTCTTGCCTTTCTCGCATTTTTATTCCCCTTCAGGAGTTGGCCAAGTCACGAAATAAACTGAAAGTGTGTGTATGTATGTATATATGTGTAGTGAATTTCACATCGCGTGAAGCGCTGGCAATTTTTTTTTTTTTTTTCCCACTCACATCATTGTTTTATTTTAATTTCATTTTTTTTTTGTTCTTTCTTTTGTTTCTTCCGTTACGTTTTTGATAATGATATCACGGTTCAATTCTATCGTAATGTGAATATGGTGGATAAATACGTCACTGTGTGACTCTTAATCGTGCAAAAATGGAATTAATTAGTATGAGTTTGTACTGGTGAAATTGTATTACTTAAGTTCATTCATTAGTGTCAAGAGGAGAATGATAAGTAGCTATGAGGGTTTTCTTTATAATATCGTCAAAGGGGTTGATAAATTTGTGGATTTTTATTTTAAATAATTTTTTTCACACTATTGAAAGATTGAAAATGAATTTTAATATTTTCATATAATCTAACGAAGATAATGTTTCGGGGGAGTATTTAATTGTTATTCTTATTTCGATATATATATCTTTGCAGTAATTATTGATGTTAAAAATATTGTCTGATATGTTGCCGAATAAAGAAAAGAGTGATAACCAGTATTGTTAGAAGAGCAAAAAATATTCCGGGAGGGAAAATGATATTTTCCCAGAGTGCGACAAATATTCGGTTGCTATAGAAACGTTATTAATATTTCATATCCACTATCTCTACTCATTATTATTAAATTGAAGGTAGAATAAAGGAGTATTCTCTATCATCAAATCCATCAGTATGTTATCAATTATGATTAAAAAAAACTATCATAAATTCTTTTATTTTTTGAGATTATAAACTGAAACGATTGCAATTGGACAAATTTCATGACGACGTCAAGATAGTTTAGTACGTGGCAGACATTCTCAGAATGAAAAGAAAAATGCAGGGAGAAGGTAAGCGTGATGGAGTAGACGAAGGACACGAAGCACTTTTGAAAGTTACAGTCGTCATTCGCGATGGACGTTTTGGAAAGTTGCAATCCTCACAACTCGCCCGTTTCGCCACCACTGAGACTTCATAACATCGTGTTACGATAGAACTTTCTTGGTTACTCTCTCTCTCCCCCCCACAAACACAAACACACACACACACACACTCTTTTGATGTCTCTTTCTATCATCACTACATTTCGTATCCGCACTGATGTGCATGTACAGAGTTGACAGAGATACGTCTGTCTATTTATTTCCTCTTTCGCTTTTGGCATTTTATTTTGTCTTTTTTTTTTTTCCATGAAAGGTATTCTATTTTCTCACTCGCCCGGACATTTGAGAGAAAACAGCACAGAAAGTAATTAAATATACACACTGTATATAACAAACAAGACTTGATTAAATTATAAAGTTGAATTGCAATCTCACAAAAGATAAATACAGGAAAAAAATTCAGTGAATTTGTTAATAAGTATCATTCTGTTATTCCCCCCCCCCCCCCCCCCCCCCTATTGCATTTATTTTATTTATAAATTCATTCTTATATTTCAATATCAAGCATACAGTGATGAAAAAAAAAAAATATTACCAATATTGTAAGACACCCCTGACTCTTTATTTTATATCAAAAACACGTTTGCTATTAAACTACCCCTAACTTTGAATTAGTTAACCGGAATCGACAACTAATTTCTGCTCACTCTAGTTTCCACTAGTGAAACAAAAAAAAAAAAAAAAAAAAAAGAGAAAACAAAGTGGAAGAAAAGAAAAAATTTCGAACGCATCAGCGCGTGAGTATAAATCGATAAATTACGGGGCTATAGAAGTATTTCAGTTGAGTGCGAGTTAGTGAGGAGGCGACCAAATGGAGTTTTATATCGTGCGACAACGTTGGAGCTTTATCGACAGTTTGGAGAGTCCCTAATCGAATTTTGTCCACCCGAACTTTCGTGACCATTTTAGTCACGGTCGTTATATATAACTATCATTCCACCATCCCTCTACGCCTTCTTCAACCGTACAAATATGTATATATGGATAATGTTTAAACGAATCGTCTTGTCTCTGAAAATCGTAATTACATGTCGAATGATTTAGTCGTAGTTAAAAAGTTGTGTGAGAAAATACGAGAGTAAATGAGATTCTTGTTAGAATTGGGGAAAATATTTAACTCAAATTGATTCAATCTAGAAAAACGAAAAAAAAATAAATAAATTAAAATGAATTGAATTCTAAATAAAGAAGTGATTGCAAAATTTCATGGATAAATTTGTTTTTGGTTAATTTCAATTTGTTCAATTTTTTCGTTTTATTTTTCATTGTATTTTATTCTGAAAAAAAAAATAATAACTAGTACTTTTTTCTTTTGTTTATTTAATTACTTCAGTCTTGTTGACATTGGTATATAGTAATGGGATGATAATTATACGATCATGCTAATGGTGGTAGTATGTTAAATACAAGTGAATAGAACAATTATCCAAAAGTTTTTCGTTCAACATTAACTCTTTAATTTTTCATATTTTTATATCCACAACTTTTCCTCAGTATATAATGAAAATTTTCCTCTTAATATACCAAGAATATATCTAATAAAAGATAAAAAGACAAAACAAAAGTGGAAAATTGTCGTGGTAAAGAAGACATTTAAGTTTATACCACCCGAATCATTTATGATGGATTTAAACTGTGTATACAATGTTACGTAACTGTCTCATATTTCCGCGGTGTACGCTACTGTAACATGAGAGTCAAAGGGCGATATAAGTATACTCATACATATATATATATATATATATATATATATATATATATACACATACATATACAGTAACATCATACCGTTGTCGCTCAAACTTGCTACAGACTTAACCTTTCTAACTTTATCCATGATAGAATTTTGTGTCATTACGTCAGCACCCACCCACACACACACACACACACTTTCACTGCTTCTTTTTGAATAAACGAGTCTGATGATATATATAAAATGATACAATTATCGTAGACTGAAATTAAAGATGAGAAAAAAAAAAATGAATTCACAATATAAAATCATGTTCAATCAGTGGATATAAATTTGTCACTATTGATTGAGTGTTGTAAATTAAATTGATTTCTTATTATTTTCTTTATAATTTTTGTCGATTACAGATTGAACGAGAAAATGTACAGAGGGCATTTTGCCAAAGGTTTAATAATGTGGAAGAGAAAGAGTTGGAGATAGAGATGAAGGAAGGAAGGAAGGAAGGAAGTGTGAAAGAAAAAGTGGAAAATACTGTCAACCGTTAGCTCTCAATCTGACATTGGATCTTTGCCGATTGATGAAACGTCCAACCTCATCAATGAGGACAATTTTTTACAAGGATGAAAAGCATCCGGCACGATGGCAGAAAAAAAAAAAAAATGAAGCAAAAACTGACAATGCCAGGAAGTTTTATATCGATTTATATACATGTATATACTATGTATATGTACATAGTGCACTTTTACATGTCAAATCGTTGGATGCTTTCGACGACATCGACAATCAATCTTGTCGAGTGTATATGTGTGTTTGAAATTATCGAGAAGCTACCCACTATGATAATGTCATCGAGTTCAGTGAGTGAGCTGAATTTTCGTACGTTGTAGCAAACTGATCGACTATTTTTCTTTTCTTTCCAACAAGACAAACGAGCTGACAAGATAAGTAAGTACAGATGACACAATGTCTTGAGTTTAATTTATTTGTAAAAATTATTGTATGATAATTAACCGATAAAATACTCTTTATAATTCAAGAAAAAAAGAACTACCAGAGAATTGTTCTAGATTAGTGAATTACACTTAGTAATTTTCATCGTTGAAAAAATTAATTAATGTCACGTTGAAACTGAAAGTAAAATGGAATTATAGAAAATTGTTGTTTCAACAATATCAATTCAGTAGATGTTTGAAATTATCGGAATTATCTAGCAGCCAATTTAAGCCAATACTAAACTGCCAATACTGAAATGTATTATTTTAATACAAGTATATATTGTGCTATTACATATCTTAAGTGAGAATTCTAATCTGAAGGAGTGCATTTAAATATTTTTAGTATCCATTATTCTACTGTCTTTTTTTATTCATATCTTATCATACTGAAATGTCACACTTGAATTTTCAGTGTAATACTCTGCTTTATATCACTTCTTTACTATTATATTGAGAAAATAAATATGTGATTTATCTCACAATGAAAAGTAGAAAAAAGAAAATAATTAAATGACAAAAACACACATATCATGAGTTGTCTCGAGAACGCCCTCTATTTGGTAACAAATTTCCCTTAGTCACCACTGTAATCATCAAACCCTCAATCACTCTTTATCATATGTATCGCGATTCTACGTAATCATTGGATAATATATACCTGAATCTTTTTTTTTATATTTTACCGAATCATTTCTTTTCTTCTCTACTTCCCCTAAAGGTCAATGGGACAATGATAGTTATGATTATTTAATTTTTTTATCTTCCCTCCGCTCATTATTTACCTTTCGTCACGCCCCAAAATCTTTTTTGACTGTGACGAAGAGAAGAAAAAAAAAAATACAGTGGCGTAACTCATCATCAGAACGAGGATTTGACTTTTCTCAAGATAAAGTTACACGCTCTCGGGTCTTTTATAAGCCACTCTTGCTATCGAGATTCAAATTGGCTTTACTTCACTTTCCAGGAAAGGGAAAAAAAAAAAAAATAAATAAAAGTAGAGTAAGCAAAAGAAGAGGAAGAAGAAGAACGAGAAGAAAAGCGAGAGAGATGTGGTGGCAGCAGGCAAGAGGAGAAAAGAAAGAAGTCTTTTAAAAAGCTGCTCCACTTTTCTTTTCTTCTATATATAACCTATTCTACGATCGTCTTATCGTCTTGTATATGTAGTGCAGAAATGGGATACCTTGCATACATATATCTCGTACCTACTCACAGCTATAAGGATTTTACAAATTAAATTTGTTCCCCATTCACTACAAGTATTTTGTTCCAGCAAAACCAAATAAAAAATAATATTATACGTAGGAAAAATTTGGAATTTATTTCAGAAACATAAAACTTTATTATTTTTTTTTTTTTTTTTTCATGATACATATATAATAACAAGAGTATCAGGGAGGAATTCCTAGAAAAAATTCTCAAAAATATCGAATTGTCTTTGCAGTACATTTGCGATATTGATAATTGTAAAAATATAAATTTGAAATATTATATCGAGATGACAAAAATTTATTATACTCTCATTTTTTTTTTTTTGATAGAATTTGACAAGCCTGAGCATTTTTTTTCAAATTCAATTTATATTATTCATCAATAATAATGAATCTAAAGTTGATCAAATTTGATGAATAGAAAAAAAAACGTGACTTCATATTGGCGAAGATTCCAAATTTAACTTTGAATGTGTTTTTATCCAAATTATTTTTAGTGTTGACTTGATTTGAATTTTCAGAGTCATTTTCGTATTACCAACATTCGACCAATATCTTTACAAATGACACAATTTTAAATATATCAAAACGTCTCGAAAAATCGCAGTGCTCAATCTTTAAGTTTCAAAATATATTCTCGTCTTTCGAATTAGCCCTTTTATTGCTATGACTTATACCGGAGAGAACATTTTTTTACAACAACCTACTCTTACAGCATCATGTCTATAATAACTTGCAACAATTTCCAGTAAAATTTATTCAAAATGTCTCAAACAAATAATAAAACTTTGATCCTCAGTTCAATTTAAAATTTCCAATTACTTCCAAGATTCTCCATAAAAAAAAAAAAAAGTCGACTCTCTTCAAACCACTGTCCCTAAAATTCTCCTCAATCAATTCCTCTAATACACCTTGTTCACTATACGCATATAAAAATAATCTAAAGAAAAAAAAAAAGGGGGGGGAAAATGAATGTCACATAAAGTAATTGAATGTCACAAACCACATCTGTGTCAAAACGATTTGTCGCATCAGTACTTCTCCATAAAATGTCACAAAAAACACAGCGTCACTCTTCAATGTATAAAAATTTTATTTTCATTCCATTTCTCGCTCCCACTTTCCCCACTTTCTCTTTGTCACACCCATTCACTTCCCTTTTATCATTGTTATCATCAAACAAGCAATAAAGTTTTCACATAATAGTTTGTTCAATGACATCTTAATTACTCACGAGGGAAAATGAAAAGAAAAAAAAAGAAACAAAAACCATAACAGACATGAAAATCTGTTTATGAATAAAAGAAACAATTCTATCACCCTTTCCCTTTTTTTTTTTCTTTTCTTTTCTCTATCTATTTCAATATTAAAATGTACATCACCATTTTTATCATACCATATTCCATGCATACAAATGTTAATGCAACGTGTTCTTATAAGTGATAATACGTAGACCGACAAAGGAGTCGTTTACACGTCTCATTCACGATATTATGTTGAATACTGTATATATGCATATATATATATATATATATGGATGCACACAACGCACACACGTGTGCTTCTGCAACTTCATTGAATCCCAAGTGTCTCGTAGTCCACTTTTTCCATGTTCTCTGCCATTGAAAAAAAAATAAAACGAAAAGAAAAAAAGATAGAAAAAAAAAAGAGTGAAAGATAAAAAAATAAAAAAAAAAAAAGAAATCGCACTGCGGTGGACCGCGCGCTGTGAGATGATGATAAAGGGAGAAAAAATATATGAAAAATAAAAAGGAAGAATAAATAATAGAGAGTGTGAGAGGTGTATGAAAAAAGAGAAAAAAAAAAAAAAGAAAATGGAGAAGAAAAAAAGAGGCGCGAAGGCGTGTACGTCGTCGAGCAAGCTATTTCAATTGTGCGCCAGTACAAAAGTTGAAGCGATGCAGAAGAGCCAACTGGAGAACGAGGCACTCGACATAGTCTGCGGTGTGTAAAAGAATGAGTGAGAGAAACGAAAAGAGACAAATAAAGAAAGTAAAGTTGAAAGAGTGTGGGGGGGGAGGTGCAAAAAAAATAGCAAAATGAAAAGAAAAAAAAAAGGAGGAAAATAAAATTCAGGGAGAATGATAAACAAAAAAATAACTGAAAGGAAGAATGCAGAAGAATGCACGATCTGAACGTGCTTGGTAGCGTGCCCGAAATAAAAAAGAAAAAAAAACAACTGAGCATCAGACATGTATAGAGACAGTGAGGAATAAGAGTAGACAGCAGCAGCAACGGCAGCAGTAATGGTACAGCAACAACAGAGTGTAAGTATAGTACAGTCAAGAGTTGAAGAACGAAGCCGAAATCTAGGGGAAAATTTTTATCGTATATTCAAGACGTGCTTTGACTCATAAATGATGGGAGTAAAGGAAAAGATAGTTGTTGCATCAAAAATTACAGACGCATAAAATTGTATATAGAACGAGAGAGGTGATGCAGTGCAAGAAAAATGACGAATTTAAAGGAGGAAAAAAAAATGTGGCTCAATGTGTTTATATATGGAGAAAACGAAGAGCTCAAAGGATATGATATGATGCCAATATTTACAAATACAAAATATGATTTTGAATAGTAGAATGGAACAAAAATGTGCTCTCTTATCAATATTCAATAAACAATACAATGAAAAAATTACAAAGCGAATTAAAAATTGTAATAATAACTGAAACTAAAGTTTACAGGGTGTATGATAAATTTAGCAAACGATATTATAATTAAATAAAATTATTTAGAATACCAAATATCAAACTGTTACATTTAGTCAGAGAATTACAAATATTTGGTGTAAAGTTAGATTCAGTGATGTAGAGGAAACTCGCGGATGTTTGAAAATTACAGAAATAGTTTCTGAAATTTATAATTATCAAAAGTTTAAATAAAACTCTTTTGATACACAAATATTCATTTGTCTGTTTTATTCATGCAACTGACATATTTTCCTCGAAGTGAAAATAAAATTATATACCCACCCCCACACACATACACATACACAAGATAAAAGCTAGACACTGAGAGGGTGAGTTAGACTGAGCGTGTGGGAGAATAGAAAAGACACCAGCGAAACGCGACTGACTTTTTTCCCGATATCTACTCCAGACTTTTACCGGATTTTCTCCAATTTTCTGTGAGCTCAAACATGCCAAAACTTGCGCGATTTCAACGGACACCGGTAGGGAGAAGTGAAGGGGGAAGTAAAGAGGAAGGTTGAGAGTGTGAGAGAGAGAGTGATCAAAATGAAGAGTATAGAAATAGTGTGTAACGACGTAATCGATGTGATTCCAATTTTCTGGATGCCTTGACTCAATATAGATACACACGCTCTCTCACATCCAATCTTTTACGTTAAAATTCTCAATAAATTATACGAAAGTATGTCAATGTAACGAGAGGATTAATATAAAATCAAAAATAAATAGAAAAAATAAAGTGAATTACTTTTTTCAAATGGATTTTTCTTAAATCTCTTTCGATCACTCTTCATGAGACAATTTTTTTTTTTTTCTACGATTCCAATTCTAATCAATAGTTTTGTTCATGAGTCATTACTAAAGTTTATTCCTATATACATAGTAACTGTTCCGAAATATATGAACCCCCAGAATAAATACTCAATAGATTGAACTAATATTTATATCACAAAAAAATTTATAAAATGTTTAAATGGAAGAATGAAACTATATATAAAAATGGAAACAAATTGACAACTGTAACAGTGTGGTAGTTTATTAACCACTATTTATTCTCCTCTTCTTTTCTTTTTTTTTACTCGTCATATTTGAAGAATGGGAAGAAAGAAGTGATAAAAAGTAAAATAGTTGCCAATATTTCAATCGACTATAAAACTCGTATCTCTTACTTTGTCGATTTTTATTTTATATTTTCTATTATACTGCAACTCTTACTTTCCAATTTTTATCATTTTATAACCCCTCAACTTATCCCTATGTGAAATAGAATATTTTCCAACATAAAATCATAATTTTTTTTTTTTTCACCACATATTTACATTTTGCACTTTTTAACAATGTTTTTATATTTTTTTTTTGTTTGATCTTGTTTCTTTTTTCTCTCCTTTACCACAGCTTTTCGGAGATTTATATGAGGCGGCGAGAGTTCATGACACGCCACTATACCACCACCACCATTACTAAATATATATATATATAAGACTGCTGTGAAACGCGCGAGAACGACCGGAAAATTCATGCATAACTTTCACGGTGATTCGCCTCGCAAATTAATCTCAAGCGGAGCGGTGAGAATACGACGTTATAAAGGCTATATAATAGTGAAAAGAGTAGAAAGTCAAGGGAGGGAAATATAGGTCCATTGATTCTCTCACTAGACATGCTTCAGTGGTGTCTAAGTATTCGTGAATTATATATTCCTAAGAAATATCTTTATTTTCACATTTCGATAGACTTTTTAATAAAATTTTTGCCATTAAAAAATTGATTGTGAACAATTTTTATATGTCAAGTAAGTGAGAGGGTGTTTTTTTTTTTTTTTTATTAAACTATCATCACAATGATTTTTCGCATTATTTCGTAATCAATTACACTAAGTTGACTGGAATTTTATGAACATTTTGTAACAAATAGTGTTAATCGATTATACAGAAAATAATTACTTGTCACGTTTTTTTCAGAAACTTTGACATCCTGTAACATCTAAACTGTCAACTTTACATATATTCTGCTGGAAAACTTTTATGTGGGAAAATTTATGCTCTACAAAATTGGTCATTTACAATTTTGCTCTATCTCGCACCATTTCAACAAAATCTCATGTAAAACATTCCCCGGCCCTATAGTATTTCCCAACGTGAAATCAACTATTAATAATAACTGATTCTTCTAAATCAAAAAATTGTATCCAACCTCCCAAATCAAAGCAAATTCACGCGCCTTATATAGCTATATATCAAAAACTATACCGTGAATTATTGTAAACCTCCCATCCTTTTATTCTCCCCATAATATAATTTATTTCAACGAAAAAAAAAATCGACATAATTTTTTCCCTGTTAAAAAAAACCATTAAAAAAGAATGAAATAAAATCCATTGACCAAACCTCGATGACAACTCCAGTTTCAATAACTGCCCCGTTAATCAAATCCACACTTTCCGGCGCGGCAGGCCAATGTTCCGCAAGTGCATCCTGGCTGGATGTGACGTCCGGCGCGGTCCAACAATTTTTATTTCTATTTTCATATCTTTTTTTTTTTTTTATATATATATATATATATATATTTTTTTTTTCATCCATTTCCGATCTGCAAAATCTACGCGATGAGTTCATCCCCATTGGCCATATATTCCCACCCTATCATCCTTTTGATATATGTATATATATGCAAATCATTTTATTATATTTTCATTCAACTCTCTCGTCCCTGCATTTATTTGTCGTCGGGTTGCGAATCTTTATTTTCACTGGCAGTCCCTCATTTTCCCTTCCACATAATTCACTGATTGAATTTTATTTTGTTTTTTCCAGTATGAAATTCACCCGGCCTGAGCCCGGTTATATTATTCATTAATTTCATTTCAAATGCGTGGTTGATTCTATTTTTATTATTTTTTCATTCATGTGTAAAGTCGGATAAACTATATATACTAAATATATATTTCACTGTGAAATTGATTTATTTAATTAAATTGAATAATACGACATTCTATATATTGAAATTTTTATTAATACATAAATTTTTGTTTATTTATTAATCCATTATATCTCTTATATTTGATGGATAAAACAGATATTTGTATTTTTCACATTTCACCAAAAACATACACCGGATATATAATATTAAAATAATTATTTATATTTATTATTATTTAACGTTATATTTCAACAATTGAAGCATTTAACACATATAATAAATCACAAGAGACTCATTTTTACGAACATAAAATTTGTGAGAGGAAATGATTGACAAACTTACTGACTATACACATCACAGTTGAGAATGTGCGCCAGGGGAAATTTCACAAACGATGGGCAATTAACTGCAAATACTACTATAATCTAGTGCTGCTCATAAATGTGGAAACACGACCCCAACTAAACTGTGAATATAGTCAAGACAATAACAAAAGAAAATGATTAGGAAAAAAACAGAATAAAAATACAAAAATGAATCATAAACTAACGACAATAATTATTTATCTTGTCATAACAATTAATAAATTATGTCAAAATAATTTCTCTGTATTTTCATAAACAATAAATACAAAATGACTCAACAAATAATATATAAAAGCATACAGTAATGGTGAAGGTAATATTGTACAATATCCCTAGTAAATTATTCTGACAGAAAAGACAAACACAAGAACGCGAGAATGATGACTCAAGATATTCTCTACATTGAGAGGATGATATAGAAACTTCATCCCTACATTCTGTACAAACTCATGTGGAAACAAAGGAGAAAAGGGAAAGACGAAAGAAGGTTTTTAGTACTAAGACAGTATAGTGTAGTCAATGATAATAAAAACTTCCAAGGACATACAGTAACCTTATTCAAAATTCAAAGTCGAGTTGACGATTAATTATTGCTCTATTACTTCAAGTATGTTTTCTTACTTCGAACTTTTTTTATAAAAAATAATTAAAAATAAATGTGATGATGTTCTCCAAATAAATTAGTATGTACATCTTAACATTTAATTAAACTGACAACAGCCATAATTATTAATATTACAATATTTTTAAAAGAATGAGGATACTGAATTCAAAAATAACCTGAGCTTATTATTGTGTAATAAATATAATTAAATATATCTAAGAATTTATTAATTAAGTTCCAGCACTCTTTGATCACAATAGTTAGAACTAATTAATTCCGAAAGCCAATTCCAAACGCACCAAACTATGAATTGCACATTTAATATTCAGTTTTCACATTGTGAATCACTGATATCCTGCTCTGCAGTTGTGTTAAATGAATGCTGTTTATTAATCATTTGTCAATTCATTTAATATTCGTTGTTGACAAATTTATCAATCTTCAATTCAGTCATATTAATTATGAATGCCATTAAATGTTAGATCTTGAATATTGAAATTCACATCAAAGACAATAAATTAATTAAAAATTTTACCATCGTGTCTCGACATCAAATTTAAATTCTTGTCATTTAATTGAGAAAATAACAATAAATGATAAATAATAGAAATGAATTAATTCAAGAATTCAATAAAATTTTGTCAATTTAAAATTTTACAGATATTAAATAAATATAATTAATGATTATAATTATGACTCTGACAGTATACTGAATTAAAACCATTGTGTCACATGGCACAAGTCAAGAAAACTGATTTGCTTTGGTATATATGAACATATAATATAATAGAAGAGTACATGAGCGAGAGCCTTTTTTGCAGTCACCACGCAATCCACGTATCAATCAGTCTCCCAGCGTCTCGATGGCACACGATAGTCCCTACTAGCAGTTATATTCCCCAACTACATATACATATATACTAAAATGTATTCAAAGTGGAGAGAAAAATGGATAAGGGACAAGAATAAAAATGAAAAATGATGTATACACAGAATTGTTGGTTGATCCTGTTTGAGCGTGACGTAACCAATCATCCTATGATGGTTGTGATATTACGAAGTCTTCTACTTCCTGCAATACATCCTCACATCACATTACGTCAGTGAAAAAAAAAAAAAAAGAAGAAGAAAAAATAATACCATAATTATCCGTTGTAAATTCTACAGTTAAAAAATTCTCGTTTAATATTTCTCTTCTGTAAAATTAATTAATCAATTTATTTTTCAATTATGTATAAATTAAATTATTATTTAGTTTATAGTTTATAATAGTAATATATTAATGTTTCTTTGTGTATAGAAATAAATAAAAATAAACAGGTGCAATTATGCGACATTATTCTTTGAAATATTCTTGCTATCAAATATATCACGCTTACACTGGTTTTATTACGTCTTTTATTCCCCTTTTATCCCCTACTTGTTTTTTTTTTTTTCTACTTGTCCCTATTCGACAACACTCTTTTTCTGCCGATTTATCAGTGTATTGCGTGCAACTGAATACGATTTTTATCAAGCCCACGTAAAGGCAATTTTCACGTCTTAATGATGCGCCCAAGCGAATGGCCTCGCAGAAAACAGCTGGTTCGAAGGGATAAAGGGAGAAACAAAATTGCAAGGGAGAAGAGAAAAGTTTGAGACAGGAAACTGTGGGGTGAAATGAACAGAGAACGAATGATCGTTAACAATTCTAGTCGCGAATAATAATGGCGTAAAACTGGTTGACGCCATAATAAACGACAAATTGTTCTACGAATTGTATATTTATATATTTATAAGTAGAACTGTCGCCATTTTCTTCATGCCCTTTCAATTCGTTTATACGTCTAACGCTAGATATTATCGTTTAGTTGGAATCGTGATTATTATCCGTTTCTTTTTGTATTGTAGAAATTGGTGAAAGAGAAAAAATAAAATAAATCACACTTCAATGATTGAATATGATAAAATATGCATTTATATATTTCTAGGTATTGTATACTATTATTTAGAGAAGAATATATATTGGCAGTGTTGTTTATAAATTAATTCAAGTTATTATTTTCAGTATTATAATCAAGTTTGATTTTTAACTTTCATTATTTTTTTTCTTTTTTTTCCATCATTTCAAATAAATTAATAATATTTCAAAACATTTTCATGAAGAGAATTTTGTCACGCACGATTGTATTTTGTGAATGTGTCAAAAGATTTCACTTAAATAAGATACAAAAAATTATATATATTATTTTTTATATTGAGAATATGACATCAAAAATAAGAATTGAATCTCAATCTTTCATCCAATAATAAATCTACTTCAAATTCAATCTCTTATTAATATTAAACAGAAAAAAAAAATATATACAATCACAACTTTTGATACAACTCACCAATAATAAATTATCATCAACAAATGACTCCAACAAAATATTTTCTCATGATAAACATAAAGAAAAAGGAAATAATCATCGAGACTTTTCCAATAGTCAATTTCCTGTGGAATTTAATTGAAAGTTGAATGCTACTATACACAATTGATCCGATCAATAGATGTTTCAAGCAGAGTTTCATCAGAATCAGTGAATAGGAATGTAAAACTATAGCCATAGATAAAAGTAGGTTGAGAGGAAAAGAGGGTTGAGAATAGAGAGGGAGACAGAGAAACACAGAGAAAATGTATAGCAAAAGGGTATATGGCGAATAATACTGGTAAAATAGTCCAAGCGTAAAGCCGCGACTCTTGAGCAAGTCCCATTGGTATCATCTGCACTGAGCTCGTCGAAAGTTAGTGTCCCTCCATCGAAACATAGAATGGACGCAGTGATGTTCAAATATATATATATATATTACTATCTTTTCTACATAGCTGCGCAAAGCGTTGAAAATTGTCCTGGCGAAACGGATCTGACTCTGGGGAAGGTTCACACTAATCGATATACACCCGCGCCTATATTACATTTAGTAATATGTATATATATAGAGAAGAAAAGTTGCGTAAGGAGGATTACAATGGACGAAACTAAATGACTGAGAGGGGTAGTTGATGTCTCGCACACAAATCACTAGATTAGAGATCCTGTGACTTCATTATTTCATTTGTTCAAAAAATAGGGGATGGAAGAAGAAAGAAAGAAAGAAAGAAATGAAAATTTAAACGTTTCACTTTTCTTAAATTTATCTCTTGTGAATAATTTAGCATTGAAACTTTGAAAAGTACATATATACATAATTCAAAACTGCCAATGAGACTTTATATCATTTATGTATGTATTGCATTAATAATTTTCTCAATATATATATATATATGGGGAAAAAGTTATGTGAACTGAGTCCCCTACAAAAGTTGTACGTTTATAAGTCATTTTTTTTTTCTATTCATCAATATTTTTTTTGGGGTTAGTGAAACTCAAATAAAATGTAAATGAATTGTGAAGATTGAAAAATGTGGGGCAAGCTATCCTATAAACAAGATGAAAAATCATATTTTTTTTTTTTTCTTCCACAGCATCGTTCGATTATTTATTATATCTATTTTATATATAAAATATTACTACGTGGGGGAATTTTTGTTTTTTCGAAGGTGAATAACACTCGACACGATGATGTTGTTTTCTATTTAGAAATTTTTTCCCCCCCTTTTGAACTAAAAATACATTTCATTCTCAATGCAAGGGAACGTTTTGAAACTTTTCACGAGTTTAAATATCAAAGTTTTTATAACCAATAACATGGTGGTATTTAAGACACATAGTTCAACTGCTTGATGGCAGTCGTATGTTAAAAAATGCAATTGATACTATTTTTAAATGTTGGGTCATGTAACTCAATAAAAAATATCAAATTAGCAATAATAAAATTCACGGAGAGAAAATCCATTCACATTTTGTAGCAAAAATAACAGCAGTGAATGAAGCTAATTACATTTCTAGAAACATAAAATATACGAATATAAATGGAAAAAGACAAATTAAAGTTTTACTTCTCCGAATTTACTCATAATTCATGGGGGTAGGCGAATGGAAAGAGACTCATCTATTATGTATAACCAACCCTCATACACAATCATATTCTCATTCGAAACTTGAAGCAACTCATTGAGTAAAAAAACCAAGTTAAATAATTAGAATGCAGCTAATTAAAATATTCAAAATATAAAATATACTTTGGTGATTTATACACAACTGTATATGTATTATATACGTAAAAGTTGTGAGGAGCAATGACCAAGTGAGTGACAAAAAAAAAAAAAAAAAACGAAAAGAATAAAATGAAAAAATGAATTGCAAGCACAGGAATTGTCTCTGCTGCTACTCTTTCTCATTCACTCTTTGAGTATATTCAACTCTTGCCAACGGGCAATGAGCTCTTTTCATCACGTGGGACCAGCCGCGAGTTGAAACAAAGTTTTCAACGAGAACTCGACTGGTGCAATGGCAACGACAAATAGTTATGCATATACCGAGTTGAAAATATAATCACATTCATGTGTCAGAAAAGCTCGCGAGTGGTGTGTTTGGAAAGGGAAAGAAGGGCAACGAATATTTATATATATATATATATATATATATGAATGAATTTAAACATAGGACCAGGTCCATCAAGTGTCCATTAGCAAGAAACACCTTTGATAATTAATATATACATACATTCATGAATTAAAGTGGAACACATTTGAAATGCAGCTATATGTTTATTTAATTATTTTCTCAAAGTCCATGTAAAACTTAAGTTGTGCCTGAAGACATAGAGCGATTAACTCTTGTTTAACTGATGGATAGTGCATAAGTACAGTTTGGGAAACAACTATGGAAGAGGATTTGACAGGAATGAAGTAAGAGAGATGGAGAAATGGTAGGTAAGACGAGAAAGATCAGATAGAAATTGTAAGTTCCTGTTGTTACGTAATGTCATATATAAATCAACATGAAGTCAAAGGAGAATACTAATTAATTAAGAGCACAGCAATGGTTCATTATGATGGTGGCACTTGGTGAAGATTTTGGTTGTGCAGTCACGGCCTCAATTCATTCTTAGGCACTCAGTCTCCTGCTCTTTTGCCACGTTTGACGCCTCAATTTCCGCCTCTGTATTTAGTTATTGTTGCAACAGCACGAATTCAAGATGGCTTAAGTACTCTGCTTTCAAGTAATAATAACATTTAATTTGTGTATATTAATATTTCATTTGCAAACATTGAAGTATGTTATTTTAAAGTTTTTAAGATTTAAAAGCCACATTTCTCCTCGCATTTTTGCTTCATTTTATTTATTTCACATTTAAAAATCGTAAAATACGTGTATCAAAGTGTGTACTTATTTAATCTCATGAGTTGTAAGAATGCTCTCGCATTAATTACAAATAGAAATTGAATATTTCACAGAATGTGAAAATAAAACTAAATAAATTGCACAAAAATTCAATAATTCCACCGTTCAAGGAACAATTTTGTGATAAATTATAGCTTCGAATTTACGAAACAATTTTTTAACTAAACATTAACTTACATAATTGTCATGTAGTAAAGTAAGCATAGAAGAAACAATAAACTACATTTTATCAATGTCCCCCACATTAAAAATAACTTTGAAACAATAGTAATCATATTCCTGTATATTGTGAATAACAAGGATATAAAATATCTCATATACAAAGTGAATGTGATAAATATTTATGATATACAATAGATTACCAAATTCCACCGATACATATATAACAGCAATAATCAATAAAAAAAATATATATGAAGGGAGAAAAGATATTAGCAAAAACAAATTGAGGTCAACAAAAAATATTTGACTTTCTAATGAAGCGAGGGAACTCGTGCCCGCACACAACCGCCCACAAAATCCATTAATCATATACCATCTCTCAACGTGTTCTTAAATGGAAAAGATAGAAACCACCATAGACGCTTACAAATCCAACCAAAGGCATTAAAAAAAATTTATATATAAAATGTGCGATCGATGAAAATTGATTTGACTCTTTCACTATACGCGAAAATAGAACTCATACTATCAATTCAATCCTTAAGCATCTCTTGCCCACGAAGAACTCGTAGAAAGTACCATTCGTCTTTGCCGTATACCTCTCTCATAAAGTCTTGGAGATTCTACCCCCCCCCCCCTCCCCTCCCCCCTCGGCCGCAACCCCAAGAGAGATTCAAAGATGGGCAAAAGAAAAAAGCGACAGATATAGAAAGAGAACGAAGACAAGAAGCGAGAGAAGTTTTCACCATCGAAACTCCACATCTTGTGAGTATATATGTGCATCCCACTTACTTTCTATATATACACACACATACATAAATATATATATATATATACCTTATCACAGTTTGGGATAAATGTCGAAGTTTACTGTAAAAGTGCAATGTGTACTATACTGTGCAATATCATGTCACTGGCATACATTAATCAGACTAATAATAGTCGAACTACTTTTTTGATTGTTCTATGAAAGAAAAAAAAATTCTCCTTTGCAAGATAAAAAACTTATTTGATTTTTTTATCAACAGAAGATTAAAAGACATTTACAGCGTTGGGAATAAAAAATTTCCAAGTGATGATCAAAGAACGATTTAACAAAGACGAGACATGAAGCAAATATTTTTTATTTCATATGTTTGCATGTACGTCATCATTATATGAATTACAAATAAAAATATACATGTGTGGATATCGTGGCATGTGTGGATATTATGTGAACAAATAAAATCGTCATCTACTAAAAATTTCAAATGAAAAAAAAAAAAAAATAGAAAGAAATACGTTATGCATTCGGGGGGGTAGCAATGAGGAAACAAAATGGAAATTTGTGTAGGGTATCAAAGTATATAGATGTTGAAAAACCACTTGGCCACGTGGGAAGTTCAAGTGGGGTTGTGATCCTCTCGATAATTGGAGATTTTTTCTATATATATATATATAGAAAAAATCTATGAAGGTATAAAAAAAAAAATCAAAGTGACTCAAAGACAACAGAAACAGTGTATACTTCACTAATAGCAACTACAGACCCATTGACTTTGGCATCACACCCTTTGAAGGCAGCCATGTTAAGAAGCCAAAAAACTAGATGAAAAATGTAGTAAAAAATAAAAGTAGGTAGAAAAATAATACAGAAACAAAAAAGAAATAAAAAAAGTATCAAGTGGTGAGGGAGAATAATAACGATGAGAGGGGAATGTGGCCTCGATTGAATTGGACGACAGGTCAAGACACGAACAAGTGGAATATATAGACATGTCAACAAGTGTACACATATACCAACAATAGTGTATAGTCACGTCATAAAAAGTTTATAATCCCTGTATTGATTGGATTGATTTTTCTATATTCAATGGCAGGTGTTACACATGAAATTATTATGGTTGTTATCGTTTGACCACAATTTTAATTGACTGTCTATGTTGTTATTAAGGG
Source organism: Zele albiditarsus (assembly GCA_958496275.1). NCBI lineage: Eukaryota > Metazoa > Arthropoda > Insecta > Hymenoptera > Braconidae > Zele > Zele albiditarsus. The sequence goes on from OY292411.1 coordinate 9,367,475, forward strand.
AGAATGCATTCTGGTTCAACCGTTCCATAAATGAGTAATTAGATTTTCTGGTTGGATTATATTTTTTATATCAACAGTTGAAAAAAAATAGTATAGATATAAATCTTAAGTATTACAATTCACCACTTTTCTCCAAGAATTTTAAATGTTTTAAATTATTAATCTTCATTTTTAAATTCTTATTTTACCAAAGAGGATACTCAATAAGACAATTAATAATTTTTCATCATTTAAAAAAAAAACTTGTTTAAACGCCGAGTTCTTTCTAAATTTTTTACTGTGTTTGAAATTCAATTAAAATATCTTCTAAATTTTTGATACAATATCTCTCCCCGTCTTTTTTTTTAACAATTTCTCCAGTATTTTCTAGTGTTTATAATCTGACAAAATAATAAAGTTTAATTTTAAACCACAAATGTTTATTTTTAATTGACTTTTAGATTTAATTTCGACATTTTATTTACTGTAATAATATTCATAATACCGTGTACAGTAATTATTGTACACGGGTAACATGAGAATAATCTCATCATATTTATTGAACCCGACTGAACTTTTCTCTCAGTGTATAAATTAATTTTTGAAAGAGAATAAATTTGAAGTGTTCCGCCATTCTTATTGAGTTTGTCTCGTGCCAATCCCAGGAGGGTTAATGAGGAGACAATCTCAATTATTTCTATTATAGATGAATAATTTTTAATAATGGAACAATTATCATCTAATGCAAAAGATAATATCAATAACACATGCGTGTATAGTTGATGAATAAATAATAACATGATCAAATGAATTAATGTGTGAAAGCATATAGTGAATATAAGTTGTTCTGAACACATAAATATGATTCACGATTGTAGATGCACACGTCAAGAAAATTGTACTATATATACACACGGCCAAGTGCAAAGTGCAAGATCACAATCGCACGTGCGTGTATAAGCGCACACGCTTCAAATGCACCGTGCGATAATCCAAACTAGTCAACCGTCGCCTACCAAGTTTCTCATTTCAACATTATGTACCCCTTTGCCACCCTTCTATTTCTCCTTAGCTTCTTACCCACAACTTTCACAAAGTGGCATATCGATCGCATTTCTATTCACTCACTCTTGCACTAACTATATGTATATTTAGGTATATATATATATATATATATATATATATATATATATATATTTATCTTGTGAACATCTTACCGCCTGTGGCTAACGCTGTAAGACAATTCTCGTCTGCGCGCCATAAAATGCATTTTCTATATCCACTATGCACGTTTATCTTATTCTCTTTAGTATAGTTATTCAACTTGTACGTACTTTTAATTGTATATGCATATATATATATATTTAGAAAGAAATATAAATTTGGAATTTTGGGTTTATTTTATGTTGGTTATCAATCGATATTTTATAAACAAATAAATTCACTTCAGATGTCAAATGCAGATAAAAAATTAATTCTCCACAATATCGATCGTATTTATTTCCAAACGTAATCGACCCTTTTCACACATTAACAAATATATATTCAAACGTAAAAATGTCAAGTGATCAAAGAGTGATAGAATAGAAATAGTCAATTCTAAAATTACATCACTTCTACAAAAATATATACGTTATAAATTTTAATTTATTCCAAAAAAATATCTTGTTTAAAAAATAGATACTTCATGACATTCAAGAGTTGATAGCTTGTCAATCTCTCAATTGACTTGCATAAAAGTGCATCAGACGTATACACTTTTCTGAATTTTTAATGTCTAAAATATATTGGTAAAATAAATAACAAAAATATTTATACATGATGAACAATATATCGAGAAGCTAAAAAGTTCTGGTAGCAATGTGAATAACAGTTTGCTGTATAGGTAATGATAAAATAAATGAAATAAAAGTGGTTGAGCTCAAGCTGTGGTTGCTCTTTCGAACTGATACATGTGTGTATCTACAATTTAACCAGTTTCACTTGTACAGCATTTATTTGTGAATAGTTGTGTACTTGTGAATGGCGTTAGAGGTCGCTGACAAAGATATATGCGACGTGGAACCCAGTGGCTAACCCCAACTGCCAAACTTCCCTCAAAACATTTTCTCATCTATATATATATAGAGAGATGATTACTCTAGTTCTCTTTACTTATTCTTGCTATTTTCATTCCAATATCCATTATCGTCTTACGTTGTTTTCCAGTTGCTTCAGGCAAACTGTAGACCGAGCTGTGGCAATGTTAAATAGATTCTTGAAACTCAATAATCTAAACCATTGAGTAAGTAAAAGAGGAATTGAAGTAAAATCGTGGGATACTATATAGATAATGGTAAAAACGATATAGAAATTCGGTCAACCAATTCTCAATACTTTCATTTGTTTCCGGCTCAATCTCCGTCTTGTTTACTCGCAATATTACAGATTTGACCTAGACTGTTTTAACCTTCCTATATACTATCGAGAATTTTCATCAATTGATCTCTATTTTATTTTCTACTTCAAAACTTTATTATCTCAAGAAAAATATCTGAGTAATTGAAAATGGGTAAATAAACTTTATTGGAATTTTAGTAGATGTGACAAATATAAAGACAAAATTAAAGTTCAAGACAAATACAGAAAGAGGACATTTAACCATTTTTAATTTACAGATTTATGAATATTCAAATGGTGATATACAAAAATATTAATAAATGAACATAAAATATTGTAAAATAATAAATAAATAACCTCATCCAAAACATCCCCAACGAATAAAATAAACATTTGAACTTTCATTCACATTTCTTTCCCTCAAATCTTCCCCTTCAATAAATATCACTAACCCATCCACATTTCCACAATTCATATATATATACCAATTATTATTTTCTCTCGTCCCTATTATCCATTTATCACGTTACCAATTTATCAATTCATACACCCTACATATCACAATAAGCAAAATGAAGCTATTATTCTGTTAAACTAATTACTTTCTCTCTTTATACCATACACATCCAATACAAAATACCTAAGATACATAACTATATACACACATATACATTCACCAAAGCATAGAACAGTATAAATCAATGAACAGGAGTAATTGCACACAATTGTATAGTTGGAGAAACTCTCGTGGCGAGAGTCGATAGTGAAATTTACGGTTTTCCCAAGTGATATCACACTATACACAATCATTGTATATACAGGTCCGAACACGTTCCCAATGTCCGTTCAATCTCTCTCTCATTCACCCTTTCTTTTCCACATTTTCTCAATCAGCCCCAATCACAAACATTTCTTCTGATTCAGAATACACACACGCACATTTGATTCAATTGACTTCATAATCTCCATTAAATGGGGATAGATCCTACTAAAGATTTTAGTTTCACAGATGACTGCACATTCTCTAACTTCACCGTCTATGTATTTACTCATCTACACATACATATGTAAAATCAACTGTATAACTATATACTGATTTTATTGCAGCTGTATGTACGTTCGCTATTTTATATCTTTTGGCTATAGCACAAATAAAATAGAGGTTGAAAAAAATGCCACGCGCATTCTTCTGCTTTACGGAGCAATTTTCCAGTCGGTGAACGCATTTGCGCATACATTCGATTGCCGTCTCCCATCGTAGTCATCATTTGTCTATATATACATATAATATATGTATATAAACATGTATAGATTGTATAGATATATTTACATATTTATATTAACTAGTGCTATGTGTACAGAGTGAAAGCACTCCGTCGTTGCATTTTCCGGTTGTTAATTCTCCGGACGGAAGGGAACGTTAACGAAGGAGCTTGCACAAGAGGTTTACTTTCACTGAAGCAACAGCCACTGGCGTCTACATAATTACAATGGAAAGAAAACGAAACAGTATCAGAATGTATACGTTAGAAACGTGATAGAACGTAAGACTATAATTCTTATTGTATTTGTGTATTTATGAATATGAAAGTACAGCATTACTGCGATTAGTATTTGTGTGATAAGAATATTTGGAGTAAAAGGGAATTAATTTATGATTGGATTAGGTATTGAGATTGGGAAATAAATTTATTTAATAGTGAAATATAACAGTTGATACAGTGTGGACAATCGAATGTCAAAATTGATATAATTATATCATACTGTGATCAGTCTAGACAAAAATCCACTGTCAATCAGCACAGTAGTGGATAAATAGTGTCAATGAAGAGTTGGCATTGATTTATAAAGTTATTCCAATTTGATGGTTAATCAATATAAAAAAATCATTCGATTCTATTTTTAATAGAAGTGAAATTAAAAATATCTTCATGATTTATTTCAAAAAAATCCCTAAAACATTCTCTCAAAACGATGATCAATATTAATTTATAAAAATTAACAACGATGAATCTCGACTGTACAATAATCTTCACTAATATCAACATTAATAATAATTCTTACATTAATTAAAAATGATAAATTATTAATAACTAATTTCAGAGTATCCATTTACTCAATCACAGACACTTAATCATACTACTTTATTCTAGAAATATATTACACTGATGGAGGTTAACACTCAACATTTTGTTTTTTTTTTTTTTCCCCCCCTCTATATTAATCGAGATGTATTAGCAATTTATTCTGCAAAATGTTTCAACCCCATATAATGTTAAATGTATATGTGTTAGCGATGGACATAATCTCTGCCATGTACCAATGCGTAAGACAAGATTGTGCAGGAGTGCTCAACGACGTTATCCACCGTGCGTGTCCATGGGAAAATGCCTCTGACAAATGACACCGGTGACCGAGACAAATGGGACAACATGAACGTTCAAGCCACATATTATGTGTATATATATATATATATAGATACGCATGTTACATATGTGCATGCAATACTATATAGATAAATAGATAGACAGACAGATAGGTATAGATAGATGGAGTATATAACACTTTGGACGCTCATGTTACGCTTCTGTCCGCTTATATACTCTCTATCTACCAAAGTTGTCAATATTCCCGCGGGCGATTAATCGATATCGCGAGTACGATTATTATCTCGTTGTCGATAGTTAATGCGCGAATGTACAGTCTACTCGACGACGTTGCACTTGGTGTCATATTCACGGTGGATTAAATGCAATTCAATATATTGTTGCAGTTGTTGTCGAATAATAATTGTACACACATATTGACGTGTCTTACTTTTGATATGAGGTAAAAAAATTAAAAGCAATTATTTATATTAATTATCAGACTCTTGTGATTAAACAAAATGAAAAATAAATGAAAGATGACAATAGAAAATGGAGGATTTATTGTCATTTATAATAGAGGTGTCAATTACTTTTTCAAATAGATAATTTAATGTGATCGATGCTGTCACAGTTTTATTATTTATTATGGTAACTATTATCTCCTTTTCGTGTAAGAATAGTTCAAAAAAATATTGACTAGTAGTAAAATTTTGTTTTATACACAGAGAAAAAAAAATTGTAGTGGTTCAACTGGAGCAAGTTTGTGATATTTTATTGATAGAAATCAAACAGATGTTTGTTAACCTTTCTGACATTATTCCAATGAATGTTAACACCGAAAAAAAAATTGTTATATAATCTCATCGCATTGCAACAGATTTAAACTCAAAATATTATTTTATTCATCAGCATATCATATTGCTATTCGAATGTCACACAGAGTCAGAGTGAAATGAAACGTGGCAATTTATCGTTTCCACAATGTTGACTTGCTATATACAAATTTCAAAAGTGATTCTTGGTCTAGCCACTCTTGAGATTACCTTATTTATATCGTACAGACAAACACTAAACTAGAATCACGTATTGCAGATTGAGAAACTCAAGAAACGTCGAGAAATATCAAGAATATGCGAGAGGAAAAAATTCTAACCAATATGATAACTGTTTTTTATTTTTTATTACATTACTTTATAAATTTATATTCATAAATAAAATAACGTCAAGAAGTATCCCAGTAATTTCCAAATTGCAAAGACAATTGCAAAATACTTTTCACATCACTAAGTAATAAAAAAAAAGGAAAAAAAAAGCGAAGAATAAAAATTACAATTGGATTCTTAAATGTAAAGAAAATAGACACAAAAAAAAAGAGAAAAGAAACGAAAATATATTGTCAAGTGTTAAATGTAATTATCATTCTTCCATTTATTTATCTTATTTATTTCTTCCTTTTCTTTTTTTTTTATTCAAACTCAAAGTGAACAAAGAGCTTTCACTATTGTTACAATTCTCTAGATTAAAAGCGACAAATTAAGCGACAGTGTGTGAGGAAGTAAAAGAGTAGAATATATTTGGGAAAGAGAAGAAAAGAATAATGAAGTATATAAGAGTGAAAGAGTGAAAAAGAGCGAGTACTGAAGAGAGAGTAGGGGTGGAGGGGGACAAAAAAAAACAAAAAAGAAGAAATAAGAGGGGGCAATCGCGAATTACCGAACCGTCGAAGCGAATAAAAACCTGACTATATCTCGAATCCACTGGAGTTTCGAGCCATTAAAGCTCTCCATTGCCCTTCTCAATCCCTTTCCATCCGACTCGCCTCACTTTCTTTTTTTTTTTCCTCTCGTTTCTCTTTTCCATTCTCTCTCACTTTGCCAGTTATATCCTCGTCGCAACTTCCATTGTGTAACCTCTTCCGGGACGCGACCCCCTCGCGATCATTCACCATTGTGAAAAAATATAGTCGACCATTCGAGACTCTATTTCTAAGCCGGAAGAAATCCAAAACCATCACCAGAGCGCCTCTTCCTGCTCATACTATTTTACTCGTTTCTTCTCTTCATCATCATCATCTCTATATACTCTATTTTATCCAACTCCCCTCACTCTTTGCTCATCGTTCGCTATTTCATATACTATATATTGCTATATGACTCTTTGGATGTTGAAAATTCACGAGTATATAACATAACCTCGGATGATGATAAAACTCCTTACGAATCAATGGAATCCATTTGCTATTTTTCATTGAGTTGGAAGAAAAATAAATAAAAATAAAATATATATAAAGAAATCATTTTTTTCTCTTTATATATCTATTTTTGCTTGTAGATTGTATATGAACAAATTCAAAGCGAGTTTGTAACTCTATTGGAATTTACAGTTCAATATATATTCCTTGAGTAAATACATATATATATATATATATGTATCAAGAATGTTGAATCTAAAATAAATATATTGCGAGAATAGAAGAGAAATAAATGGAATAAAATAAAATTTTCTGTAGAATATTTAAAAATAAAATTGTTCTTCGTTTATTATGGATCACTAAGAATTATTTAAAAGTACAAACATCTCTACTTATCCATTACAGTTCAAAATGATTAGTAATCCTTTTGGTAATCTCATTAAAACCTCTCAAAGGTATCATCTTGTTTCATCTCACTCACTATCATCTTTCTCCTCTACACTTGTGCTTTCCCCACAAAACTTATAATCCCTCTTCTCACTATCAAACTCTTCTCTTCATCGGACCTTAGATCCGTTACGCAGACTGTGGTTTAACGTGCGGATCACACAGTAGAATGAGCGAGTGCGAGCGAAATTATTTCACAATTACATTCGTCTTTTTTCTCATGTTATTGCAGTTCAAAAAGACGAGATAAACTTTAGTATTTATATATAACTATACTGTCTAAATGAGAATGACAAGAGCACTCTTGGTCTTTACAAAGTACAAGTTAAATTGTATTTGTGCAATTATATAATCTGAAATTGTATACTGAAGAATACTTGAAATGAAAATTCAAAATAAATTACAATATTGTATTCTTAATTATTTTTTTATTCATTAATTTCTTTTCAATTTTCATTAAGAATTATTACTAATATATATTTTTTTATATAAACTATACAAAGATAAATGTGGTTCTGCTTTTAACGAGTCATTCTCTGTGATATCCGCTCATGTTGGCTGACACTTATATACAAAAGAGCTACACTTAAAGCTTCTGTGCGATGTATACCAACCATCAGTGTGCCGTCGGTCTCGATGACTTTGTCGAGGCAAATTGTTAATTAATACCGTAATTAATTTTGCGGCGTGGTGTTGTACGCCCGTGTGGAAAACGCCACGGCTAATTCTATGCGAGTAAGGCTCGCACTGTTCACTTTCTATATATGTGTACGTACACAGTGTTACCACAAGCTGTCGGGCCTCTTCCGATCTCACTCAAAAATTAATGTATGTAGTATATGTGAAGGAGGTTTGAGTTTGCAACATATTTTCCTCTTTATGGATAATGCATTTCACCTTCATCAGAATTATGCAACCATATTTTTCATAAATTTTATATAAACAAACGCGGCAAAGCAAGAGAAAATTTGTCAATATTATGAGCTAATTAAAAATTACTTCAATGAAAAGAAAAAAATATGGGTGAGGAGAAAAAAAAATTGTGATCAAAGTAACTGAATTAAGAATGAATAAGAAAAATGAAAAAAAAAAAAAAAAAAAAAACAATGTAAAAGAACGAAGCAGAGAAAAAGAAAATTATTTTCAAATTACAACAGAGTTGAAGTAACTTTGATTAAAAAAATAATTCTGCATGTAGCTAATGCGCAATTCACCAACGTAATAACATTTTTCCTTGTTTATTTTTATTCTCGTCAGTTTTATTTATTTTTTTTCTTCATATATATCCTCGACTTCATCCCCCAATGCATGCGCGAGCTAATTACATATCTGGTTTCGCTGCTCATAGCTAGATATATATACATTTATATAAGTTGTAACGAAAAACCGTGGTAGCTCCATTCGGGTACGTGCGATGGCAGCAGCCACGAGAGAGTTTACAGTTTCCTCTAACGTAAATTATTCCAATTGGTCAACGCATTCACCATGAATTTTATGAATATATAATGAAGTATATATAGAGAAGCAGAAGTAGAAACACAAAACAATATCAGTATAGCATGAGGGAAGGAACAAAAAAAAAACAATTTAAATATGTATGTTATATGTTTAGATGAAATATGAGTGAAATACACTCGATTCACTGTGTCTGACTAGTATTGTTTGACTCTACTGCTCGGCTATACAGTGTCCCACATCGGTTGTTATCATCGAACTAATTTTTTTCTATCTATATTGACACACACACATGTATATAGAGAGAAAAAATAAATACATATGTTGAAGTACAGGTGAACATATTGTTTTGTAGAATACTCGGATGGTTAATTTTTTTTTTTCCACTGCTGAATATTTACTAAATTATATAATATTAATTTTTTTTTAATTATGGATGTAAAATACATATTGAAAATAAATTGATATACAGATAATGTTTTTTTGTTTTACGAAAAATCTTGCGTTTTATCATTATACAAATATAAAATATACTCTGTAAAAAATTACTATGAACATTGCAATGATTTTAAAAATTATTCCCCAATTATTTCATTGTTTATTAAAAATAAAATCCAACATACCTAATCATCCAACGAAATAAAAAAATAAAATTACATATCTCTAGTTTATAAAAAAAATTCCACTACAAATTCTTCACCTTTCACATATAATGAAATATATATATATAACCAATATATTCAACGTATAATTTTATTCGCATTAATATAACATGAAAATGGCAGAGCGAAACTGAGAGGAAGTGGCAAAATAATAATAGTACATATTTTTGGCTGCGGTTCGTTTTAATATTGATATACATCGTTTTCATTCCCTCAACACACACACATAGATATATATATATATATATATAAATATATAATACATACATATACATATATTGTTAATATACCGCAGTGAATCCGTCGATTTGTCGATATAACGCAGTGCCCTTTCGACAAATGCAAAAGCTACATACATATACACCCCTCACACTTGGCGGTTTCTATATCGCCCTCCTTTTTTTTTTTTTGTTCATCCCTATCTCGATCCATTCATTGTGCCCGTATACATATATATATATATATATATATATATGTGTGTGCGAGTGTGTATGAGAGTGGTTACAGATGTATTTGTGTTGACTTTTGGCAGATCGCCGACGGCCGATAAAATAATCGGTAACGAGAGCACACAGAAGTTGTGATGTTCAGTCCAATGGTCTCTTAGGAGTTTGGCCCAAATCACCATGCCAAATAACAAAAAAGGGGGAAAAAAAAAAAAGGAGAAGAATAAAAAAAAAACAAGGGAAATGTATACATATTTTTTCATTCAACAAAAATATTTTAATATAAATAATGCAGAATATTTCTTTCAATATGATTTTTCCATGATTTTTAATAAAGAGAGAAGAATGGGGGGAAAAAAAATACTGTCTTCATGTTTGAAAGTTGCCCCAGTGTATCTATGTAATATAATCACTACACCCCATCGACCTCTCTCGTGTGTCTCACTATCACACACACACACACACACCTTCATTCTCTCCCCTCTTTATTCTCCTCTAAAAGCACGTGCTTGAGATGGACAAATCTTAGAAGATGAAAGATTGATGACGTTGCGCGTGCTGTGGTTACCTAAATGGAATATATATATATATATATATACTTATATATTTTCATACGAGTAGAAGAGAGCAAGTAAAAAATAAAACAAACAAAACGATAGACGAGGAAGAAGAAGAAGTGGAAGATTACTTGAGTATATATACTTTAATATACCTCTCGAATAATTTATTGAAGCTTCAAGTGAAGGGGGATATGAAACATCAGACGTGTACTAACGAATAAAAATACGATGATTTATATTTATATATATATATATATATATACTAAAAATAACTGAACATTTATTTATTTATTTTATATTTGAAAAAACAATTTCAAACATTTATAAATAGATAAATGAAAAGAATAAAACTGCTCATCTATTTATCGAAAGCATTCATAAATATTTATATATATATATATTTATTCTCAATAAATAATGGATGAAGATACAAATAGATACAAAATACATATGGCAACAAGTTCAAGGTCACAAGTTTGTTCCAATTCAACCAAAATTCCAAGATTATTCTCGGTTGCATGTCGTATTAAATTTACATATACACGAGAGAATTTGTGCACCACCTGATGGTACATACAATATTCAAAACTAGAATTTTTATCGACATTGATTTGAGAAAGGGGACGTTTAGGGTCAATATAAAAGTCAGATAGTAATAAAGAACGTGAACAAGAGAGAAAAATGAACTAGATATAAGGATCAACTGACAAGGTTGCGCACTGTGGTGCAGTGACGTCATTACACTTGTTCAGGACTTCGATCGAGGTCGGATTTGATATATGATTGTGTAGTATATTGCACTGCGTCCTTGTGATTAATAAAAGCTCAAAGTTACGGAAGTTCAATTCTCAACGTATAAAGAGAGCAAAAGTGTGTGTATACATGTGTAGTATTATATAATACCAAAGGTCAATCGCCAATTAAATTTTATCGTACACTTTATTTATGTAAATTAATACCTTTGCAGTTGAATAAAAATAAAAAGAAAAAAAAAATATGTTTGCATGACTTAATGAGAAATAAAAATTGCTTGATCATTTATAAATCAATTGATCGATAAATTTACTAATGAATTACCTTTTTTTCTTTTTTTTCTTTTGTAAATATTCACTTTTACATTTTTTTTTTTTTTCTCGGTTTTATCTTTTGATTCGTGCGAGAATAGATTGAATTAACGACGAGTCAGGCGTGATGAAATAAACTTAGGTGATTAAATGTATCTATATATGTGTATGTATATATATATACAAAGGGTTTGTAGAGAGATAAAGAGAATGAAGATGGAAAAAATTACAGCAGTAATAGTAAAGAATAGGGGTGAAGAATAAAAAATGAATGAACAAAAAATAGGAAGAAAAGAAATAAGAGAGGTGGAATCGAGCCAATTGATTCCTGAAGCAAACGGCTTTCACCTCTACTTCAAGCTATTGTCGATGTCTCATGCAATTAGTAGCTCCGTTTCCGGAGCTGGATTAATGAGCCACTCTCTCGCACTCTCGCTTGCACACACTTTCAATCGTCCACCTCTATTTTCACTTCTCTACAATTCTGTCTTTCTGTTTCGCTTGCTCTACTCAATGTCTATGGTGCAGTTTCCTTCACTAGTTAGCTACACCACTTGTGCCAAACACGATCCCACTTGACATTTATAAAGTGGCCAATGTCCTTGGTAGTAGCGATGGTGATAGTGATGGTAAATCTAGCGTACTACTCACACTATTACACAGTCGCATTTAGTCCTAAATGTTCTTTATCGTTGGTCATTTATTTATTTTTATTTTTTAGTGGTTGTTCTTTTTTTCTTTTTTTTTTCTATATTTCACTCACGAAAAAGTCGAGTGAGAATGGGTGAGTGACGATGACATTACCACAAACGCCAACGTGTGGTTTTTCATTTATGTGGTTAACCGTGTTGCTGTATAACAGTTGATATTGGGTTGCGGAATTTCTCGATTTTATATGAATGATAAATTGATATTAATTTAATTTCTCATTCTATTTGGCCTATTTTATTATATTGGAATAATGTTTATATTATTTTTATTGATTTTATAAATACCTTAATGTGTTATACTTTATGAAAATTTAAGTGTAAATATATTTTTGATATTATTAAAACTCCTAATGTTTTTTTATCAAGTGGAAAATTTGGGATTTTATCGCTAATTTTTATGGTGGAATAATATTTGATTATTAAGTGATGAAAGATAGTGACAATATTGTCTCAGTATGATTTGAGATACTTGATGAAAAAAAGGGATTTAATTGAAAAAATATAAACTGATTTATAAATACAAAATTGAAAATTTAAATAGGTTGATATAAATAATATTGAACGAGAATTTCTTATCTATTTGCTTATTCATCTCATGAATGTTGAATGCCACATAAATATTTTCTTTCTCGTATTTTATTCACAATTGTGACCACAAATTTGAGTGTAATGATCCAAAAAACCTTTCTGTACTCAATTAAAAATCAATATTCACTGGAGATTAGTTACATTTATTTGACGATACCATTTTTTTTGTTTGTTTGCAGTTAATTCAAAACATCAACCACTTTAGAAGTTAAATTATCATGGTTAAATTTTATTCACTGAAGTAACTGCAAGATATAATAAAATAAGAATACACGAATAAAAATACTGTATTAAAATTTTTGCCAAATTATTATGTAATGAAATTTTTAAGCATTGAATAATTAATATCAAGATCGAATAAATAAAATGTTCGTGATCATTATTCATGTGTCCTATACAAAATTTAATCATCAACATTTCATTGTATAAATGAACAAAATGAATCAAAGCATTTTGCATCGGTGATTGAAGATAATAATTCTCCTGCTCTTTAATTAAATAAAATAACTATTTATTTATATATTTGTCTGCACGAAAAAAAAAAAAACAAAAAGAGAGAAAGAAAGCATTGACTATTAAACTAAATCGCAAATAAGAGAGCATATAAATATTAATAAGTGGTATTAATATATTTCATGAGGAAATATCGCGGTTAAGTAGACGGTAAAGAAGATACTTACATATAGCAGCATAAGAGGATATACATATTTAAAGGTTCTCTTTTAAGTATATAACTAGTTATTAGAGACATGAAAACAGTTAAATCTTCGCGACTATACCATACCATATTATAATAATTCAAAAGCTCTTTAAATTAGTTAACGACGCGAGTAAGAAAATTTTAGCTAAAATATCTACTTCTCTCAGTCTTTATCTCCCTCGACTATTTCCCACAATTCTTGGTATTCGTAGACTGGTATAACAATTTCTTTGAAGAACATTTACGATTTTTAGTCATACTCAAAAATTGCAATTTTGATAAAATAATTCAACAGACAATTAGAATAATTAATTTTTCCAATAACATATTCGATAAAACGATTGAACTCTATACACATACGTATATGTGCCAGAACTCAATGCTTATGCGAATCAGTAGATGCATTATAACTATATATATACAGTTCCATTGGAGACAAGGCAATGGGACAATTGCAATGCAAGGCGCGCAACGATGGAATTCGATTCGGATCAAATCAATCGGCGCTTGAGTATTCATCGTCGAGAATGTGTCATCGCACATCAAATGCACAGTGAGACAAACACGTATGTACATACCTTCCTGTCCCATCTCATCTTTGTACAGGCGTTAGGAATCCGTTCATCTCCATGTTAATAGATCATTTACACACCTGATAATTATGATATATGCATAGTTCAAGTTTAAAAAAAAATTCCAAGAGACTAAACTTGATTTAATAATACTGAAATATTTGAATTGAAACAACTGAACCATTGTTGAAGTAGAATTAAAATTAATAAATGATAGTCTATCATTTATCAGTGTACAGGGAAATTTTCCTATATTCATTTAACAATTAATTTTGTTTATATATAATACTTTCTCAGTTTAACAAATGTCCCTAATTGAATATAAAAAAACAACCAATAAATAAATCAATAAATTAATAACCATAATTGACAAACAAATGTCATAATAATCAATTCATATTCACAAGATATTTCATCATTAAACCAACAATTATACTTATACAATTGTAAAAACAATATTAACTCTCAAATGAAAGAAAATAAAGTTGAAGATTCTTTTTGTTCAGAGTAAAACTTGTTTCATTATTGGCAATAAAAAAACTTTTTATAGTTATATGAATGTATCCATAGAGTATCTATATCCACAAGTCGTTATAAAATCAACGAGTATTTCCCACGAAGATAACGAGACGTTGAAGTGAAATTCGATTATACAGAGTGACCACCCGGTTTTATCGATACTCACGAGTGCAATTGTATACGTGGGAGGATATATATATATATATATATATATGTATGCAATCATCCATTGTGTGTTGTTTTTATTTCCCCATGTGTCAGAAAGAGAGCGAGAGAAAAATCACGAAACGTCAAATTCACAATTTATTTATTTATTATTATTTTTTTTTTTTCATTTTATATTTAAAAATAGGTAGATTTATATGCACACACATAGTGACATAAACGCTTCACCACGACTGGGGTACTAGTTAGTTAACCGCGATGAAGAGAATGGAAAATGAAAGATACGAAAGTGTAGAAAAAAAAAAAATGCCACAATAAAATAATCAAACAAAAATAGAATCGATTATATTCATTCGCACAACTGTCCGACGAGTAGTATAATTCGTTCACAGACACAAGCGTTCAATCCTTCACAACGTTATATGCCGCGCAATTTGTTCGTTGGCGCACATTTTCTCACCTGTTGCATATCCATATACAACTCAAGTTTTGTTTTTACTCTATAGCAAAGTAATACGATGAAAAATATACTTAATAATTTATAATATAATATTCATTTAATACATTTTAATCATGACACTTTGTGTCAACATTTTTTCACTACGAACATAAAAATATTTCATATACCTTGTCTTTTCCGATGATACATTTGCACATTTTTCTTTCAAACTGTTTCAACACACTCGCAAATAAATGAATAAAAATTGCTGATAATACAAAATCACAGAGTCAAATAATAAATATAATAAAATGATACAATAAATAACCATGAATAAACGAGTCGTAAATAATTCGCTATAATTTAGTTGTACGAGATACATACAAAAGGAATATAACTCGATAGTGTGTCAGCCAAATGTGATACTAAACTGCATGCATGTGTTACGATATATATATATATATATATATATATATTACTCTTTCCCACAGTCCATAAACGCATTAAGCTACGAAGCATCGACGTAACGGCGAGCCGCAGAAACTTTAGAGTCACTTTGGGACTTCAGCTAGTATCTAGATCGTTTATTACTTCAGGCACCTGGGGTACATTCATCTGTATTCCTTTCATTCTCTTTCTCATCCACTTTATTCTCTCCACCTCGCTATCTCTCTTTCTCTTCCTATATACATATGTACGAATATATTTTGTCTGCATGTAAATTCTGAAGCTCGCGGCTTCGACATGCATCCTTGAGAATACTCGAGCACAAACTGCGTGCACGTTTTATTGTTGTGTGTGTGAAATAACTGAGCTGAAAAAAAAAAACAAAATATACGACAACGATGACATTGCTAGTAGTGGATAAAAAATAGAGGGACAAAAATTGAACAGAGTAGAAGACAGAAGAATAGAGTAAGAAGAAAACTTGGGATGAGAGAAAATGTGCAGGCGAGAGAAAGTTGAGGGAAAATGAGAAAATAAAATGAACAAAACGAGCACGCGGTAAACCTGCGATGAGATGAGATAGTACCCTCACTGTGACAATGTTTATTTTATAACCACTGTGAATATTATACTACGAAAGCACGTGTATGACAAATAAAACAAAAGTTTAAAAATAAAGGAGGGTGATTTTTTTTTTCTTTTTTTTTTGTGATTGTGATGTTGCATATATAATGCAAGTATGATAACCAACATTTGAGTGCATTGATATGTTTGATAGAGCAATTTGATTTTTTTTTTATTTGAATTTTTATTACAATTTATTTTTGATGAATTTTTAAATATAGATTTATTGTTGTGAATGAGATAATATATTTTGAGAGTATATAACTGATGATAGATTATCGATTATTGCATAACATAGAATGTAGGAATTTATACGTATATGCATGGATGAATTTATGCATATACTGTAGGTGAGTTTGGGTAATGTTAAAGTCACGCGTTAATGAAGTAGAAATGCGAAAATTGTAGAAAATTTATCATGACACTCGGGAATTTTATGGAATATACAGAAACTAACTCGTACATTCATTTGCATTTTGACGCAATATACCCGGTTGCAAGTTTACATTTAATTCACTACTTACATACATCAAGAATATTAAATATTTCACACTTGCACGAACAATTTTACATTTTCTAGTGATAATAAAAATGAAAAGTAAACTAACATTGATAAATATACATTCACCAAATTTTGCTTCGATAAATTTATTTATTTCCCTCACATATTTTTATCATAACGGGCTGAAAACAGAAAGGTTCAATACAAAATTCCAATACAATAATAAAAAAGAAAATTCTTCCATGTAAAAAAAAAAGAAAAGAAACCACAAAATGGAGGAAGGTAAAAAAAAAATATAAAAGTATATATAAATAAACTCAAATAATTTTTTTCTCATTTTACCTTTTTTTTTTTTATCACCAACATCTCAAGTAACTAAAAACTCGAATGCTGAAAGTGACGACAGACCATTTTAGTCGGTTGAAGTATATATATATATTTTGTCTTTTTTTATTTTCTCTGAAAGTCGAGGGTTGGTGTGACATCTTATGTCACTCTAGTTGTCACACCCTTCTTCGTCCGGTGTTTGTATTTGGTCGAGGATACAGGACATTTCCCATCAGTTACCGTCAACGGAAAGTAAATGTCCGTTTCAATAAAATCAACAACAGACCACATAAGTCGGATGCCAACGATTATCCCCCCATGTCACCTAGTGAACTCTCAACTCTCTCTCTTAGTTCTATTTTCAAATAAATACTTTCATATACATATATGTATGTATAAACATACCGATATATATATAGTTATATAGTTACATCAACCATCAATATGTCAAATTCACTCTTCAAACTTTTACTAAAACTTTTGTTTTTCCCTCAAGTGCCGGCGATTGAATTTGGTTGAATTTTCCAGTGATATCGATTTACCTCGTACCACATCACTCAGAGAACCCATCCGACACTCGTCTTTCCATTTCTCGTCTGCCTCCTCGCATCTATCTACTCTCATTTCGACGATACTCGAACCATTCGTCCTCTTCATCCCTTTCTACAACTGCAATCCATCTTCAGTTATATATATATATATATTTATATTCATCTTATCAACGTGAACGAATGAAACCATTCGACGAAACTGCGGCTTTCCACTTTAACTGCCAAGCCTCACACTAATTCAATCTATTCAATGAAAAAAAAAAAAAAAAAAAGGAAACTACCAATTAGTCAAAAAATTAATCGTAAACTTGAATTAGAGTTTACCTGAAGATTTATTATTTAATTATGTATAATAGATATTTTCTTTTTTATTTATGATATTTTTTGATGTATCTTTTGTGCAATTAATTTGTATCGTATTATTTTAATATTTTTTTTGTGGAGTATATTGTTTAGTGTTGATAATATTATTGTAGAATTTTTTTGTTAATCCTTTTCAGTCCAAAAAAAAAAAAAGAAAAAAAAAACTATGCCCCTCGGATACATTTTTAATATATAAAAATGGAAATAGAAATTTAATAATGATGAGTTTCAATAATTATAAGAGCGAAAAGGAAAAAAAATGTAGAGAGTGTATAACGAGATTGAAAATTATGGCAAGGGTACTTTAATATTTTAATAATCGAAAGAATATTTAATTAGAAAAGGAAGAATTTATATTAATGCATAGATACATCTCCTTGAACTCGTTATTAAATAGTGCATACAAAATCATAACCGTGATGTAATTAATTCCATTTCTAGAACAATAGAAAACATGCATGATGAGTGTATCTATTTAAATGACTTTCACTATTGAATAAAATAAATGTTGAAACAATATAAATTAATAATCTCACATGAAAATATATCACTCAAATATACGTTTATTCGATGTAAATAAATATCTATAACTCTTGGCAAAATATATGATTTATTTGTCACAACTCTATATTATTTGCTATAAATAAACTCTTCTCTCAGTGTAGACACAAAATTGAAACATTTCAATTGATAATTTATAGAATTAATTACTCTCATCTTTTATATCAATTTACTAATAAAGAATCGATTGAAAGCAATGACGTATCACACCAAGTTATCAATTCATTTGCAATTGTGATTTGTTATCAAAATATACTGTGCTGATAAATGTATAGATGAAAATAAATCATCAAAAAATTGAATGACATTTATCATCAATATATTAATATATCTCGAATATATTTTGGTATTTTTTTTATTAATGGAGAATAATTTTATTTGACACTTTAGATTGAACAAAATTCCGTCAATGCAAGAAGTAAAAATAAAAATAGCGAACGAGAAATCACACTTAGCTGTAGGAAAACCAAAGTCGCTTAAAGATAAATATTCTCGTTCTACTTTCACATGTAGCCTACTATCATAAAGAGTCATGACACAGTCGTTTGACGCCCCCACATATATATATATATATATATTTATAAATGTGCACATGGACATTCACATATGGTTTAAAGTTATAAAGGTGAGTGTGTACAATGTGAATGTGTTCAGAAATTGCACTTGCAATTTTGTCAAGCACCTACTACACTAGGTGAGCAACATCCGTAGGAATGAGGCAATAAAGTCGATAGAAGAAACTCACGAGTTTGGGATAGCCACACAGGGGAATGGCAAATGTGGAAAAAAAAAAAAAAAACGAGGAAGGAAAAAGAAAAACGAAATGATCAAAAGGTGAGATAGGTCGAGGAGGTAAAAGAGCAACAAACGACTTTAGATTTTTGTACATACATATTTGCTCTACATTTTTATGAATATTCTATAGACACATTCACATAACTATATAGATATATATGTACACATTATTATTATTCATGAAAAATCAATGACATGATAACCGATGCATTGAGAAAATAGAGCATTCAAAGTACAATGAACAATGTTTGAATATCTTGAATTAAAAGATACTGATTTGGATAGTAGAATCCACAGAATTATTATATTGGATACTAACAATAGTCAAACAAAAGTGGAAGTTGATTAAGTGTATGATAAAGAGATATTATAAGTTTTAAAAGTGTCATTGTAATTTTTTTCTTTCGTTATATAATAATAAGGACGCATAAACTCTCTAAGTGAGCAAAGCGAATGAAGGAGAGTAAAATTGCTTTGAAGAATACAAGTGATTGTCCTCGATTCGTGAATACCAAGGGAGAAATAGGTGAAACAAAAAAAAAAATAAAGAATAACAGAGAAAGGAAGAAAGGCGATAATCGAAATTCAGCCAAGTCACTTCTCCTTCCTTATATTCAGCTAATAAAAATGTCTCACAGTACTGCACACATATCAAGAGACATTTTGTTTTTCTAACACTTCTGAATTTTCTAGCGTCCACTTTATATTGGTTCCAATTTCTATACTCATTATTCTTTTATATGTTTCTCATAATATCCATAATACAATAGAAATCACAAAGTTTCACAAAAATACTCAACTTAACAATAAACGTGCGTTGATTCATTGATGCTGGTTGGAAAATACTTGAAAAAATGTCTGGCTATTGAGAGTGAAATTTTTCGATGTAAAATTGCTTTGAAAATAAAATAAATAAATATATATATATATATATATCATTCTAAAGCAAGAAAAATTTTTATATCTGTATTCCAAAATTTATCCATGTATAAATGTTGATACAGTTGGAAATTCAACTTAGTTTTTTTTTTTTTTTTCCTTTATCTCTCTTTTATACAGAAAACATATTCAAAAAAATACTAGGTCACCTCAAGCACAAGAACTCAAATTTATTCTGTCAAAACTTTGGCCCTCCACATGTGTCACACATATACAATCGATCATTCTCTAACTTATATAAAACAATATTTTTTATCATCACCATCATTCTAACACCCTAAGCAAGAAAAGAAATAAAGAAAAATATATATATATATATTCCAATTTCAATTCACCGGGGGGAGAGAAGAAACAAATTATTTATCCATAAGAAAGAAAATAATTTTTTATTCCTAATCCTTCATTTACACTTATTTACTTTTCCAATTTCTTTTATTATATTTTCCCTATTACACAATAAAATTTTTTAGTAATACTATTATCACACTCTTTACCACAAAGATTATGTCAACGACATGGCGTATATAGTTAGATGTTGAAACAAGATTCAACGTGTTATATCCAGTTAAATCAGAAAAGGGGAGGTAGAGAATGAGACGAGAGAGGAAACATTTTACTTCAAGGCTTCCGGACGCACCAAAGATGTGAAGCACAAACAGAACACCTCTCTACTGTATACTATATACTGTAACACACATTCTGAGTAACGACAACACACCGCCACGAAACAACATCGAAGCTAGGATAACTCTGTGCAACGCTAATCTAGCCGTTATTCCGGCGGTAGAATACAGAAGACAAGGGAATGCAATGGCAGTGATAGGATGAGAGCGGAAACTGTTGGAGTGAAACAGTGAAGGGTGACGTGAAAGAGAAATCGTAGAAGCAAAGGAAACTGTGCTGAAACACTCTGGATGCATTCACTAATATTAATATATATATATACAGCTATTTATCTACATTATATATCACGATATATATTCAAGTATATATAATTGTATGCAATATTACAATGTAAACTTTGGGTATATTGGTAATATTAAACTCAACCCCTTCCTGTGTCTTCATATCTCATATTATCAACCTCATTATGAGGTACAGATGATTCTCCATTTGCTTTATATATTTATTGAGATGTTTAGTATTCAATTTGCATTATCATTCCATTTTTTTCTTTCTCTTTTTGAATGTCATTATCATAATGTAATTATGACGAGTTGCTTGATCGATACTGTTTATCGGATTAGTTAACTAAGAATTGAAAATTAATAATGGTTTCAATTGTATAAAATTCTATAAAATTCTGCTGATATCAAGCAATCGTCCAATCATGAGAAACTAAAAGTAAAAATTAAAACTAGACATTTAGTTAGTTTAGTTAGTTGAACTCCAATTTGTCATACCTCCAATCTCGAATAAAGTTTCAAAATTTTTCACACAAATTAACTGTTGAATTTATTTCCGAATTCAAATACGAATAATCTTTGAATGAAAAATAATATTCTCAAATGAAGAATACTTATTTCTTCACCATAATCAATCGATCAAACAATTCTCTGAAAGTAACTCATAAATATTAAACTATACTAAACTGTATTAAACCATAGAGAGAAGGTCTTTCCTGAAAGTTTTCACTCAACTCTCGTCTACAACATGTAAACATCTATCCAATATGTAAGTATTTACATATGCCATATATTTAGTTACACATTGCTAATATTTGAATATATATAAACCTTTGTTCAATTATATGACTGTTACCTTCGGGATACTAACATGAATTTTTTTCATATATTAGGTTATAAAACTTGCGTTTACATATGTACATGTGTATGTGTCTGGGTTGCAGTAAAATTATGGGATATAGACGCCGAGCACTGGGTGCTAATTAGTGCAGAAAACTGCCGGCGAAGTAAACCGCGAGAGAAGGTAAAGTGAGGAGGGGTAAAGGAAAACGAGATGAATTATATAATTGTATATATAGAAGAAGAAGAAAATAAAAAAAAAGTATAAAGCAGAATCTTTCACTTTTTTACTACAATTATTATCTTTTTTTCTTTTCTTTCTTCATGATGAGTCATCTTATATATTTTTTTTTTGTTCAAACTACTTTTTCCTCTTTTGGCTAAATTACTCTAGTGCTTCGTTATAATGGGTATATACAGCTGAGTCGACGTGAAATCGATATACTTCTTGTATATATACATAGATAGAACAAAGTTCAAAAATCCATCATGAATCGCACGAAAATTGGAGGGGAGTGGTTTTTTTTTTTTTCTTGTGCACTTCATGAACTGGAATCGGGTGAATGTAAATATCAAGCACAAAGTTGTATGTATTATGGAAGACTGATGGGTGTAATTATTATAATTACTTAAGTACAATTTATACACATGCAGCATGGTTAACATTTTCAGCACCGTATAATTTTCACTATGCATCATATGATAAAAATTGCTCGTCAGTATTTATCATTACTCAAGTTCAATTATAAAAATAAAACAATTCATAAATGATTTACATTTTTTAATTTTGTCTGTGAACAAAAATGTAACAATCATTTTCTACATTGTTAATGGAAACAATGATGTACCAACGTGATATAACATTAGCTGTCAATGAAATTGATTTGTTTACCAATCAAACAGTTGTTGATGAACAGACACACAATAATGTCATTAATAAATTGATATTATTATTATTATTATTATTATTATCGTATCAATGAGAATTATTCTGCGTATGTAATCATCAAACGTATAGATACTGATAACTGGAAAAAATATTGTAGAAAAGTTATGATTTGTATATCGACGAAATAGTATCGCTAGAAAAATATACTTGATGATATCAGAGTTGGCATGTCATTGATAAAAAATCATGCTTCTATTTTTTCCACTTATAATATTTCACTTTTTTTTATTTCATCAGCGATATTATTTTTTTCCCCCTGTTATATTTTTACACTGAAATTTTTCTACTTTTCATAATTGTCATATGATATCAGCACATATATATTAAATGTATATATTTCATCGCCATCGTGGCAAATCGTTTGAAGAATCGGTGTCAAATTTCAAGGTGGGAACTGAGATGGTGTCATATCATCTCAGGTAATATAAAGGGTGACTTGACATGCACATCCGTATAAGACTGTTCAATGACAATGTATATTTTCTATAAATTTTTTTTTTCTTCTGTTATTTTTATGGTGAAAAATTGTTGTAATATCTGTAATAATGATAATATGTCGGATAAATTTTTTATAACAATTTTGTAATCAAATGAAAAAATAATTTTGAGATATCCCTATTGGTGTTATCCATTGTTAACAAATCAACAGGAATATCTCAAAATAATTTTTCATTGAGCCACAAACATTGAGAACTCCAATTAAATGAATTATAATAATATTAAAAATAATATATATAAATACATTATGAAAAAAAAACAAATATTGGAAAAATATGTATTGTCAAGTCACGTAGCTATATATAAACAAATGGTTTTCATCATCAAGAATAGTGTTGAAATCACACACATTACACATACGTATAACAGTAGTATCCATCTATTGTACAGTGTGATACACATGACGATAGTAATCCACTAGCTGGACTATGTACGTGATAGTATAACGCGGTCGTAACTCGAACGACTGCGGAAGAAGTACACACACACATATATATATATATATATATATATATGTAACAAATGTTAAAGTAAAAAAAAAAAAAAATACAAAAAGTTAAAGCAGAGAAAAAAATACAGAACAAAAAAAAATAAGAGGAAGATTGAAGAAAAGGACAAAGAGTTGCTATGTCTTTTCTTCTGTGTACTCTTCTACGTTTCCTATTTTTCTTCTTTTTTTTTTATTTCTCTCTGGTTTTTTCCTTCCGGTATTGTTTTTCGGCCATCGCCCTTCTCTATCTGAAACGTCAGTCCACTTTCTTTATCTTCCTTCTTATATATATATATATATATATATATCAGTATATAGTCCGTGTACGAACGTGCCCGGAGAGGAAAGAGCAACGAGAGCCTTCAAAACACACTATGAGCCCTCGTAAATCGCCTGAAAACGAAGATTGCTCTCGATTTTTATATCATTTTTTTTTTCTCCACAAAAGTATATCTATTTTCATCATTTCATGTCCTCTGTCTTCATCTATATCCGCAGTGTATCATTATTATTTTTCTTTCCTTTATTTTCCCATTTATTTTTTTTTTTTTTTCCGTTTCATTTATATTTTATTGTTATAAAGAATTCGTTGGTGTGTTAGTTAACAGGATGCAAAGAGAAAACCACTTGAATCAGTGACGATTAACCTCTTTGTTATGCTGCTAATGGTATATATATAAATATATATTTATGTCAACTATATATGCGTGTATATAGTGAACACACTCAAAATTCAAGTCTCGCGTGTTGTGAGTGAGGTAAATAAAATTATATAATAAAGATAAAAATAAAACAATATCAACTTATTTTTGTGTGTACAATTTTTTTTCACCTCGCGCCATTATATATAAATATATATATATATAAGTCCATTGGTTTTTGGACGGTGTGTTTCGTGACCCTGGACTATCCATTATCAATAGTGATTTTGTTGAAGTGATATAGCACGAGAGACGATAATAAATTAAATTGACTCCCGCATATAGAAAACCCTCTTTTTCACTACAATTAAATTGAACCTACAAAACATACATGTACTCTGTATTATATATATATATATATAAATGTTTGATACATGACCAAAAATAATTCAAGTCCTTTGCTCTCTTCTTTCTTTCTTTCAGCAAAGAATCGAGAAAGTGGATTTCTTTCATACCAATGTAGTTTGTCTCGCCGCAAAGTTAATTCGATCAGGTACACAAGGAAACTTTACTGCTTTCGATCTTAACGTGTTCGTTCTCGACAAAATAGAAAGATGGAGGAATGAAGGAGAATGGAAAAAGAGAGTGAAAGAGATGGGGGGGGAGAGGATAAAAGAGAATAGAAAAGGAAAAGAAAACGTAAGGAGTTAATTTCGTTCACGTGAAAGGTAGCGAGTGGGAACAGAAAGATATTCGATATATACTCGTACGAGTAATTCAACGACGACTGACGATATTAAAGTTTTCTACGAAATGTTTGGTACTCGTGTGGGGGGGGGAAGAAAAACGTTAATGTATAAAAGGTGGCCCAAAGTACTTTTGCGGTGAATTAATCAACCGAGTAGTTTTGTTTATATATATGTGAATATATAATAACGAAATGTATTGTGAATTTATTTCATGTGAAGCTTCTCATCGATATTATTCTTCTCCTTGTTCTTTTATTTTTTTTATCGTTGTACATAATACTTTTTGAAATGTATTCACTAATGAATTTGATTGATTCACAAATATAGAATCCTTTGGAATATACAAATGATGAATTATATAAAAGAGATGCAATTAAATATTGAGGCAATATTCTTATAGGTGGTTTAATTTTTCTTTTACTTTCTTTTGATGTTTGTTGACGATAGAGAGTCGGATGGGATTAATGAACTGGTTGACGTCAAAAGCAAATGAAAAATATATGTATACTCTTGAAACGATGAAGTGAAATGAAATCGCCGGATGAAGAAAACAGTCTGATTGACGACGTTTTTATTTATTTTTTTGGCCAAATCTCTCAGTTATTTCATGTCCTTTTTATTTTCTCACTTGACTTCGTTTCAAGCGAAGCATGAGTACATTGAATTCATAATATATATATATAGCAGTGAGTTTTTTATATTAAAAATGGGAATGTAGAAGTTTATTTAATATTTTCAGTTATAATTTCTCATATAGTACACGTAGAAAATTGAGAATTCAAAGTAAAGTTTTTAATACCTAAACAAGTGCACTCTGATTATACCACTTTAACATTTGACATACTCTCATCATGAAAATCAGTTTAACATTCGTTTATTATAATTGTAAAAAATAATAATCATACCGTATTTTTTGTCTGAACTGTTTATATTAATTCATAAATAATTGCAATTGTCATGATACTCCAGAGAGCCGTTTACTCAGCACACTCAATGAACAATTAGAAAATTTCTGAACAATTATATTCAACTTTAATGTTTAACTTGTGATAGAAAAAAAAAAAAACAAATACGTGAATATCACTTATTCCCAATGAGCTCTAGATAAGATTAATTAATCCCTTAATATTCACGCTTATACGTAAATTAAATTTCTATAATACAAAACACATGTGCATACACTACAGATTTAGCGACGAAGTTTATCCCTGATGCATAGATTACATGCACATATATACCCTGTGATTATCTATATATGTTTATTCCACACAGAAGGCGAGTGTTCGCTAACCCGATTATCGATTTCACTATCGAGTTAAATTTAACTCTATTACATATATTATATACTTTATTTGGAGAGTCTACACAATGTTTCATATCAGATCCCTTTTATAATTATTTATCGTTCCATTATATAAAACAAATTTTTGTTTTCAAAATTAAGAAATAAAATTGATTACTTATTGTATAAAAAAATATTCTCTCTATGTATATATAAACGAAACGGAATAATATAATAAAATTACAAATGAATTAATTGTCTGATACAAAATATCAATGTCAGTATAATTATTTTAATATAACGATGAAACAATTGT
Organism: Zele albiditarsus; assembly: GCA_958496275.1. Classification (NCBI taxonomy): domain Eukaryota; kingdom Metazoa; phylum Arthropoda; class Insecta; order Hymenoptera; family Braconidae; genus Zele; species Zele albiditarsus. The sequence goes on from OY292411.1 coordinate 9,394,499, forward strand.
CAATAAAAATATTTAAATAATTATCCCAGTATTTTATGTTAATGAATAACGTTTTATAAATATATTTATGTCAGTAAAATTGTACGTTAACACAATACATTAAACAAGAAATAATATACGTTAGAAAGGGCGTCAGTCATTGCACAGCGGTTGCATCATCGATCGCGTGTACCGTTTGCCACACAGGTATGTATTAAGGGATGAATAATAAGGGATTGAAAGAGGAAAGATGTATAAACATAGAGAATGAACAAAGATTATATAATGAGGGGTAGAATGGGAGGCATGCATTTGCCTGTTTGCTAGACGAATACGTCTTTACTTAACTAAACCGACGTGTCTTTATCGTCTTTTAGCCCCCTTTTTCTTTCCCTCACTCTCTTTCTCTCATTCTCATCGATCAGAATTTCTGAGTTTTCAATTCGCCAACATGCTCAGTTCGTCCCATCGATTGCATTGCAGCCAAAGAATAACAATAAATTTAAATAGAATTTTGACTGGTGAAAGAGAATAATAAATTTAAAAGAAATAAATGTAAAATAGTTTTTGTTCTATTTATTTATTTATTTATTTTTGGTACAGGCGGTATTGTTAAATTGTTTCGAGAATGTTGAATTGATTTTTTTGTATTGCACTCTACCATTCAACTTCAAGTTGAAAAGTGATAAAAGCATATACATCAGTATATTGTATCCCATATGTTTGACTAGGAAAGTTCTGTCACCCGCATTCAATATTGGTTTCTTGAATGTTATTTACCCACCGGGAAAATCCACCATCTTTCTCATCCCTCTTTACACTTTGTCCACTGTGTTGTTATCTGCCAGTCGACATTGCAAAGTATGTGAATGTATGTGAGAGTTTGTGTGGCTGTCGACAATTTTTTTGTGTGATAAAAGTTGCTGTGTCGTCTGACTAAACATGAAATGTTTCACTGCAAATCTTTGAAATATATAAATTTTTGTTTTTTATCGAAAAATATCTCGATCGACATAAACGCATATACATACAAATAATTTTTACTATTTTATTAAATACAAATATAATAATATTTCGTAACTCATCAGTACACGCGTTATGGTTGGATGTTTAAAAATAATGAACACTCTGGAGGAATAAATGAAAAAAAAATAAATAAAAATACATAAAAGTACTAAGAAAAATGGAGAAAAATAAAGAGATAAACATACATAAAACTTACAGTTGTGCATACACATATGCATAAACGAAAGCAACCAGAATCATTCAAGCGTCCTTGAGCTTCAGATGAGAAAAAAGTGTCGAGAAGAGAATCTTGAGCCACAGGCGTTCTGAAATTGTCCTAAAGCGACCTCGTTACGAGGATATGCGCCTAAACAAGAACTGGGTCGCATAACAATTTATACATATACAAATGTATATATCAACATTGCTTAAAACTCACAAGCCTCAGTGCACAATTTAACGTCAATGTGAGTGAAGATGAGAGACGAATGAGACGATAAAGAATAAGAACAAGAACAAGAAAAAAAAAAGAGAGTGAAGGCGAGATAAAAAAAAAACAATGACATTGGCTGACAACTCTTGCGGCAAATTTCAAATGAAAGAGCATTACCCCCGACGTTGAATCATTCTCTCTTCATATTTATTTTCCTATCGCTTTGTGTATCCTCTATATTTATACACACACACACCATACAATATTTGTTTTCTTATTTAAATTTTTTATTATTTATTCTTATTTCTCTTCTCGTCATATCACCTCATTCTCTTTGAGCGTGAAAAAAAAAAAAAAGACAGACGAACAAAAAAAGAATAGTTATTTTATTTCTTGTTGCTTATATTTTTTTTTTCTTGTTTTTTTTTATCCTATTCATTTTACTTTTTTTCTTCGTGAAAGGAGAAAAGTTATTCAAGACACACTCACCACTTCTACCGGTGGGTGTTGGCGCAGATGGTGCTCTGCTTGTTGGCTCCGGTATTGGATAAATAGGATCGCAACACTCGCGCTCTGGAAATTCACTTGCAATTGCGGTATATGTTGCAATAAGCACAAGTAATATTAAATAATATAACAATGAATTGCGCGACAGTTGCGCGCATTGTGCTGTGATTGCTGCGACACGTGACATGGCTCAGTGTCTATTTCTTAAGGGTCAATCATTATACACTTGACTTTAAACCAATTAATTTTTTTCATATTAATCTGTTCAATATTTTATTTTCAATATTATTATTATTGATATCTAACAATTTCCCTATTATTCTCCACAAATACATTATACATTTATTTATTTATTTATATATTTATCTATTTGTATTATTATTCTTTCATGTTCTATTATTTTTTTTTCTTTTTTCTTCTTATCGTCATTTAATTATTTTACATTCCAATAAACAACTGATGAATTACTCTTCATGTTGATTTTATGTCTCAATCACACACACAATAAATAAATAAAGAAAACAACACTTTTAACACGATGACGTCTGCGTTGTAGGATTTATATATATATATATATATGTGTGTGTATCAGACCGCGCACGTGGTGCAATAGACAGAGAGAATTAACAGTAGCTGGAGGGCATTATGGATGATGACAATAATAAATAAAAATATTTAAAAAAGGGAATGTGAAAAAAAAAAAAAAAAATTAGTTTCACGTGATAATGAGTTGAGATGAAGTGAAAGTTTTATTGTGAAGATGGGGATGAAACAGTTGTAATTCACTTGTGCGTCACGAGGTTACAAGAGTTTATGAGCACAATGTGTATTTCACGTTACTTTTTTGTTTTTTCCTATCTTTTTATGAAAGTGAAAAGAACACAAGTGTTACACAAGAATTGTATGGACGAATGAAACATTCATGTATGAAAATGTAAAGGGAGCAGGCAAGAAACGCACAAATAAATAATAGAGAACTTTGCGCAATTGGTAAACAAAAGCAAAAGAATATTATAACAGAAGAAAACGAATGAGAGAATGGGAGAGGGAGAGAATTTGTGTAAGAGTAAAAAAAAATAAATAAAAGAGAGAGCGGTGTTTGCCCGTGCCAGTCTACGGATCCACCAACGCCACTATTATACTGATGCCTGTCGACTTTTGTGAAGCACTTCCGGTTCTGTTATGGCACACTGAGCTTTATATAAACCACGTTTAATTCCACCGCTCGACAAAACAACAAAATTTACCTTACTTCAAATTAATCCCTCTTCGCAATGCATAACAATGATTTGTAATTTCAAAAAAATAACAATATAAAACAAACAAATTTATCCATAAACAAACATGAATTCAACAACCGCTAAAAACAAATACAATAAATTTTATTATCAATCATTTCACCGTTTGTTTTTTGTTTATTTTTTTCAAATTTATTTCCCTTTTTATTTTTTTCCCAACCACAATCAACAACATATAGATAGAAAAATTTATCGTACTCTATATAAATGATATATATCACTTGTCATCACATAAACAATGCAAAAACTGTGAGTGGTGTGCAAATACGGTAAAAATTTTGTTCTGATAAAACACAACCGACAACTTTTTCTCCACGTCACGTATACATATGTATCAATATTATCTGTGTATATAGTAGCGCGCGCTTTTCAGTCAAACCCGATAATCCAACGAGTACTTTTTAGTACTCTCTGGCGTGCGCGTCACGGCGTCCGGACGCCCAATGACTGTGTCGAGTCAAAACGTAGTACGATGGTGCAGAGTAAGCGTGGTGCTACACACTCGTCGTCCACCTTTTCTCCCCTTTCATCCGCAACCCTCGCAAGTTCCCTTATCAGCATTGTACCCTCTCATACTGCATGCTCATACTTGTTTGTTCGAACTTCTATCTCATTCGCTCTATATATCGTTGTCTCTCTTACTCATTCAGTGGCGCGGAGACTCATCGGACGTCGACGCCAAACGAATCCTCCGCGCGCATAAGCTACGAAATTTCACGAATATTACCGAGTTATACCGATTCGTTGCCAAACTAGATACGTATCCCCTTCCTTTCTATTTTAGCTATGAGCACGCGCGAGAGTTTGTGTTCCTGACCTCGTTCCATGGTTTGTTAGGGTCGGTGACAGGGCTGCCCGGAGGCCTCTTCGGCTCTTCGTTTCACTGCATATGATGCTACAATATATATATATGATTGCATGTGTATGTAGAGTGTGTATACACTGCATTCACCCTGTCGCGCCTATATTCACTTTTCGGAGGATTCCTATGGGACAAGTACTGTGAGCTCGTTATGTTCCGTTTAGACGCATCAACCTACTCCTTTTAATTTATATATCAGTTCTCTCAATACTATATAGTTAAAATAAATTGATACATTGTCATGATAATTATTAGTTATACATTAGATGATAAAAATTGTATCTATAAAGATAAATATATTTATTGAAAATATGGGTGGACTATTAATTAATGTAAAATCAAGTGCATTAATTTAAAACTATTTATTATTTTTTATCTGTACCATTGGAGATATTGTAGACAATTTTATAATAATTATTAAATGTTGAAGAAGTGATTTAATTTGAAACATCAAAACGTTTTATTTTCTATTTTTAACATTGTAGTTAGTTTTAAAATATTTATAAGTGGTTTAAAAATGACTACAATGTCTACGATGGTTAAAATAGGAAATGAAATAATTTAACGTTCTGAATTGAAACATTTAATTTTACCGGGATTTATAGTGTAAATTCATTGAAGTCTGAATGCATCTACTTTGTACCCTTTTTGTCACTGAAAATAATTAATGAATAGATAAGATTGTTTTTTTAGTATATGTTGTAGTACAAACAGTTGATGGAATTGGATTAAAAATCTTAGTGAATTAAAATAGAGATTGAAAAAAATGGTTGAATGGAAATAGAAATTAATTTTCGTCATTAATTTTCTATTCTCAAGTGACGGAAATGAGATAGAGAACTATCAATTAGTGTATCGATTCAACTTTGTCGATTTGACCCCACGACAAATTGATCATGGTGCAATTTGACCCGTGGTCAAACTGATTCTTGATAAATAATTAAATAGAAATAAACCAAAATTGAATCTAAATATCAGATTTATTGAGAATTTAATACTTACCTTAATGATAATAAATGATTTTGATTATGAAAACGGATATTAAAGAGAAGCAGTGAAAAAAATTAATTCAATTATTGGAGAAAGATTTGTAGATATTTCAGCGATTATATTTTTGTGCAGTTATGAGAAAATAAAAATGTGAATTTATTTATGATTTATATTTTACGTATTGTTAATAAGTTTTCACGTTGTTGATAATTAATAAACGCATTCATGGATAATTTGAAAACGGTGAACGAGGAAAAAATAATTAATTGTTAATCAAATGGTTTCGAGATTAAATTTTATACAAATCGAATGTCAGAATTGAATTTAGCACCACCAAATGCGTTTGAACGAATTGAACCATTATCAATGTTAATGAAGAGCTTTACAGAATATCAAGATGATAAAAAAAAATGGCGTGCTATGTGTGCCAGGTGTACTCTGACGATAATATTATACACGTGAATAGCATGAACGTAAAAAATTTGATCTACAATATATAATTATTAAATATGTTGGATTGAAATTTTTTTCCAACGTAAACGACCTCTTGATTCTTCTCACACAATGTATATATATGTGTGTGTACATATAGGGTGAATCAATATCACTGAATTTCCTATTTATAATTATTCGTTGTGATCATTAAGGTTTGAGAAGTTTTTATTCATCCAAATGATAAATGCAATTCGGATTCAATTATTTCTTCATGGAATGTCGAGTGCATTTCAGTAATTCATGACCCCAGAGAGCGATCGTATATCTATCCTACACACCAATATAGCGTCCGGAATCCACTAATATATAGTATAGAACTTCCGGTCCAATATCCAAATCGAGAAAATATTGGCAAGTCAATATTGATTATTTATTGCTTGTTAAAATTATATAGAATGGATAATCAGATAAATGTGGAATTTCCCAATTCAAATAAGCTCTGCATTTTACTATATGAACCGGAAATTCAGTCATTTTTATACACTGTATATATAGTATTATAGGAAAAATATGACCGTATATAAACAATGTATGTATATGCAAGTAGACAAGAAGGATAATCGTGTACAGCTTGAAGTTGAACGACAAAAAATAAAGACTGCACATCTTTGTCCTGTCTCGGTTTTGCTACATTTACATATTATACATGTATCTATGTATATTCATATGTATTATCTCTTTATATATTATATATATATATATATATAGGTAGATAGATAGATATAAATGGAATGCGAAAAGGGAGGATTACTCGAGTATGTGAAATTCCCAGGAAAAAAAGTTCCTTCAATGCCACCTGCGGTATCACAACCCTCAACGGATGAAATAGCGAACATGTTCGTCCTCGGCTTTTCCTCCACGAAGATGTGTATATCCTTTGTATATATCATGTGGAAAAGGAGCTGGTCATTGTGTGTGTATGTATAAAAAAATGTGACAAAAACGAGGCTCTTAATATTTTTCTTTTCTTTTATTTTTACTTGACACAATTTTCATATACTTTTTTTATTCACAGTATAATTCTTTGCGCACGTCCATCATCACTATTTTGAATACTTATTGATTTTTCTTATTAATTATTGTGAGGAAAATGAATGAAGAATAAAATTTTAATGACAAAACCACGTCTCGCCTTTATATTGATTCACATCAAAATTCCTAGAGTGACTTGGATACTTGAGTATATATGTATAAATTATATATCCACATAGATGTTTATATACATATGTATTCAGGCAAACGAATTATATATAGATATGTATATAGAAATATATATGTAGTGTGGTGTGATGTATATGTGTGTAAGTATATAAAGAGAAGCCCAAACGTTGTAGCATACTCTGCTTTTATATATACTCGTATTCCACACACCTTTTGCCTGAAAGTCACGATCCTCACGTTGCCTCAGAGGTCACGGGGATACAGTGACATACAGTGTATACCTGCATAATGATTTTGCTGCGGCCCTTTTGATATAAGTCTGCAAGAGTATCTACATATCCATAATCAATAATAAAAATGGTAGAATTAATAAAGTTCAAAGTAAATTATTTATTTTTATATATCAAAATTATTTTTCTTCATATCAACAACTGTTATTTTTATTGTTAACGTTAATTATGTTTGTGATTGCGGTTATTCTATATCATGATTAAAGACTGAAGATGAATTTAAATTTTTTGATATAGTAATTTGATGTGAAATTCATTCGAGAGATAACATAAATGCTTGAGTACATTCATTTCATAACCACATGGTAGAAAATTTGAGAAATATTTACATTGAAGAGATTGTTCCATGACTTATGATTCGAATGAAATTATTCACTAGAGAATTTAATAAAGCAATTGACTCCATAATATCAACACCATTCTCTTATTCCGTCAGAATTTTATCACAAAAAACAATTTCTCAAAAAAAAAAGGAAAAAATAAACCCCTAGTAGAAACGAGTGAAACTCAAAATGAAAATAAATTAATTTAATTCCTGAAAGTCCATTCTATCCAAAACTATATCATTTCTCATTGTACCCGAATTTTCACCTCTGGAAGTCTTATATTTTCTTTTCATACAACAATGTAAATTATGTTTCCCAAAATTACTCCAACCAAAAATCGACATACAGTTCAATATATTACTTCACATAACAATCTTCCCAATTGAAAACAAATTTATATTGTAAAAAAAAAACTATTGATTGTATTTGTGTTCAAACAAGTAATAATAATAATAATAATGAAAATAATAATAATAATATCAACTTCATTACCCATTGAACCATTGCGAATTTTATCCTTGCACCGCAACTACTAAAATTTGCATTTCAAGCGCAAAACTTTTCTATTATATTTATTAATATCATTATTATTATTATTGCAATTATTATTGTTGCTGTGATTAAAGAAAAGTTTCACGCAAAATGTGCCTTTTCACCCATTACGTCACAACGGTGTCATGAGAACTTAACCCCTATACATGCACGACTCTCGAGTTTACTTTCCCCTCGTGCAATAATGACTCCATATCACCCTGCCCTCTCGCACATCTAAAATATGCAAGTGAACTCTGTACAATTTTTAGCGAGTTACTATTTGCGCATGTGCAATGACAGAAATAATTTAAGCAGATAACTATCTCGTGTGGTTTACTATGTGTGACCTTTCACACGAGTTTTGCGCAAGTAAACATCAGAACCCTACATACTGTATACCCTTGTCTCCTTCTTTTATCACTTTCATATTCACCATTTGTATTAATTCTTGTTGTAACGCGCGATACAATGAAATGCGACAGTATCAAGTTGTTCATCAACAAGGTCAAATATTATGCACGTGTGTATATGTAGAACTATGACAAATGGATAAAATAATCAATATTGCAATTGACTTTCATGCCTGAATGTCTGAGTGATTTCGATTGTTTTCATTTTCTTTTTTTTTTCTGTTTTGTTGATGAGGATATTAATGTTATGTTTGTCAATGGCATAATCGAATAAAGGAATTAATTTCTTTATTCATTTCTACATTTGTAATAGTTCGAAGAAATGATAATTCATGTGAGGAAAAATAAAAATGAATTTGGAGAAATTAAATCAAGGAAGTTTATTTATATATTGAGATAAGAATTGCAACGATATATGGCACAATAACTGGCAATGTAAAACGATATCAACTGAAAGTTAAACCGCACTTGTGTATGGGTATATATGTGTTGAGAATCTCTAATGACTCGATTTTCAGTTCGTTTGCGCGTCTGATTACCCATCGTACTGTAGTATGGGTTAATATTTGTATACATTAACTGACTACGGTAACTAAAGTGCTGGTAGCGCGCATGTGAAGTCAAGTAGTAGTAGTAGTAACCCTTTCAGGTCAGACGTTACCACTTAATGTTATACTTACTGATAGTAATAATATTAAGTGAAACAAATAGAAATTGAAATGGGATTATGGTAGTGTGATTTTGAAAATTGATTGGAAATAAGAAGTTTGGAATGGAATTGAATTCAATTACTCGATATTTTTATAATTAAAACATATTAATAATATGCAAATATAAATGGTTTTACAGATTGATTTCTACGAAATAAATGTTATAATACGAGAATGGCCATTTTTTTTTTTTTTTTTCCATATTTTGTTTCTTTTTTACGTTCTTTCTGTGCAAACAAGTGGGCAAACATACATTCCGAATAATTTTTCATTTATTCACTGAACAATCTTTTATTCAATGGTTGTATTTTTTTGTTTGTATAAATTTTTTCAAGCCTACTATCTTATAACGGATTGTTTTTTTTTTTTGTGTAAATTCGTACTTCGAAAACTTGACGATTGTTCAATGAATGGCCGTTCATTAAAATCCACCACAAAGCACCGTTCGACGGTACAATAAATCGTTTTGTTTTTATTTTTGAAAAAAAAAACTCAAAAAAAAAAAATGGTTAATAAATAATATTGTTTCAAACAAATATTGAGCTCACAATACACTCTTTGATGATTGCTTGAGAGCAAATCTAGATGAAAAAGCGGAAATCACGTGTTGCATTTTTTTATGACTTTTTGTCTTGTTTTCTTTTTTTGTTCTTTATATTAGATAGTAGAGAAATTTTTATTTCGAATTATACAGGCAATGATTATCAAATATGGAGCCTAGAGCTCAGGACCATATATGTTAATACTGTACTTTCGACTGGAAATTCTATTTATTTATTTATTTTTTTTTAATTTTTCCTTTCATTTCCTGTATTATTTTATTCAATTACTTATTTATTCATTTTTTCATTTTTTTTATGTATTTGCTTATTTACTTGTATCATTTTGTTATTTAATTTAATTGTTCAGTTAGATTTTTTTCTTTTCTTTTCTCTGCACTATCTCATTCACAATCACTGTAACTGCGCATTTCCATTTCGTCGAACGGTGTTAATATGCTTTCATATTATTTTTGTTTTTCCTTTTTTTCTTCTGTTATTTTTTTTTTTTGTCTTGCTTTCACATTCACGTTCACCCCCTTCTTTATAATCAGAAAAAATTCATCAAGACGCTCACTAAAAGCGTCTGGAAAAAATTTTTTTTATTCAACTGTACGTCTACAAAGATTGCACGTATCGATATACAAATGTATGTGGTTATGGGTGCAAAGATACTGGCACTTAAACACATCAGCACTTATGTATCCATACGTACCTCGCATAATATAATTTTTCCTTTCAATACTTATGACAGTAATATAGTAATATATATTTTACATGCATAAACAAAAGTTTTATCACAGTGGGACAGCGTACATTTTTTTTTTTTTTTTAATATTACCACAATAATTGCGTCGATAATTCCATACCTCTCTCCCGCCACAAATTTTTTATTTCCCTACATCATCACTCGCCCTCTTTCCGCCTCGTTTAATCTCTCGCCCTCGCTTTCACGCTCTCTCACTCCTGCCACTGTATTTGTGACTCGATTATTATTTCCTTTTTTTTTTTTTATCATTTTTTCTTTTTTCGCGATTACGTAGCCCTGCAGCACTTGGATATCGACAGTCTTCCATGGCCAGCATATTTTTACTTTTTTATTATTTTCTTATTTATTTGTATTTTATTTTTTTAATCCTTATTTTTATTCTTCTTTCTGTTAGATATCTGTTAAAGGAGATCAGTTTTTTCTTCCGATAGATGAATCCAAGAAAAAAAATTCAAACGGACATTCAACACATACATACTTTCTATATTTCGTAAACCTACTACAACTTGACACAATATTTTTGTTCTGGTCATTTATCAATGTTTTTTTGTTGTTTTTTGTTAATTTTTTTTTTTTTGGCTGATACACATTCACGCAGACAAACACACATTTACATTCAAATCGTTCAGTAGTCCCTGCATGCTGGAAAGTTCATATATTATCGGCATGCATGCGTTATAAACTCAGAATGGACAGTAATCATCACGTGCATTTGAGCACTATTAGTTAATTTTTGTATATTAATTGTCATCAATAAATTTCATTTAATGATAACGAGAAAATTGGTGTTCGAGTTTGTTGTGGGAAATAAAAATTCTTTTTTTTTTTTTTTTCTATCTTTGAGTGTCATGAAGCCATTGTTCATATATAGTTGCGCAATCAATTAATCCTCAATCAGTTAATTAAATGCCCCGCAGTTGATACGTATGAATAAAAAGGTATGTGAATCTACTATGATTATTTTTGTCATTATCTAACGTCATTTAACTATAATATTAATAATCGTAGCGTACTATTTTTTTTTTTTTTTCCTCAAAAAACCATTTGATTATCATTGTTCATACATCATATTTCATATATATGCGCATGTTTTGTTTGCTGCAAGGCTCACTCCCCCGTACCATTCAAACACTTCATCGCCGCGCGCGCGCGATTTTAACATTAATAATCGAGATTATTATCTGTTTCTTTTTTATTCCCTCAACTCCATCAACTTTGTAATTTGTTTTTGTTGTTTTTTTTTTCTTTACCATTCCAAGAATTACCTCTGTCCACGAGGTACCTACACTTACATTAATCATATAATCATTTATTCTTTCGGATCGACAATACGCTGTCTTTCATTCGATCGCACAAACTTTATTTTATTTAATTATTTTTGCCACTCGTTTTTTATTTCACAATCACCTCTGCTATTTTTCTCGCTCGCTTAATTCCTCTCACCGCCATTTCTCATATTAAATGCGAAATTGTTCATATTTATCAATTATTTATTTTTATTTGGAAAAAAAAATTGCCCCGATTTTAACTTTTTTTTTCCCCCTCACTTTACTGTATTTCAGTTCTCTCAATGCTCAGCCGGCATGGCACACACCGGCAACATTCATTTATTCAAGCACTATCCTCCACATTTCACCCCTTTGACTTGTACAAAAGCTAAGGCAACGTTATTCTTTCTCCACATCGAGAGACATTGAAGTGTGTTCACATGATGACAAGATACGAATTCGCGCCAACTTATCAAATTGCAATTCTTTAAAGCCAATGTATTTTAGTATGTGTACATCTGTCTGTCTGTTTGTCTGTCTGTAAAGTTTAAGTATACGTGTACATGATGGAGAGATGAAAAAAAATTCTTTTTTCCTTTCCTTCGACTGTTTGCGAGCCACCAGAGACAATTATTTAATTTTTTTCTCTGTTATTATCATACTTGGCTTCGTGAACATACGAAAAACAACTCGCAAAAAAAAAAAAAAAAACCATTAAACCCATGAGCATAATGATTCTTTAGAATTTTTTTCCTCTCCCACTCTCACTTTTTGACAACTGTATTTTTTACCTTTCGGTTACTCTTTTTATTTTCATTTTGATTCTCCAATTGGAGAATTCACCAATATGAATTTAAACGTCATGAGATATTTACAACGTCATCCACAGACGCGACGATAAAAAAATTTCTCGTCAATAGCGCCTACGGCATTTATGTCGATCGAATTTCGCGATTCGCATCGTTGCTATGTGAAAAAAAAAAATGTTGAATGAAAAAAAAAATCAAAACAAAACGTCGAATGAAATGAAAAATGTACGGAACGATCATCGGAGATGTAAAGTGTTCGCGTCACTCATTGATATTTACATATTTAGCCTCGGGCGTCATGACTACGCCAACCAGTCGCGCTAATTTTTACGTTTATTCATTTTTATTCATTATTCTTTTTTTTTCATTTTACACGGTCAGTCCCGAGAGGGATTTTTGAATTTTCGTTATAGGAATTTTCATATTGAACCACGACAAATTGGTTGAACGACTATATCCCCGGGTCGATGAAATAAATCGGCCTACGTGTGAAGCAATTTTATTTTTGTCATGAGCGACGCGTGTGCTACTATATTCATCGCAAAAGCGAATGACAAGAAAAAAAAACCCAAAAAAAAAATAATAAAAAAACAAAATATGACATCGAACAATCCTCTGCCGAGTTCGCAATACGTAAATTAATTTCGTATTCATTTACGCACTGTCATTTTATCAACATTCTCCCACTGTCACCCTCTCCCTTCACCCTCTTCTATCATTCCCACCCTTTCCCTTTGACTCTCAGCACGGCAATGATTTTTATTCATTCAATCTTGGTTTTTCCAACGCCGCTGGAGAAGCAAAAACTTTTTTTCACTCTTGCTGCATTGATCGTTTTTTTTTTTCTTCTATTATTATTTTTTTTTTGCATGACCTTTTTTTCACATTCACTCATATCAATCGCGAAATTATGCTTCTCCTATCAGTCTCTCTCTACATATGCGATGAACGTCCACGGTAATTCTCATGCGGACACACGAACACGAATATTATTTCTCTCACAATATAATGAATGGGTAAAAAAAAATTAGAAAAACAAAATAAAAATATATATATACATTTCTATTCTCCAGAATGAAAAGAATAGGAAATAAAAAAAAATGAAATAGAAACGTCTTCGCATGCCTGCACGGAGCACAATGATTTCAAATATGATATTATGATTTAACGCGCATTTTCAATATACATGTGTATATGCGTTATAAATAATTAGTTAAGGTTCATTTGAAAGTAAGTAAAAATATAGTATATGTAAATATATATGTATATATACATGTATATATATATATATATATATATAGAATTTTTTTGTTTTCTTTTTCTTTCATATCATTTTCTTTTTACAATTATCGAATTGGTAACATATATATATATATACCAATATATATGCACCTAACATTTTTTTTATTCACACAATGGGACGACGAAGCGGCAATTAGTCGCTTTATTGTATCCTTGCTACTGTTTTCCTCTCTATTTTTTTCTGTTGATGGCGCTCAAACAAATATTTGATAATTCGATGGCAACGAAACGTTTGTTTAAGGCGTAACCCTATATTTCGACGCCGATAGTTGAGATCATTGTAATTTTTCGAACTCGATATAGAAATGGCGGGACTTATTCTTTTCAATAATTCAAACAATACCACAGTGCACATTTAATATCACACCACTATGTTTCGCTTTCTCATTTAGTTACGTCATTTTAGTTAAATAAAAAATATAGGAAAAAAATTACCGGGTTTAATATTTGTTCTTTTGTTTCTTTTTTTTTTTTCATCGATCACAATAGAATAAATTCTTTTACATGAATATATGACATTTATATTCACGGATATATTAATAGAAATATTACGCTTATATTAATATTAGAGAGCCCCTGTCTTCATCACGAGTCCCAACTACTTGACGTCCAACTCTTCACAAGCTCTCGTTATCCCAAATGCGACGTTGTTCACATTATAAATTATTGCAGAGTCATATCGTCGCTCGCAAAATTTATATTAAAATGTAATCTTTCCTTTTTGTTTCACTTCGTTCAGCATGAAACGTCAAGCACATGCCATCATGATCAGGACATTTCAAAAATTTATTGTAGAATTATTCAACGGTTGTACCGTTTATATTTTTGCACTCGTTCTGTACATTTTTTTTTTTTACGAAGCTACAGTTGTATGTGAAAAAAAAAGTATTGAGCTATTTTTGAAGTGCTACGTAGCAGAAGATATCACGAAGATCGATTTAATTTTACATATATTACAATTTTTCTTCTGTCGGGATTTTGACTGAATTATTCGTGCTTGCGTTATTATCATTTGCTCTTTCATTCTTGTTTCCTCTTATTTTATTTTTTTTTTTCCGTCACCTTGTCGAGCGCTGTGTGTATGTTTTGTTGCCCCCGTCGTCCCGTTGTCTGAATAGACCCGTGTCTGTATTGATGATCATTTGCTTTCACGGACCGCCATCATTCTTTTGTACATTTATTGAAAAAAAATTAAAAAAAATACTTTATAGAAAAATGCCATTCATTCCATATTCCATTTTACATGTGACTTTGGTAGAGCGACCGACAACGTGCATACAGAATAATTGCGTCGTTTCATTCATATGTTTGTATTTATTTCTATACATGTATGAATATTCTTCTTTTTTCCCCGTTGCATGAATAAAAATGCATTTGAATGGAAAAAAAAGGAAGACAAAACAATCGAATAAACTAATTCAGATATCACATTGATGGATGTCTCAAGTCACCGATACACTTTTACGTTTACTGACCGCTCTGTAAACGCAAAATTTCTCTGGACCTGGCATTCCACAAGACAAAAAAAAAATGCATTGATAATTGATTGAAAAAAACGCAAATAAATATTATTCACGCCCAATTATGCGGTGTTCACTTTTCAAAACGCAATTACTCATTATGCACACGACATCGCAACTATTTGAGATCTCTTGTCAACAATTCAACATTTCACAATAAGAATGATAATTGTGAAGCAGAATAATTATTGGAACACACACGGGTCCTTTGTTATCATCATCACCATCATTATTATAATTATGATCATAATTATCATTGATCCAATAATGGATACAGGATCGAACGATTTGTTTGTCTGTTTTCATAGGATGCTACGTCATATACTAATAGCACAAGAGACTTTCGCAATATTGCTCGCTTGCCCAAGTTGGTTTTACGATAACGGAAAAAACAAATACATATATATATATATATATCCAGGGCATCAACGTGCGTAAATACTTGCACATACTTAAATTAATTACATCGTCATTATTATTCAATTTTTTTATCACTTTCTTATTCGATTTCACTATCACTCGTTCTTTCCCTTCAATTTTACCTTGCTCCAATCTCTATCTCGCTCCTTTTCTCGCCTTGCATGGCAGCAATTGAATATTATATTAATATTTTTCGTCAAAAATGCTGCACACAATTACTAATATCTCAAATAAATGGATACAAATTTTTTTCTCGTCAATTAACTATTATTACCTATAAAAAAAAAAGAAATTAAAAAAAAAACAATGCGACAGTCTCTCTATTCATATCTCTTTACTCTCTTAACATTTGCGCGGCATTGAAGAATATATTTATATTTTTGTTTATATATTCATATATATATATACATTATACATATATATTCCATGCATATATGTCTATACATATAGATATATAGCCACTAATAAACCTCGTGCTCAACACGAAGGCAATTATGGATTTAGGAAAAGAAAATTATAGTGGAAAAAAAAGCTGAAAAAATAAGCAAGAAATAACAATTACTGAAATTTAAAAAAAAAACACTATAGTTTGTCTTACGATCCAAAATCACAGACAGTTATTCTACAAAGCCCACTTTTGTTTTGTTGTTTTTTTTTTTTCACGCGTACTCGGTCGGGTGCGCACCTCCAGGGGACTGGCACAGCACTTATAATTCTATGTAGAAATATTAAATCCTCCCTCGAAATATAGTCGACAAAATTCGTTGTACTTATGGAGAATATATATCGATGGGATGACGATATATTATAATGCGATTTTCGTATTTCATTTTTTACATCATCATGTGCAGTGTGAATTAATGAGAATTTGTCGTTTGTTTCTGCTTCACTTCACTTGGCTTCTTTGTTTTTTTGTTCCCCTCCGTATACAACACTTCAATAAAATACTTAATAGTTAATCACGAACTTTTTGTTTCGTTTTGTATTAATTTTTGTTTGTTATCGGAAGGATTTTATGACTGACTTATAGCGACACGACATATATTACACATAATGATTGCGTACATTCAAGTGCGTTCAATATTTTCACGGCCGCTTCATTCATTAATTTATTTTGCATTAAATTTGTTCTTTTTTTCTCCTTTTCATTCATCAAAAATTGTAACCACTTACCGTCACACACCACGATTCTCTCCGCGAACACACACACACGCACACGTGCACGCAACGAGTCTCAGCAACGTCACCAGACTCACAACAGCTCTCAATTGGCGCTCCATTCTTTCTACTTTATTTCGTGTATGGAAAAATGTTCCCTATTAATTTTCAAATGACATTAGATGCTTAAAAATTTATCCGATCAACCGCCCATTCGCAAATCGTTAGCAGCTAAATCCAATTGATTTTGATTTTGGGCCAGTATGTGCATCTGTTGCGCTTGCAATTGAGCCAATGATGATGATGACGCGAATGCTGGATACGTCAATGTTGTATTTAAACTTTCGTTATGCTCTTCGAGGGAATTTTGGGCATAGTGCAGCACCAAATGCTTTAATGTTTCATGAATGTTGTAGGGCTCGGCAAAACCAAAACCACGCTCAGTGGCGTATATAATGCAATGATTAACCGTACCATTACACCTAAAGAGAAGAAACGAATAATTTACGGTTAATAATTTTCAAGTTTTTTATTTAGAAACTTTGACATTAAATTATTTATTCATATTTATTCATAATTGATACTCACATTATCGACAAAGCATATTGGCCCGTCCTCGATCTTCGCACAAGGAAAGTACCATCAGGTCGGCCTAAAAGAATGCGATCAGCGTCGGACCGTGAACCTTCAAGAAACAGCCACGTTTTTTCATCAGCATGAACTTCTAAATCGAACTCTTGAAAATCATCCAGAACACGATCGCCACTAACTGGATTTGTGTATGCGTGATTGGTTGTTAATTGATTGATTGTATTTTGCTTCATACCATGGTTTCTCAGCCAACTATATGGATCAAATTAAAAATTTCCATGAGAATGAAGATAATAAAGAAACTGAAGAATTAGAAATTAATTAGTATTCAACACATACTTGAAATGTTTTTCTCGTTGGCGAATGAGTTGCATCACTTCTGGCTTCAATTTGTGCATTTCACGCTCAAGAGTCCGATTGTATGCAATTTGTTGTCGCAAACTGTCGTCAAGTTGTTCATGACTGTCCTCCAACGATTTTAATCGATTTCGCAGTAATTCTGCATTATCAGTCAGTCTATCAAGAGAATAAAAAAAAAAAAAGAACAAAATAGGAATTAATTTCAGAACTTATCAAATGATTCTATAGTAAGATTTCAAGTATCGATAATTATCCGTCTGCCGATGATAATTCATAATTAGAAATGATTTACGTTGTTATCTCGTGCGGCTGCGCTTCTTTCTGAAACTTCTCCTGAAGTTTCATCTGATCTTCAAACATTTTAATTGCTTCACAAAATGCCTCCAATGCTTGACGCTTCAATTGAACTTCATATGCCGTTCTATTATATAGATCGGAACAATCTTGAAATTGCTTCATCTGACTTTGCATTTCCTTATCAAGTTCGATGAACTTTTGCACGACGTTCGGTATATCTTTCGTGGTGCTAGCAATCTCATCATCCTGGAGATGAAAAGAAAAAAAAAAAGAAAAATAATTATTTACAAACGGTTTGAGTGATTATAATCCCACTGAATAATGATAAACTACGAATTTTATTCTTATCTTCACTTTATATTTCTTTACCTGTTGGAATCTCGATATAGGATATAACAATTTGATATCCAATGTCGAATTATATTGAGCGAGAGAACACGTTCGATAATGATCGACTAATTCAATGACTGAATGGAAGTTATAAGGCTCCGAGAAACCATATTTGCCATTGCGATGACATATTTTAATCAGTTTATTGGTGCTACCTTTGCGTAATGTCAATGTATATTCACCACCCTTCGATGATGCATTTCGGACCAAAAATGTTCCATCCTGTTCATCAATCATCATTTCATTTACTTCATCTCGCGTAATATCGCCCCAATACCATTCGGCCTCTTGAAGTGTTCGCGGCCTTCAACAAAAAAAAAAAAAGATAACGTAAATAATTTCATTATCACAAGAAGAAAGAAAAATAAAAATATTCGACCATTGATACGAACTGATTACTCGATTTTTTTGCCTTATTACCTGTATGACTGATGGTCTTTATTGTCAACGCTCATTTGTCGATCACTACCTGCTATTGAATCCTCATCTAAAGTCGAGAATGAGTCGAGAACAGGAAATTGCGGCCTCGAAACTTTGCGCGGTGGTAATTGCGGAGCACTCGCAAATTCGGGCAATCTTTCACCCCAATTACCGTGTAACAATAATAGCTCCATTATGCGAATGTGAGCCTCAGTATTATGGACGACTTGACTGTAATTAGTGAGAGAAAGGAAAAAAAAAATGATTATACAAAAAAAAAATGAATAACCAAAAGAGATTGTCACATTTCAAGTTGAGCATTTTACTTCACAAGGAAATTTAAATAATCGTATCTAAATAAATGTTTTCAGTATTATAAAAATATTTCATAGACTTACATAATACGCTCCCACGGCGGCCTGAGAAATATATGACAAAGCACTTGAACGAGTATTGTCGGGGGTTCCGTATAGCCGCGTGCATGTTGCAATTGACATATTCGACAAAAATGCGCCATTAAATAGCACAAAGTGCTTCTGTGATGTTCTGGCAATTCGGCTGCCAATTGATTCAGTCTTGTGGCACATTGTTCATCGTTCCTTATACCTGAAAATATATGGAACGTATATGAAAATAGGGAAAAAAACGAATGACAATAACAGAATTAATTAAAACAATTTTATATACAGTAAAAATATGAGTTTTAATTTCATACCTGATACTTCCAAAAATCTATCGTACCATTGTACTGGTATTACTGGGTCTGGCAATTCGCGTAAAAATTTCTTCAATACACTAGTAATGCATTGTGGACTGTACGAATTCAAGTCTGTGTTGTAAACATCTAAATTAAATAATTTCAATATTATATAAAATGATTTGCGGTTTTTTTACAAACGATTTCTATGTGATTGGATTGTTCTCTGCTTAATATTTTTTTTTCGGCACATATAATATTTGTTTTACCTTGATTGAGCTTTTGGCGCAGTTCAATTGTTTGCTCCGTTGGCGGACTATTGTGATAAGCTTTATAAAGATCTAATGATGCGTCAACATACGCTCTCTCCTCGAGGGATCTTGTGCATCTCTCAACGAGTACTGGCGCCTTTCGTGTCGCAGTATCAAATTGCGAGCACAAAGCGAGGCCGAAAACTGCAAAAACAAATTGACAATTACCGTAACTATTAAGACCACATCATGCATTTAAATGCTCTGCAATTAGGAGGAATCATAAAGCGACAATGAAAAGAGACGAGGGAGTGAAAAAAAAAAGCAAATAAAAAATAAAACAGACACTTAATATTTTATATTAATTCTCTCATAAAAAAAAAGACAGAATTGTATATGATATAGAATGTATTAATCAACACAAATACAGCGTAAAATATGACAAAGGTTTAATATAAAAAAATTGATGAATACATATGAGTACAATGTCATTGCCTCGAATAAATTTATTTTGCGCTACATAAAAAAAAAGTTTATATAGACAGTGTATCAGTTCACAGTAATGTGTTATACATTTTTTTTTGTTCCTTCTCTCTTTCTATCTTTTTTTCTTGCATTCTCATTCCAACACACGTCCGTCAAAATAAAATATGATAAACCAATGATAGCAACGGGTTGATCGTGTGACCCCAATCTACATGTCGTAAACGTGCTGCACATGTTTTATTTAGAAACACATTTTTGCTGCAGCAACCGACCTTTTCATAATATATATATGGGGATTTTACTTCTCAACGAATATATGAACAAGTTGTGTGTGGCGCCCGCGTGGGACACAACGACGCCAATTGTTGGTGGCATGAATTACGCGACTCATAAAGGCAATGCGTTTATATATCTGTCTCGTTAATATATATATATATATACATTATTCGCTCGTAGGAAAGGAGAAACGAATTAATTTCTATAGCTTATGGCAACCCACGGATATTTATAATGTCATATACATTTACAGTTGTATGCACTTGAGTGTATCATTCTCTCTGTTTGTTGGAAACCACACAAAAACATAAACAAAATAAAAAATGCAGAAATAAAAGAATACAATTGAAGGCGAGACAGAAATTGAACCACAGACAATTCGACTGAAACGATTACAATAATTTGAATTTCAATTGAAAATAAAAGAGGATATATATCTATACCACTTGGTTAACAATACGTTTCTGAATAACTCATTTCAAGTTGTTCATTTATTCGAATTGTTACCTAAAGACGTCAGTGATAAATTTGCAGACAAGACAACACACCTCTGCACAATGACTCACCATCATCAGGTTCTTGTGAATGAAATTAATGGAATAATATTAAATGATGTATTGACGTAAATATATTCAAGTATAAACAAATATATTCATTTACCACAATTGCGAAAAAAAAAAAAAAAGGTGAATTGCCAATGAAGAAAATGATCTTGTCGTTCATGTACAAAAGTGCGCTTTTACCATTAACTTCTTTCGAGTTTAACCGACAAGATGACAAATGACATTCATATAGATATATGTACTTATGTATACATATATATGTGTGTGTGTGGCTCCTCTCGGACAATCGTTTGTAAATTAAATTACGAGCAAGAGAGAAAAGACCGTAAAAGAGGGAGTATGGGAGAGAGAGTGGGGGGAAAACGAGGATATAGAAACGATAAATGGAGGTGATGAACCGAGCGCAGTAAATAGCACTGGTCCGAGGTCTGGCGCCACTCTGTCAGAATTAATGCGCAAATACGCAGACTCTACGACATTACACGTATACCACGTGTAATGTTTAGTAAAACTATTATGACATACATTCACGGAGTTAAGAAATATATTATATATATGTACATATATGCATATAATGATCTGGGCTTTAATATATTTGCATCAATATTAAGTGACTTTTACAACGACAATAACATAAAGGACACAAAACAACTCCCAAGTTACTGAGAGAATTTAATAAATGTAGATATGTATGTGAATGTATGTTTATCGATTATTTTACGTCTTTATTTATGGGTATGAGACGTGTCCTTCAGTAAATGCACGTACGACCGACTCGCGACGAATATGCGACGCGACCTCGGCAAACTTGCGTTGTATATGAAAACGATATTTGGGTACTACAATAACTGTATATAACCAATGTCTGTGGTTAACAATAAGAGATAGTAATGATGAAGCGAAAAAAAATGAGAGGGAGGAAGAATGGTCTTAAATAATTTGGTGGTAGTTATTCTGTTCACGGTGAACCCAGGATTACATTTAATATCAGTCATGGTTAACTAACAATAAAAAGTTATAATTAATGTCAGTGCAGTCCACTAATTGCAATTCGCCACAAAACAATAAACCGCAAATTGTTGATTTTCCCATCGGTCTTCGAATTTAACATTCTGTGTATATCCATAGCTCTTTAATCATTTTTTTTTTTTATCATTTGCACGATGAAAAATTATAATAATTCTACATTAACATTGAAGTAATTTCCGCTCGGTCACATACAGGAAATAATACGCTATAAATAATCGAATTCAATATGTGCACGCGGTGGGAGGACTCGTATGAAAAAGAAAAAAAAAAAAAGAACAAGAAACGTAAGAAGAAAAAAAATAATTCATGAGAGGCAAGAAATAAAAATTCAACGCACCTGAAGCCAATCGGTTAGCGCGACTCTCTTGGTCGGATGGTATGCAGGTCGTGGGCAAACCCGTCGCCGAGCACGTTCTGTGGGCGACCAAACCACAATCTGAAAAGATGGAAAAAAAAAAAAAAATTGAGAATAATATAAATGAATAGAGAAAAAATAATAAATAACAGAATTGAAATCAATGCTGGTGTCGAAGTTTGTGAATATCACGTAGAGATGAAACAGATAAATAAATATTTTTTTTGTTTCTGGCATCAAGCAAATATTGAAGAATAATCTATCTATTTGTTTCACTCTCGTATATCTTTCCGTTTATTTATTTACTTTTTTCTTACAATGATTGAATTGTTTACCTTGGCATAGAAATCCTTGGTGCAAAAGACCCCTAAGATATTTGTGGCACTTATCACACTTCTCCAAAACACTGAAGCTGTGTGGTACAAGATTATGCTGATTTGTCGTGGTATTTTGTGCAAGAACAACTGCGGTATCACCACCACCACCAACCTGCACCACTTCATTATTCGTCAGCTGTGGCAATTTTGTTGTAGCTTCTGAGCCAACCATTGACGGTGATGAAGCTGGTGGCCGACATAATTCCTCAATACACACCAATATATTCTTCTGATGGAATTCATCTTTTATTCCCATATTCTGTAATGATGAAAATAGGAAGAAAAAAATTTGAATAAATAATTAAATAAAGTGAAAACAAGTTCATAAATCATTTTTAAACAAACATGTAAACCCATACAAGTACTCATTGTATATATCGACAGTGTATATATGTTCCGTGGTCAACGGAACGTGACATTTGTCCGGTCAGCGCATGATCGTGAGCCAAAACCAAGTCACGGTAAAGCTCAAAAAGAGAAGCGAAACGTGGCGAACGATTGCCAAAGAGAGTAAAAGAGACAAAGGGAGAGTTGAAACGACTGAGACGAGAGCGCGAAAAAAAAAAGAGGAGAGAAAAAAGAAATAAGAGAAAAAAAAAAATGAATAAAGAACAAGCAAGAAGGAGAACTGGCATAGAGTCCGCCCGAAGAGATCTCTTATACTGGTGTACATATATGTATATAAATTTATATGAAGGAAAGAGAGGGGTCTGCGTTTCTACTCACAAGAAGGACACGAGTCGAGCACAATTTACGAGTCGATTAGTATGTTAATAGGGATTAGCGCTGATGAAAAGGCCTTGGCGCCTTGCATTTTTGTCGCGACAATTTCTTTCCCTCCTCCATCCACCTTCCTCCTTTCACGTTTCTCTTTATCTCACATCCTCTTTCACGCTCCTTTTGGTCATGATGAGCACGAACGTTCAGATATTGACTACAAAACACACACAAACACACAAGCATACACTCATAAATACACATACACCAACCGCACAACTGGAAGTATACAGATATTGGCCAACAACCGTTCGCCAATGGAGAGTATATTCCCTGTATCTCAATCGGCTCTTTTCCTCGCTTCATCTCATTCTCTATATCATAGGTATAACTATATAGAGCCAAGGACTAACGGTGCGAGTAGACAAGACGACGAACTAAGATGAGGGAGAGGTCTCGGTGGAACTGAAGAGGACGAGAAGAGAGCGAGCGGGATCGAAGCGATCGTAAAACTGAGCTAATAACGATCCACGGAACCGCTTGGCGCTTTTATATCGGTCGACCTCTCGCTTCTCTCGAGTTTGATGCTCAACAATATATAGCGAGGGTGGCTGGTGAACTTGTGTGTATGTATATCTATGTGCTCGGTGTGCCACCCTTGAGAATTCAACATTATATTGCGACCAAGGATTGAACGAACGATAGATAGATAGATGGATGGAGAGATATACGTTGAGCTGAAGAAGAGAATGTAATAGATGTTTGGGTTTGGATAATATATCTCGAACGTAAAATGACTGTGCGATCTCTCTCTCTCTCTCCCTCTCGCTCTCTCCTGCTCTCTTCCTTTTACATCTTCTCTCACCATCAGCTTCTCCCGATCTAAGTGAAGTAGATCAGCGCCCTTGATGTCCTTCGACTTGAAGACGTCTGCATAACGATAGAGATTTAGGGCTGACATCCATTCAACTACGTTCAAGGATGTCCACTCATTGACGGGCTGTAAATAAAAAGGATAAAATTGTATTTATTAATTAAGCTGATTTAATATATTTTTATATTATATTTATTATGGAAGTTTGGATTTTGTAGTTCATAATAGGGTGAAAGAATTATTTTTAAGTTTGATTCGAGAGTAGTTTTTTTTTGCATTAGCACGTATTGTGGGAGGTGAAAGGAGAGTTGGGTGATATTGGACAAGCATGTTATTTTGTTGATGATTATTTTATGGATTTATTGATGAGGTTGGAAATTTGGGGAACTTTTTTGCAAATATTATTTTGGTAATTTAGCAATAATAAGTATTCAAATTGAATATGTTGATCTTAATTCATTAATGATTTTCTCAGGGTGATAAAGCCTTTGTATTAATCAATTTAAACAATTTTTTCATATTACCGGAAGATATTAGACGAATTTTATATGAAATTCTCACGACTCCAAACAATTTTCTCTCCCTACGCGGCTATTTTTGTAAGCTCATATTAGTTCTATTCCCCCTTGCGCAAATTGTCATTAACCTATGTTGAACTTTTATTTCGGATGAATATTAGTTTAGGGAACGATATATTTTCAGAAAAAAAATTTACAATTCACTCCCGATTTTTCACATGATAATGAAACTAACGCAATTAATAACTGTACGAATTTAAAAAATTTTTGAATAACAATTTTGATGTATATGACAATTCCGTAAACTTGGAAATAGTAAATTTGAAAATAACGACTTCACATTTACAATCTAAAATACCATCGTGTACCGAGTTTTATCTAAACCAATTGAATATGAAAAAAAAAAAAAGAAGTATGATTCAAAAGGTTAATAATGTTGACGTGAGAACGTAAGTAACTTTAAATTGTTTAACCACACAGGTTCCGCTGATCGATAAGCTAACAAAAAATTAATTAACCTATGTGACTGTGTATACCATGGATGTTTGAAAAAATTCCTACAACCTTTCATGTTAACCATTATATTGTCATTACTGCGCAATGCAACAGTGAATAAATTATTTTCAATTGAATATAATAACAAAATAATCAGCGAGTAAAAAAAATTTATAATGACATTAAACAAAAGAAAATAAACATCGCAACAAGTTTGACAGGTATAAACTCGTCCGAATTTAAATAAACTAGAGGGAAAATTCTGTCAGCATACATGTAAGAGAATTAGAATATATGAAATAATATCAAAGAAGAGATTTGCGACCAACAACCAGAGTAGATGAAGGAAAAGTTATTCTCAGTTATAAATTCTATTTTCGGCAATAGAATACTACAAATTCCTCTGAACTAACCTCTCGCATTCACATTATTTCTTCTCTCTTTTTTTTTTTCCATTTTTCTTTCCCTCTCCCTTCATAATCAACTCCAACATTCGACTATCACAACCCACGTGTAAACGTACGACAAGATAAAACTCAAATCTCTCTCACCAATTTCAATCCACTATAAAATGTCCAAAGTATATAAATACCAAAGTTTTTCTCGTCATTTCACTTTTATTATAATAATACTATCATGTATAAATATTTGCTATAAATAACCATGATAAAATAACAGTGATTACACGACATTGAATTTTATAATAATATCCAAATATATCTAAATAATTGTGAATGCAATATGTATATATATATATTAAAACGAATATAGCAGAGCAATGCTCCTTAATCTAAAGCCTTATTTGAATTTGGTAGATGGCCAAAGAGCTACGGATGATGGATTTACGAACGGTGAGATGCAGGATGCACTGCCAACTGGCAATGGCGATGAAGAGTTAACGAGCGAGCATCAGAGAAGAAGAAAGAGAAAGAGAGAGGAAAAATAAGTTGATACAGCATTACATATATATATATATATATTATCTTGCAAATATACAACATCTGTGCGCAACCGCCCTGTATATATACAACCTAACCTCTTCCCGTTACGTCTCGTTCTCAAACGAACTCTGCTCGTCTCCTTCTTCATTTTCATCTTCTCTACTTTGCTCTGTCTTTCAATATTTTTTTTTTTTATCCACGACTGCTTTATTTTTATATATATAGACATATATATTCTCCAACGTGCTCGTTCGCCAGCGGACTGAACGGGTTATCAGTCGACTGGTTCAATTCTGGTTCAGACTCGAACTACATCTCGCGCAATATGATGAAGTAAAGTTAGAAACGACAAGAGATGTGAAAAAAAAAAAATACTAGATGAACAGAAGAAAAACGAACGGGTTTTATGAAAGGTGGATAACAAAATAATAATAATATTAATAATAACAATGATAATAAATGAATGAATGGAGGATATAAAATGAAGGTGGATGAATATATCTAACAGTAGCTACAAATATTCTTCAATGTCATTACGTTGTATATATTTTCTCTCGCCTATTTCTCCTTTCGTTATGTTACAACTCGTTTATGTATATATATTTATACGAACGCGTTTTCTCTATACTGTCCCTGATGTGTAGCCTCAGAGGCACCGACCGTGACGACACTCGCTATCCGAAGAACAGATAATACAATTGCGAGAAAAGCACTCTGAGTGTACAGCAACTTTCATGGAAATGCCACAACTGTATAAGCAAGGCAAAATTTTTATTATTTTATTATTATTTTATTATTATTATTATTTTTTTTTCGTTTATTTATTGCATTTTCTATCTTTTGTTTATTGTCTTGAGTATCACAAGATGGAATTTGTTATACCGTGTGAGACTGGGGTGAATTACCTCAGAAAATTGAGATGTTTTTTTTTTTTTGTTTTGTTTGAAGGAGAATTTATGAAAGTTTGAGAAAATTTTACTTGTCAATGATGATGTTGGGAGAAAATTGAGAAGTTGTGTGTGATAAATGATACATGAATTTTTGATCTGAGAATATTGATAGTGATGTGAAAACTGAGTGTGCGACTGCGAATGTTCACCAAAGACAAGGAAAAAGAAATACGAGTTGTATATTGCAATTTTTCCTTTATATAAAAATGATACTGAGGTGATCATATGATTATTATAAAGAAAAGAAAAAAAAAAACAAGAGTAAGTTGAGCATGTTATACGTAGTTATTTTCTGCATTTGATCCATCCCAATTCAACTTCACTATCTATTCGATATTTTTGACCTAATTATTCACGTATTTATCTAATATTATTGATCAAGTAATTCTCGTATATTTATAAGTCAATTTAATAACCCAATACTCATTGTGATTGTTTATTTTCATCAATCATAATTTAATATATATAAAAAACTATACAAGTACAACTATTGTTCGTGTCATTTTTTGTTTCGCTTTATCCAATAAAATTAGATTTGTCCTTGATCCGTTTCACATTATTTATCTTCATCAACTCACCAAGCGTGGCTGAATCATCCAGGCACAACTTATTAAACTCAAGTACTTGATATTCTTTTTTTTCTTTTTTTCCCCTCCATACAATATACATTTTGATAAATTCTTCGAAAGTTATCTATATTAAAAATCGTGCAGTGGAATATTTTTCAACGTTGTAAATACAGGGAAAAAAAAAAAAGAAAAAAATAGAAAGAAACAAAAAATGAATATTGTATTGAATCCACAATATCAACAGTGCAAAAAAAAAAAAAAAAAAAGCAGGATAATAATAAATAAATGAATAAATAAAATATGTAAGCGGTTATGGACCGATATTATAGAGACACCGATGGCCATGCTAATAACTCGTAAATTTATGGAACTCTCTCGGGAGAATACGAGAAATGCTAATTGGCAAATCGTAAAAATTATCCCAGGCCAATATATATATATATATATACATATATATACATATATTAATATACTTGTCTCTGTTCCACTCTTATTCTTTCGTATTTTATAAGACGTGACAAAATGTGTCTTGGCTCCTACGCTCATTTGAATTTCATAAGTATCCCGTGTTTTCCTGCGCAATAATTTCGATATATCGCAAACGAGAAGCCATTCGCCGATATTCGCAGTATATCCTCGAATATATAAACACATAAATATATATAGATATTAAAAAAGAAAGAAGAAAAAAAATTAATACGAACAGACACGTGACATACAAACAGGTATACGCCTGTCCTTTTTTTCTTTCCTATACGTATATACATACATATTTATTTATATGGAGGCTTCCGATATATATTTCGAATCATATATATATATATATATATAAAACCTCGATGTCAATTGGGCCTAAATCATCGGCTTTAACGAGAACGCCACCAGTTTTACGGCTTTCTAGGGCGGTCCATAAACTTCAGAATGAAGTAAAAAAGGGAAAAAAGAAAAAAAAAATAAGTAAATAAATATCTACACGCACAGTGCAATGGTATACATTTATACAGATGTTACTCAAACGATGACGACTGCGCCCAGCCCGAAGAGGGCAACTGAGAGAGGGAATGAGCGATCGAAGAGAAAAAAAATAGGAGGGGAAAAAAGAAAAGGTCTGAGCTATACCAGCCAACGAGCGAAAGGTGCTCGCTCGGCTTCACCACCTATATATAAATATGTGCACATATATACAAACTTATATAGAAGAGAGGAATAAAAAAAAAAACCCTTCACCCCCCCTATACACCATCGCAATTTCGTTTCGTAACGATCGCCAGCTATTTTCTGGATCAACGCACCGAGCCGTAAAAATGAAACGTTAACGCACTTCTCCCCCAAGTTTCTATACCAAAAAATAGTGTATTTGTCGCATGGAGAACGCAAGTCAAGTAAATAGATCTGCATATATACATACTGGTTTTGCTAAATAATATTATATATATATATATATATATATATATATAGTAGTGAAGGAGAAAAAAACATGGCATGATGTTCGTACAAACGTTTATATGGTTTCTGTTCAAGGGTCAAATAGTTTTTGTTTTTATTTCGAAACTATTTTGTATACTATACGACGTATAGCTCTTTGTGAAGGTTGTTTAAATATATTATCTTTATGTATACACAGAGAAATTTTGACACTAATTTTAACTTGTAAACTAAATAATTTTAAATATGTGGTATTGTGACAGTTCATCAACACTTCAACATATATATTTATCATTGTCAATATTATTCTTGGAACGTTGCAATAGATAGTCATTATTCGTGCAACTGTGAGAGACTATTTGACTATTTAATATTTGTAATGATACAATATTCAAATATAACATGAATTACGACATGAAAAATCATTCTATGGAAAATAAACATACATTTCACTATATTCTCTAATAAACATTGGACAGTCAAGTAATATATTTTACTTGCCGCTATTGTTAAATATATAAATCGTATTTTCTAGATTAACTTTTGTCATAAAGTTTATTTAATCTGCCACTTATGAGTTATCAGGGTATTTTCAAACATAATGATTTTCCATATATGTATGTTAGTATTAAGTCAATCGAGTTGTCTTGAGTTTGCTGACACGTTTGGTCTAGTTGATAACAAGTTAGTAAGATTGAGATGTTACTTGTGAGGAGTGAGCAGAGAGGAAGGTAGCCTAAGCTCGTGATTAATCTTGCAGAGCCAACTACTCATGATAAATTATTTGCATTACAGAAAAATTTCAATGATTGTGATATAACCCATCAAGATGGATTAATACTTCAATGTGGAAAAGAAATATGAATGAAAACATGAAATAGACACATTTCTCTGTCCAGCTTTCTGTTTTTCGTTATAATATTTATTAAAATGTTTGATGTATTATGCTGCATTTTTTTTAATACATTCCCTCTTTTTCTACTGTTTTCACATTGATTCCTCACTGAAATTACATTTTCCTCATTGTCACCTGTTAGACACCGAGTATTGAAACATATTTTGAATATTAATTGTTTCAGAACTAGGATTATTAGTTAATTTCAAATTTTTCCGGTCAAATATACTATGTTTGAATTTTTATTTAGTGGAAATTTTAATTAATTTAACTTCAATGAAAACTGTTCACAACACAATCGAGATCTTAAATGATCCTTAATAGTAGTAACTGTGATGTATTATAGCAAATCTATATGCAATTTTAGCTACAAATATAATTGACATGTAGAATTGTTCCAAAATAATATTTAGAAATAGTTGAAAAAAGAAAAAAAAAGTATTCAACATTAGAATATCACAAATATGTTACGTATATGTTATTTTCATATATTTATATGTTTGTACATATGGTTATGCATTCGTAATAAAAATTTTTCTTTCAAATCACGTGGGAATTGAAATAATGTGAATGACATTGCGTGATTACATTCAAAATATTTGTCATCGTCTTGTGACGGAGACAGTCCTGTGGCTGAATAGACAGAGACAAGGGGAAAGTGAGAGAAGTGAAGAGAGAAAAAAAAAGTGTAGCTTCAGCCTGGCCAAACATACATCGACCTAACACATTTTTTCATAGCATATGTGGCAGACGAATGACGGAAAATGACTAAAGAAAAATATGAAATCGAGTGAGGAGCAAGAGTAAGAAGTTCACCATTTGGATAACCCGTTGTCCAAGTTCACGATACACCGTCCGCGGTCATAAAATAAAAAATAAAAAAAGTAAACAAAAAAAAATGTTGTGTTGCAACATGGACAATGTAAATAGAAATATAATTGAGAAAATAAATTTGACGTAACCCTATGAAACATATATTTTTCACTTCAACTAAATCACATGGAACTTGTTATATACGAAAGCTTTTGATGTCGCTGATAACTTGAGTGAATTCTGTTTCTTTTTTTAAATTTTGGAATCTTCAATGCAATTTTCACTATTTTTTCGAACGAATTTGTTGTTATCCATCCAAAAAAAACTTCTCTGTTCACTTCTTCCGATTAAAATGAACTGAAACTTGGTCACAATTTCATTTATCCGAACAATTAGTTCGTTATTTTTTTTCAGCAGTTGTCAATAGTTAGAGGTTTGATGATGATATAAAAAAGAAATGTCGAATGTTTGTAGAAGATTATAGTATAAGCGTGAAGGAAAAAGAACTAAACAAAAAAAAACAAAAAAAATGTGACATACTGACAGAGTTTCTGTGTTTTGAAAAGATATGCAGTGATATGTATAGAATATTTTCTCCCTCGATATAAATACACACATATAATAGTATTAATTATTTCAAGACACTGACCTTGTCCTTGTCCAGGACCTGTCCAGGAAGTGCGTGACCCTTGGCGCCCCATTGGCACAGGTGTTGACTGTTAAACTCCTTGCATACAATATGGAAGCAGGCGTGACACTCTACAGGACACAAAGATCCGCACATACAACAACAATGATTCGAATATTGATCAATGCACGATGAATTTATTGATATTTGTTCTTTAGTAGAATTATTAGCAATATCATTGCCATTTCTCGTAGCAATAATACCATTTTGACTCTTGCAATTGACGTCGCCGCGATTTGTAACATTATTACTATTCCCTTTGACCTTGAGAGCCTGACCAGAGTCAAAGGTAGATATTGGCTCAACAACACGCTGATGCTGGGGCTGGTGACGGTCGACCTTGTCGACGCACGCCGTCGTTGTTGGTTCATTGTTGCTAACGCGCAACCCAACTGCGCCGGTACACCAGCACATGTACCGGTGAAATGACAGCGGCCTAGCGCACGTTACATTGTGATTAAAATTCTCAGTATTATTTAATTCAACAATATTAATATCCTCATCAGAATTTGATGATGAACACTCAGAATTTGTTCGCGTTTTATTATCACACGCAATACGCAACTGGATACCAGCCAATTGCGATTTAGATTGTAATATATTCTGACTCGCCAGCGCGTTCAATATTACTGTATCCAGTAGCTTGCCCGTTGGTCGTTGGTGTTTGCCGTTACTCTGACCAAACGAGGAAGTGGATGAGCTGTTGCTGATGTTGGTGGATAAGATGGGAGAAATGCATCCCCCGCTGCTGTTACCACCACCACCACCACCTCCACCACCTCCGCCTGTCGAGCTGTTCATTTGCGTTTGATTTGCCAGGCGATGTTGAACGCCTGTGGCGCCGCCCCGCGACCTCGCATTGCGTTCCGTGTCGTTTCCATGCGGCGACTGGTCCTGATGTTGCACAGTGGAGGACGGAAATGATTGGCCGCTCTCGTTGCCGGGTGACGAGGCGCATGGCAAATTTTCGCACGTGCTCAATGAATTTTGTGAATTATTATCGGACGTTGTTACTACATTCTCACCAGTTGTATATGTTACTGTATTTGAATTATTTGCATGTTGCCAACTTGAATTATTATTATTATTACTATTATTATTATTATTATTGTTATTTGTTGTAGTTGTAGTTGTAGATGGATTGTGACTATTGAAGCTACGTGATTGATTATTACGTTCAGTTACACCAACAATATTGTTAGATGTGGTTGTGACAGTTGTCACAAGGGTTGGCAACGCGGGCATTGGTCCGTTTATGCTATTATTTGTCGTTGATGACGTTACGCTGTTGTTTGAACTACCACCACCACCACCACTGCTACCCTTGCGCAGCATATAATTGTCAGCATCGACCGCTAACATTCTCGACATCGCCGGTGACTTTGTCTTCGACTCATTTTCCTCCTTTTTCGGTGAATTGTGATGTAAATGATGAATATGGTGATGATGGTTGTGAAGATTGTGATTATGGTTTGACTGCGGCTGTTGCTGCTGCTGATGATGTTGATGATGATGTAATTTTTGTTCCTTCAATTCTGATTTAATAGATTTATTTGTGTCCTCCTCGGACGCTTCCGAATCACCTGGACGCCGATATTCTTGGCGTTTTCGTCCGGTCAACACTATTGACTGCACTTGGGCAGCAGTAGGCGAATTCGCCACCTGCTTCATCACTACCGAAGTCAATCACTTTTGTCATTAGATAAAACGTAGTACGATTTTATTATTTTATTTATATTTAATTTATTTATCTCTTCTCTTACTTTTTATTAGCTTTGTAATTAGTTTTTCCTTTATTTTTATCTCTTTTTTTTCAACATTAAGTCTTGCAACGATCTACGCTACGTTGACCACCCCCAAATAAATCTTGCGCCTCGCTCAAACAATTTAGCTCCATTGTCATCACTGTACACTGTACTAACTGCAGCATTCAAAAATCCGTCACGGATTCAGGTGTTCACCAAAAAACAATGGAAAATAATAATGATATAAGATGAAACAGAATTAACAGGCACGTATGCATAAGTAAACACATATACATTCATATAAGCACATATATACCCAATATATATAAATATATATAAATATATGTGTGTGTATATATTCACGGGTTTCAATTAACAATCACTTCTGACGTCCGTTGAACAAAAAACAATCTTTGTCTTCCCTTATATCCAAGATATAATCTTCAAGTAATGAAAAAAAAAAAAAAAAAAAAAAAAAAATGAAATAAAAATTGACGTTGTCTTATCACTATTTCACGTAAAATGTATTAAATTCCACATATACACATACACACACAGGCACACGGACATACACACACCTATATATACATATATATATTCGCTCGTCCTCGATTGCTATTTAACATTAACCAGGGAGCCTCTTTAACGTGTGTCCTTGCGTAAATTCGGTTTTTTTTTTTAATTTTTTTTTTTCTCTCTATCCTCATGCTTCCCACAACGCAACCAATGTAAACGCGAGTTTCACGGAGCCGAACGAAACCGGTTTTGAAAAGGCGGAGTACACATACAATTCCTTGGCGCAGTGTTCCATAGAGGCTGGTAAAGGAACGGTCTCGATCAAGACGATATGTGAGAAGAATCTTTTTCGTTCAAGGCACGAGCAATAAGGGAAGAGTGAAAGAGAGAATGTTGTGTGTGTGTGTGTGTGTATTATGCTTCATATATATATATATATATATATATATATATTCATATTTGCTTATATATATGCATGTGTGTGTTGAGTTTGTATGGCTTTTATTGAAGAATAGTGAGAGGCTGTTGTTATTGCTGCTGCTGTTGCTGGTTGCAATCCGTCACTCCCTACACCGTGATGCTGCACGTGTGTGATCGCATCACTAAGGCAATATATCACCAAATAAATTCTGCTTTGTCACCGCATTCCTTCACACTTTTATTAAATATTTCGTTTGTTTTATTTTTTCATACATTTTTGCATGAATTAATTTGAAGGAATTTTTTTTTTTTTGTGTCCCACAACACCCCTTCTATTTCTTGCGCACACAAACTATCAGTTATTTGCTCTGGAATTTAATGTTGTCGTGGATTTATGCTCCACACGGAAACACGACAACTTTAACGGCCTCGTGCTCTTGAAGGTCATTGATGTGAGCGCCCACCACAACGGTCACTTCCCACTTAAATTTTCATTTCTTATTTATTCTTTCTCATGCCTTCTTTTTCTTCTTATTTTTTCGTTTGTTCCTTCACGTTGTCTCTTTCTCAAATTTTAATCGCTCGTCGGACAAAAATTCACGAACGAGTGTGTGTCGCAATCGCTGGCCGAAATCGGCCTGTCCCTCTCGCTCTTTATCTTTTTTTTCTTTTTTTTTTTTTCTTTACGATTTTTTATTTTATTTTTTTTTTTAACGTCACTAGAGTCACAAGAGCCCGTTGATAGTCGATATGATGAGCGAGCAGAAATATAAAATGGGCAGAAAAAAAATTACACAGGCTAGATGAAGTTACAGAGGAAATGTATGTTGAACGTTTAGAAGGACGCGATGATTAAGTGATTTTTTGCTGTTTTTTTCATTATCTTTTTTATGTTCATTCAATATGAGATTTTTTTTTTTTTTTTTTTTTAATATGAATTATTTTCGTATTGAAATTATTATAAAAGAATTATTTGATTGTCGATAAAACACTACACTTGAATGTTCATTTAATTGAATTAATTTTTATGAATTGCTGGAGAATTAATTGGATTATATAATATCAATGACCCTTATCCATTGTATTAACACTGCACACAGCATGAATATTTTTTTCGTTCCGTTGCCACCCCGGCGATGGATGTGACACGGGGATTGTGGAAGGATTGCACGAGTTATCAGGCGATCGCGATGAGCGCCGGCCGGTCGGTAAGACAGCAACAGCAGCAGCAGCAGCAGCAGCGGCGGCGGTATAGTGCCAGAGAAAACCAGGCAACACTGCCAAACCACGACCCGGACGAATCTACTTCGAGTGACGTTTGCAAATTTTCACCGGGTCCATATCTACTGCCACATGATTATTATGCAAGTAGATAAAGTCAAACTATTGCCATCGCTCCAATACGAATGAAATACAAAGAAAAATAATATGCAATGGTGATAATTTACACTTCACTTTTTATATTTAATCGATCAATCAATCAAATTAATAAAACTGTAGATATTTTGCAATTTAACAATCATTGACAGCATCGGCCTTTGACTAAATTTTTCCATTTCAATATGCACGAATTAAAAAAAAAAAAAGGTATTAAATAATTAAATTCAATAAACCATGAGAATATTGCATCTTCTTTGTCACTGTCGCACTCATTTTTTTTCCAATATCATGAGCAGAAGTATAAAAAAATTAATCCATAAAACCCAATGACTTCTCTATATATTTTCTATTCTCTCTAACAAATTTAATTTTCCCACTTTTCGTCAATGAATTTCCATAAATAAAAAAATAATTAAAATGACAATGAAACACAGTCTCTGTACTTGCACCTGACACCAATGAAACGAAATATAATGCCAAACTTGTATCACGTACAAGCGAACACACACGTTTTATGCCTCGCGATTACTCCTCTCTTTTATTCACGGCCGCTTCATTCGCCGGTTCTTCTCCACTGGCCGTAACGTTTCAATCCTATCTCGTTGCCGTGCCACCACCTCCACCTCCGTCTCGCTCTCTCTCCTCTTGCTCTCCACTACTACCACCAACACCACCACCACCACCACCTCCTTCTACTCCTCCTCCTTTTAATCTTCTTCTTGTTCTTCTCCGATTTGCAGGCACGTCCTCAACGTACGTGAATTCGTGCCCCGTCCAACTTACTCTTCAGTACTTTACAATCAGTCTGTACCGGTACTGATGTCCTCTTCGCCTTCTCTGTTCTTCTCTTCTCTTATCTCTCGTTATTATTTTTTCTACTCTTCTTATATTCTCTCGTCCTCCCCACACAAACAAACTCACATTTACACCGACAGACACACAACTGTCTCAATTTAACCCTCAACCATTTTTAAACTCCGAGAGTGTGAATTTAACTATCCACGTCTTTCTATTCACGTCTCTTCTCTACTTTTGCATGAACCCCTAAACGCAAAATGGCACACACATACACACACACACACACACATATATATATATATATATATATATATATATATACACTCTCATTCACATATAACACACTCACCAACAGGCAACGTTGATTTAAACACTCGACTTAAAAAAAATCCCAACCTTTCTTCGCATATATTTTACCTTCGTCTTCTTTATATACATATGTATATTAATATAAATATATATATATTTCTACTCTTTCTTTCTTTCTTTAAAGCGCACAGTGGCGCTGATCCGTGTCGCGATGTCGACCGACGAGGACTGCCAGCCTCGCGCGAAACGCTCCCGCTTCCCGCTGGCTGCCGTCGTCTTCACTCCTCCAGTCGCTTCGAGTCGCCCTCGCTTTACGCCGGATCTTTCTCTCTCACTTGCGCACAAACACAAGTACAAATAACACACATGTAGAAATATATCCTCGTGGTTGGTTGTGTCGTGTCTTTCTAGCTCATTCGCTATTCCTCACACTGCTTCTCTTTTTCTCATTCTCTCTCAATAATTTTCTCTGTCTGTTGCGTATACCCCCGCCATAAACTTGTCTGGTTCTTTCTCCCTCGCACTTGCACACACTTTACTCCCTTCATTTTATATTTCTTTATAGCTGCTTTGCTTCATCTCTCACTCTTGTTCATGTTTCAACTTGCGACCTCTCACTCGTTGTCTTTTTCTCCTTCGTTGAGTCCACTCGTTTATCCTCTTGTTTCAATCCACTCTTTTCTTTCTTATACGTTTAAATTTGCGCTTGTTCTATTTGCCCTTGTGTGTTTCGTTCATTTTCTCTTAATACACTATTAGTTATGGATGATAAGTCCACTTTTAACCGGTACAATTTTTTTCACCCCGGCGTTTGTTCATCGAAAGATGTGGAGAGAAAGAATTAAATGAATATATATATATATGTGTTTATGTGTATAAATGAAAATAAAGGGAGGAGTTTAGTTGTGCGGCAACAAGGGCACTCTAATAGCAATCATACAAGAGAGGAACTCTGTTGGCTTACAGCTGACCGGCCGGTCTGTGTAGTGTTCGGTTAATAGCCCATAGTTCATGCCGCGACTCCACGAGTCCACCGTTTGGTTAAACCCTGAGACACTGAACACTCGCTTCGACTTATTCCGCCATTGTTCGGTTGAGCTCGTGGCCTTTTGGTTATATCCAGGGCCGTAAACGTTGGATTATTTGTGCGAGTATACAAGTCGCCCTCTACACACTTTTGTAAACCCCATCGTGTGTAGAAGTATATGGTAGCGCAAAAATTCAATGCGATTTTATACATGTACGAACCTTGGGGGGATTCTT
This sequence comes from Zele albiditarsus, assembly GCA_958496275.1. Lineage (NCBI taxonomy): Eukaryota > Metazoa > Arthropoda > Insecta > Hymenoptera > Braconidae > Zele > Zele albiditarsus. Next base: position 9,432,692 of record OY292411.1, read on the forward strand.
TCTGGCTCGTTGGAAATTTCCACCTCTCTTTAATATATATATATATATATATATATATATATATATATATATATAGTCTTTCAGTCATGCTCCTGCGGGAGTTCTTTTATTTCCTTTTTATTTATTTTTTTTTTGCGTCTTTGGATTCTGTAGAAACCGCTTCTGACCTCGTTCAAGGAAGGAAAGTTTTTTTTTTTTTTTTTCATTTCAGTTAATTTTTTTTTTCTTTTAAGTCCGGAGGGGGTTACTTTACGACGGGATGTCAAACGTGGCGAGTCAGAATTTGCGATTCGTATGTACATTAGGGGTCTATAAATCGTGGTATAGTTGAAGAATAATTTTATTTTCATTCATTTAGGTGTCATTGTTATTCGAATGTTTTTAGTTTTACTTATATAGAAAATATTCAGTTTAAATTTTGATTTATATGCAGCATTGAAGATGATAAAAATGAGTGAGAGCGAATATGAAGAATAATAAGGAATAATATATCCTTATAGATTATGTTATATTCGATAATAAATCTTTTTAAGTGAAATTATCTTAGTTACACATGTGGAGCATTATCATCGTTTTGTTTCCGCTCCGATTATAAATGTCAAACCTCTTTGACTCTACATATATATATATATATATATATATATATATATTCTCGTTGAATGCAGACTGTACGACGATTCGCACACGTAACGATATAATACCCAAAAGGCTATATAAAAGAGTGAGATGTACGGCCGCGAGAGCATGAAAGTGAAAAGCGACTTTCCGGGGAGAAGTATACACGTATACACGAGAGTAAGAAACCGATATACATAGTTCATACATACATACTCATATATATATATATATGTATATATGGGAATTGAGAGGACAGAGAAAGAGGAGAGGGGTCATGGCTGAAGATGTGAAACGGGAGCCTGGTTTTCAAGACGATCGAACAATATCCAAGCCGGCTCATTCATGTATGTGTATAAGGAAAAAAAAAAAAAAGAAAAAAGAAAAAAAAAGAGAATAAAAAATTAAAAACTTCCCACCAAGGCCAAAATGACATCAGAAGCTTTGATTTAAATTTAGAAGATAAGATAGTGTAATTTAATTCGCTTGAAAAAAAAAAAAGAAAAATGAAACAAAAAAAAAAAAGTGTGTGTGTGCTCGAGCACTCACGGCACACACAAATTCCCTCTGCCACGATCAATACATCAAAAGACAATGGAGACAATATATGACTGTACAACGACAATTTTTTGTCTCTCTTATTTTTTTATTCAATTTAATCGCCGTGAATGTAACTAAAAAATTACAGCAATAATTTTGGATATTTGCGAGCGTGAAAATAAAAATGAAAATTGATGATGTATTTAATAGAGAAGTAAATATGACAGTTGATAACACAGAATTGAATTGATTTAGAGCAATACCTATATATATGTGTGTGTGCATTTTGTATATGTGTATATGGTTATATATGGATATATATTTTTCGCAAGTGGCACGAAAAATTTGCCCATCATCAGTAGCTGTATGGTTACGTGCCTGGCGCGGTCGAACGTCGCTCGGACGTTTCCGGCCGTACGTGGCCAGCGTACTCGACCTCCTTCTCGATTTACGAACATTGACGAGTGAAAATACCGAACACACACGAATGACAACGAGTCGTCGCGCGTCGTTGTGTTCACATTGAGTTGAGTTTAGAGTAGAAACCAACGAGATTTGCGCATGTGCGACATCATACAACCAAGCGTGAGCCGTGAGCCACAGAGCTCGTGGGCTTTTCGCTCGATTGCCGACCCGGTCGCTCAGTCGATCTGCACGAACGTCAAGTTCCATCGAGTTTCCATATATATATATATATATATATAAATGCTTACAAGCGACAAATGAAAGGACGCAAAAGAAAGCAAAACAAATACAAAATGATAAGATGAAAGAATCTATACGAACAATGAATAAAGAAAGAATAATTTATAAGTAGTAGTATTAGAAATGAGATAGATCAACATGTCGAGATACATGTTATAAATATAAATGTATTAGATAAAGAGTAATAACACTGATGATGATATAATAAAATTTTGTTGTGAAGGAAAATGAAAGGGTAAGTGTAATTTTACCATTCACAAAGTCAAAATCGAAGTTGGTGTAGTAAATTTATATATACAGTGAGAATAAATGGGGTGAAATAAAAAGTTGAAGGAATACAATAAATAACTATGATGCTTTTAATATTGGGGAATTAGCATTTGTGCGTGGCACGTACCAAAAATGAAACAAAAAAAAGAAAAGAAATAAGAAATAGAAGCGAAAGAGAAAATTAATCTATATCTATCTATTTATCTATTTATCTATTTGTCTATCTATCTATCTATCTATCTATCTATCTATCTATCTATCTATTTATTTCTCTCTCTTCTTATAGTTGGCAGACGAGTCTAAACATATTCCGTTAATCGCGACAATTTACATCGAACCGCGAGACTTTGTCAGCGCGATCGTAAATTACAAAATTCTTGGGCACGTTATAGTACTGATGAGTTGTGGATATATACATTTCATGCTGGTGGATACAAACGCACACTCACATATCACATATACATGAATAAAGAAAATAAATAGAGAAAAATTATTCGAATCGGAAATCTCAGGATTTAAAGTTATTTTGGCATTAAAAGTGAAATAAAACATAATTTCAATTCAAATGATGACTTTTAGATCTGATTTAAATTGAAATTTCATTTTCATTTCAAAATACACATTTGAATTTTTTGAAATTTATCCAATACATATTTCGTTGATATAAATTGACTTGAATAAAAATTGATCGCATTTTTATACAAAATCGACGGTGAACTAATTACATTGAATACGTGAATCACTAACAAATACATACGCTTAACGTTTGTAAAAAATAAAAAAAAAAAAACCAGCAGGCGAATTTTCAATTAATTCTTAGCTAATTTTATTTATCCAAAAGTCGTGGGAATCCAAATAAATAATCTCCCACATAAATATTAATAAAAGAACATTCGATTAATGACATTTATAAAAAAAAATCATTTTCAATCAGTTTCATATCCAACAAATGATTCAAAATAAAATTTAAATAATTTTAATTGTCCACGTATACACATTAACCCCTTTATACATAAACATATATATCCAAGCTTAAGTTCATATATTTAAGCACCCATTATAAACAAATATGTATGAAGTAGAGAATTTGAGAAATATAGTAGCAAGTTTTGACAAGTGAAATGCACCCTAAAATATATCCAATGGTACGATATATATTTTTCCATGACGCCATCACGATTCAGGCCATTAACCATGACCTCCACGCTCACATATATATATATATTCGCACTTGTTCACGCATTTGTAATATATGTATTCCATCATGTGAATATATATATATATATATATACAAACGCGCAATAATATCTCATTCGGGTTTCGTTTCTCTTTTGCGTGCGCGCCCATCATGCATCCCCGGGAATAGGTGAGGCGAGTTTCGCGGAAACGCACCCGGGGGCTAATTTCTATGGAGACGAGCCCGGCGAGACATCAGAATGGAACTGGTATTTCTCTCTCTCTCTCTCTCTTTCATATTCTCTCACTCTCGCACGTTGGGTTGAGATCGATACTTTACTTGGACAAGTATATAGAGAAGCGCCGCGCTCTCAACTCAAACTCATTCGTGCGTATGGGTGCGTATATTATTATATCTATGTGTATATGTGACCACTTCAGACTCACGGACTTATATATATATATATATATGTGTGTGTGTGTGTGGGTATGTGTGTAAACTCGTGATGTCATCTTCGATCCGTTGATCGTATTCGCGCGCGCGCTCTCGTTCGCATCCCGCAAATATCATCATAATGAAATTTAAAATTTCTCATGTTCACTCACTACGATATTGTGTCTGTCTGTTTATGTATATTTATTTGAATACATATATATATATATATTTATTGTTATCATGACAATACTGGCAATAAAAGCATAATACGTAATACATAATTCACACCATCATTCATGTAAATTCCACGCGTATATAATATAAATACACCCAGAACAAAAATGATTTGAATTACAATCGTGTATGATTTCAATTCACCACACACTTTATATTTAATTTAAAATTATTTTTTTAACGTGAGGCAAATCATGAATTATTATCGATTAAAATTATTCGTACTTGATACCGTTATTTAGATAATATATACAGGAGATTATTTAATTTTATTGAAAACCTTTCAATGAAATAAAATTGATAATGAATAACGAAAACTTTCGCCTCAATTTTTTAGCCTACATTAGCCATATCTTTCTTTTTTCTTCTTCATTTTTTTTTTCTTTTTTGTTTTGTTAAACAAAAACAGTCACAAATCACATTCGGGACATTAAAATCAAATTATTTTTTCTCTCACTACATAAATATGTCATACTCCAAGTTCCAATATCCCTGTCAATATTCCAAAACTCTGATCGGCTGTCAATACTGTCAACAATTCACACTCCAATTTGCAATTGCTGCACCAAAATATGATTCACCGATAACTAATTAATAAAAATCAACAAATGCAAAAGCCAAATTGTCATACCGTAAATATCCAATCAATTGCCCATTAAATATAAATAAGAAACAAAAGACAACAACAATCAAGCTCTTTTTATTTGTTTCTATTTTATTATTCTCACAATCTCTAACTATATTTACCATGTAAGGGAATGAAAAAAAAAATAAATAAATAAATAAATAAAAAAAATATAGACAATGGGTGTATTAAAGAAGGGAAGGGAGGTTACAATATTCAAACGCAGTGGAGTATAATTCCCGTCGAACAGGCACGGGTGATAATCAAAGGCACGATCAGGAATAAGGGGCAATGGAAGAGAGTGCAAGAGAAAAAGAGAATAAGAGAGATAGAAAGAGGAAGAGTTATCGTACGCCGTCTATATTTAACCAATTTATATCTACACATACATTATATGTATATTCATTTATATACATATCTTCGTATATGTATTTATATAAAGTGTAGATATATATATACAAATGATAGAACAGCCGGTCATGTTACGCGATGTGCTACGATATAGTTCGAACGCTACTGAAATAATGCCACCCAACGTATTCGCCACCCAACATAGATATAAACCACGATGCTAAATGCATGATTTATAGTTCAACATTTAAAATATATAGAACAGGTATATAAACAATTATATAAAGATAAATATATATATATATGAATATATATTTCAATGTATGCAGTGGATGTTTGGTGAACAGTTTATATGATTTTCCCATGCCCATCGCAATTTTTTTCTCGTGCCTACACTTAATTACCTTGATGGATACACGATAATACATACATCAATGGTAAATATATATGCAGTTTTGTTGTATATTATGGATATATTCATATTCACATGTGAGTTGGGTGATTATTGCAACGTAAAGTTGGTGATATGGATGTAAAATTGTTGCTTTGTTTTTATATATATATATATATATATATGACTGAGTTTATAATCATAGCATGCACGCGCATGTGTGTAAATATAAATGGAAGATAGATAGATAGATAAATAAAATGAATACAAATAAAAATGAGGAAATTTTATTTCTTTCCATTTTTTCTTTTTTTTTTTATTTACGAGCAGATTGGAATTTATTGTCATTGCAAATGTCATGGATAAAGACAAATAGAGACAGAGAGTGTGTTGCAATTGGCGGATGAATGATTATATATACATATATATATAAATATATACTTTTGTTATGATATTTGTCTTGTAGTTGATATATTGTTTTGAATTTTTATCGGCGGTGAAAAGAAAAAAAAGAAGAAAAATCACGTGAATGGAGAATAGTTGAAAAAAAAAAAAAATATATTAATGTTTTTATTTTGTTTTTTTTTTTGCTGTTTCAATTCTTTTGTTTTTTTTTTTTTTTAGTGGCTAATGATAATGAACGATCTTTGGGTTGCACTGTTATTAATTGGCGATAATGATATAGGTGAGTTTGATGAACATTTGACAGATTGACGTGGTGGAATTAATTATATTTTTTATTTCTGTTTGTATGAACACTGCGATGGGGAAAGAAAAAAAAAATGAAATAAAAAGTTGGATTCATTTATACAATGTATCAATTGGTATGTGTGCATATTGATATTTGATTCGTGTATGTATTTGTCAGACGCAGTCAATTTGTCGATCATCCGTGTATTATTTTTTTTTTAAATCATTTATTTATTTATCTATTCCTTTTTTTTTCGGTACCATTATATTCCAATTGATCTTAATGATAATTCTATGATAATGAGTAGGATGCAGTTCAAGTTAATCCTTGGAAAATCAATTCATTGCCATTGGTTCTACAACACATAATAAATTGATGATAATGATTTTAATGATCGGTTATTATATACAAATAATTTTTCTATTCACTGTTGCGGCACGAAGGGATGAACAAAAAAATATATATATATATATATAATGTTGTTTTGTTTCTGTATTTTTATTATCAACGAACGATGAAAATAGCACACATTAATGCCAAGAATATTATTTATTAACTGACTATATTTAAAAAATTTTTTGCACATTAATCTCTGTCATAAATATTTTTTCTTCTCTTTTTTTTTTCATTGTGAAAAAAAAAAATTGAAGGAAATAAAAATCAATTCTCTTTATTTTTCCCTCGAGTCCCGATGTTACGTGATAGCATAACATAATTTTCCTCTAACATATATCTCAACATGGGGGGAAGGGGGCTAAAGAGAGAAAAAGTCGTGACATAAATGGGATAAGTTTCAAAATTATGAAAAAATTTCAAAATATGATAAAAAAATTTATTCACCGCATATGTTCTAATCTTGAACGTAACTATATACCTCCCAGATGCTATATTGAACACACATATATCCAAAGATATATATATATATATATATATATACTAAGTCGAGTAAAGCAAAATGGACCAACTGCACAGATTTTCGTATTTTTGGGCACCTCAATGTTTATAGCGTTCTCTCACAGCTGTGGGTTGTGTCATAGCTATATATATATGCATATGAAATTGTAGTGCAGACTCCGGCGCACAAAATAACACCATAGTGATATAGATTTTGCATATTCTACAATGAATTATTCACGATTGCGTCAAATGGAATTTCAATTTGTTTTTTGTTTCAATTTTCACTCCTCAATTTATTACTATCATTAATAAATCAAAATTTACAAATCAAACGCTATAATTAGTCCATTATCCACATCTTTCTCTATACATGTGTATACATACCCGAAAGAAAAAATAATAATAATGATTTGAATTAAAATGAATAAATTTTATTCAATATGACGTTAGCACTTGGAATAAAAGGAAAAATTTTTAATTCAACAAATAAATTATAAATTGGATATAAATTCAAAAATATCCTCACTACGAATAATTTCCCATATGTTGGAATACCAAATGTGAATTATGAATCAGGTATTAAATTATTCAAATGGGTAAAAATAATAATTTGAATAAATAAAAATTAATATAAACAAAGTAGAAAAAAAAAAAAATTAAAATCAACTGTAAACTATTGGATTATAAAAATATTCGGTTCAATTCAAACTGAATAATACTGAATCAATTCGTATTTCGTTATCATATCATTAAAATTCCGAATCGAAATACAATTTTTTTTTTATTCAAATCATTTTTCATTCCCGAGCGCACACACACATACTCACACACACACACACACTGCAACACATACTATACATCATCAACCAACACAAAGCCCATGTGTGCTTTCGATCGTTCTCGATTACCGACAATGAAACCAATGTGCTCTCATATATCACATCATATTAAATATTGTATATATATATATATACGAGAATACTTCGGCGCGTGGCCTCGACCTTGAAAAATTATTCCAGCGTGACGATTAAGGATGCAACCGATGATAAATCCCACCCGCGCGTGCATACGCTTGTATCACCACCATCATCATCATCATCATCATCATCATCATCATCATCATCATCATCATCATCATCATCATCATCATTATTATTATTATCATCTTCGTCGACGTGAAGTCGTCACTAACGTCACATTATCATTCAATATGCAACAACATAATTCACAATATAAATTTAAATAAATCTAAACTCAATCATTTGTTCACGTGTGCATAATGACAAAATAATAATCAATCGTTTTTTTTTTTCGCGAATTAAATAGCGCAAAAAAAAAAACTACGGAATTTTTTTTTCCACAATTGTATTACTTAACTCGTGCTATATACAGCATAAAAAAAAATCCATATATATATTTACATATATGTAAATTTATATACACGTGCCCGATTTATTTCGCGTATACGCGACCAAAGCGCGTTAATGCTTTAGAAATTCATCCAACGTATATAGCTGCACGCGTGTATGTTCTTGACAGTGACACTTCGTATGCCAGACGTTGAATGTCCATGTAAAACACACATAAATAAATATATATATATATATATATTCACATATGCATGTATGCGTGATGCGTTTAAATATTATTAAACATATTGCCAAGTTTATATAAGATCGAACCAAATGTTAACAACTAACCACGTGCAGAACGCATGAGTCTATCAGTTTACCATTCAATTAAATATAAAATTAGAAATGTAAAAAAAAAGAGGAAAAAAAAAAGAAAAAAAAAGCGGAAGTTAAACACATCAAATAATTACAGTCCTATAAAAATATATATATATATATACAACGGTTATTCCATGTAATTTATTACCCACATAAAAATTATTCTTGAATAAAAATATAAAAGAAGAGAAAAATATAATAAAATAATATGAACGCGAATATAAAACTATAATCTATCGATAAACGGTTATAAAGATTGAATCGTGGATTATTCCACGTATATTATCAACTGTTCTTTCTCTCCTTCCCTCTCTCTCTCTCTCTCTCTCTTTCTCTCCCTTACTTACTCTCATCATCTCTCTTCGTCTCTGACCACAGTAATAAAACTCGATTTTCGTACGAGTGTGTGTCGTGTGGCGGAGTAAGACGCGGAAGAAGTTGTGCGGTGAGGAAAGGAGGAAGATGCAGATGAAGAGAGAAAGTTGGACGCGCCCCGCGAACGTGTTCCCTCATTCGCAATACATATATATATATATATATATAAAATATATACATACACATATATATTTATATATACCATAGAATAAACGAATAAATGTACGCTCGGGAGAGAGAGCAAGCCCGTGTGCGGGGGAGGCGAGCGCCAGCTCCTCGAGGTCGATGGATTTAATTCGATCGATTAAGGCCAAAGGCTACGGGACCCGCTTTATATGCATATATATATATATATATATATATAGAATACACACAGTACGCGTTCAATATACAAGAGCGTCCGGGACTGGAGTTTCGAGGCGATACGAATTAACAGAAAGAGAAAATAGGGGAGAAAAATGTATAAACATAAAAAGAAAAATCGCGCGAGAAATAGCAACGATAATATATATGTATATATACCAAACACTCAACAATAATACTATCGTTACACATTTTTATAGCCCCCCCTCCCCTTTAATTTCCCCTCTGTTGAATGCATACCATCATCATTACCATTAAATGCGAAACAAAACGAGTAGGAAAAATAAAGAAAAATTTATTCTCGTGCATTATTACACGTGAATGAGTAGGCTGAGAGAACTGTATAGATCTAGGTATTTGATTCGCATATAACATATACATATATATATATACTTTTGTGTATATATATGGATACATATATGGATATATATATGTACCTGCTAGACCATGTAATTCCGGGCGTGCAAGTATATACCAACGTCATCGTGCAATGTCGAGTGCAAGAGTGGGGAACGGTTGATGAGTGAGTGAGTGAGTGAGATAGGGAATGAGAATGGCGTGGAAAAGGTAGTGGAGGCAGGGAAACTTAATAAGAGTAGAAAAAGAAGACGAAGAGGCATGATGCCATCGTGACACGGTAATTGCCACGAGCGCGGCAGACACGAAAGTCCATGGACAACAACGACAATATAAATATATATGTATCTATATATTTATGTGTGGTATATATATATATAGGGAAAAAGTGAGTGAGAGGATAGGGAGGAGGATATAAAGGAGGAGAGTAGAAAGAATATATATATGTATCATGTAAATTAGTATACGTGTTCATGCCTGTAGCGACATGAACCGACATGTCTATCCAAATTCACGTTCTACCCTGTATCTATATTCCATTCAAATTCATTTCTTTATGTACATATACAAAAAACGTGTCACTCTTCTAATATGTATATATATATCTGTGTATTTATATGCCCGTCTAATGTTGGTTCAAACATGCAATAATAATGACTACCCTAACATATATTGAATGCACATTGTGTTGTCATTTATAAAAATGAAATGGAATATTTTGTCTTTGAACATGGCGTAAATGTTTGTTAGGTTATCGTTTAAGTTTTGAATTTATATAGATTAGTTATATATTGATCTATAGACGAAGAAGGAAATGAGAGAGAGAGAGAGAGAGGGAGAGAGAAAGAGAGAGTGAGAGAAATGAAAGCGACACGGTGAGAGATTAAGCGAAAGAGAGTAGAGGAATATACTGACGCGTTCAAGTTGCGGGTTAACGGAAATGGAATAGCAAATCGAAAGATCGCGCAAGATCATCCTGATATATATTTGCATGTATATATATATATGTGTGTGTCTATCTGGTAATATAAGTGTATGTGTGTCTGTTTGAAGGGGAATGGAGATGGATCCTTGTCGACGAGACCGAAGAGATTGGAAAAGCGGAAGTGGTATAATTTCCTGAAGAAGGACTAGGGAATGAAGGAAGGGCGCGAATGAGAGAATGTTGAAGAGATGGGGAATATTTTAGTGAGAGGAAGCTCAACATTCACATAGTATATAAAGTATATATATATATATATACTTATGTATTCGTATAATACATAAAAGTCGCGGGCAAATCTTTTTTTTTCTCCCCTTCAATTTTTTTTTTCTGTTTTATGATCATTCGTCCAACGACAAAAATTCTCACGTAGCAACAACGAAAAATTTTCGACCCCATTCGATTGTTCCACAGTGCCCTTCATGCCATCATGACCATATATATTTTTATGTATATATAACCTGTCGTATTTCCATCATCACCTCATTGTCATTGTCAAATATTTCGTTTCACATGTTGGTTGTCATGTACGCGTGCGCCAAACCGCCCACATAAAAATATACAATAAATTGTCATGTCCTCACTTATACGTGTGTGATGACGTCTGTTCTAAATGATTTTTTTTTTTTTTCTCTGTTCTCATTATTTATTTTTATTCATTTTGTTCATTCATAAATGAAATAACGTATTTATGTATATTTTGTTATCTTATTTCTTGTCTGAGGTCGGCCAAGTGTGCGCAATCTTTTTATTGCATTTATTTATTTTTGTTTTATTTTTTGTATTCTTTTTTTTTTCTGTTGTTTTTATACGTGTAGAAAAACAGACAGGTGATAAATTACCTGGTCAATGTAATCGCATAAAACTGACAATATCTTTTCTATCGCGCACTTTCCTTAATATAAGTACATATGTACCAATATATATATATATATATATATATATATATATGTATTTATAAATAAATATATATATATGTTTGCACTCTGTTATCCCAAGTAAGTTGTCAGAGCTGCACACAAACTGATAACAAAAATTTTAATCGAGTTAAGGGGGACTTATAAAATTTCACGTCACCTCCAAAATATATGTTGGTGTATAAATAGTAAGTATTTCAATAGAGAAGGGAAAAAATGAGCTGAATATATATGAAATAAATGAAATAGTGCGGAAAAAAAAGACAAGGGGGAAAATATCGAAGGGAAAAGTTGTTAAAAAATATAGAAAACATAAATATTTCGATGTATGTTGATGTTGAGTTTTTGTATCTTGTTGTGTGCAAGCAGTAGTGAACGAAGAATTTTTTTTCTCTTCTCCTCTTTTATATGCTCTCACTCTGTGGCTCTTTCTCCTTGAGAACATTGCGGGAAAAGATTAACGAGACACGGCGTCTCGACGCTTCTCATTGCAATAAACTTTACTGCGTGGAGTGTGTCCCAAAATGTGAAGCTCATGCAAACAAAAGCGAGAAAAGGGAGCGCCGTGTGTCGGTGAAAATAATGAGAAAGATAAAGCGAACATGGAAGTTAGTGAGAGCAAGAGAGTAAATGGGTGAGAGAAAGAGAGTGAGAGAGAGAGAGAGAAAGAGAGAGGGAGGTTGGATTTTTAAGTAATGTGTTGCGCGCCAATCCGGCGCCACGATTGGATGATTCGATATTAAACTCCATGGAATTTACATTCTGTTGGAATATATAAACATTTTATCCATTATATTACGATATAAAGAGATAGACTGAGATGAACGAGCGAAAATAAAAATGGTAGATAATATTTTGAACAAATTTTCCAACGATAGAAATAACCACGAATAAATAAATTCATTTGTGAATTTGGGTGAAGTTATTTATTTTTTTTTCGAAAATATTTGGGGTCGCTTTTAAAAAGCAATATATTATCTAATTCTTTATATATTGATTTATAATTTTGTATTTGATTTTTTCAATCAATAATCACGTACACTTTAATTATAAAAATATATAACAAATATATATATAATTTCGTTGGGAAAAGAGCTGGTAATGTAATACAACACTTTTTCAAACACCAAATACTTTTCTCTATGGTACATGTGTATATACGATGTGCACTTGGAAAATAATCTTGTGATTTAAAGCAAGAAATTTCAAAAGAAAAGAGTGTGAGAGAAAGAGAATAATTTATGGATACCTATATAAGAGAAAGGAGAGTAGCAGCAACAAAATTTCACAGACGTCAAAGAATATGTATGCATATAACTAAATATATATATACTACCATGAATCAAGAAAATCTATGCGCTTGGCTCAACCAAAAGATTGCCCGCTTGAAAATGGAAGAAAGAAGTGAGATCGAGAGAAAAAAAATTGAAAGAAAAAATAAAAAAGAATATGAAGATGAACAAAAAAAAAAAGGGAGTGAAAAATATAAACGAAAAATGTTTCAGTGCGGGATTCTCTCTCAACTCTCGAGTGTCCTTTGCGTCTGAATTGTGGGCGGATATAAATATACATATGTATACGCTTTTACATCAGATATATGTATATATTTAAGGCGCGAACGTTTGGAGTATTTTATATATATATATATATTTTTTTTTCAGTCCATTTTCAGCTCGACCTTGATTCACCTTCGTTGACCTATCAATTTATAACGAATTCTAAACAGAAATAGGCGTGGAATTGATCTTGACTCATCACAAGATCACGTCCTTAATATATATTCGGAAAACAAACACTTGAGGTAGGTAATGACATAAAGCATGTATGGGAAAAGCTTAGTCGACATTCGTCAATCAAATCACTTCTCTTTTTCTCACCCTAACCTTATTCTACCCTCGGACAATAAATATACATGATTGTAATGCCAGTGTGGTGCAAAAGGGGAATTGAAGAATCAAAACATGATGTAGCGATAGGGAAAAAAAAAATTGTATATTGAATATGTACATATTTTTGTGAGAATTTTAAAGTAATTTGAAATAGTTTTAACATTCAGTTGATCATTGTGAAAAATATTAGATATGAAATTTATGTTTTATCGTGTTGGTTCGGCAAATTTGAAATTGATTTATCATGTAGATTGCCAAAAGTTTGGAAATTGTCAAAATTATCACGTAATTTTCTTGAAATAAAATAGATCTGTTTTAAAGAAAAAATTAATTTTTTCCTTCGTATGATTAATTATTTCTAAAATTCACAACTTTTGTTTAAGTCTAAATTCAATTACAATCAATTTCTGATAGTCAATAATGTTTTCGAAAACGAAAAATATATATATACTCCCACTAGCGAAACATTATCAGCATAAAGAATAATGAAATTGAGTTAGAAAAATGATGCTGAAAAGATGCAATGTTTCAAAGGGTTAAACACAAATATATGTAGCAAAGTTTTTACGGTCAAATGCGGACGCGGGGCTTTTGAAAATTGCATTCGACCGCTGAGGTGACCTGAGGCGTTTCTGGATCGTACGATGACGATGGGGCCAAGGAGAGGCAGAAAGTGTATATAGAAGGGGACAAGAGTGAGTAAGAGAAGTACAGAGGAAGGAAAGAATATAGCGGTGATGCCTGTAAGAGTGGCCCAATGCAATAAGGTGGCGGGAGTATATTGCAAGGAGGCCAGGTTCGCGAACGAGGGTGGTGGGTGAATGATGATGATGGTAGTGGTGACGAGGGGAAGAGAGAGAAGAATCAAGTTGGAAAAAGAAAACTGGTGGTCTAGCACACGGTGAAACGCCTGAAGAGAGGCAGTGAACAAAAGTAGTGGGGTTGCAACACACACACACACACACACACACAACACACTCCTCTACCTCTTTTACAAAGAGGAGGATTGTAAAGCGCGTGTTACTATGCTACTGTGTCGCCCTCTTCGTGATAAACTGATGAACCAATTGGCGAAAATCAGCAACGAGCGTCGAGACGCCGCGGAATCGTCGCGACGCCTTCAACATTTCTGCTTCATATATAAATCATTATTTCAACAAGAACTATTATTTCTTATACAGATGACGATGATAGTTATGAAACCAATAAGAGCAATATATATCTAAGGATATGAACAAAAATAGAAATGCTAATTTATCCCCACTGTTTTTTTATCCATACATCCTGTATTGTAGAATTGTTTTTCATTTTTAATTTTCACTGCTATGTCTGCCCAATTTTTATTTATGACAATCGCAAACTCATGAGATGGAAGAGTTCTTTTTCACATTCAATTCAAAATGAAGAATGAATATAATGAACAGTGTGTATAATTCATTTCGGTTTTGAAATTTGCAGATATTAGATTTGTAAATAAAATATTTACTTCCTAATTGCTGAATATTGAATTTATAATGTAATTTTTTTTTACACTTTGACTGTTACTTCATATGCTATATACTATTTGATTCCTCTTTGGATGATGGTGGAATGCTAAGCCCGTAGAAAATTGGCACTGTGACAAACACCCGAGTCAGGGTATATCAATTTAGATGCCCAAGAATATTTTGAACGCCACTGGCTTACGTGATAAACGTCAGCCGTATAATACGTTGAAAAATAAAATTGTCCCCACACGCAAAATATAAAATTTACATTCACTTTCATACTGATGTGTGTGTATGCATTATAAATTCACGAAAAATAATTCAATTCATCGTAAATTAAACTGTCACCTTTTTTTTTCTCCTTGTCAATGAATTGAATTAAAGAAGGAAACTGCGCGACATGAGAACGAATGATTTTTCCGCACATTGTGATGGAAAAGTTTCTTGTCATGTCTCACGATCGTCTTTTTCTTACATTTTTTTCTTCATGTCTTAAAAAAAAAAAACAAACAAACGAGAAGAAAAAAAAATTAACAAACCCAAAAAAAGAATGAGGGAGTACACCAAAATGCCACAACATCTGGCACGAATGAGATACACGTGTCGAGATATAAGCAGGCTTGTTCAAGTTGTGTCGTTTCATAGTAATATCTCGTGTGTTGTCACACACAAAAGATGCCGCGCAAATGAAATAGATGTGTTCAAGGGCAAGACGATGTCGTAATTATAACAAAAGTCATATGAAAATTTGTTAAAATATTCTCTCATGTGCAAAATGTAATATAACAATTATCATTATTTTTCTTTCATACATGACTGCGCACATATTATTACAAGTGCAAACACGTAGTTAATAATATTTTATTCCACAAACTTGTACGTGAATATTATAAGAAAAAAAAAAAAAAAAAGAAAAAGAAAATAGAGAATAAAAAAATATACAGCTGCACTACATGAATTCTTGCCACGTTTCGAGTATTGCTTTGAGAACTGAACTTTGAATATTAAATACTGAAGAAGCGTATTGTTCTGTAATACAACAATAAATGTATGCGCCTATATAAACATGAAAAATCAGGTCGAACAATTGCAAGAGTCATTGTTGGTATTAAAATCTCACGATGTACATGAGAATAAAAAATGTATATATCTGAATAGAACAGATGTATCGATGAATAATTATTTGTACTCGGATTATTATTTGATACTGATGATGATAACCACTGCTGTATCACGATCACTGAACTTACACGTACACATGGCCTTGTCTACTGTCTTTGATACTACAGTGATTTTTTTATCACGCAACTCAACATTGCGAATCGATATAAATTGATTACAGCAGCGGTAACAAAAAATCTTTCTAAAGAATATATGGAAATTTTCTATTCATTTAGACTTACCGCTACATTTAACACCGACTTTGCCTGTACCCCAAATGTAATCCTCACCTGAAACAAATCATAATTTTATTACAATAAATTAAATAATTAAATTTCAGTGTGATTTATAATTTAATTTTTTTTTGTTTCTTTAATTGATGTTAAGAAGGTTACAAATGATGACTCACATTGCACACATAAAATCGGCGTCACGAAGTAAACATCAACCAGGTTATGTATGCATTTATCGGGATCCGGAACAGTGGGCTCGACTACATAAGCTGTTGAACAAAAAATGTTGGATTTATTGTGTCAAGCGAAAAAAACATAATGATAATTTTTTGTTCATAGTATAAAGAAACGTTTTTCTCGCTCTTTACCGTAAGGCCCATTGCTGAGTGTGACATATGACGACTCTTCTTCGTTATGGGTGTCTAGATAAGACGATATGTTTCCTTTCAGCATCAGGAATTCCTCTAATTGACTGCAAACTACTGAAAACATATTATCATAATGAAATTTAATACAAAAACCAGAACATTAGTTTAATACGTATTGTAAATTTATTCTTTGCTTTGTATTGACGCAACTCACCAGGCGTTAAGACTGTCCTGTATTAATTGCAGTGTCTAAAGTTGATGCACACTGTGTTTATCTTGGTGATGCGAAAAATATTCTATTTTTTTTTTTTTGGTTATATTTATTCTGTAGATAAATGGATCAAGGAGGACCTTCGTCTCTGGAAGATGATCCTGAATAGGTCATTTATTGATTTTACTCATACTCATTGGCCTCCACAGAATATTTCGAGATGACGTGTTGAGATGCAACAATATAAAAAAAAATACGCCACATTTGCCACATGCATCCTTTTTGGTCACAGAAGTGTCGCCATTATCAATTAAATTCTTGATTTATTCACTGTTGCTTCAATCTTTCAAATTATTTGTACCATTGAATCTATCGATAAACACTGGATAATATTTAGCATGCTTCACAATTTTTTTCCGAATTCGTCCACACATTAATATATATATAATCCAGACATTGATAATATGTGTATGTTAAGATATGCTCAGTCTCTTTTTCGTATGAATCACTCGATTGATAATAAACTGAGCAAATGCTCTTTGTATTTGATGATTATGTATAGAATAGGAATTGCGTTATTGAAATGCATTTATGGTAAAAAAAGGAGGGACCATATAAATAATGTATCTTTCTTTCTTCCGTTATCTTTTGTTCACTTTTTTCACCTTTCTTATTTATAATTGGAGCTCATCAAACATTTGCTCTTCTCATAAAGTTTCATTGAAATATTTCGGAGTGTTTTCTCATTCATTTCTCTCACCGCAACTTTGTCTATGAGTTTTAAGCGTGGATTGCTGTTGATTCTCTTTTATTATTTTTATTTGTGAAAAATTCCTCATCAGTCACATCAATCATTGAGCATTGTATGTATTTATGTCCTGAAAACATTGAACAACAATAAAATGAAACATACCCATCCAGTGTATTTGTATGTGTCTAATCAGCATTTAATTTACATTGAACAGTGTATTCATACATGAATATTGAACACAAAATTTAAAAAACAATTAAACCTGACAAGCTAGTAAAAAAAAAACAAAAAAGCTTGGTTATGTTCATTTCAATGCGCAAGTCAAATTGTTTTCCGATTATTTTCAAAATGCCACAATATAATTAACTGACATGATGGAATAGTTGTCTGGTGACAAAATTCAGCCGGTCCAAAAATGCATTCGTATAATAAATTTACGCAGAAATACATTTCCGTCACATGGCGGCGGATGCTAAACATTAAAAGCTCACGCCTCTACAAAACTAAATGATTTATTACTGAGTACATGCTCTTGCAAGACATATTGTATGACCATATAAATAACAATTAATTATTTAAACAATCATCATTATAATTATTATTCAACATGAATTTCATTTTTTTTTCTCGTACACAACTGATCAAATGTTAAAAATATCATAATGTACTCCAAAATTGAATGAAATTTTTTTCTGAGGACAATAATGCGACAAAAGAGTTGCGAAGAATACAAATGCAGGTGAAGTGAGAAGAAAAGAGAAAAAAAAGGATTGTATACTTACTTTTCTTTTTGTTTCGTGTGATCGTGATACATTAATAACACATTCAAAGGCACAGTTCTCCCTGAATAAATTGATCGTTTAAATGAGCGATATACATATACATACATACATACACATACATATATATATAAATTTAAATTCCCATTGACAATAATTATTGTTTTCGGTAATCACAAAACACGACCAAACACGGTTAACTCACAGAAGGCAGCTAGAGTCACTGCAATTGACCATTGTACGCCGAAAGTAACGATAGAAAAGCAACATGGCGATAAAAAATCCGTTGAAATTTTCGTACAGCGCCATCTGTAATATATGTAATATAAAATTATGTTATGTTTGAAATATATATTTACAATGTATTTATTTTTCATGTATGAATTTAATTAATATAAGTGGATATGAGTGAATAAGAAAGGCTGGATTTATTATTGGAATAATGATTAAAAAAGTGAGGTTAAAATTGTTAGACAATTGTTGCATTGGAATAGAGAGAGAAGAATATTTTTTTTCTTTTGTCAGATGAGTCTAATGTACGTTGACAAGCAAAGAGAAAAATAGCTGATGAATTAGTAATTATCGGTAGGATATTACACTTTGAAATATCGGATAAATATCCCAAACATTCGGTAGTGTCCTGTACTGAACAAGAAATGATGGGAATAATCGTCAACTTCGAGTTCGATATGCTTATCGGTTTCCTTGGACGCTGATTGGCCTAATGTCATTATCAAGTTATCCTTTGACCTGAAGTTGCTGCTTCAAATTCTATTTATATATTTAATGTTAATATAAATAATGTATTCAGCTCATTTGCATTCTACACAAGAGATTGTGAGTATGTAAATTTATTAATATGAATTATTAATCTACAGAATAATTAAAACTTAGAATTAATCTTAATGTGAAGTATCAAAACCTCTATGATTTGAAAATTGGATTTGAAGTTAGCGGCTTTTACATAACCAAAATGAATATAGTAGCTTCGAGAGGCAGCATTCAGATGGCACGACGTGTAAGTTAATTTTTTCCATCATTTTTTTTCGGATGGGATGAAAGTAAATAAATAAATTAGCTCACGTGTGTGTGTGTGCATTGACTGTTTTGTATCTTATACCGAAGAATTAAGCAGAGTATCTAGAGAATTAGTAGCGAATTGATGGGAGTTATTCCATAATAGAAATTCGTTAACGATTTTCTATTCATCAAATACATTGTAAATTATTAATAAATAAATAATGGTCAGTTTAAAAGCTGAGTGCTCCATTTCGAGCTGGTATAAACAATTTGCTAAAGAAGCACTTGATACTGAAGTTCTTCCATTACCAGATGATATATCGAAATATTTAGAACACGATGCTTTTGTCTTACCAATAGAAGCAACAAACGACAAAATTTGTGAGTCAGAGTGGACTGATGGATCACCAGTAAATAATGATTCATCTGAAGTGAGTGGTCTTCAATATATTAATTAATATTATGTACATGAATATTTACTTCTTTTATCATCAATATGTGAATTGATTATTAATTGTGAATATTTTATTGTCATTTCAGTCCCAAGAATCTGATGCACCACCGACATTCCCTGAATTTAGCAAACAAGTTCAAGATGTAATTGATGATTTTGGCGCAGTTTTTATTAAATCAAATTGGCGAACGCCTCTCGTAATAATCAACACTTTTATCGGATAAGAATTTTCGTTCATGTGCTTTTGGACTGTTAGTTTATGTCATGTAAATTTGCTTCAAGGATGCAACGTGGGTGGCACCAACCAAAACATTAAAATGTACGTGCTTGGAAGAAGTATATTTACTCTTAAAAAGTTCCAATCGTATATCAGAAGATATTGCTGCAGTGAGAAAACTCTCAACTTGTAATGAAAAAATTCCAGCATGTTTGGTGTTGAAAAAGTGGCGAGACATTAATCCTTGTACGGAATTTCGTTGTTTTGTCGTACATAAAGAATTAGTTGGTAATAAATTATAAGAGATTTTAATTTGATATGTCGTTATGGTAATTAATGCAGAAATTTAGTTATTCATTTTTAAATTTATTCTCGCTTTTCACCAGGAATTTGCCAAAGAGATGTCTCACAGTATCATCAATACATCGAATCAGAAAAATATAGTATTCAAAAGGACATTAAGAGCTTATTTATGGAAAGGATAAAAAATCGATTCAAATTAGATAGCTGTGAGTGTAGATTGAAAATATATATTAATAATGTATGTTTATGAGGAATCAACTTTGTTGCAATATTATTGTGATGACATAATTTTCAAACGCATTTTGCAGATTCTTTTGATGTTATACGTTATAAGAAAGATAAAGTAAAAATAGTAGACTTTGGTTCGTTGAATGAATCAGTAACAAAGGGTACACTTTTTACTTACGCAGAATTGCAAGATGTAATAATTGAACCACCAGAATTTCGATTTATTGCTGAGGATATGGGTATACAACCCAATAATAGTAATCATTTTTGTGTGCCACAAGAGATTAATGAATTCTTCCGTGCTGCTGGTGAAAGTTCTATGATGGACATGATTCGAAGGGTATTTAAACAAATATTAATTCAAATTTCTGATAGCATATAACAAAAAAAATGTAAACTCATGAACGCTTGTTTTTTCTTGTTTGTTTTTAGGAGGTAGAAAACCAAACAATTGAGTAATTTCATCCATCAAGAAGTGAACATTAATATAGGGAAATCAAAATATAAATCAAAATGAAAAAATAATTTGTAACAAGATGAAAACGAGTTGAGGATGAGGCAATAAAATATATTGTTTAGTGATATATGTGTATATATCAATTCAACGATATAAATACAGAACTTTCATTTATATTCTGTCAGACCTTCTTCTATATTTGATATACATTACATAAAACTAATGTAACTAACCTACGATTTGAAAGAATTATTATATATAATATTGCAATATTTTTTCGGAGCGTCGAATCTTAAACAGAGAACGACGTTACCTTATATAGAAAATATGTCTCGTTTATTTACAATATGCAACCCTTAATATTTCCGTTTTGCAAAAGGTTTTTTTTTCTTCGATATAAGTTTAATTTCGGACAAGTATTTCTTCCAACACGCTGTACAGTTTTTTTATTCTCAGAGTATTATTTATTTATTCGTTTTTCATTTTTCCTTATTCCCAACCCAATTACTTTTCAGCTATATTTTAAAAGCTGCGGATTAAATTATTCGCTTTTATTTTATTCATTCATTTATTATTCTCTTTGCTTTCATTTATTAATGGTTTTTTTTTTTTTTTTTTTTTCCAGTTATTCGACTAATATCCAACCCTCGATTCTCATCAATCATTTTCATTACTACTATACTTGCGGTTTTGTGCATTGGATTTTTTTCTGCAACATTATTACTCACTCTCTCTCTCTCTCTCTCTCTCGATCTGCATCCTGATCTCGCTCACTCACATACATACATATAATTGTTGTTGTTGTTCATAATGCATTTATTGAGTGCGATCGGCAATTTTTTGCATTAAATTATTTAATTATTCATTTTTTATGTTTCTCAGACAAGAAGAATGATATTGATGATTCTGGAATACATAGTTCTTTTTTATTACTATATTCTCATAGAGTTGAATTTGTTAATTGCAGCTGACACCTTCTTTCTTGATAATTACAGAGTGATATTGAACCTTATCATTCCTATCTCCTAAATATTTACAGAATAGCATCAAGGATTTATGAACTATATATTGGGTCTATGTGCTATTCCGCTTCTTCACCTAATCGAGGATGAATTTGTTTCCTTTTCCCTTGTTCTCTCATACACGTCCTTTTGTTTTCTGACATTCGTTTGTGCATTTCACATACAGACATTTCATACCATTAGGTATATCCATTTATTATTATTTTTTTATTGTTCATTGCGACTCATTTACAGAGAAAATACAAGTCATTCATCCGTCATCACTGATCGTCATATTGCTGCCGCAACATATATATTTTATTTTTATTATTTTTTTCATTTGAATACTGCTTGAGTGCTAAGTGACAAATGGTTTTTTTTTCCCTTTAACTCTTATAAATGTACATTACAAAAAACTCTTAAGTTATCTTAACGGCCCTTTAAAGCAGCTTTAAGTATCAGGAGTTTAATTTTGGAAAACTCGATTTTATATATTCATGATTTCATTTTTATTATAACTTTTTTTTTAGTCATATTTTTTTATCGTCTCTCATTAACGATGTTCCTTTTTTTTTCCTCTAATTTCCTTAAATGCATTTGGTACGACTAAAAGGGTCTTGATGCCAGGCTATCGCCAATAAGACAAGAGAAGAACGAAAAAATGTTAAATTTGTGCAATATAAATTGAGAATATATTTTTTTCCCCTCTCATTCTTATCGATGTTGAAAAATACGGATCTATTCCATGCGAAAATCGCTCGAAAATTTACATACAATAGATGTTAGCTAGCTATATAAATGTACAGGAAGATAGAGATTATTCTTAATTCAACGGCACAGATAGCAAAAATGAAGTCATGCCAATAATATGCATACAATATCATCATTTGTTTTTTTTTTCTCTTACATATGAAACTCAATAGCGAGGAAAATTTCTAAAAAAAATTGAACGGAAGTAAAAAGAAAGAACTACGGCAGTAGCCTTTTATATTACATTGACGTAGCAAAAATAACTATGTATTGATTTTCAAATCGAACTATCAAACGCACAATAAATACCGAATGAAATGAAATTTCAAATATTTTGTATAGGTAATTGCACGAAGAGTGAAATAAGCCGCAAATAAGGTCGTATATAAATACGCAATTTATTGGACTAAGATTTTTTTCATCATATAATGAGATCAAATAAAATTAAAAAAAAAAAACAATTAAAGTACACATAAGTTTCAATATACATTCTACTTCACAGTCGTTACAAACAGAGCTTACTTATTTTCGTTTTTAGTTTTGTAAACTAAAAATAAAGAAAAAAAGATTTATTTAAACAATGCACAGGACACATATCTACACTTGCACGTTTCAATACAGCGTATTTTTTTGTGGCTTTTCTTTTTATATTTTTGTATTGTTGTTTTTTTTTACTCATCATTTTCAATAATTATTATTATCATCATTAATATTATTTGTTATCCATAGTAACTAAGTAACAAATTATTTAGATAGAAATATTTTTTTTCTGTTATGACTTCTGAAAATTTTGAACAGTTTTCTTTTTTTTTTCTTTTCTCATCGTCCATTACAAAAAATTACTTCTCTCAAATACCCACACACAATTCTTTACAAATGCAGTAACACGTTTAATAAATTGCAGGCATTCACGCTTCACCGCTCATTAAATACGGAAAAAGATTTAGAAATACCTGCTCAGTATTCAGAACTAAGATGAAGCATTTTTGTACTAAAGTGCAGCGATATAATATGATTTTTTTTTTTTCCATTTTCGTTCTTTTCTTTTTTTTTTTATTTCCTTTTCATTCAATGAGATTACCTACAGAAACTACTCAATGTACAAGTATGGATTTACACATGCACAGGGGACAATCGACTGATGATTGGACCAAATGTACATCAAAAGAAAAACAACTAGATAAATTCATTTATTATTAGAACACCAAAAAGCTTCCACATCAATTTTGAAAAAAAAATTTCCACTCACAATTTTTGTCTTATTTTTTTATTTCAACATCAAATAATAATTAATCATATAGGAAACATACGTCATATGGTTAATACCTGCGGGAAAGTTTCTAAAACCCTCGAGTTATTCAATAAAAAGAAAAAAAAACGAAAATAAACTAAAAAATAGCGATAGTGAAGGAAGAAAGGAAGTTAAATAAAAAATCTCGTCTGGGTAATTTTGTTGTTCTTTTTTTTTTTCCTTCATTACTAATAGACAAATCAAACATCTGCGACAACGCTTGTGATCACATGCGGCTATACTAGTCAAAGGCGCGAGCAAGGGCGAACGGTAGAGCACAACTGTACAAGTTGTATATAAGAATAATTGTGTTGTCTGTGGTTGGCCCGAGAATTGCCATGTAAAGAGTGTGTGCCAATACAATAATATCTTAGTAATGATAGAGAGAGAAAGAGAGAGACAGAGAGAGAGAGAGAGAGAGAGAGAGAGTGAGAGAGAGAGAGAGAAAGAGGGAGAGAGAGACCATACATATATGCAATGGAATCTAATCATCTCTCCAATGATACTTTTTCGGTATTTTATCACTTCGACTTCTTCCTCCCATTTATCGTCATTCTTCTTCCAATTTTCATTTTCTTGCATAAATGTATATTATATCTCGACCCCGAGCCTTACCAGCTGACTAGAATGCGTTTTCTTTTCCTAATGCTCATTAAAAGATTTTTTTTTTTCTTCAATTTCAGTGTTTTAAATCTAAATTTGCCATTTATTTAGTGATTCAGGCTACAGCTAGAATCTTATTCTTCTTTTTGTTTCTTTATAACACCTAAAATTAAAACAATAATCCACTATTTTTAATGAAGAACGAGCTCTAATAATTAATTCTTCTTCATCCTCTTGCCTTACTATCGAATAAATTTAATATTAATTTATATCCGTGAATGGAGAACATCATTACCTATATTGTGTTTCATTATTAAGGTATTTCTTTATTTTTTTTTTATCATGTTTTTTTCGCATTTATTTTTATGCTGAGCATCGCTCCGCTCCAACTTAGCCTGGACGCGTGAAGCCTGCTATACACTGATCAAGCATAATATTATTTACAACATAATTATAAATTCCATTCAGTATTGGATTACGCAAGGAGCCCACCCCCTAACCCTCCTGCTTTCCCCCCCGTTCATTGGTACCATTTTAACATTCGGGCTACTACCAATTCTCTCTAAAATCTCTTTCTCTCGTTTTATTCTTCCCTTTTTTTTTCTTTTTTCATTGATAATTGGCGCATTTTTGCCGCTTTGGTCACGTGATCAATGGTTCTAAAACCATATAATAATTATTTATATTATTTATATAGATATATATATATACATATGTATATATATGTATATCTATATATTCGTCGCAATAGCCCGAAAGCAATTATTAATTTACAAGTAATGTACGATGTAATACATTTAAGCGAGAATATGATCGCTAAGACTACCTCTTCTTTGTCAATTGTTTTGTTACCAATTTTTTCTTCAATTTATGATCAACTTTAACCACCTTCTTCTTCGGCCGTTCCGGTGAACCATTGCAGCATGCACAACCTTTTTTAACATGTCCGCGTAAACTCGATCTTCTGGCGCGACAATCCGGTTCGATAAGTGTCGTATGACACGTTTCGTCGTCCGAGGGTTCAGAAGTTTTGTCACTTGACACAACACTCGTATCATGTAATGTATCACTTTTCGCACGTTTGACAATGATACCCTTTGATTCAGCCCGATTGAGCACAACACGCGCATTAACATGTAATTTATCTTTTTTCTTTAAATATGTGCAACGTTCCGCGTTGGTTTTAACATTTCCCATTTGCATACTGCTATCATCTAAACCATTTGTAATAATATTTTCCTCTGTTTGACTACTGATTGATTCACTTATACTCGAATCCTCATCATCGCTGCTTGATCTTGTTCGCTCTGACACCGGACTCTCCCACGAAAGATATTCCGCCCGTAGAGCTTTTGATGTACGTTTTTTATTGGCATACGTATATTTGTGCGTAGATAATAGAGGACCGGCAATTGGTGAAAGTGGCGATGGTATTGTCACGTCAGCTGTATTACTGCTCATCAATGTTAAACTCTCATCACCCGAACTCGCAATTGATGCGTTATTAATATTTGATCCGAGTGGCAATGATTCCGAATCCATATCAATGTCTAATTTAATATTAGATGGAATGCTTGATACACTGATGGGTGAACCCTCCTGCGAACCATTTCTTGATATTATTTTTGAGTTACACATATCTTTCGACGAATCATTGTCCATTAATGGTAAATGTGGCGGTGATAATCGTGACATGTCCGAATTGCTATTTGATATATCGTCTTGACTTGAATTTTCTGGACTCAATCTGATGTGCTTTGCTGGATGGTCCAATAAATTTTCATCAGGTTTGTCACGTTTCGATCTCTTTATCGTCTCTTTGGTCGATCTTGTTCGTTGCGTAACACTTTTTCTTCGTTCATTAACTTTAATTTCAGCGACAGGACTTGTGTCCCTACTACCACTCGAGGAATCCAGTGGACGAAAATACGAGGCATTGTAAAGTTTCATACCAAGCGGTTGACTGCAAGACGCATCTTGTGATAAATGATCGAATGATGGCGAATGATTTGTATCAAATAATAAATCGGCTTCAGGAAATAAATCACTTGTACTCGGTTCATCAACACCCAGATCTTCACATTCCTCTGATAAACTTTTTTGTAGCCTCAATTCACGCTCCATCGCCGCACGATTTCTCTCAATACGTTGTTGTATCAATTCACGCTCCAATCTTGGATTATTCGTTTGATTTTTGATAATATGAGTTGTTTTATTTGTTGAATACTGTTGGAACGGCTCAAGTGTATGATTCATAAAATATTTCTTCGGATTTGTCTGGTAAATCTGACCGCTTGCCATTTCGATTCCCTGACCTTTGTTTATTATTTGTAATACAGTTTGGACGTTCTCGGAATTTTCACCGTCACGTGAATAAACTTTCAATGGCTCAATGCCCAATTGATTGTTTGAGGTTGGCACATATCTCCATGGTGTGTCCGGGGATGAACGCTTTTCCGGTTCCCATGCCTCTTGTAGTCGTGCATTACCACACAATACACCATTGCCAACTTTGCATGTTGAATCTGTATCAGTTGATTGTCGCATCGTTGACTCTTGACTGTCAGAACCGCTTGGATCACCAGTAACGAGGAATTGATTCGAGTTATCCATGTTCGACATGTGTTTAGTATTCACAATTGTCGTCACTGAAGTTGACTCTACAATAGTACGAATAATTTGAGTATATAGATTAAGTTTGCCAGCTAATTTCAATATAAGAAACGGAAAAATATACAAAAAAGCAAAAGTAAATAAAATTAATCTTACCTGCTTTTAAATCATTTGGAATTGGAGTAACGACACTAGGCGAAACAATGGAATTAGCAGTTATAATTGGCTTTGATATTTTCTCCGGTGATGGTTCATCAATTTTCCGCTTTACGGTTTTTGGTGAAAAAACTTTATCGCCCGTGATTATTTCCGTTGAAGCTTCCCGTGTATCTTTTTGTTGCTGCAATTGTGATTGCTGCTGGGGCAAATGTGATTGTTGACGTTGATTATTTTTAATAGGCGAGACATCAGACGGTGTAGCGAATGCCAGAGCTATAGTTGCACCATGCATTGAAATAGATTTTTCAGTTTGCAATTGTTGAGATTGTGTCACTTTTTTTTCAGGCGATGTCGTCGCTGTTGTCAATATAACTCCATCGGTTTTCAAACCACCACCAGCACTGGCAGTCAATTTTCCAATTGTCGTATTGAATAATCGTGTGCTTTGAATAGCTAAACTAGCACTGCTCGTTATAACACCACATATCTGCTGATGATCGGTAATTTCACTGATATTTCGTTGAATTAATCCAATTGTCGGTGATTTATTGACTAAAATGGTATTCGTCGATTCATTTGTCGCTATTGTCGTTGTAGCGTCACTTTTTGTCATTATATCACTTGTATTATCACCTTTATTGCTCTCAGTCGTTGATTCACTTGTAAATTGCGTGCTCGTACTCGTTTGTGGTATTATAACAGATGCATTATGGACATTTTGCGTGGTAGTTAATGTTTGGGTAGTAGATAATGTCTGTAAGCTCGGTAATTTAACTTGTTTCATATGCGCGGGTTGAGAAATTATTTTCCCCGCTTGATTTAAAAAGGATTGAAGCACAAGAGCATTTGAAACACCAGTACCGCCTGCTCCTCTCACTGATGCCGGAACAGTCGCAAGAAGTTTCGAACCACCAGAAACAATTGTGAACTGTTGTGTACCCTTAACAAGATTCATTGGTAAAATGTAATTTGTACCGGGCATAAAAACCGCAGTACTACCCATTTTGCCTGTCACAGACGCGAGAGCTTCGCTTACACTTACTGAAGCAGTTGGCATGGCTTCCTGTACAATAACCGCTCTTGTTTGTCCACTTCCGGGTTCGGTGAAAATTAAATTTCGTCTTTTAATATTAACTTCAACACCATCATTCGAATCATTTGTTAAATTCCGTGTCTCTGCAATCGCATCAATTGCTGATGTTGATGTCGCATTTTCATCTTGTGTTGAAAAACCGGCTGGACTATCTTGAATGTGTACAATACCACTCGATGAGTCTTCACTACCCATTGTTCTACCGAGATCGTCTGTACTTGGACTCAATTCAGATGATTGTTGTCCAGACGGTTTTGATTTGCTGGAACCTGATTTTTTACGCTTGGACGATTGACTAGGATTTGTCGGTGGATTTGAACGCCGTCTTGGTGCAGGTTTGTTATTTAAATCCGGTGAATTTCTCAATTGTTCCGCATATTCCGCTAAAATTGTATATATTCTCTGTGCAGTTTGTTCATCCTCCTGTGGCTTTTGTTGTGGTTTTGGTATGGGCGATGCCTTTGATGTATTTGTTGCGCTAGTTTTAACAACTTTTGGTACAGTTTTTTTTGCACTCTTTGGCGATGGTGTCGGCGGTGTTTTACCAGCTGATGAAACCGACGCCGGCGCTGGTGTGACACAAGGACTCGAAGAACTTTGCGAGGTAACACTGAGTGCAGGCGAAGCTGCCGGTTGACAATAACTCGTTACAACCACTACAGGCGTTGAATTACTAACTTTTTGTGGTGTCGTTGGTGCACTTTGATTTACATACGTTACCGAAACTTTTTGTGGAAATACTTCTTGTTGAAATGTTGCAGTATTTCCATTGCTCGCAAACTCCGTGCTGGTTGGCGACTGAGTCGAAATTAATAATTGCTGAGCGAGATTTGGAACAACTGTTTGTTGTTGCTGCTGTTGCTTAGCTTGCGTTTGTTGGGTTGTTGTTTGAGTTTGAACTGTTGTGGTAGCTGCATTTGACGTAGATTGGTGTTGAGGCTGAATCGTACTTCGCTCTTTGACTTGCTCCAAAACACTTTCGAATTCGCGCAATTGTTCAAGTGTCGTTGAACTAACTTGATTTGGAACTTCAATTGGTGAATTTAAGAGTGTATCAGCGCGTACTGTTGCTGGTGGTGGCTGTTGACGTTGCAACGGTTGCGGTTGCTGCTGCTGTTGTTGTATTCTTGGCGCAGTAAGCGCAGCCTGAATAGCTTCCGCTATATTTTGTTGTCTCAATGGTGTACCAGCTCGTATAATATTTAATTTAACTACAGGCGTTCTACCAGGTAACGAATTTGTGTGCGATATAGTCGGAATGATGTTTAGTTGACTTGGATTTGTTGTCGAAATAGTTACAGGAATTTTGTGCGTATATATAACACCAGGCGTTGAAGCATTTTGAACAAGTTGAGTGAGTGTTTGACTAGCATTTTGATTACTCACATTTGTATTTGCGCTTGAGCTCTGAACTATATTTAAAATTTGTCTACCACTAGACAATTGCAAATTTGGAATGTTTGTTATAGATTGTACATTGAGCCCAGCGGAATTTTGTTGACTACTAGACACGGATGTTTGAACTGCTTTAGATAAATTTGTTGTTTTCTGGACACTCATTGGTTGGGTTATTGTTTCCGTTGTTGATGAGGTTGCAGCGGTCGTTGTATCTGTTGATAGTGTGTAAATTGTCCTACCAAATGCCTGTTGAAATTTTGGTAGACCCGTATTTTGCCCCTGTCCTTGTTGCTGCTGTTGCTGTTGTGACACTTTAACTGGCGTTGTCCTTTCAAAAGTGATTCTATTAGTGGTTGTTGGTGATTCGGGTACTCGTTGAATATGTCGCGCAAAACCGACACTACCATCTTCCAAATTTTGTAATGTCAACACATTACCTTGTGCTGTTATGACATTTGGATTTATTGATGCTAGTTGATAAGTTCCGTCGGGTTTACGGACGAGTTGTAATTGCTCAGTGGCTATCGGAACAGTAGTTG
Organism: Zele albiditarsus; assembly: GCA_958496275.1. NCBI lineage: Eukaryota > Metazoa > Arthropoda > Insecta > Hymenoptera > Braconidae > Zele > Zele albiditarsus. Next base: position 9,463,352 of record OY292411.1, read on the forward strand.
TTGTTGCTACGGTAGTTGTTGCCGTAGGCGATGGTGATTTATTTGGTGAATCATTTCGACTTAATCGTTGATGCGTTATTGCATGAGGACTATCAGGTTCAGCTGTTGAGGCATTGGTTGAACTCGTTGGTGAAGTATCAGGCGGTTGATTTGCCTCGTCGCCCACATCATGCAAAACCGATGATCTTGGTGGTGGTGTTTGTCCGGCTGGACTCATACCAACTCCACTATCATGACCGCCAGACGATGGTGTTCCGGGTAATTGAATATTTCCAGCAATACTCGAGGTCCGATTTCGCGGCGGTGTATTGCCACTGTTAACTGATCCCGAATTCGGACTTTGAGGAATATTACGGGATATTTGGACGACATTAACGGTTGGCTGAACTCGCGGTGGTACTATCATATCCAATGTATTTAAACCCGGAACTTTTTTTGCCAATATATCGGAGTCTCTCACCGGTTTTGCTAAAATATCGAATTTATTTTTCACCAAATTCGATTTAATCGGCTTACGATTTCGTTGATTTTTATTTTTATCGGTTGGTGAATCGCCTTTGCGTTTGTGAAAAGAACCAATTGAATTTTTGTGCGGTGCAAATGGCATTGTCTTTTGAATATTCATTAATTCACTGGATAAATCACCAGCACTCAACGTCGGCTTTTTGGATTGTAATAATTTTCTATCAATTTCATCCGCCCGTGTCAAAACTATTTTTGGATTTAAATTGAGTGTACTGAGCATTGGCGCAAATTTTGCAACACTTCCCGTATTATTGTTCGTAACATTGTCTTTATTTTTGTTGTTCAACATATTCTTTTGCATTAATTGTGATAGGGTCGGTGGCTTTTTCACATTTTGCGGTCGAAACATTCTCAATGATTTCAATACGGCTGGATCACTACGTTTTTCTGATATAATTAATGGCGCTGCGGCTGTATATGCCGAACCTTTGATTGTCTCACGTTTATTTTCATCCATATCAGCAGAAAATAAAGTGATTATATCATTACTACTTACATCTGAACCACTAACATCTTCATTAGGACGTCGCATATTTTCATTAACAAGCATGTGAAAATGCGAAACTGTTTCAACCGTTAATTTCGATTTACCACGTTTTTTCGAAATCTCTTTATTGCACGATGATTTATTCAAATTACTCTCTTGTCTACATCCATCGCTTCCCAAACTGTCTGTTTGACTATCTTGAGTATTGGTGTCTTCTGTATCCGATACTGAACTCGAGTTATTGTGGTGAAAGTGTTTTGGTTTACGTTCATCACTGTCATAATCACTTTCAGATGATTCCAACCTGTGAATTTTTCGTTGTCTCGCTGTCCGACGAATTCGTAAAACACTACCACTGTCCGAATCCGTACTATCATCCAAACTACGTCTCGTCGCTGATCTTTTATACGTTCCAGCTGGCTGAAAACTACCATATTGATCCGAACTATCGGACGGTACATCAACCCATTGCTCATAACCCTTTTCAATACCGAAGAAAACATCTTTTGTATCATCGTCTGACGGCCAATCTTTAAATTGTGAATAGTCGATATTAAGATATTTCAATTCCTTATTTGTATTGCGCATTTCTTCAGCATTTTCCAAATATCGTTCACATAGGGAATTCAATTCTTTCCAATCGAGCACCCAACTAAGCATATGATAACGTGGACTGCTGAGTACAACAGCCAAATCGTCACACAATTGTGGCGAAAGGCCGAGTTCTTCGCCATCCAACACCTGATTTGGCACAGATTTTTCATCATAATTTGCAGACCGCGTTACCGCATCGCCTTTTATCAGTATAAGTGCATCCAAACTTCTTTCAACATTTGCTGGTATTGTCGATTGAACGGTTTTGGTATTCACCATTTCAGTGCTGGTAAATTCACCGCAATTGAAACAGAGCTCACCGAGGGTTCCGTCACTGCTAGAATTCCTCTCTCTTTGTGGATGCAATGGACACAATTTTCCTGACACAACAGTCGTATCACTTTTTTTCGGTTGTGTCAATAAACTCTTCAACAACTGATTTGTACATCCGAATTTATTAGTCACACCATTCGGAAATTTTGTATCGTTCTTTTCTGATTTTATTGGCAATGGAACTAGTGTGGTTGTTGCTGCTGTTGTTGTTTCACTGGCATTATTATTGTACAACGTTTCACTTGATTGTTGATGTTGCATCGTCGTCGGCATGTGACTATTATCAGATTGAGCGTTTTCAGCCTTAATCGTTGACGATGTTGACGTAGTGGTCGTCCCAGTTGCAACTAGTTGCGGTGTCAGCCTCTCGTTTTCCATCTTGACGACAATCTCAGTGTCACTACCCTCCTGCTTAATTTTACCACACGCTATTGCCATTTCACGTATCCGGTCATAACAGATGCGCGTTGGATGTAACGAGAATGCAGTGAGAACACACTCTCTTGCAATACCGATATTGCCATTCACAACATCAGCCAATTTCAAAAATTGTATACTCAAACGAGTCACTGTTTCGCGCACATTGTCCTTGTCTGACTTGGCTTTCTGCGTCTCCAATTCATTCATATCTGTCGTTAGAGCTCGAATGTATAGTTCAATAGCCAACGGTTTTATAGTTTCTCCAAACTGAAAATTGAAATATTTATTGTTGAATTAATTTTTTAATATTAAATCAACGATTTTTTTTCGTTCTCTAATATTATATGCAAGTAACTTACATATTTTAAAAGCACAGCACAAAAAATATAAATATGTTGGGCACTCTCTGCAGTTTCAATTAATTTTCTAATCATCCCAGGCAATGTTGGATCGTCATATTTCAATTTAGCGTGCAATGATGCCCATGAATTTAGAATTTGTTCTAATACATTAGCGCCAGTTTCAGTGACGGGTCGGACCATGCCCGCTGTAACCAGATACTGAGCAACTAATTCGGCGGCCTTTATTGAATTTCGCCAAACACGCGCAGTACCGTACTTGGTGGGTTTCTCACCGCTTAGTCTTTGGACTAACTCTAGTCCATCATTCAGGTCCATTAATTTTAACTGCACACAGAAACAAAATTTCAAAGCGTTAAACATTTATCAAATTATATGTTAACATGGGGCTTTTTTCTTTCAACCATTTTTCGTTGCTAGATGGTAAAACATCTGCAAATATTTTCTTCTGTTTCAAATGAACAAAAAAATATTTCAACGTAATAATATAGCTTACTTGAGCGAATATATCTTGCGTGCGTTTTAGTTTGTACAGGAGGACAATATATACGTCAATCATAAAATGAACATGTTGAGGGTCCGATATAGAGCGCAACTGTTCGCTTCGTCTCAATGAACGAATGCATGCTGCCGCAAGGTTAACAGCGATATCCTCGCAACGGTCCTCACAGAGAATTCTTAACCTCATCGTCAACAGTTCGCCCCGTTCCGAACAGCAAAATTCTAAAAGGCAATATAATCATGTATTTGATATTTATGTCAATATTAATTACGATTTAATGTTATTCTGGTTACGAATTATTATATGTATCAAAAAAAAAAAAACTGTAAATCATACCCTCTTCATGTTCAGAATCTGGTTGACCGTTAAGTATGCGGTCGAGTGCAGGGTGAGCCCATGGATTGTGTACGAGTGCTATGAGTGATGTACATTTCGGTGAGGCCGGGTGGTGCCCCAGGTGACTCGCACACCTCTGCAATGTTACGCTGAGGTGCGTCTTCGTAGCAGGTGATAGCTTCGGCCACTCGCCGCGCAATACCAATTTCAGCGTGTGCCTAAAAAAAATAAGAATCAGTAAAATGAACACAGGAGAATAGTGAATAAAAATTTTATATTGTGAAATAGAGAGAAAGGAACAACAACTAACAACAATATTCCTGACTGACTGAACTTATATTTTTTGTTTTTCACAGTTACGCGCACACAAGGTCGCAAAAAAAAGAAATTATTGAAGGTGTAAAAGAAAAAATAAAATAAAAAATTAGATTTATATGCTCTTTATTTCAGCCACGCGCTCTACTCGCGCTTGAATGGAACAGTGAATACGGTTTTTTGCATAATGTAATTGAATCCACAAAATTTAGCATATCAAATGAAACGATTATTCTTTACTTGATCTTATCTGAATTTTTTATCTTTATTTTTATGGAATATTATTATTCTTGCCATCTTTCTCTTCTATTTATGTTTGTGAAATTATAATGATTGTTATATTTACTCACCTGTGGACCCATTCTATGAGGGACTGGGTGGCCTCTGGGGTTGCCGCAGGAATAAAATTGGTGACATGCTCCCAGGCGGACAGAAGTGCATTCACCTTGTCGCCGTACTTCTTTTTGCAGTCACTCAATGTCGCATCAAGCCCCTGCAATCAATGTTTAATCATTAAAATGTTAAAATGAAAATTATCCAATAATTCAGAGTAGAATATTTACAGTATATACACTTCAGATATGTGTATATTATATACATATATATTTACATTATTTATTTCTCTACACCTGGAGGAAATGAATTTTTAGTAATTATATACACGATAACCGGCATACGTATGGCGAACATCTGGAAACGCACACAACGTTATACGTGCTGAGGAAAAGAAAACCACTTTACTGATTGAAAACTCAGGACTACCACAGTTTTACACACTACAATGACTTGAAAATGTACTTAGGATATTGGTGAAATTAAATAAACGATGATATTTGCAAATTATCCGATAATTGAATTTTATAATTAAATGCACACTGTGTAAACAGCGATGAACAATTTTTTCTTTTTTTCATTGACATTATTCGCTATCTCATTTTCTCCTACTCATTCCACCCATTTAATCTTTCACAAATGATAATAAATCTTTGATTATTTTTATTACTTGAATGAAATCGAAGACTAAACATTTTCAACCCGCCCGAAAATATAAATACATATATTTTCATTTTCACATATGCACAAATATCCTCGTTCGAGTGATTTGGAGCGAAATTAATGAGAATATGAAATAATCTGTGGGTATTTGTATATTTAATTGAACTGGCATTATTAATAACGGAATACGCTGCATCGAGCGAGTACAACTACGTAGATGGGTATATTGTTATACTGATGACTATGTGACTGTGTTGCCTATTGCAATCAACGTTTGGCGCGATGTTGCTGTCTGCCGGAATAATATTCCTGGCGACCACAGAATTTCCTGACCTAAAATATAATGGTATTAAGACCGAGATATCACAAATAACGTCATGGGTACAGCGAAACGATGCTAATTCAAACAGTAAGTGCACGAGAGCGAGAGAGCCAGAGCGAAACAGACAGAGAGATAATTATTTAACGTTGAGTAGAACATTCGTAGGAAATAGATTGTACTTTGAATGTAACATGATACGATAATCGGATCCACGAATTAATTCAATGGTAAAATTCAATCAAATATAATATTCGATTATTTTATTTATATCATATATAATATATTGTATATACTGCGAGATAGTGCGTTAAAACTGTTAGTCAGACGGGTTATATAGGTACACATTTCACGATGAAGCCGAGTGGCATTGGAATGAAAATAAAAAAAAATATATAAATAAATAAAATAGCTCTGAGACTGGCAGTGAAGGTTCTATATGTAGAATTCCCACAAATGTTTCTCACTTTTCCATAACTCTGAGTCAACCAATATTTCACATGCATATATATACATATTATATGTATATATATATATATACAGTGGATATATCCCCTGCTTTGGGTTATTCCTGTATAACCAAATGGTATTTGGTCCATGAATTCTCAACAAATTTGCAGATACGCGCGTGGGATTTGCGGTGAGAATATATGTTCACCTAAGACCACAAAACTCTACAAGATAGTCCATTTAACGACTTTTCATAAATAATAATATGTATAAAATCATGAATGAACATTGAAGATAATGTGGATAAGCACACATGAATGTACAAAAATTAAAATAAGTAATATAAACATAATGAAGAAGGAAAAGAATGAATTCTCGACTCTATTATATAATTATGATTGCGCAATAATAAAATCATATAACTCATTGGACGTTATCCTGGGCGAGAGGTAGGTACAAAAAACCTATTGGCCAATACATTGGGAAGCGTTGGGATAACCATTATTGAAATTGCATGAATATAAACCAAGCGCACTTCACTAATCGATAATCAATATAAGAAACAAAAACCATAGTGAGCGAAATTCGTTTGTTGGCCTTCGTTTATAACTGTGTACATAAACGGGACAAATTGTCATTGCAAAATAATGGAAACTGTATAGAACTCTCAACAACAGTAGCAACCAACTAGCTCTAAATATGTATACCGAAGGAATTATGTGTACTGAAACTATGCGCCGGAAGTGATGTTTACCATTTCAACTACTGGTATAGTAGTAGAAATGAACAGAAGCAACTGCAACGATCAAGTTTTGGTTGTCTCTCTCATGGTTGACAAGTTTTGGGAATGTGGATTTGATACGTTCGAGTTGGCTCATTGCAATTGCGATTGTCATAAGTTAAAAATTACATTTCAACATCTGTGGATAATATGTACACCAGAAAATAAAAAGAAATTAAACAGTACAACTTTTGGTACGTGTCTGTTTCTCTTTTTTCAATACAGGTAAATTAATTTAAAGGATCAAGTAAATTATGGAAATATAGAAAACAGAAAAACAATATAACAAACACGAGGAAACAAAAACAAAACGAAGTGTGGAAGAAAAGAGAGAAAACAAAAAAAAAACAAATGCCTACCACGATAAATGGAACCATTATTACGATGATTGTTTCGCGTACGTCGTAGTACTTTTCTTGCGGTGAAAACGTTGCGTTGTTATTCTACCACGATAATCCATCGTACGTGCCCTCCGATCCTTCAGAGAGCTTACGCTAAAAAAAACATATATGTAACCAAAAATGAAAAGCGAAAAATTTTCAGAATTTTTTTCTTTTCACTAACAAAATAAAGAAAAAAAAAAAAATTACAACATGATTTTGCAATGAAAGGAGAAGGAAGAAAGAACGTTTGTGTTCGAGTTGAGTTTGGCTTCTTGCCCGGCCATTTCACCATTTCCCCATTTCCATGAACTATTTCTCCCTTTTTTTTTCTTTTACTTTCTCCATCTCTTTCTGTACCTTTTCACTCAATATAATATCGATACGAGTCCTTGAATTCGATTGATTGGCGAGAGGAAGATTGAACGTGAAGGCGAGGTGGAAGAAGGGCGAGCGAGAAGAAGAGAAAGAGCGAATCTCAACGATTTTAGATATTCATTTAATGTTATGAAAAACCATCCTGCTCCAGAACATCATTTCGTAGATATCGGAAAAAGGGATTGATAGTTGGAAAATAATTAATGAAGATATGATATCATACCTATATGAGAAAATAATTAATGAATAGGAAGAAGGGGCTATCAAATACGTAAACATATTTTATCAAACTTTCATAGAGTCACATGAGAAAATTCGTATGAAAGCCAAAGAAAAACTCAATTTATAATTCGTTACTCTAACGTCTCGCGTTTGAAATCATACTTGAGCTTGTTAAATCTTGGAACAACTCCTTGTACAACAGAAGAAGAAAAAAAATGAAAAAAGCTTAAAGATTTAAAGACGGAGAATCGAAGACAGAACTGAGAAAAGTTAGAGAAAGAGCATGAGGATGACAGTGAGAACGATGTCGCTGTTGTCATCATCCTCATTCTCATTTTCATCTTCATCTTTGTCTCCGTCGTCGTCATTCGCCAATGGATAGCACCACACTACTGGACTTTCTTTCGTTCGTAACTTTTCCCATTCGCAAAAGTTTCCAGAGTGCGAGAAATGGTTCACATCGACTCTCTGCTGTGAGACTTGGCCGTTTGGAAAGACGGCAGCATGTACATATACCAAAACCATTTGCCAACTCGATTTCGATCCCAACTATAATCGACCCACTCGACTAAATCAACTTCTCTTTTGCTCTTTTGTTACATGTAGTTTATAATTTTATCGAATCAATTGATTTGTTCTATTTGTATTTTTTATTCTGAAGTCATTGTTAGTTCATTTATTTCGTTCATTTCTTTCATCTATTTACCATCTGAAATAAATGTTTACAATTTAAATACCAAGAAGAATTCAAACAAATGTATATGCTCTTACCGCGCACGACTTTTGGATGTGCGAAGACATTCAGAGTTGTAACGTACGCAGGATTGGTTTATCCACGGTACCGTCTGATCTTCAAGAGGCGACCACTGGGTCAGGGACGTTAAATTGAAATTGGTGCGCCCGTGACACGGCCCCAGCGGCAGCCTCGACACTGTAAATACAGTGTTGGGTAAAATGATTGTAGCAGGACCCGCCGTGTCTCGTCGCCGCGAGCACCGTCCAGGAGCAGCTAGGGCAGGACTCGTGGCGGACATCAGCAACTACGCTCTAATGTCAGCGCCTACGATGTCCCTACCCGTCCGAGGACTAGATTTCGCCAGTTCTTCTGCACAAAACAACCACTCGTGTGTGAATTTTTGTTACAATCCCCTCGATCCTCTATTTTTTCTTCAGTCTCAATTTTCCTGGATAAAATTGAACCACCGCCGCTTCAAGACGATTGAATAAATCTCTGTAATGAAAAAAAATAAATAAATAAATATAAAATAAACAAATAAAAATAAGACACAATTAATTACGAAGTAAATAAAAAAGGAAACAAAACATAGTTGGCAATGTATATTTTTTTTTATTATCATTATTTGTCAATAAAGATTGTTCGCGATTACAGTTTCGTATTGGGAGAAATATTGTAAATAATGAAAGAGACAAGTCTGACAGAGTGTGAGACAGCAGAGCACCGTTCGTCTATCTTCATTTTTTATTTCGATTCTTTTTTTTTCTTTCTCGATCGAGTTCCTTCTACCCGCCTCTTTCTCGTTTCATCACCCACCCAACCTTCTCTCTTTCCTCCTCTGTTCATTGAAGTTAGTATAGAATAGTAAAGGAACGACTCGCAATCCTCTCTTCGCAATTTCGTAACGAGCCTGAGAGCAAAAGTCTCCCTCGCTACGACTTTGCCCACATTTTTTTTTTATTTACTTCCGCCATTTCACCTACATTATATACATGTGTGTGTGTGTGTGTGTGTGTGCATGTGTGTGTATTAGCTTCCGCTATGGACTTCCACCTCCGATATTTTGAAACTCTAATTGGCTGGACTCTTTGGAGTTCTTTTAGATGCAACTTTTAATATCACGTTTTTATACCAAATATATATTCACATAGACTATCTTTTTCTCTTATTCACATACACGCAAATAAACTCTGACAATTTTCAATGTAACTTTTATCTCGCATTTTCTCTCATCAATTTTTGGCATTTTTATTTGATTTTTTTTGTCTCTATATGCCAACAAAAATAATGAGCAAGAGTCGGATAATTACACTGGCTGCAATGTTATCACATAATTGGCGTGAGTATTTCGAGCGGGAGAAAAAAATTGTTATTATTAAACAAAAATTTTGTTCATTAATTCGCGGTGACGGAGAATGGGGTGAGTGTGGAAATGATGTATGGGGTGAGAGGGTGAAACAGTGTATAACCATGATAGATATATATATTCTTTATACGATCGGATTTTATACGACTTTCAGCGATAATTTAACATTCGTATATAATATTCGCTCCACCTGGCGCGCCATCTTTTGCCTTTCATTCTCCATTTACTTCCGGGGGTAGACACGAGGGGTTGCACTAATTAGTCCCTCATCCGTGCAAATATTCGAGACTTCACCATGTACATGCTATCCATACATATATACATACAATATTGTTACATAAGCTCGACCATATTAACAAAATTTTCCTGATGCGCGCGATAGGACATCATATATGGAGAATATATGCGAAACTCCCGCTCCCAGATCCCTCCTCTCAGTATATATGTGTAAACAATATATATCCAACGCCTGTATAATTTCTCACGCTTCTACGCGCAATAACATTGCCCAGGAAAATCTCTCGAGGCGCAATAATGTTGATGGGCAACACATAAATGTTTGAGAAAAAAAAAAATAATAAATCCAACGAGGATTGAAACTAAAAAAGAAAAAATTAAAGTGAAAAATTGAGGTGAAAATTAATTTTTAGTTGTGGCAATATTTTTTACGGAATTTTCATTTCGCCATTGGTGTGTGTATATATTTTACGAATAAATGAAGAGGGTGATGGGGAAAGGGAGTTTAGGAATATGAGCGAGAGAAGCCGCGTGTGAAGGCCGTCGTCTTATTTCCCATTGGGAGGTAAGAGAAATTTTTTTTATTTTTCGGGCAAAAGTTTCTGCGAAGATTTGCACGAGACTTTACTGTTTCTCTCACTCACACTCTCTTCAATTCTGTCCCACTCGCTCACGCTAGTTTCTCATCCAACTTTTGGGCGGAAAAATAATTGCCATTCACTTTTTCGTTAAAGTAAAATGGCCACTCGAGAGGGCGTTCGTTACATATTTCTTTCCCTTATTATTTTCCTTCATATTATTTCTTGTTTTTTTTTCTCTTTTCCTTCCCTCTTCTAATATTCCTATTTTTTTTCTTTGTCTTCTCATTCGCTCGCTCTCTCTCTCTCTCTCTCTCTCTTTCTCGTCTCAAGACCCAGAACGCGTATATTCCACCCAAGCACAAATGGAGTTGGTTTCCGAAGTAAAATACAAGTGAGGCGTTTTCTCCAATAATTGAACGTCACATTTGCATTGCAAACACTTTAACTTATTTTTTTTTCACGTTTTTCTTGTATTTTTTACACTTTCAAGAATACGTAAAGGAACAAATATATATATATATTTACGTAGCTATACATGAGAATCGTCTTGTCAATTCAGATTCTATTGGAGAAAAAAAATTTATATATACATGTATAATTTATATATCATATTTATGTATACAATATTAAGTTAATGGTAGAGAAGAATTTTTTTTTTTTCATATTTTTTTTATTTCTGTTTGCCACTCTGACCTCTTGCAATGACGTAATATATTTCAATAACAAAGGACAATTTATTTCGAGGCATGATCCTTTATCATTGATTGTTGCTATATATAAACACGACAGACGTATTTGAAAATTTTACGGAATTTTCGTTTGGTTATTCTCTCACTCATTATGAAACAATGTCGACAATGTGCAGTGTGCTGTATACAGAGCGCAAGTTATATTCACCGATGGGGAAGCGAAAGGCACGCCCTTATGTACGTAGAGGGTTCCCGAAATACGCGCCCGTGCCTATATATATATACACACGTATACACGCTATATAGTTTTGTGCTGCGTAACACTGCGTATAATTTTTCTCCAATATTTTTTTTTTTTTCCATCCACGCTTTCATTTTCCTGATACCCAACACGCGGTAAAATTTTTACATATGAAATTACTATATTCACGTATTAATAGCGGTCTGTACGGGCATTGCAGCGGGAAATAATGTATACATAACAATACACAAAAACAGCATATACAAAAAGCAACTATTTCAATCAACATACAAAGTCATTTTATTCATACCTTAATCCAAATAATATGATAGAATTATTATAAAAATGGAGAAAAAATGAAGCGAAGAAATAAAGTAACGTTGAATTATTAGAATGTATTTGTATCGTTGGAAATATTAAAATGCATTAATAAAGCTCACTATTAAAATATCATATGATTAAAATTACCCACACTGAAAATTAAAAATTCATGTAAAAATGTCTCTATGTAAATACTTTATTCAAACTGTTACGACTCTCAACGCCAGTTTCAACAAATTCTTTTTATGCCACACATACATGTATCAAGTCTATTTTAATTTGACTCTTCTCATATTTTTTTTTTTTTTTCCATTTTTATTGTTTGTTTCAGTGATTCGGTTTAGTTCATTTAAACGCTCGTACATGCTTCCTTCGAAAAGCTTAACGGGCGTATCAAAATGTACCGGTAGACCAGATGAAATTGCTGTAATTTGGATAACGCTTGGTAATTGCCAATTACCATTCACCATATACGAACGTGTACATAGCATATACACACCTACACACAGACTCATATAGACACGTTGGACACTTCACGATGAACTGCGTGTTTTGTAATACCAGTGAAGGGAAAGAAGAAAAAAAATTCCATATGCTATTATTACGATGTGGTAATTCAATGTTTATGAAAGAAAAAAAGTGCGAGGGAAAAAAAACACAGCTCAAAGTGATGACGACAAAAATTTGTTTCTATTTAATATCAACTCTTAGACACTCTTAGACACATTATGTATATTTTATTTACGATGAAAGTTAAAAAATTCAACAGAAGCTCGACTACATGTTTTAGGTTTCTGTAGTGAATAATTTCATTATATATTTACTATTAAATCAGAATGTAATAAAAAATAAATGGAAATAAAATTCATCTTTATGCTAGGTATAACGAAGACATTGTGAAATATTATATACAATTATATTTTTGATTGATTATCATTCCCGATTTTCTTTCACTATTCACCTGTTCATTATACTAATATATATATATTCCAACGTGAGATTCATTTAAATCATGCCCTTTAACATTCGACCCTTATTTTATTGTCTATATGGCTATATCTGTATAGCTGTGCGACTTAGTGCGGATATCCGCCCTTCTTTCTTCTACCTCGTGTCACCCACCGACGTCACATGTATACACGAAGGGTGGAGAGAAAAAAAAAAAAAAAAAAGATGGAAAAAGAATGAAGGGAAAAAAAAAAAGAAAAGAGAAAGTACACATGCATAGTCTGCCACGAGGGCACTTAATCCTATAACTGCCGCTCAATGAAAGAAGAAAAATATAGAGAATGAAAAAGTGAGAGAAACAAGAAAAAAACACAAACAATATATATGAAAACAACAAATAAAATAGCAAGTGTAACTTTATTCGATTTTAATTTGATTGATGGGAAAAATACTTTGCAGAAATTCTTCCAGATACATTTTATGCATACTGTTTATTTTCTCTATTTACTATTGAAATTGAATGAAAGAAAAATATGAATATTCTTGAACAGAAGAATAATTAGAATAATGATGAAAAGAATTATGACCGAATTGTTGGACACATATATATTTACAAAGGGCATTAAATATATAAAAAAAAGTACAAGTGTGTGGGTTGGATGACACGTGCGAATTATATGCATCCAAGTGAGATTGAAGTTTCCCCATATACGTGTACGTTAAACCATGCGAGAAGGATCCCCTGATTTATATACATATATATATATATGTGTGTATATGTATACTATGACTTTGGCTGGTGTCGCGTGTCGCACGCAGGGGTCAGAGCTTGCTAAAGAGCCTGGAGTGTGAGTTTTATATCACAAGACGTGTTTTGGAATAATTCTCCATTTCTGATTCATTTTTGTTTTATTTTTCAACTTCATAAAATTCGGTTAAAATTATATAATCAATTGAATTGAAATTATGAAATGAAAGAACAAAGAAATACTTTTTATAGTCTTTATTTTTTTTTTAATTCGTTGGCACTGTTGATGGCACTTGGGAGTTGCTGGCAGAGTCGAATGAGCACTTGCCAAGAGCCCACAAATGTGGCGTACAGATATAAGGGCGTGCACACAAGTTGCCTGGGTAACGCGAGAGAAATTCGCTTTTCGCTTCGGGACTTCGAACTTATCGTCCGTCCAACTTTGTTCTTGCTATGTATGTATATATGTATACATACATGCATATATATATATATATATATACTCCTATCTATAATACGTATCAAACTTCATTTCACAAAGTATTCCAGCAAACGGTGCACGATTAACCCTGAACTGAAACCTCCCTAAGTCTCTTCAATGTGTGAAAATTCATAATTGCAATTATTCACGCGTCTTTTGTTACAGTATAATTCTATAGCTGATGTTTAATTTACAACGCATATTTATCAATCAATATTAAACAGACAGCATCTATTTTGAATTCACTACACAGCCAATGACATAAAAACAATTTAAAAAATTATTCATTGCAAAATAATTCAAATTTTATGTAAAACGAAAATAATAAAAAAGAATAAAAATGATGATAAAGCAATTGTTTGATATTTTTCGCTGTTCCAATTTGGAATGCATGAAACGTTTCTTGAATTTTTTTGTAGCTGCGAAATTCCCATTACCACCACCCCTTAATTTTTTTTCTCCCTTTTACTGAGTATATACACGTCTGTTTGTCTCATTTCTATAGATCTTCTACTCTTGTGCTGTGTTGCCGCTGCTCTCTAGTTTCCGCCTCGCTCCATTTACCAAGCGTATATATATGTACATATATATTTGTATAATATGTGAGTACATATACATACGCATATACATATATACAGTGTCACATACCGCCGTCGTCGTCGCAATAGCAATAGCATCTTTTCGTTTCACTCTTGGTCTTATTCCTCGCCACAATCGTGTTGGGAAGTAAGAGAACAGTTTTGATGGTGTATTACTTGCACAAGTTGCTACGACATCTTTGCGAAAACAACTCTAGTTGAGTATAAACCAACGCAATATGTGTATATGTGTGTGTGTGTGTATATATGAATATGTGGCACTGTCCTTGTCACAAGGGAATAGATAAATGTTTGGTATCAAGACGCATGACAAACTCTTTTATATTGCTATTCCTATTTTCTCGCATATATATTCTTTTGTCACGAGTGCTATTCATATACAGAGGTAAAATGAAAAAAAAAAAAAAAATGGTCGCTATGTGTATTCACCGTAAGAACACTGTAGAAATGAAATTATAGTAGATAATGAAAAAATAACACGAATGAACAATAATCAGGTTTCAATTGTCAATGAATTAATAATGATCTTGTTCGCAATTTTCCAATAATCCTCACGGGTACTTCGTAATAAATATTAAATGATGTTGAAATATTTAGAATTATTAAATATTAAAGAAGAATTTAAGAGAGAGAAAATCATTTTCGTACACATATTCTTTTCCTAACAATACTATCCATACGTATATCGAGAACATAATTGGTCACTGTGAATTCACTATAAAAATACTGTAAAAACGAAATAAAAAATGAATATAGAGATAATAATAATAAAAACACAATAATAAATGAAATAATAATGATCTAGTTTCAAATTCTCCGATAATCCGCATGGTGAAACTTCACGATACGTATAAACTATTAACATATTCAAAATTATCGAATATCCGCAAAAAAAATTCGAATATTCACCGCATACATTCTGTGTTCATACGTGTGTGTTTGAATATGCATTCGTATGTGTACGTATATATTCGTCAGAGACGAGAGTAAATCGACTATTAAAAATTACTCGATGGCTGTGAAATACGATGCTGCAAATAATTTTTTGATGCAATACGAACGCGATTGAACAACACAACCGAAAAAAAAAAAAAAGGAAAATAAATGGAATAAAATAAACAAAAACAAAAAAAAAAAGATGATTAATCAAATTCCAATCGGTTTATATTTTTACAACAGTGATAGGCAATGCGAAAAGGGAAAATACATACATACATACAAATTTTTTTTGTTTTTGTTGTTTTACGATACGTTCCGTATGAAACGAAAGCGGTGACATGAATATGACATATAGAGACATGACATACGAATGAGGCGAGAACATATATATCAACATATCCATATATATTTTCCTGGGTATGGGTGTGTATATATTGTGTGCACATGTAAAGAAGAAAAGGTGGGGGGAAAAAAATAAATATATGACATCTATCCCCTTTAAAAGAGAATGCGTCCCACGTGAAGGCCCAAGGCTGTCGTTAAATATCACGCCGAGGAGAGCGATTTCATCAGGAACTTTAAAAGACAATGCACAACATAGCGGGCGGCGGTCAGGATGAATATCGCGCTCGCGGAAGGGGGTGGAAAATAAACCAACACAAGGGGAGAAAAATAGCGCAAGGCTACCACGAATAAAACAAAGTGTATATTGTTTGTCTTTACAATCCTCCCTTTTTGCTTCACTGCAGATTTTGTATCTACGTGTAAAAAAAATAAAAACAAAAAAGAAACAGAAAAAATACATTTTTATTCCTCTTTTTTTTTTCCATCAGTTCTGTGACATACCTAATGCAATGTTCAAGACTCTTCCAGCAACCATGCTCTCCGTTATTTTCATATATATATATATATACATTTCAAATCGATTGTCGTAAATTCTCGACAGAAATGATGAAGTCTCCAATCGTACAAAGCTTACAAATAATAAAGACATATATATATATATGTGTGTGTGTATTTATAGTTCTCAAGCGAAACGTAATTCCACTCCTTGCAGAATTGAAAACAATTTCTACAACCATTTTGTTGAAAATTATTTATCTGTCATAGCTGAAACTTTTGAAAGACCCTGTATACGTACACATATATATATATATATATATATATATATATATATATATATATATTAATATTGTATATAAGTATCAAAGGAAAAAATTGGCGTTCAATTTAAAGGCATCCTTTCCTATCTAGTTGCACGTTTCCCTACAACACGAGGGGTGATATACACATGAGAGTGACATAGTAGGGTGGACAGAAAAAAATCTGCCCTCCAAAAACACATGAACATGTCCCCTTTAAGTGAAGCTGGCGAGCGCCCGCGCGCGCGTATACCAAGGTGGGATTATAATAAAGCCCGACAGTAGAATCCAATACTTTACGCGCATAGACAACATAACATAGAAGAGTATATATATCTTGGTAGTGAACACATATAGTCATTGTATAGTGTAACGTGAAGAGCATGCGAAGTTAACACATTTCAAAATAAGCAAGAGAATAGACGTAGTGTAGTAAAGCGAGAGAACTACCGCAAAAGCCTCGACGTTTTGCTTGAGCACGATTGTGGTATTTTGCGCCGGCTGACGTTGGCACAATCCTAAACCTTAGAAATCTGCCATCATATTTTTAACTTTCTTATTTTTTTATTTTATGCTCTTTCGTTATCATGCCTCATTGCAAATACGTGAATAAAACCTCAACATATATAATGAAACCCGTTTTGTATTATTACTGTATAATAGAAATGGATGAACAAAAGAATGAATTTTACGGCATTAAAAAATAAATGATATACGTGAAATGTTACACGACTATTTAGTTATTTTGATAAACTATCGTTGTCGCCATTAGCCATCGTCGTGGCCAAGTTCATGCACTGTTTCCTCTAAATTACTCTCCTGATCGAAATTTGATATTTTCATCATGGTTATATCTATCTATATTTTATGTAGTTAATAATTAGTTTTTATAATGAAGTAATGGAGAAAACTCAAGTGAATAAGCAGTAGTTGAACGCAATTTTCTATTAACTTTACTAATGGTCCATATTTTATTTAATGCAAAAAAGAGAAATGCATATGTCTACGCATGAATGAGGACATTGTGTCATCATATTCCCTGATGTAACTAAAATGAATTGCCATTCATCAAAAATATTCGAGAAAAAATGTCATCGACATATTCGCTCGAATTTATTAATCAATTCATCATCCAGTCACAATAGATTTGATGGAGCAGTGATATAATTAAAAGAATAATCATCAAACCACCATATATGTACATAACCTTTCTGGAAATGCCAAACTTCAAGTGGAGCGGCAATTTAAAGTAATCACCCACGTTGATGAATAATACCGACATTCACAGCCAAGTTCAGCTTGCTCTGACTTATCACTCGATTCAAAGTGTGACATTTAAAAGAATGTTTTACTTGTAGCCAAAGATTCTCTCATGGTAAAAAATTATTATCAGGCACTACAGCACCATCATATAGGAATGTCACATCATATCCTCATATCTAATGAATGAATTGAATAAAAATAAAGAGAAGTGAAGAACGATGGAACAATAATGATCAAAATGAAACAGGAAGAGAAAATGAACCGAAGGACAATAGAGAGAAGAAAAAAAAAGTGCATTCACATTAATCCACAGTGAAAGCCAAGCAGGATGAATTAAAAATCATTGAGGGTCGGTGAGGGTCACGTTGGGCCACGTGAGTGGGAGAGTTAAGAGTAAAAGTAAATCGTAGAATCGTGGAGCCGTAAATCACGCAAACTCGGCAGCACACAATTTCCCCACTACCAAACGACAGTTCGCTATATAACATATCTCTCTCTCTCTCTCTCTTCCTCTCTTGCTTCCCCTATTTCGTCTATATCTCCTCCCCAAAAAGTCCCTGACGCGCTGTCTCTTCACTCCTCGCAGCGCGCGAGAGAGCCACCCCGTATGTACGCGTGCTGTTTCCCCAGGGTCGACCTCGTCTCTCCGTCGCTTCTCTCCTCGCAACCCACCCTTTTTTTTCACAACCCCTCTACTCTTCTATGTCCCTAAAACTTCGCTCGTGCGCTTACCCAACCTCCCACCTCAACAACACATTTCAACCCATAGCTCCCCTTTTCCCATTCTTTCTCTCTTTCTCGTTACTATTTCAACTGTATCTCAACCACGAACCACCACAACCATCACCACCACTATCGTGCAGCTCGCCAACACTCGTTGATTCTATATAAACCTCTCCCTTGTCCAGCTGAAAACACATGGCGTCATCGGCCGTGCAACAAAACATATGCACTTATAGGCCCCAATGAATGCGTGTCTTATACACATTTCACGCTACACTAAGATCTACAATCAGAAAAAAAAAATAAAACAAAAATGATCGGATAGCAGTGAGGATATGGCAAGAGAGAACGAATTAAATTTAAAGAAGGGAGGAAGAGTGAGCGAGAGAGATAAGGGTGGAATAGTTCCCGTGGGAAAGAAGACGAAGAAAAATGTCAAGAGTTGAGAGTATCTCCAGGGACCTGTAATTTCCCTTGAAAATGAATTTAATAAAATTTCGTTTGCCGTTTTTCGCTGTTATTAAATTTTTATTCCATTCTTTATATATATCGTTCGCTTGTTTAGAATTTGGAATTTATGAATACAATGTCCATTTATCCATAAATACTTATGACATAATTTTCACATATGATATTTACAACTTCTCAAGCCAGTTTCAACTTTCTTTTATTTTTTCAGTGCCATCGAATATATAAGAAGGAGGAGGAGAAAGAAAAAAGTGAGTTTTAAAGTCTTGAGATACGGCAAAGTGCAATGAGAAGCATGGCAAGTGGGCGCGGACGTATATTCACAGTGAATAGCATTCTTTATTTTATTTGTCCAACAATGCGCGCATTCATCTTAGCATCAGGCAAGAGAAGAAGCAGCAGCGATAGAATGGTATATGCAGATATATATATATATTGAAAGAACAAAGCAGAAGATATATCAGTCGTCCATCTCTATCGTTCAATTTCAACCCATCCGTCTTCAATTTTCATCTGCATCGTTGATTTATTAGGAATTCTTTTTATTCTTCCATTCATTCGAATATTTTTGTTACACTTTTTCATTTTATCGCACCCTTCACTCTCACTCAAAAACTTTATTCTAGTTTTTTGTTATTTCATCAACGTTGCAGTATTTATAAACGAAGCACTGAAGTACATATGCATCCAAGCGAGTGAGAAAGGTGAGACGTTCAATGAAAAAAGCAACAACCAAAAAAAAAAAAATATATATATATAAAAAATAATATGGGAGAAGTAACACGAGGACGAAAGGGAGACCTGATAACGTCAAGCCGTCGCTAAGGAAATGGAAGAGGGCACACGAGCAGCACATAACGGTAGAAAGAGGGTAGTGACGAGAAAATACCTCTCATCTCCACTTCTCACTCTTCTATAACACTAGCTATAAAGAAAAAAAATGCAATTACCGCGTGTCCGAACAACGACGAGTCGAGATAGACGTATAGAATGTCAAGAATTTGAAACGACGATTACGTATGTCTATACAAAGAAAAATGATTTTGCATGAAGGAATAAACTAACTTCAAACTCATTATATAATACCTATATACAATATATAATAATAATATATGCCAATCATGTCTAAATAAGTCGTCGAATAGATTAACTATATTACTTACTCTCTACCTACACACGATCATTAATACATTCTGCCAAGGCTACAAAATAACAGCTGACTAGCATACATCCAATAATTTAAACCTTCGTCATCAAAATTTTCAATCGTCTTTGCATCGTAATGCATTTCATATACACCAGGAGACACAGAGGATTTACGAGTATATAAATGAACGTGGCGCACGCGCCCTTATTATATATCTGTACATCCGTTGAAAACTCATGTGTGAATAATGTTAGTGAAAAGCCATTAAAATAGCGCCCTATATATTGAAAGTTAAAATACTTTAGCTCGTGAGCATTTCAATCGAATATTCAACTCGACTTGGATCAGTCATGCTGAATCGCCTTCCGAATCGTGCAGAGTAACCGCCCAACTTCCTCTTCAATGAATAATCTCAACTGGATATACATGAAACGACCATGGGACCCGAGAATAAATACATATATATGTATGTACGTGTATATATATATGTTAAGAACCAAAACTGAAAGGGAGAGAAAGAGCTGGAGATATGAGAAAGGGCGTAGACTATAATCCATGTGATTGGATCGAGACTTGCTGGTAATCCATGTTCAACGTCGAACACTTCTCATATTGAAAGTCTTTTCACTACGAAATTCATTCCAAGTTGAAAGAAAGTGCAAGAGCGAGTGCAAGGAGAAGATAAAGAAGCGGAACGTACTCCCAAGGACTCGAATAATACTCTTGATTGTGTAGCTGCTAGCCAACCATAAATATGAGAATGATGTAACGCAGACGTGATACAATATTTATTTTCTCTTTCTTTCTTTCTTCGTTATTATTATTATTATTATTATATTTCCACCTCTGCAATTTGTCTGCAATTCGTCTTATGTTAGTATAAATGTGAAGTGATATGAAGAATGAGAGTGAGAACATAAAGTTTCTCTTATAATGATGAGAGAGCGAGATGACGATAAACAAAACAACGTTGCTGTTGAAGACGGTGGCGGTGGTGTGTGACAAGATGAGTGGAAGAATACATTATATATATTTATTTAAAGTTGAAATTGCTATGTCATATATGACAGCGTTAAGACCAGTTCCAAGTCTTTTGTGACAAAATAATTTTGACTTCGGTGACACAATTGTGTTATTATTTTTTGTTTTCCGTTTTGCTGCGTGTAAACAAAACTTTGTTGCACACGAATGTGTTATGGAGGGTAAGTATATAGAATTGGATCGAGGGGGAGAAAAAAAAACATCGCAACAGGGACAAGAAGGGGAGAGTGAAACGAAAGGTGGTGGCGGCAGCGGCAACGGTGGTGGAGAGACGTATATGGTGATTAATTGAAGATGTTTGTGAAAGGAACCGGGTGGTTGTGAATGGGCGACCGTGGAAAATCGCATTTTTGGCAGCGCAATGACTTGTAGGAAATAGAGAGACGAAACATATATGCAAACATATATACTGTAGGTGTTTGTGTAGGGAAAAAATAAATCTCATATGAAATTCCAACCAAGATTCTCTTCCTTCTTCCACCGCATTTTTTTTTCCTGTTTCATACTATAAATGTTGTATTTGTGCATTCATAAATATTCATTTCAGTTTGATGTCGTCACAGAAGACGAAACTATTATCATTATTCAGTCACTGTGAGGAGATGCGGTGCTGATATGTGACAGTTGTGAATGTTGGATAACTAGCAGACATAAAGTGTGACTTTTATCCTGAGACGTTAATGCTTGCAACATCTATATATACTCGAAGCTCGTCGTAAAGAGATTATATTCCCTTTTTTTATACGTATACATACATGTATGCATTGCAATAACTCAGATTAGAGCGCGCTTATAATAATCATATAATAAATTGAACTGATGTTGATAGAGGATAAAGAACGAAATATAAATTGACGAGAGTGAAAGATATTTTGGCTATTCAGGAAATTGCATGATGAATTTTGAAGCAAATAAAATACCCACTGGAGAAAATTTTGTAAATAAAAATGAGTGATAGAAAAAGAAACTTCCAGCCTCTGCTTAATGTCATTACGTGGAAGCTCACATGCTGCTTTTTCCATTCATTTAATTTATTTCAACACAAACTTTTAAATTGAAAATTTTTTACCCAGCTGGTATTCCATCTCGCCTCAACTCAACAAATAAAAGAAAGGAAAAAATGGTATGTAAAATAATATGCGAGATGAGTGAACGGATGAAGAAGAAAAAATATCAAACAGGAACAGTTGACAGTTACAAGCGTGAAATATATATGGGGCTTGATACATTGAAGCGTCAAGGAGCCGTTGGTTCTGTCATGTACCCATTTGTATGTATGTATGTATGTATGTATGCATATATGTATGTATATATGTACATATATTCAAAACTACAAGCCAGGAGCAGAGAACACAGTTAAGAGACAAGCCGTGAGGACCACTCTCTTATACAATTGTGCTCACTCTCACAACATTATGATTATCATGTACAAATTAAAGGGAAATGGAATCACAACTGAGGAAAAAGATGTTCGATCCAGAAGATTGTCCAATTGAATACAATAAACGAAAAGAGTAAAGTACCATATCCTACATAACAATACTCCGGCTAAAACTACCCTTTCTTCCAATCAATCCCAGTATCAGCAACAAATTTTTGATACAAAAATTCTTTTTTCCACACCATAACTCCATTTCCACTCAACCAGAAAAAAAATATAAAAAATTAACGGATGGCCTCAACCGTACCGTCAAGATATTGAGGTCGTCGTCGGCCTCCGTCCACGAACATTGGCCAGAACAACAAACGTCGCTTCGCCCTCGACGTCAACGTCGTCGTCGACGTTGTCACGTCCCTGTTGGTACGCGTTTACTTCACACGCACTAACTACGCGCACCGTCATTCATCCAGCCGTCGGACAAACATAAGAACTTAAACCAATGAGAAAAAAAATAAATAAAAACGACAATACTATTAAACACCACCCACAAAATTTTCTCTTGTAAAAAAAAATAAGAAATAAAAATAAAACGTTTTCATTCTAGATTTTCCTCCCAACGCTCTCTTTCTCTCTCCCAAACACACACACACACACACACAATACCTTTCTCCCACTCTCTCTCTCTCACACACACACTCTCTCACGCTCGTTTTTTTTCTCCCTTTCTCACTCTCTTGCACCGCCGAAACTTCGACGACGGCGGGGCTGCAGATTAATATGGCCGTCCGTTGACACGAAGTTTCGTTGGGCCAAGAGTATGGTAAACTCAATCCATGGGGCGGTACACAAAAACCATATATTTTCCTTTGTATCTATTCAATAAATAAATAATGATTAAATGATAATAATAATTGTAAAACACACAAATACACTCACTTTAATCGTTGATCATACACTTATATTTCTTACACACACGTATATTCTTGTATTATTATCCTTGTTTAATACGCCTGGGCACTCACCTCACTACTCGTAGTTTCTTTCCTTCACCCTCGTATTGGGAATATTCTCTCTCTATATATATATATACATACACATATATATATATATGTATACATATATATATATATCTCGTTCTCTTTTCTCATGTATTTTTGTATGTAGCTTTAATTGACGATTGGATTATTTACGTTGTGTAATGAAACACACAGGATATACGTATTAATTGTAACTGTAGCACAAATATTATTTATGTCCAACACTAGTTTGATAATTTATTATGCTGGAACACTACTGGACGCGGGTTGTTCGCGAACGACGTCAACATCACCACCGTACACTATCGTGGCGGCCATCTTTTCGGGGCCACACGAATGAAACGCCGCGGATCTGTCGGTGCTACCGACCAACAATCCTCTTGATAGTGTATGTAATACGTGTATGTGTATATGCATGTGTATAAATGGAAATATGGATGATTGTTTGTATTGGTTAGTGGTACCGTACCGTGAAGTATGAAAAAGTGCTGTGTTCACGGAGGACGCTGAGAGATGCACGTAACGACTTTGGTTTTGGATGTATATAAACACAGACACATGTACGTGGAGAAAAATAAAGAGTGTGATGATGTATACAAGTGTGTAAGTGGCATGGACGGGATACGTGTTTGATGTGAAGTTGCGGTGATGGCGCTGTAGGTGCTGATTGTTGCGCCATCTGCGAGTCGCGTGATTTTAATTGGTGAATTCACGCATGTGCTGTGGGATTCGAATATGTGGCGCGAATATTTTCGATTTGATGAAGGAGATGTATACAGTGCTTCAGGTTTTTGTTTTTTTTTATCATAGTTGTATTTAACGAACAATTGCGATTAACAATGCTTTATTTTTATTCATTTTTTTTTAAATGTTCCTGAAAATCTTTGTTTTTTCCGTTTACATCCCATCAACAACTTTGTAGAAAAATTATTTAAACTTGATTATAAAATATTAATGTTACATATACGAAGTATATGCATATTCTCTGGGGATATTGATAATTATGTGAAAGTCAGTTGAAAAAAATTAACATAAAGACTCCAAATATGCTTTTTTGTACGATATTAGATGGAAAAATGTGCTCATATTTTTCTTGTTGGTCTTTCATCATGGAAGACTTGCACGTTAGTTTGGAACGAAATGCAGTGGAATGTCGTTGTTTGCAGTATTTGTTCACAGTAACTAATTGACATTATCAGTTTTAGAATTTTGTTGTGCGTATTTTTCCCTTAATGTTTGATAATTTCTTGAACGGCAGCGACTACGCTGCGTGCACTGATACCAAATGCATCGACCAGAACGTCTGGTGGTCCGGAACGTGGTACCCGTGGTACAGCGAGTTTCTTCACAATTATATCACGTTCAAGTGCAACTGCTGAAGCAACAGCTTCGCCTAATCCACCTTCGGGATAATGATCCTCAACGGTGACAATTCTACCGCCACATTCTTTAGCATTTTTGATAATTGCTTCAGCATCAATAGGTTTGACAGTAAATGGATCCATCACACGAACATTAATTCCAGCTGTGACTAATTCCGCAGCTGCTTTCACCGCCTCATGGAGTGTTATTCCCGCACCAATAACTAAAACCTGATCTTTCGCTGAAGTTTTTACGATTTTTGCTCTACCAACGACGAATGATTCATCATTTTTATATAAAATAGATGTGTTTGGACGTGATGTACGAATGAAACATATTCCCTTTGTGTTGGCAGCTAATTCAACAGCACGTTCAGTTGATACTGCGTCTGATGGATAGAAAACAGTTGAACCCGGAATAGTTCGGAACATGGCAATATCTTCCAGACCCATTTGAGATGGACCATCCTCACCAATTGATACACCACAATGGGAACCAACGAAATTAACATTGGATTGAGAGATTGCACCCATTCGAATCTGTTCGAATAAAAAATAATTTCAATGTTGGTATAAGAGAATGATATTTACAAATGTTTGAATATTTTTACCTGATCGAATGCTCGAGTGAAAAATGTAGCGAATGCCGATACAAAGGCAACTGTGCGATCTCTGCACGCAGCACCCATGGCAACACCAACCGCATTTTGTTCAGCAATGAAACATTCAATGAAACGATTTGGATCGACACTTTTTATTTTATCAGCAAACGTTGAATTTTTCGTGTCACCATCCAGAGCAATCACTCGTGAATTATTCTTAGCAATTTTTGCTAGTGCTGTGCCATAAGCAAGTCGTGTGGCAATAAGTTCACCCGATTTGTAATTTGGTGGTGTGTCCAATTTAATATTTTCGATGCTCACAACTGGTGCATCATCGACCAATGGCTTTTGTGGATGAAGTGCTAATGGTCCATTGTTTTTAATTAGAAAAGTTAAATGTGCGATAACTTCGTCGGCTTTATTGCCAAGAGCTTTTCCATGCCAATTATCCAAATCTTCGATATTTGGGAAATTTCGTCCTTTGAATGTTTTAGCGAGAATGGCAGTGGGTCGGCCTTTGGTCATTTGAGCTTCATGGAACGCCTGAAAAATTAGAAATGATGGTATTATCAATTGAGCGTCCAGATATTGTATGAGAGAAAAAAAAAATATATTCATTTAATTACTACCTTCACAAGTTCTTGCACATCATGTCCGTCAACAACCAAAGCATTGAATCCAAATGCTTCCAATCGTTTGCGATACACTTCCATATTGTGTTGAAGTGAAGTTGGTTCACTTTGACCAAGTCGATTGATATCAAAAATTGCACAAAGATTGTCGAGCTTATAGTACGATGCAAAATGTAATGCTTCCCAAATAGAACCTTCCGCCGATTCACCATCGCCAATCACGCAATATACGCTGATTGAAAATAACAAAATATTTATAAAATTATTTTTAATATGTAGCTATGGATAGTAGTTAATGATTATTACTCACCGATAACTAGCCTTGTCGAAGTTCTTACCGACATATGCCATACCGGCTGCAACTGATAAGCCCTGACCTAATGAGCCAGTGCCAACATCAACAAAATTCAATCTTGGAGTTGGATGTCCTTCCAAATCATTGTCGAATTTACGTAAATTTTGCAAATCCGCAATTGGAAATAGCCCAGCTTCAGCCCAAGCTAAACATTTCATTCATGAATAAGTTCAATCCAAAAAAATAACATAGTGATTTCGATAATATATGTTTTTGGTTTTGTTATTTTACCTGCGTACAAAATTGGTGCAGCGTGTCCCTTGCTCAAAACAAATCTGTCGCTGTTTGCATCGCGGGGCGCGGACAATTTGTAACGCATTGTATGGAAGAATAGAACAGATACAATTTCTGCCATTGACGAGCATGATGTTGGATGACTGAAAATTAAAAAGAGATAAATTATCAACAAAGAAAAATAGAATAATAATCGTGGTATAAATTGTATATAAGTCATTCGATTATATACCGACATTGTAGAATGAATTTTGGGGTATGTTAGGAAGAAGATTATTGATCCGTTCCTATGTGACAGTATACAAAAAACTTGGGACATATTTGACCTTCTGGTTGTGCGATTAACTAATCGTAAGATAAATTTTATATAATTCGAATATAAAAGTTGATCTTATTGAATCGCTGCATCATTTTTAGAATGGTGATAACGATTGTTGTGTTCAGAATACATAATCACGTAAAATAGATGATAAAAAATTGACAATATGATAACACACCCATGAGATTCCGCGTCAATATCAGGAGGTCAAATGGATTAGAATGATAGTTGAAAATTCAAAAACAAGAATGCTCCATTTCTCCAAAAACTGTGAGCACAAAAAATCTTCAGTAGAAATTTTTCATGTCTATATTTCATAAATGCGAAACAATTGAATAACTCAGAAGAAGAAATTTACAACATTACCCGCTTTTCGAGGATTCAGTTGCTTTAATACTCAAAATACGTAGGGTATGTGCCATATCCCTCAATTTTTGTAATTCTCTATTGCTTGCCATTGCTCGCGTTTATTGAACTTGGAAATGATTAAACGTAATAAATAAAAGTGAAAATCGACCGTACTCCACCAAGGTTCGATACGAACTAAACGTATCATACGTTCCCAATCGTGTTGGATAACGTCGCGCGCGACGGACCTCGATGACGTGATACATATCGAACGATCACTAGTCGTCAAACAGTTCCAATGTCAGTGAAAAAGTTGCGCAAGGCGCGAATATTTGTAAATTTTGAATTTTTGCATTGAAATATTTGGAATACAAATATTAGAATTTCCTTTTTTTTTTTCCAAACGTTCCAAAGTTCAACTCAATACAATTTATTTCATATACAGTCCCAATTTGCTATTATTATGGCAATGAAGAGATTGTATAATAAGTATCTATTCCGTCAGTGCTATCATAATAATGATAACGAAACTTATTCATGCATTCTACATAAACCAATTAATTTCAAGCGAAAAAATGTCAAAATCCCACAGTATATCGTATTAAAATTATCATTAAAAATGCTGAGAATAAAGAAGTCATCCAATCATTTCTCCATCCATTACATATTGAACTGTATATTTAAAATACTTCCGCCGGCGAATGAATAAACATAAGAACGGCCGGTGTCCTATTTCGCCTTGAACTGAGAATGCTTCGTGTGCACATTTAGCGTTTTATTATCGGCATATCTCTTATCTATATGTACATGTTAATAACAAATGAAGAGGTCACTTATTATATAAATGTGTATTCATTAAAAAATTAGGACAAAACTTCGATAGCGCCGGCGCACTATTAAATCTCCTAAATTTCATTCACACCACGTGCGCCAGTTGGGATATATGAGCAAAATTTTGAAGGTTATACCGCCCGAATTTTGTTTTGCTCTAAATCAGATTCCAAAAACAAAATTAACAAAGGTCATTGTTCCCATATCATACAATACCTGAAAGCAATATCGAATTCTAAATAAAAATAAAATTGAAATATCAGATGAATACTCTCTTTAAGCAAGGTTGTCATTCATTTATTGTTACATAAAATATTTATATAATCATCATTGTAACCATACTCAGAAAAAGATTTATGATTACTCAGAAAAATATCAATATGTATATATATATATATTTATGGAATATGTATTGTGCTAAATTTTTCTTTTTAACTAGCTACGACCAACTTACCCGGATTTACTGGCTTGCGTGGCCGTGACGGAGTCGATTCTCAATTTGTTAGCAATATCTTTCAACTCCTGGATAGTTTTTGATTCTGGTTTATGATAATTAGCCATTATTACAGAATAATATTTGGTGAATTTGAGATTATAATTGGATATTGAATGCGATTTTTTGATAATGAAATAACAAGAAACCGACGAGTCACGCGTAACGGAAGCTGCACAAGACCAAAGACCAAGTGATTAGTAGAGCGATGTAATACACATATACATGACACACATGGACATAAGCCGCGGAAACGGCGCGGAATATAAAATTCGAATTGTTGCCACCAGACAGCTCTTATATGCTTGGTAATTCGATAACATCGTATTTTACAATATCGAGATATGGTAAATGAAACTTGAAACACGAACTAATTGAGGTTAGTTCATTTAGGATCAAATATCAGAATAAATCTATCGAAAATGATAATTGAATGATGTAAACAATTTATCTGATTCATTTGATTGCAATCAATATTTTCTCAAGCTTTTTATTGCAATAAAATGTTACTTTAAAGATTCAAGATGATGAGTTGTGAGAGCGGCCATTTTGATTTCGATGCATGGAAATAGTAATGGCGAAAGACTTTCGCAGGGCCCCTGGTCATCGCGAAAATGTCGGCGGACGGAATAATGTTAATTAATGAAGAAAAAAATATGGAATCTGAATTATGTTGATCCAAAAACTTGATCACTTCGATATCAGTTCCCTATTTTTTGTATCCGTTATTGGATTTTTTATTTGAAAAAACATTTTGAATCTTCTTCTTTCAGTACCGCATTTGGATATAGGAATATCCTTTAATAGCTACAGATTGGAAAAGATGGCAGCACTTTTCAAATATTATTTTTTGTCATTATATATACCATCTTATGGAGTGTTGACAGTAAATTTGACAGCTGATTAAATTGAAAATATATATTTTCAATGGTATATCACGTGAATTTATATTATAAAGAATGTTTACTAGACATTACTACATTAATTATTGGATAATAAATATTCAAAATATAGAAATTGAGATTGAAATCTTGAGGATTTTCAATTGTATTTAAACAACTATTATCCAACTTTGAAGTTTTTATTTTCCTTTGGTAAATGAACTTGATGTATATGTGATTTTTAATCTGATTGATGTTGCACATGGTGAAGTAATGCCTGCAACATCTAATTTTTACAATTAAAATTGAACTTTGAACGATGAATAATAATATTCGTCGTTCGAATAATATAAATAGCAACAACAATGGAAGTAGAGTAGTCTTTTGTATTATTCACATTCACTATAAACTTTAATTGCTCTCATTACAATATAATTGCGAAAAGTTTGAAATATATTTCATCATCAAAGCATTTCTAAAATTAGTGCTTTCAATAAATTCTTATCACTGAGGAAGCTTGTAATTATATCATTACCAACTCATACAAACGTATGTATTAATTGTCCTCAAGTGATTCATTCGGAACTGATGAGCAATAAATATTTACAATGGAAGTGGTTGGTGGTATTCCCGTCGAATGCCTTATTGCTGGCGAACTTGCTGGTGTATGGTCAGGATGGTCCACTATGGGCGATCGTGAAGTTGTTAGAGAAGCATCAGCCAAAGGAACACATTTGAAATTAGCATTCAAATTTTTGGCATATCGAACAGGTTGGACTGTGAATGAAGCTCAAAAATATTTTTATACTGAAGCAGAAATGTGGATAAATGAATTATTGCGGAAACATCAGATTCATCGAGCGTGGCACATTTTAAAGAATGTGGTATGTCATTGTTGAACGTTATTAATTGAATTACTGTGTGCAAATTACGAATATTTGAAAAATTTAATTGTTGATTTTTTATTCTTGTTCAAGGAGAAAGATCCTCTTGCACATATTTGCAAAATTTGTGTCGAATGTACTGAGTCTGAATTGAGAGATTATTTAGCTACACATGTCGTTAATAGTAATGGCTTTACCGAGGCACAAATTGAGGCGTGGCAAATTGTTAAATATATCAAAAGATATGAAGAGAAATACAGGTAAGTGGTTGATAAGTTTGTAGACTTCGATTGCTTTTTTACTGTGTTTTCAACTCCAAAAGAGTGTTTAATGTTTTTTTTTTTCCTCCGTTTTTTGTTATATTGCAGTTTAAATAATAAATCAATAGGAAATATTTCCATAGATGAAATTTTGAATTTATCGCCGGATGTGAAAGATCCACTATTGACTGAAGTATATTTTCATATTTACGAGCCTTGTTTGGCCAATAAACTCAGGAATAATATTGTATGGGAGTATCTTTTATCGGATGAAAGGATTGAATTATTGATTGAATGGATTGATAAACAGTATGGTAATGATAAGCGACATATTATTGTTGAAGAAAATGATCTCTCAGATGTATTTAAAAATCTTAAAATTACCGAAGAGATGATTGATTTTATTGAACAGTCCAATGCATCTGTTCCTGTTAAAGAAACTTTACTCAATCATTTAGCCCAGTGAGTGATTAAAATACATATTGCATGAGTAAATATCTAAAATATAATTGAAAAATATTCTTCAGTATTTTATACTTATTTTTTATGTTCCAGATACGGATTGTTTACCAAAAAAGAACAACAAGATGTTAAGCTCGTTTTATCGCGTTCCATGAGTGCGATGATCACACCATCGGAATTAGAATCTATTTTAGACAAAAATTCGTGTAATCTAAATGCTGATGATTTCAAATCAAAAATACATTCAATTTTATATCATCAAACTGTGTATGAAGATGACATGAATCGCCAATTGTATCTAAAAGAAAGACAACTCTTGAATATATTTAATAGTATGAACAAAGCAGATGTGATTGATCGAAAAATATTTAATCGTGCCATCTGCCAAACTATTCACAATATATCTGATGATTTTGATAAATTTCTGGAGGATAATCCTTTGATCACATTATATCTTGTACTATCTGAATATGAAGATATTGCAAAGAGACGAGGGGAGAACAATTCAACTGTAAAATATCCTACTTTCAAAGATATTATTGATAATAAGAGTGGATTGGAATTTCATGATATCAAAATCACTCCAGGAGTCATTGAACAATTGAGAAATTTTCCATATTTAAAAGATGCAATTGATCTGTCTTCACATCGAGAAGAGATTACGATGTATCAGTTACTTCATGGCTTCAAAGATTTAGATGTACATGAATTATTTAAATGGCGACAGACAAAAGATACAATACCTAATTTCGCGAGTGAACATCTCATTAAAAAATATGGCCACAAGGAAAAGTTAACATATAAATATTATTTGAAAGAAGCGAGACCAAGTATGGCTGTATATAGCATCCAAAATTCACGCGGAAAAATACAGAATAGTTTGTCAACGAAAATGTAAATATCTCAATGATAATTAGTTATTTTTTTATCACTCTAAACTATTGACCTGTGTTCAAGTAATATATATGTGTGGTTTTAATTACCTTCATTTCAGGAAATCACAAATTGCATTCTATGCACACATCTTCGGTCTCAAACACGTGAATAGTTCCGAAATAATAACTACCTGCATCACCTTCATTGAATTACTTGGAGTTGATTCCGAATGCCTGAGATTCCACACTACCGCAGCGAATTATGTACAGAATCAACTGAACATTTCGATAAGTAAGGAGAGAATATATTTTCGTTCGTAGTCGGTCCGAGTGACTGTATGCTTATCGCATCTATATATATAAATATATATATACAATGATAAAGAAAAGAAAGTTATGTACTGTATATTTTTTTTCTCGTGAACTTTCAGATGACCTTCTTGAATCAATTACATATTATCAGAATCCAAAAGATTTAGCAACGGCCATGAGTCATCTGGATCACAGCTTTTGCAATGAATATACCACCATATCAATAAATGATGTTCCAAATTTTGTTTCGTCACTCAAATCATGGCATTTTATTTTGCGATTTGCGAACATACACAGTACGAAATTGCCATTCAGATTCTTGGACTATTTGGCTCTTAATAATTTATGGTTTGAGTTTGTTTTAGTAGCGCAAATTTTTGAATACCCACTGGAACAAGTAAGGAATAATTTTTTCTATCAAAAAAAAAAAATACCACAGGAAATAAATCAATACTGACAATTATTACAGATTCTCGAAAGTGCAGCGCGGTTTAGGGATAAAAATATTCGCGAACATTTATTGATATCGTTAACAAACTCACAATTGGTCGGATCAAATTCTTCATACAGTAGTACTCAAAAATTATCATCACAAGACGGGAAGCAATTTGTCTTATCTAAAATGGGACCGAAATCTTACGCAAGTTGCAGTCCACCTTCACCAACATGTGTACGAGGAGCGGATAAAGTCATTGAATTGAATACAAATCCGCCACAATATTTTCCGTTGAATCAAACGATGTCACCATTTGATAATGATTTATGGTTAACTATTTTGAAGTGTCACCAAAGCCAAGATCCGCCGGGTTCTTTGTTGAAAGTATCGCGTGAATGTAAATCATCAATTCTCATTGTATTGGCTGCATGTTATGAGCCATCATCAACGCCGGCTTTTTGCTACTCGTGGATTGTGATATCCACGAAAGATGAGAAATTAATTGAAAATTATACCGATTGTTTGAATGATCAAGTGTGGCCGGCAAAACGAATATCTAATCTGTTTCGAAAAGCTATATCACTTGGATTTGTCGATACAGTGAGGAGAGGATTGCGAATATTCATGCCCGATAATCCACTTTGTGAATTTTTTGAATTTTTAGTTCATTACGTTAAATATCATGATCTCGATTCGTGTCAAAAGAGTTTAGTTCATTTCACAAACTCATGTTCTCTATTGAAGAGGAATAAAGTCATTGATTGGCAGGATATTGAAACAACATATTTAAGTAATGAATATTGGATTGCAATAGTTGCGATTGAATGTATTTTAACAACTCTGGGTACGTGTTTAGACAGCACTCACTTGCAAACAAAATTTCTCGAGATGTTTATCAAATACGACTTCAATAGTGCGATGAACCTTAATGGTCCGGACTTCAGGGTTCTATTAAAAATTGTAGAAAGTCTCGCGGCAACAAATATAAAAATTGACTTCACAGCGATGGGATTTTCAGCGAATGAATGTAATGTAACAGAAGAAATTGAAAAATGTATTCAGAAGCTTATTGAGAGTGAGGATTTCAATAGTGCATTGGAGTTATCAAATATCGCCAGTTTGCCTTGTTCAGAAATTATTCTTGATCAATATCGGAGTGAATTCACACGGGATATTAATAAAAATGGCAAAATCGATGTTACTTTTTGGAAAAAATGTGCTTTAGATATTGGAAAGTACAATGTTGGATTTGAGGATGCAGCAAAATTTTTTATCGAACACGCTGAGCGTGTAGTATCATACAAAGAACGTTATGAAATACTACAGCTTGCATTGAAAACATTGAAGCCAATTTCGACTGATCAACAGACAATAGATACTGTAGAAATGGCTATGTGGAAATCATGTATTCTCGCTGGCCCTGATGCTATCGAAATAACAAATGAGCAAAAAATATTTAATAAATTAAAAACTGAATTATTATCGGGTGTGAGTAATTTACGTGTTAGTTGTATATTGAATAATCAGATCGAACAAAGAGCAGTAGAGGCATTGATTGATCGTTTTATTGATGATGAAGACTTAGAAACGGCTCTAAGATTGAGTGCCATCTTTAATTACAAGCATACTGATTTGAAAATTCTAATGCTGTGTTTGAGCATTGCCGAAGGTGAAATTTCACCGTATGATTTGAATTCACATCAAAAGTCGTTACTACTCGAGCCAATCAATAGTAAACAACAAAGATGTTTGGCTTTGGAAAATCGTGGACGAAGACGTCACTCAGAATCTTCATTGAATGTATCAAATTTATCCTCGCCCGTTAGAAATATCGAACGCGGCAGTGACGTGACGGATAAAGTAACACCTATATTTGCCTTGCAGAAAATTCAAATTGATTGCATAGATTTGTTGGAAAAACTCGTAAATAATCTCCAGCATGGGTCTCATGTAGGCAAAAAAGTTTTGTTGTTATACAAACTCTCAACATACCTTAAAAGAAGTTATCGATCATTATTGATATCACGAGATCCCATGGAAATGTTGTATGAAATAACAGGAATAAATATTCCCGGTCCGGATAAATTCATTCTCATTAACGATGGCATTATTGCGTATCGTATTAAAAATACGGAAGTTGCCAAATTTTTAGTTGGCGAATGGCTGTTGTATATTACACGCCAAGTTGAGGATGATGTACTCGATGACGTTGTTCGCACACGTGGCTATTCACTCAATGTTAATTTGCATGTAATTGCAGATGTTTCTGCCGATGCGTCTCTGTTAGGATGGGAATTATTGAAAAATGCGCATTTACGATTGGGACATTCGTATGGTGCAAAACGTGATATACCAGCACTGAAAATTGTTATTGAATTATTGATCTTAGCCCATGATCACTTCACCGCTTCTTGCAATATGGAAGGAATCGCGTCGGTTCTACGTAAAAGTCAAAATGTTGCAAACACATTGCAACATTTGAAACTGTGGAGTTTACTAGTGCGTCTTGTGACTGGTATTGGACGTTTCACAGAAATGAATTACGTGTTTCAAATATTAAAGGAAAATGATCAATTTGAATTTTTATTAAGAAAGGGATTGGATAAATATGCTGGATTGAAAACGGCGCTATTAGAATTTTGCAAAAAACAATCTCCAGAAAACAAAGAGTTATTCAATTTGGTTGCTTCACATTTTCAACTCTACCATGAAATTGCAATAATGTGGGAGAGTGAAGCTAAAACTGTCATTAGAGAATTAATTAAAGAGACACGTAAAGACAATATGAAATTGACGAGTTTACAGTCTGGAATTAAATTCACGAAAAATGATAAGACAGAAAAGAAAATGCAATTAGCTCTGGATAATTTTACACATGCAACTGAATTCTATTTGGAGGATAATAAATTAAATTTGGCAAATCGTTGCTCGTGTCAAGCGCAATTAGTTGCATTACAACTATCGTTGCTCAATAATGTGAATCAGAATCATGAAGTTATGAGTTTACTTAATTTATCAACTGAGGAAATAAATAAAGCAATGTGCCAATCATTAGCATTTCCACAAACTTTGATTCTTGTTCAGGCATACAATCATAATGTTGATTGGTCAAATGTACTCTATCATCAAGTAATTGTCAATGGTGATGTACGATATTTGAAGGATTTTTTAGCATATAAACGTCTTACTCCGGCCATCGTTCAAGATTGTGCTTGCAGGTAAGTTGGATAAAAATTATTTCAGTCGAATTCAGAATTTTAATTGTTCGCATTAAATTGTTATTTTACTTGTGCTCCAATTTCACATATAGATATCGAATGGAAAAATATATAACCAAGCAAATGACGATAAATATGCAGAGCTTGATATCTGAATTGAATGATATTGAATGTAAATATGTCTTGGCATCGCAACTTGGATTTAAAAATATAATTGAAGTTATGATTTCAAATGCTACGACTGGAGCGTACTTGCGAGATACAATTTGGAAACAGGGATTTCATCCTCAGGAATTTATAGGAGAAAATTTTCGTGGTTGAATCTACGATTGGAAATAATTACCATAACAATATATGTTCGAACAAAATTATATTGTATTATCGGAACATATATATACATATATATATATATTGTTTTTGTATATAGTACATGTATTTCATTGCATGATTTTATAATATACGATTTTCATCAATGACCTGCATTTAGTATACAAAATGTATAATCTAATTTTATCAGTTTTTATAATCATACAAAAAAAAAACTAAAATATCTTGAAGATCATGTTTCTTTGCGGTATGAATTGACCAGAAATTAATTACTAACAACATCAAAACAGTTCTATAACGTTACAATAAAATAATCATTAATACGCAATAAGCAGTTATATTAAAAGTCGACATGATATAAAATCTACGCTTCTATCACAGATCAATCAACTGTTACGCCAAGGCAAACTGTGAAGTTGAGTAATTCGCGAGTACGATAATACAATGATGTTATGACGAGTTGGTTAAGTTTAAATAAGCTTTGGGTACATAACCTTTGTTCCCATCGCGATCTTCCATCAACCACCACAAAGTATTTTGTTTTTCGTCAAATGGTCGAACAAGTTTCAATGCTTGACCTTTTTTCATTGGAATTGTACCAGATATTGCACCATCAAAATTATATTGAGCATAGTAAAATTGTATCTTTTCATAATGTTCATAACGTTTATCATGATTAATCGAAACATTCTGATAATTTTGATTATCATTTTTCGCATTATCAATATTTAAATACCACGAGGATTGCGAATTCCCGGCTGATGAATTGACAGATTCCCTTAATGGACTTTCCAGAGATATAAGATTAGTTTGAATCTCTTTCACTGGTGAATCCAAGCACATAAGATCAGGGGTGCTAGTGCGCGAATCAACAGTATCATTGTTGTTTTGTGTTGGGGTTCGAGACCGAGGTAAAGGATCAAGAATATTACTCGGTACAAAGCCTTTTGTCACGCCATTATCAACGAACCATCGTGAGGAATCACCCATAGGATCTTGACGTTTGATAACAGCAACGACAGTGCCTTTCACAATCCCTAAATCCAACGACGATGTACTAATTACATTCCCTCTCGCAACAAATAATTTGTCATGTGAATTTTTCGATATTAATATTAATCTTTGTTTCTGAGTCTGTGGTGTAATATCCATTGTTCCCTCTTCAACATAAGGATTAACTCCTGCGAAACTAAATCGTGATATTTGGTTCCATAATAAATTATGATTAACTAAAAATGATTGATAAATATCTTCAAATGTTACTTGAGTTGCGGATTCGGATAAATTCAAATAATGTTTCATTATTTTACCGTAAAATAATTTACGTGTATTTGCAAATGCGCCAATACATTTGGCCGTGATGTTAGTCGCTGCGTCAATTAATACCGGCAATTCTTCTGACAATTGTTGATGTAAAGCTTCGTAATTATTTTTCGCTGTTGCCAACTCATCTTGTATTACTCGATTATCTCTATACTTTTCACTTTTCGATATTGCATTGTCGTAGTCCAATAATTTATCGTATCGTTTGGTAATGAGCTTCGCCGGACCCTCGAGTAATGTTATAAGCGATGAAATCGGTTGATTTACACGATGCTCAATTGTACCTTTCAACATCTTCATGAATTCTGAAGAAATTAATACTCGTATGTCATTATATTTCGTTATTTCTCGTACGCTTACACCGTAGTGATATTGATTTAGATAATCGGACAATAGTTCACCACAAATAGCTTCATCATTTAAATATGTAACACATAGTTCAACGTCCGCGGCCAGCTGCCACGTGCATTTTTCAAGTGATTTAAATTGTCGCTCGAGTTCTTCGAATTGTGGATCAGGTGGGATATTTGTTAAACCCAGAGTCGCAGATAATTTAGCACTCAATCGACTGGATTTTTTCGCCACTGAATGCATATTCAATTTCGCCATTTTTTGCATTATTCCATCATCACACTCGAGATATTTCGAGACAATATCTTTTCGCCGTTTGTACTCATTTATGTATGAAGCAACAGCTGTCATAGCTTTCCACGCTTCTTCAATTCCGACTTTATCTGGATGATCATCTTCTGTACATTTAGTTAATTCATATAACATTAATGGATATTTTAATATTCTCTGCACGGGTTTAATCAGAATTGAGCTCATATCAAAGCACACAACTTGATGGCGCAATGTTTCAATACCTTTATTAAATACTGTCATAATATCTTTATTCTCTTCATATTTTTTGAGTAGTGATAGTGCCGCTTCATGATTACCACAATATTTCCCATAAACTGTTTGTAATTCATCAGCCATTTTTAAAAAACACGGAGATATCATTTGTTTACTTTCATCACAACCTTTCATTGCACGAAGTATTGAATCCAAAAGTTCTTCAGCTACATGAATGATTTCTAAAATATTCCCAAATAGCATTGTGACATCAATACCGCGCGCTTCTAATATACTTGGATTATATAAATTGAATGTTTCATATGTAACTTTCAGATCGCGAACATATTCTTTTTCAGTTATTACCAATTCTGAAATGACATTTTGTCTTTTATCAGCTTTTTTCTGTTTTGCCATTTCAATTTCATTAATTTCATCGATTTGTTGGTTAGATTCTATTTGGTTTGGTTTGATAAGTTTG
This sequence comes from Zele albiditarsus, assembly GCA_958496275.1. Lineage (NCBI taxonomy): Eukaryota > Metazoa > Arthropoda > Insecta > Hymenoptera > Braconidae > Zele > Zele albiditarsus. The sequence continues at coordinate 9,502,308 of OY292411.1, forward strand.
TCGGCCACGGATTGTTTTTGTAATGGAACAGAACCAGGTGCAGGTGCTGGCGGCGCCGGACGATGTGGCTCAGACAATCGTTTAGGTTTGTCGTCTTCAATTGTAATTGAACTTTTCCCGTGATTCCTTATCACGACGTAATCATCAATTTGATCCAGTTTCAATACTTCTTCGAGATTTAAATTTAATTCGCGACTTAAATACGCTCGTGGACAAAGGCCCACATCACCAATATCATTCTTAACACTCACCCAATCATCATTTGTCAACTCAAGGACTGTGACAATATCACCTTCAGTTACACTCAAATCTCCATTCATTTGTGCATTAAATGTATATTCGACCTTAACTGAATCATTGACATGCAATTGTTCATCAACAGATATTTCTTGTTCATCTTTTTCGATTTGTTCTACATTAGAATCTGGACAATTAACAATAATATTCACATATGATATGGGGAATATTCCTTTTTCACCATCAATTGCACCTTCAGCCCATTCTGAATCAATATGTTTAATAAGATGAACCACTTCACCAGCATCGAAGTTTAATTCATTTTCGAATTGAGCATTAAATGGATATAAAGTTATTGCATATGGATTAACACCCAGTGGATTTAAATTATCAGGATCGTTACTACTTGATGAGCAGTCATTCACCGTTGACATTTGAATTGAAGGTTTTTCAACGTCGGGAAATAAATCATAATACGATGGCGCTGGTTCCTCTTCAACATATTTGTTTACTCGTGATTGACCAAAATCTTTAAACACCTCACCGCCATTAGCAGCAGATTCTGGGAAGTCATCCATATTTATACCTGATGCTTCATCTATTTCATCCGTACAACTATCCTCAATGTAAGTTATAAAGCCTTCGGGAAATGTTCCTCTTCTACCATCAGTAGTTACGCCGAGAACCCAACCGTCATCAACGGTTTCCAATACAGTAACTATTTCACCCTCAGTTAAATCCAATTCTTCATCGAGCTGCGCTTTAAGCGATGTATTCACTTTGGCTTTTTTTTTCACTGATTTTTTGTCTGTTGGTTTCTGTAAGAATAGTTCTAGAATTAATACATACTGGTCATATCTATAATTATTTAATCGTCGTTATTATGAAGTAATGAAGCATTATTATTTATAAGTACTTTAAGTATTGATGAATCCAGCAGCCAAACGTGGGACAATGGAAAAGCTCCGCTTTCTGAATCAATATATCCGGAGTACCAACCGGGTTCAACCTCTTTCACACCAATAATAAATTCACCTGTTAATTAAGTATTAATAGAGACATGAAAATTGTATGTATTCAGGTACTTTTAATAATAACGTGAAATTGAATTATCTGATGAACCATTCACCTTTAGCAAATGATAAATCACCGTGTTGTTCACCGCGAAAACTCGCAATTGAAATGAATAAATTTTCCGAATCTTTTATATTGGGTACATCGATTTTGTGTAAATAATTCGTGGGAAATTTGCCTCGTCTTTCATGAGACTCGCCATAACACCAGTACTTATCGATGACGTTGTAAATCTAAAAAAATTGAAAATTACATCATTTTTCAATTACTTGGTTCAACTACATATACTACCAGTGATTTAATTCCACTGATTACAAACGTATACACAACAGTACCAAGAAATAATCTCCTTTGGATAAGCACAATTCACCATCGACTGTAGTGAGAAAATCATTGCCCACTTTTGTTAAAAAGCCTGATTCCATTATTACAATTGATTATTGTGATTCATAACAATTCTTTTGCGTCAATGCAGTGTAAAATAATTCATATTGTGCAAATACTGAGATGTAATTCATCTGTATCTTCCATCAACTCAATGACGTCGATGAATTCGAACATAACCGCCATGGGGAATGAAAAATACATAGAAAGATTAACAATATAATATGGCAGCCATTTTTCGCCTGTATATTTATAGTCACAAGTACAAGCTGAAGATGTCGCATTGTTTCCCAAGAATTCCATATGAAATATTTTCCGTTGTCACGTCTATCGCCATTTTGTTTTCGAACGAATGGTTTATTGTTATCGCTTTTCGAATAATAATCAATTCACTGTTTCCATGAAAAGATGATACAATAATTCAAATATTGATGTTGCGATAATTAATATTGCAAGAAAATATCATTACACATATAGAACGTGTACTATTCCTACTAGTGGTTTTTATTTTTTGAGGTTACACTCACAATTACATAAGGATCACGTGTTACCGCTGAATGCCACAAATTAACACAAATTTACTCTGGATAATATATTCATCCATCATAGGAATATGAGTGAGGATAAATCAAAAATAAAAATCACTGAGAAGGAATATCAAAGTAAATTGTGTAATTGCACTGGTTCTGCGATACAGAGTGCAGTAGTCTCGTCTGTGGCAGGTGAATACTAAAGAGAAATTTATTTTCCAATTAAATGATTGTATGATACATTGGTACAATGTAATGGTATAATGCACGAGTACACTTTTCAATTCTTCCCAGCTGCTGCGGCGATTCCGGTAGTCTTTGGGAAACTGCGCTCTATAATACCTACAAATACTGAAACAAAACTGGCTGTGGCCATAGCATGTGCCCTGCCCATAGGATACTTTGTAGCAGGCTACGTAAGGAAGGAATGTCTTAGAAAGGTTGAAGACAATTATGTATACTGATTGAATCGACAAATTTTTATTAATGAACAACGATATCTAAATCATGTTTCATATTCTGAAATTGGGGTGCACGAGAAATAGAGGAAATGTAACTTCGCGAATTCTTGCACAGTGCAAATTAATAGTCCCCCAAAATTTAAGTATACCGTCAAGATTTACTCATAAATCGGATGATGAACCCGAGATAGCACCTTTAAATCTTGACACTGCATACAGCGAATTATCGCATCAATATTTTAATCCAAATAAAAATGGTCATGGTGTATTTATACTACAACCATATATAAAATGGGGCCGGAATAAGAAACGAAATACCACTCCCCAATTGCAATTGGCCGAAGCTGAAGCTTTGATACGAACATTAGCTCATTGGAAAGTTATTGATACAATGTGTATATCACTATTGTCCTTAGCCACAAAAAAGCTATTCGGTAAAGGGAATTCATTAATGTTGGCGGAAAAAGTTAGGAGTAATTCAAATATTACAGCTGTATTTGTCAGCCTCAATTTATTGAGACACGAGCAAGTGATGGAATTACAAGATCTACTTGGTGTTCCTGTATATGATCGTTATTCAATCGTCATCCAAATATTTCGCGATCATGCTAAAACACCTGAAGCAAAATTACAAGTAGCATTGGCTGAGTTACCGTATATTTGGAAAAAACTGAATTGGACTGTAGAGGATAGTGGCGGTAAAATTAATTTATCAGATAGTCGGAAAATGACTTTACATGCCCGTGAATCAAGATTACGAACAGCATTACTTAAATTGAAAGACCATCGTAAATTGATCCGTCGTGCCAGAACGAGTCAAAACGTACCATCTGTTGCAATTGTTGGCTACACAAATGCTGGTAAAACATGTTTAATAAAGGCATTAACAGGTGATGAATCTTTAATACCAGAGAATAAATTATTCGCTACACTTGATACAACTGTACATGAAGGATATTTACCTTGTCGATTGAAATGTCTATTCTTGGATACTATCGGATTCATCCAAGATATACCAGAGGGTTTGCTTGAACCTTTTATCGCGACATTTGAGGACGCAATAATCTCTGTGAGTAATAAAATCATTCAAAATCTATCGAAAACATGAGTTAATATATTTTTATTCGTTAATAAATTTTGCAGGATGTCGTCGTTCATGTATATGATGCCAGTCATCCGGATAGAGAAGCTCAAATACAGCACGTTAGAGCAACACTCGCTCAAATAATGTCTGAATTACAGACAGGTGACAAACCAATAATAGAAGTTGCCAATAAATGTGATATTGCACCGAGAGATAGTGTGCCAGAAAATGTTCTGGCGATATCAGCAATTAATTCCACAGGTTTCTATAATTAAGTCTCACTAATCGACCACATGCTATGATTTTATTCAAACAAATATTATTTTAACACATTACAGGTATTGATTTATTGAGGCGGCAAATAGAAAAAGAACTTTTGGCAGCAACTAATCGACGTGTAATGAAAATTCGTGTACGGAGCGGAAGCAATACCGCAGCATGGCTATACAAAGAAACAACGGTGAATTTTGTCGAACCTGATCCAAATAATCCAGAATATTCACTACTATCAGTTATCACGACTGATTTACAAATGCATAAATTTCGACATTTTTTGAGCAAATCCCAAAAAGATGAAACTGTTTCTTGTTAACTATAAAATGATTAAAAATGTATATTTGTGTGTTTAATTGAATTGTTACATTTTATACTGCAATAGTAAGAGATAATTGAACGAGTAGAAAGATCGAGAATGGCACGTTCTTTCATGAGAACTCGTGTATGTTCTCTATTGTGAACATACATAGCACGTGCAGAACACGTGTCTCTCTTTTAGGAGCATGATGTGAGTTTTTAAATATCAAACAAATGGCACGTGGTTGGGAAAAAGATTAAACGTTTCATTTTCTTGTCTTTTTTTTATCCAGCTTGATGAACTTTTTTTTTTTTTACGTCACATCTTATTGTCAATAATACAATGGATGGGGAGGGGGCGTCCATGAACACATTTTACATTTGTTTTTTTTTTCATTACGGTTGAAAAAGTATTGAAGATTTCATTCGGATTGAAATGGTATTGGTCATTGCATATGCAACACACTTTACTCTCAATTACGAATCATCGGTTTCAATAGACCTATTACGAATCAGCGATTTCACGACCGATTGATCACAATATGTATATATGTATACACTGGTAGTCATCGTTTCATCCTAAACAATACGCAACGACTCATAACAATCATTTTCAGATTCATTGCACTTTAAATGGCTTTTTCTTCCATATTCTCGTCATTTAATTGAATATCGATAAAATCAATACGAAATTTTTGAAAATAAACCATCACATCATTTGAGTAAAAAAAGTTCTTTTGCATTATTTACTTTTATATATTCAACCGCAATGAAAATAGACAAAAAAGGAAAGAAAAAAATGAATACATCGGTGCATTTTCTCAAGAGGTAGGATTACTGAAGGATGAGCAGAAAGGATCGGGATCGAGAAAGGATCTGCGCTACGTGCCTTCGCAAATCGACAGGGCACATCCGTCTTCCACTCTTCTGCTTTTATTTTTTTCTTTTTTTACTTTCTCTTTCTTTCGCATCTCTCTTTCACCCATTGAATCCTCCCCGCGAATTTTTATCGTTTCCCCATTTTGCTCACCCAAGAACGACCACAGCCTTGTATGCACACATAAATTCTCTTTACTTCGTGAAGCCAAATATAAACATACAAAATGTATCGTTGAAACCCAACAAATAAAAATCCAATCTCCAAACCGAAATAGACAATTGGCAAAAATAAACATACATTTATTTTCAACCAGATATTCAACGTACATTGAACCAATCATTGATACATCAAAATTCAAATTCAAATTGACAAATTTACTCCGCCAAATACCACCAACAGATCATTCCTATATAGATACACACATATACACATTAATCCCTTGTGTAACAAGCAGCGTGTGACAAAGAGAGAGAGCGAATTCGTTGTGATTGGCTGATACATGGGGCGTGGGAGGACATATCCAGTCAAATATGTCTCACTCACGCGAAACGGTAGATAGTTTTAGATTCGCTGAAGTCATGAGCGCGAGAGAGAAAGTAAAACCAGCAAAAGAGTAAACTTATGTAGGACGGTTAGTACCATTATCCAGAGGGTAGCACTGGAGTAAGTGAGATAGAGCAGATACGACTAGCGACGGAGTATGGTGAGGGAGAAAAGAGAGTGAGGGTAGACCAGGCCGACAGTGGCGAAGACGACGGAGCCCAGTTGAGTCCCGTGAGTGGTCCGGGCAAGCACAAACGCGCCACGACACGTTCCGGGCGATATATAAAACTGCCATTGAGCGTCGCGCGAGGGTGCAGCGGGGTGCTAGGAGAGGGTGTGTGTGCGCCCGAAATAGAGAGAGAGAACAACACGAGCCAACAAATAAGAGATAGATAGATAGATAGATAATTATTAAGTTAAAATAAAAGACGAGATATTGTGAGGGAGCAATCGGTGTTAAAAATTCAATTGCAAACAACGCGTATATTTTTTTTTTTTCGTTCATTGCAAATAAATTCTACGTTATGAGGATTGTCTGTCGGTAGAGAGGCGCAACGGGTTTAACCTCTATCTCTCAAGGAACTATTGGCAACTCTGTGTGGTACAGTCCGGCGCGAGGATAGCTGTCACTTCGATCGCCATTTTAGCGCCGTGAAAGCACGGGAATGCGCGCCCCCGGCGGATCCAATCCCGAATGAGCCTGAAAGACACAACACACACATACAATTCGCAATTAATATACTCGTGTATATTTCATCATATAAGTGTGTTGTTTCATTGTGAATTTTTATTTTCATTCCCTCAAGGATTCGGTATTGTCTTGAAACGAAATTCGATTACTCGACAAATGGAAAGAAAGATGAAATGAAAATTGTTTGTTGTAAATTGAGTTTTTAATCAATTGGAAGGAAAATAGATAAAGAGAAAGGTTGAAGAAAGTGTATGAAGATATAATTGTTGTGAAAGAGAAAGAAGCAAAAGCAAAGTGTGAGAGAATTACTAATTGGCAGACCAAAATTGAAGGGAGTGAACATAGCCAATAAAAGAAAGAAAGAGAGAGAGAGAGAGAGAGTAAAGGGCAGAAATTATTAAAATAAGAGTGGATATTATACACAATATTTTGTGTATGTGCACGCGAGTGTATTTTTGTGTATTGTGAGGGACAAAAGTTACTTCGTTGTTCAACTACATTTTCTTATTTTTACTACTCCATTTTTATTCTTATTTTTTCACTTCAAATTCCCTTGGTCTGTATTCCTTTTACACTACCACTCCATTTTACCTCTGAATCCTCTTTCAACCCGCGCGCGCCCTCACACATTTTCTGATAGAAGCATTTATGCATTCAAGGGCTTGAGGACAATCATATGTGAGGGAGAATATAAACACACATACGAACGGGAAATACAACAAAACCACCACCGGCAAATTTGTTTCCTAGAAAATTTCAATAACAAAAAGAAAACAAATAGAAAGAGATTATGAATAATACTTATTGGTGCCATTGAGTTATGTCTCAACGTCAATAGTCAGTTTTTTCTTTTTTCATCCAACGCTCAACAACGTGCCTCGACGTCATTTACGTACGTATTTTTGTTACGTGTACATTCACGTATTTCTCATCGGCGCGCCCAGAGCTTTTAATGCTATGTACACAGATATATACAGATATATCTATATTCAACAATAGTGTATAGATATATGTATGAATTGAGTTCGATCGTGGGGTGGATCGACCTTTATAACTCGACATATATACAGCCGGTGTTGCCGTCGTCATAAGCACGAGGAGAGGCAAACTTAGGGTGGGAGAGAAGCGAGAAATTAAATAAACAGAAAAAAGAATTGTATGTGTATGTGTGTATATATATATATATATATATGCACATATAAAAGTGATTGTAAAGTGTTTGCATATCTGTGAAAACGTTTTATAAATCAATATAGTTGGTAATATTCATCGTGTCATTAAGGTGAAGTGGATTGTGCAAGTATTTTGGTAAAAACTACACATAACAAAACAGAATAAACACTTTCAGCTGTATCTTGTGATAGTAACAAGGTGAAATAGAGAGAAAATAAAATAATGAAATATACGAAGAGAAATTAAACATCAGGAGATTGTGTGTGTGTGTGTGTGTGTGTGTTTTTTCGACGCTGTAAATTTTCATCAATCGTCACGAAGAGAAAAAAAAATATATACGATATGGAAATAATTGTTTAGTGTTATAACAATATTCGTTTTAAGAAGTACTGTTGGGATTGTGATTACTGTACAGATACATTGTAAGTGTGTATGTGTGTATTGGACAGACGTCGACAAAACCAAAAGAGCATTGCAAGGTCAAGTTAGTGGTGCGCATCGAGGGAAAGGGAGAGAAAGGGGAGGTGGCATTTACTGGCTTACTCCGAAGCATTTACAATTGTGATAAGTGTGTGTGCGTGTGCAATACCGGTCGAGCGACTCCAAAGGGTCGTGTGTTATCGGCCACGCGCAAAAATATCCTATGGTAAAAGTGGTTAATCAGCTCCGTGGATAAGGGGGTTGTTACCGTTTTTTCAAGTGTTACGAAAAAGGGATCGAAGGGCAAAATTGGAAAGCGCGTGGGCTCGAGATGATTCTGCGCGTCTAGGTGAGAGGGGCGTGTGTAGGGTGTAGAGGAGAGTTTGATAGTGGTGTGTGTGCCTGTTTGTGTGTGGGTGGGTGTGTGTGTGTGTTTAGGGAGGAAGAGAGAAATAATAGAGCTTGGAACTATCAACGTTGAAGTGAAAGAACTTACGGAGGAGGCACTGGAGGCCACGAGAAACACGGTAAGTCCAACTAACATAAGATATTTTATATGAATATAATTTTATTTATATGTTCAAGTATTTTTATTGTTTTCAACTTGTGCGTGTGTGTGTATGCTTGTGTGAGAGAGAGAGTGAAAGGATGACGCATGAGTGCACGAGAGAACACGAAAACTTTTCGTTGACGTGTTCTCGTTCGTCTTGTACAAAAATTTATGCACAAAATTACCGTTCTCGAAAAACCTCTTGGTCGTATACCTGCCTTGAGACAGTTACCTGCAGACTTGAGGAGGCCCCATAGCATATATACATATATATAAATATATGTATGTACATATTATATGGTGGTGGACGAATCGAGTTTTTCGTTAGTCGCGCGCTTGTGCCAACGAAGAAAAGCATGAGCTTGCTCGGTTGCTTGCTCCCTCTTTCTCTACCTCTGAATAAGGAATGCGGGTATAAAAAGGAGTTATACAACACCAGGAGATGAGCAAAATTTTTGGCCCACAGAGTGCTGAGAAACGAGCTCTATGCATATAATGTTGAAAGGGGTTGTGAGCTATTGAATCACTCTTGCCATCTATTTTTCGGTTATATTCACGAGCTTTGAGACTTACACGAAAAGTTTAACATTGTGTCTGTCTGTTTTATTTATTTATTTTTTTTTTTCATTATTATTATTACTTCTTTTTTTTTTTGTTGGTGTTGTTAAGTATGCATTGAGTGAGTTATATCACGCACAACAATATCACGTGGATATATAAATAAGACGCGAATGAATTGGTCAATAAAAAAGAAAGGTATTTTATCAAGCATCATTTATAATACACTGATGAATCTAAAAATACGTAACACATTCAGAATTATCCTTCTGCCAGTTCAATGTTGATAAGCGTTTAAAATATAAATAGTGGTGTTAAAATATTCTCAAGATTCATAAATTAAGATTGCTTCCTTCCATCTAATGGGCCCCTTTTACTTTTTAATATCCAACTTTAAAACCGCTTCAGAAATAAATTAAACGGCTTTTATTTTCAAACTCTACCTCTCCTTTTGCCTATGCACCGATAATTAAATGTACATTATTAATTCAATATTACTTGCTATAACTAATGATGTGCTATGAAAGTTTATTCAAAAATAATTATAATTATAGTAGAGAACATCTTACTACAAAAGAAAAAAATGATTTCTAATTCTGAGTCGGGTGTTTGAACTACCTGAATATTCACAAATGTTTTCTTCAGTTCTCTTACCATCAAATAATGAGGACTCTCACATTAGGGTCAGTCCGATGAACAATGACTATACATATATATATATATGCAATGTATACTTCTATACATACGGAAACAAATAAACTCATTGAACGACCTCTGACCGTACAGGAATGTATATTACACTGAAACCCACTATCCCATGTATATTCTGTCTGAAGTTTTATAGACAATTTTGAAATTTGAAAAATTCCACAAATTCCAAACAATAAATGGAACGCGATTTCTTTAATATAATCCGCTTTCATATCGTCGTTAATATTATTTTTTTCCTCCTCCTCCTCTTTCTTTGTGAATTCTCTTTGCGAGTATGGAATTCGATTAATCGGTCGTGAAGATCGCATGTGTGTGCGTTCGCGCGCGACATGTCTGAACAAGCTTCATTCTCGCCTACGACCTTCAGAGTTGAGAGAGGAGAGGCAGCGATTATTAATCGAGCGTTTATCCGACGGTTTTCGATTCAAACCTGATCGCAAATTGCTTTGAGAATGCTATATAACCATTGAAAGAGTATGTATAGAGGCAAAACTAAACGTTATATACATAGTAGACATAGCATCAGCAGCACCGACGGCAGCGGCATCAGCGGCGCCTCCAGGCAGGGGTGCCCTGAAATACGGCCTGCTTTCGTGGCTGCCGGCATTTAAGGCCGCACCTTCTCCCCTTATTTTCCCTACTTCCCCTCTCACTTTAATTCTCTTTCTTTCTCTCCCTTTTCTTTTATACCTATATACCCTACGTTGCCTTTGCTCTCTATGAATGACTAACAAAAACTCGCTCAGGATAGTTTTAATGCTTGTTGTGCTTCGCCAATCGCTCGTACAGACCTTTCATTTTTGATCTGAGGGGATTTTTTCTTTTTCTTTTTCACGCGCAAGAATAATATTAAAAAAAAAATAGAAAAAAAAAAACATTTAATCGTACACTGATGGTTGAATATGTTCTAAATGTTGAATGAATAAGGAATGTTTTTATGTTTTATATGCCTCGTTGATTATTGCATGTTGGTAGCACATATTGTATGTAGACATACAATGAAGAAAAAAATTAAATAACGGTTCGAACGACACAATAGCGTAGATCCAGTTGTCCAGTTTCTCGTCAGACTATCAAGTACTCTGGTGCGTGCTACAAGGAAATGTTTATTAATTACACTGTTGTGGTGTGTTGGCGCGCACGGGTCCGGACATGCTCGCCGAACTGTGACTGTCGTCACTTTTGTGTATATATCTATATATAAATATGTAAGTACATTAGAGCAGATTTAGTGTCGAGAATAATAGAAGGAAAAAGAGACTATAGATAAATTAATATTGTCTAGTACATAAAATGTGTAACAAAGTCATTAACTGAGCACGAAATAACGATTCGATTGAACGTGACGTAATTTATGATCCTTTCCGCAAAATATTCTCGAGTGGTGGTTGGTTAATGTATATATATATATTTAAATAGAGCAGGGGGTTATATTAATGCGCATTGCACATGCGGTTTTGACGGGGTGAAAAGGGTGCAACTGTGGATGATTAAAAAATACAAGGAAGGAAAAATAATAATAACAAATAGAAAGAATGGAAAAATAAATATGAAAAAGTACTGCCAACCAATTTTGCCAGGAAGAGGGATTACATAGATATACCTGAAATAACACAGACGATCTAGATGGATTACTTGCAGCGAGTATTTGTCCAAGAGAAAATATAGTAATACGCACGCCATTCTAACCAGTTTAATATTTATTTTTATTCTTCTATATCAATTGGTTTAAAACGGTCGACAAAGCATTCCCCATGTTTTTTTTTGTTTGTTTTTCCCTCATTCATATTTAATGTTCCTTCATATATATATTCGAAACAATTTTGAAGATTGTGGATAGTTGTATTGTGATAATCCTATTCAGAAGTTTGTCGTTATTCATAGCAAAAAAATATTTGTACATTTCTTGCTCGTCGAGATGTACTTTTGTTCGAGTATACTACGTACTTTTTATCCACATGAGGAGAATATTTATTCGCATAGACTTAATGCTAATATCTCAACCGGAACGAGATGTATACACGAATACTTCATTGTTTTTACATTCTCATATTCATAATATTTATAAAACTGGATAGTTATTCATTGAGAATTCTCTCTACTTCATGTTATTCCTCAGACCTTACTTCATGACATAACATTTTTTTTTTTTAATTATAATTTCACGGACCGTTGAGATGTATAAGAAATAAAATGTGACATTAATGTACGTTTGATATACACGATACGTGTAAAAACCATAAATATGTACATTTATCATAATCCTCAGACGATCAATTTAAATTCTTCTCTCCAATCAATTTTAATTGTTCCGTTCGAACAAATTAACATCATTTCATAATCATCAAACCAAATTACAAGGAATAAAAAATGTAACGAAAACACTTTTCCCAGAAAATCATCTCAAGGAATAAGAAGAAAGAAAAAGATTATTCTATAATTATTTAAAGCAAAAGTAATTTCGTAAGAACAATTGTATACATTTGCGTCGTATAGATGAGATGAAATGATGACGCAACGGGGAGAGAGAGAGAGAGAGAGAGAGAAAATGGACGCTAGAGAAACTCATGAAGCACGAAGCGGTTGGATATATAATATGGAAGGATGGAGAAACAAAAAAAAAACCCTTCCTACTCCTTCGCTCGAGACTCTCTCGTCGTCGTCGGCGGCGGCGGCGGCCGCGATGGTGAACCCTCACCGTTAAACATATATGTATGGACGGTTGGAGTCCTAGATTCTTGAATTTGTATCCGTGAGAGCAAGAAAGAGAGGTGAAGACACGGGCAAGATCTCCACAGCAGTCCCACGGGGCCCAACATGAAGAATACATATATATAATTTACGGACACGGAGATCTATTGCTTACTCACTTTATTTCGTGCTTTCTCTCTCTCTCTCTCTCTCTCTGTCTGTGTGTTGTTAAGGGGACCTCACCTCCGACGACCGATGGTGAAGCGAGAGAGAGAGAGAGATGATCCTCTTCTCAGTTTCTCAGTTCCCTTTCTCTCAACCGCATATATATATATATGTAAAAAGTCCCCTCGACTCCTCCTATTCCTCTCGCCTTGTCTCCCTTTCATTCTCGCCTCGACAATGCATTCGAATCCAAATAATAAAAGCGCTGAAGACGGAGGTATAATCACGATTCTTTTTCAAATAAATTTTTTTTCCTCCTCTTTATTTCTTTTTAAATATCTTTAAATATTTTGTTGGGAGTCATAATACATATACACGAGAGGTTTTGAGAGTGTATATAAATTAATGCGAGTCCATGCAAGAATGACGAATGTTATTTTTCTTCTAATCTTCTTATAACCCATACTTTTGTGTAACGTTATATTTGATTCCACAATTATTTTTTTATCTATTTTATTCTCAATTCTTTTTTCTTTACACTTTCTCTGTGTGCTTCTTGGTGTCTATTGAATTTCGTCACGCTCGAATACCACGAGCCATCATGTCGACCTGTTTCTATATTAGTATTCGCAGGAATCGTTCTTCCTTGCGAGAGAGGGTATTATGTGAATTGAGGAGGAAGTAGTGAAGATTGGAGTGCGACGCGGGGACGGACAAACAATTTCACCAGAGAATAAGGAGAAGAGAAAACGAGGGAGAAAGAGTGGAAAGGGTTTTTTTTTTTAATAGGCACCAGGAAGCCGATCGACTAGTTTGTATTCTTGAGAACAAAGCAGACCCATCCCGGGACAGATCGTGACAGGGAGAAATTATGAAAGACTCAAGAGAGAATGTGGTGAGAGATAAAGAGACGGACGGGATGGTCTATATACTCATTCAGAAGAGAAATGATTTAGATGAAATTTAATAACTTTGATTTAGAGCCATTTCGGCACTTGGAATGAAATGAAAAATGATTTTGATTCATGTGATAAATTGTATATTGAATTCAAGAATCATGAACAATACTCTTAGTACTAAATCTTCTCAATATTTTTAATTTTCATATTCAAACTCTAATTCAACTTCATTGATAAATCATTATTTGATTGACAATCAATTGAACCAGTTGATATATATATTATCTTGATTTTAACTTGAAATAATTGACAATTTGTTTCCCATCAAAATATAGTTTCAAATCAGGTGAAGAGTTCGTTCAGTTATCGAAAATTAGAATCTCAATTGACAATTAATGATTTGAATTCGAGTCATTTGTCAGAAGTATATCCAGACTGGAATCAAATTTATATTTTATATGATTTGAATAATTTATTCCTTTCTGAATGCAGACAGTCGCGATGACTTCAACACCAGTCCTGCAGTGTCCTCTTTTCTCACTCTAATTTGCGTGTCCGAACATGTATACTCGTCAAGACGCGTCCCGTCCTTGAATTGGTTGTTTTATTTCGAGTGAAAGAGAGATTTTTTTCATTTCATTTTTTTCCTTTGCTCCTGTTCTTTCTTCGCTCTCTCAACATTCGTCTACCTACAGACTCACATGCACACACACACACAACAACATATAGGTATGCCACGAATTCTGGACATTAGGTATCCTCTTTCGTTCCTTTCGTCTCACTCACTTGTTTTCAATTTTTTTTTCTTCCATTTGTTTTTTCACTCCTCGATCTTCGTTATTCTTTCTTCGTTCTCGTCTGCTTGGCCGGTCGTCGCATTCTGTCTCGTGCACTCCCTCGGGGCTTCTGGCCACAAGGCATCTATTTCCTTCTCACTCTATCTCTATCACTATCTTTTTCACTCTTGAAACTTTTCAGTCCCTCGAAAATTCAGCCACGACGTCCGCGCGCCCGCTCAGCCGCGCCCTTGGGCTTTCCAAACTTTGCCATCTCTCGGGCTTTAAAGACGAAGTGCCGTCTCGCCGACTTCTCGGCATACTCACACCACCTTATCTTCTTTTCCCATCTCTTTCTATTTCTTCGCCACTCCCTGACTCCCGCACTGTACATCTCTATATCGTTACTTTCGTTACTCGTTCTCTTTGATATTCCCAAGACACAACCGTGATGCAGTTTCGTCTTCGCACCTGCAAGTCTCACTTCGTGTGCCCTTCTTCATTTTCACCAAGTGCCTTAAGGTTTTAAAGTTTCCAATGACAAACCGATATATATGTATGTATTATATCTATATATAATATATATTCCCGTAGTCCAACCGAGTAGAGATTAAAATTATAATCCCCGATCACGATATCAACGAAAATGAAATAATCACTGTCTTCTTGATTTTATCGCTACAACTCAACAGTTGAAATCAATCTTATTCATTTTTTTCTATCCACATATACCAAAATGAAAAGATACAACTGTATATGAATATTTGAATGATACGTGTATATAATGTAATTGGCAAGAATTGAGTAATTATATAACGATGGACAGGTTGAGAGTAATCAAATGCCAGAGGTGCGAATAGTATATTACTCATTGAAAAAAAATTTTCACAGTGTCGACCACAAAATGATGATTGATCGGCAAACATAAATAATAGGCTAACTATTTAAATTACATTTGGTATGATCGTTAGGAATTGAGCATAGCCATGATCTTAATATGTATATAGTGAATTCTTTCTCACGATTTTTTTTTCTCTTCCTTTCTCAATTTGCCTAACATATATATCGTTATTTCTTTTTTTTTTTTTATTCTCTTTGTTACTCTTGCCTCGTAAATAGACTCGTCTCACGCTCAATCGAGGTATGACTAATCACGCACTGCCATAACTCTCATTCGTTGTCCTCCACTCACTCACTTCCATTACGTTTTTTATTTTTCAATTTTTTTTTTCCCCCCATCACAATAATTTATCCCCACGTAGTTCATTCGACGATTATACTTATCGGTCGTGTTGATTCATCTAGATAGATAAATTTCATAGTTATGATGATGCGCAAAGCTAAAGAACGACCATGTAAATGTTCACATATATATATACATGTTTCGTGTGTGTATAGTTTTGTGCATGCACGCGTGCTTGGTAAAGTGAACGAGTGAAGTAGAGTAACGAGCGATAGTAACGATAACAAAAATCCAGAAGATAAACAAAAACACGTTAAACTAACTGAAGGATATATATATATATATATCCTTTAGTTAGTTTAACTATATATATTGAATATAAATTCAATGCAAGGATAATCCACATTAGGGTGGTGATAATTGTTTGCGGGTCCTCGCACATCATATTATCGTTTAATAATGGATTATTGAAATTTTGGTCTATACGAAATTTACCAGGCGCAACATTATTATTATGTGAGAAATTCACAGGCAACAGTGAGCTGTGTCAAACACATACATGGATCAGTATATATGTATGCATGCAAGCATGTGCATTTGTTAGTTTTGATTCAGCCGACAATGCCTGATGCAGAATTAAAATTTCATCAATGCGTACATATAAAGTAATTTGGTTAATGAATCAAATATTCAAAGGATTATTTCATTACGTATTAATTTTCAATTAAATTAATGTATTATTATCTGAAGGATATGACGTGTAATTGTTTGTACATATGGATATAATGTCTACAAAAGTCTTGTGTATTATATAAAGTTGCTCGTGTAGAAGAGTTTGAAGGAGAGAACTCGTTTGTCTTCACTCCAACTCTTTTATCTTTTAGCGTCTTCCCCTTTGTTCTTTTGCCGTCCTTACAATTCCCTTTTTTTTTTTTTCTCTCTCTTTTTTCTTCATCATTTCCTCCCTATTTCTGTATATACCCTTTTGGCCACATACTTGCCGGTAAAGAGGCTTGCGCTTTAGGTCGTCGTTGTCGTCGTCCTCGTCACGTGAGTGAACTTTGTGTGGCATGCTCATACTATACATTGTCCCTCGACCTGTTTTCCTTTGCGGGAAGATTAACGCAATGTGTCAACGAGAAGAGAGTATGGAAGTGGTGGATGTCATATATACAGCATTGTGATGTCTTTTTTTTTTTTTCCTCCATTTTCTCCCCTTCTGCCACCCTTCCCATTTGTCCTATTTACATTTTTACTCTATTTATTTTTTACAGTCATTTCCTGACAATTCTTCACTATTTTCCATTACTACACGTACTGTTAAAACATTTTTAATTCCCTCGATAAACAAAAATGTACATATACGCACAAATAACGTTGAAATAAAAACGATATTCACTCGAATGGCAACCGAGAATGAAACAAAACAAAAACAGAATAAATAAACAAATACATGGTAGAGTAAACGGTGGGGAAAAAATAGGAGAGAAAAAAAAATTCGTGTAGTGCTAAAAAAACAAAAAATAAAAACATTTCTGCGCGCGGTCAAAAGCTTTTTTTTTTCTGCTTTCATCTCCGCCAACTTCACTTAATTTTCACCGCCGCGTCCCCACGACGAATAAATAAATTACTCGGGCGATCAAACAGTGTAGTGAGGGACTCATAGGTAAAATGTGTTTGTGTGTGCGAGAATGGATTAAGGTGTAAGATATATATACGAGAGAGAAAAAAAA